>OX246753.1:259569476-260169476 GCA_945910035.1 Brachypalpus laphriformis | reverse complement strand
TGACAATTTAAATATAGTTACTAATTAATAAGATCTGGTTATTGGTTTTTTACAAAGTAATATATTATAATTATTATTATTTTTATTATTATTAAAAGATCCTTATTTCAAACTAAGATTAAATATAAAATACAATATTTAAAAAGTTAACAACAACTATGACAAAATGTCGTCTGCCGGATGTTTGGACAATTTGATTATTTAATTTTAAAATGCAATAAACCATTATAATCCATGTACGGGTGGGCAAACTACAAGTTTCTTTTTAAAAATTCAATAAAATAAACAAAATGAAATTTTTTCCACGTATTATGGCTTTATTAGTAAGAGCAAACATTCCCATTAATTATGGAACACAACGTCGTTCAAGTGGCTGCCTCGGCTGGCCTCGCAGTAGCGCATTCTATCACTCCAATTTTCCAAGACCTTGTTGATGGTTTCGGGCTGTAGCTCACGGATTGCTTGGATGATATTGGCCTTAAGTGCTTGAATCGTTTCCGGATTGTTGACGTAACATCGGTCCTTCACGGTTCCCACAAAAAAAAGTCCAAAGGGGTCAAATCGCAGCCAATTGACATCGCCAAGAGGGCTGATAACACGATTTAGGAATTTGGTGCGCAAAAGACCGATTGTGGCATAGGCTGTGTGGCATGGCGTGCCATCCTGCATGAACCAGAGGTCGTCCAAATCCATGTCTTCAATTTCAGTAAAAAAAAGTCTTTAACATGGCTCTGTAACGCCCACCGATGACTGAAACGTTGTTCCCAGCCTCATTTTCGAAGAAAAATGGTCCAATGATGCCACCACTCCACTATCCGCACCAAACTGTCACTCTCTGTGGATGCGTTGGCTTCTCGACAATAACGTGCTGGTTTTCCGAGCCCCAGATGCGGCAATTTTGTTTGTTAACGTAGCTGCCGAGATGAAAATGTGGCTCGTCAGAAAAGATGATTTTTCGCCCAAAATCGTTGTCCAATTCAAGCTGCTCTAAGACCCAAACTGCGAAGCGATAACGAAGCGGATGGTCATGCGCTTTCAATTGCTGAATCAATTGGACCTTGTAAGCGAATAATCCCAGATCTTTGTGCAGAACTCTCCTCAGGCTAGTGCGTGAAATGTTGAGCTGTTGAGATCGATGACGAGTTGATGTTCGTGAATTGAGTCTCACACTCTCGGCTACAGCAGCCACATTCTCGTCTGTGCGCACTGTACGACGACGGGGACCAGGAGTGTTGTCCACTTACATACCAGTCTCACAAAATTTTTGCACAAACTTGCGTACAGCAGGCGCGGTAGGTGCTTCATTTCGGCCAAAACTTCTTTTCAAAAAACGCACTGTTTTGGCTACACAGCACTCATTTTGGAAATAAGTTTTCAATATTTCCCAATATTGTTCAAGCGTAAAGCGACTCATTTAGTTCCGCGGAGGTATGATACTGACTTTCTGTTAAGATTTCGACAGCGGGAAATAGCTGTCAGTGTCAAAATAACCTATGATTTCAAAAGAAATCACTAGATGGCAGACCCGTTATGCAACTATTTTTAAACATTATTTTGCATTGCTTTCAAATTACTAAATTATTTTACATCAATATATTGAACATTATAAAATTCAAGTTACAGACTCATTTATAATTAATTTCCTATGCGCTTAAGCTATAGTAATATATTTGACTAATTTGTTCCAACTACAATCATTTACCCCGTTTAAAACATCAATCATTTCTTCCTGACACAGCTCAATTTTCCCAAAGTATTTAACACGAAATTCTCTCAATATAGGACACCGTCCCAAAAAGTGTTGAATTCTGTGGCATTCGTTTAGGTTACATAAAGTGCACCTTCTGTATTTCTATCGGAATCATTCAGGCGAATGAGATCACACCTAGCCTTAAAAATCCACATAAAATTTACTCTACTAGTGCTGTCTTTAAAATAATGGCTTCCAATATAATGGTCTAGATATTTGTAAATCCTCGTTCTACTATCTAGCGCTTTTTGTATCATATTTTGTTGAATTTTCTGCTTCATAAACCAAGTAGAATTCCCCTATTATTAAACCAATTAGTTTGCTGGTTTCTTTCAGCTACCCACCTGATGTCAAATTATTTCCTCAGCTCAAAATATATTTTTGCTCAGCACTTTTTTCGAAAGTTTATTTGGAAGCTTATTTAAGATGAAGATCTAACGCATATATGTGTCCACGTTCCAATCCACTTTCTAGTAAGAGCGTATAAGTTGGTGTACAATCCGGCAGTGCTAAAATTCTTTTAAAAAAAATAATTTGCAACTTATCTACCTCCGCATTTATTTATATTTATTATTTGCTCTTTGTATTTCCACTTCTCCTTATTGGCAAGCACACCACCTCTTCTAAATACCATCATTTCTGATTTAGCTAGATTGATTTCCATATTCCCATTGAAGCAGTAAACTTCTAATTTATTGATTATATTTTGAAGTGTACTAACATCATCAGCCAGAATTACAATATCATCAGCATATAACAATAATCTGATGTTCAGATCACCAATTGCAATACCTCCTCCTAGGTGATCATGCGAGGCATTCAGGAATAGTGCAAACAGAAGAGGCAACATCAAACACCCTTGCTTAACTCCTGAATGTGTATACAAAACTATCTGATATCTATTCACCTGTCCATACCACTGACTTTCTATATTCATAAACCCGTTCTATGAAGCGTATGAGCTTCGTAGAAATACCCATTAAATGCAATTTGAATAGCAATAGTTTTCTTGGTAGCTTATCGAATGCAGCCCTAAAATCAACGAAAAAGGCATAAACTTTTTTCTTTTCCTGGAATTTTAGGTGCACAATAGAAGCTAGTAGTATGAGTAGTACAAATAGCTGTAAGCCATTCATAAATTTAAATATATTATCCTATAACATCCATGGAATTGAAAGTAAAATTGTATTCAATCATTTCTTCGATTATGTGAAATCTTTTCAAGTTTTTATTTTATACAAAATAATATATTCCCTAAGAGTCTCCCTTAATAATTCGTTTTCTGTACAGAACATTCCAGCCTTTATGTCCATTTAGGATGCTCATAGCTTGCTCTAACTCGAGAGCATGCCAAAGAAGCAAATGCGAAAGTCCTTAAGCATAGGACATATTACTAGAAAATCGAATACATCCTCTCTCACTTTCATGTTGCACAGATCGCACAAGATCGGGAGTTCCTGGCGATGTGGCATAATAGTGCAGGTTTATCATTTCTCCTCTTATTCGAAAAATCGTGTTCATTATGTCCATTGAGTTACAGTTTAAGAAATAAGACTTGTCCTGCAGATTGTACCTCATTCTCCTATAATAGCATCCGTGCAACGACTGCTGTGCTTCGTTTGAGTTTTTTTCCTAGAGTATGTGTCCAAATTTCTTCACAAAAGTGTTGAATTAGATTTTTAAAGATGAATGGTGTTCATTGGACGCTAAACGTAAACTAAGATTGCAGTCTGAGGCTAGTTTATTCCACTCTTGAACAATGTTTCCCTTGGTTGACAAAACGTGATTTAAAATCAACTTTGGTAGCCTTTCTTCTCCCATCGCCATAACTTTTACTTTTATATAGTCAAAATGCATTTTCAAGGTTTCTAAGAATAGAGGAGGTACACCTGACTCCAAGTGCAGCATGTAGTTGGGTGTGCTATTCGGCAATCAAAAGATCCGTTTAAGAAAATATCGAAGAAGTTTTTCAACCTCAACATAAGAACAGTATCCCCACACTTGTGCACCATATAGTAGTATTGAAGCAGCAGTTGCCCGAAATACCTTTTGCTTTGAAGAGTGTGATATGAATTTGTTTTTAATGCAAATAGAACAAATAACACGCTTAGGTTCGGACAGTTTATTCTCTAGATGTTTATTCATGTTGAGGTTTGCTGAGATTAAGACTCCAAGGTATTTATATTCGCGTACGACTTCAACACGCTCTCCTTGATAAGACCACTTTTCGTGCCGTGAAAATCTACTTCCACCACATCTTAATATCATGATTTTTCCAAGTTGGCAAACAGATTCCAAGAGTTGCAGTATGCCTCAAGCCTATTAATCATCAACTGTAAACCATCCACTGTGTCTGCCAGGAACACCATGTCGTCAGCATACTTAAGTCCAGGTATTTTTTCCCACGAAGCGTAGTCCCACCGCCTATAGAATCTGTGATGTCATTTATAAAAAGGATAAACAGCAACATGCCCATAGATGTTGTGAAATCTTCAGATATGCAATCTCCATCCCACACATATGCTACATTTTCCTTTTACATCGCACTTAAATTACTTATTACAGTGAAATCTCTCATAAGCGGACAGCTGCGGGACCGCCATTTTTCGTCCGCTTAAGAGAGAGTCCGCTTTATGGAAATTGCCAAAAAATGTTATCGCTGAAATAATTAAATTTAAGTAAAACATTATAAGATGTTAAGCTATCAGTTTTTAATATTTATTTATTTAAAACCAATAACTTTAATTTTTTGCGACATTTTGATGTATGTACAGTGGTTGTGTATACATAAAATACGTATGTACTTTAAATAATATCTATATTTAATGAAAAAAGTCTTGAATTCGGCTCTGCCATAAGAGGACTCCCGAATTCACAACTTTTTCGAAGTGTAATCAAAGATCAGATGAAATTTGTAAGGCTTTTTGGTCTCCGGCATTCAAAGCAAAATTTCGAAGGGACTCACAAACTGTTATAGCACTCGGTAATTCATATCAGTGAATGGTTCCAATTCTTCCAACTCCTCATCTTCACTTGAGACATCAACATTAAGAACACTTGGGTTAATTTTCCATATTCCATCCTTCGTCCGTGAACACATTGTCATCACAAGATGCATATTCCATAGAGTCTGTCCGTTCGCCGCAACCGATTTGTCTGATAAGCGAGGACAAATTCCTTAAGCAAGACAAGGGTACATCATCCTCTGCATCAAAGTCTTCATTTGAAATGCTTTCAGACACATTTTTAAAAACAGTTTTGAATAGTTCCCGCTGTAACTTTATTCCAGGCTGAAGCAGCCCATATAATGGCATCTAACACATTTATTGCGGATGAAAGTTCTGTTACATTGGAAACATGATCCATTTTGGCGATTAGATGTCTAAGAACCTCATCACGATAAAAAACTTTGAATTTTTTATTATGCCTTGATCTAACGGCTGACAAATCGATGTTGTGTTAGCTGGGAAGAAAAAGATTGTCACATTACTCAATGCAAGATGTGGATGCGACGTTGCATTATCCAAGAAAAGTAAAACTTCCCTGTTCTGACTCTTCATTTAAAGGTTAAGGTCATTAACCCTTCTGTCATTAACTGAGTCATCATCCAAGCCTTTTTGTTTAAAAAATATTCTTAAAACGGCGAAGATTTTCTGCTTCCAATAACGAGCAATTCCTCACGTCCTCCCGACATATTTACACAATGCATTAGCGTTAACCGTTCCTTGAATGCTTTTCCCCCAGAACAGGGCTCTCCTTTAATGTGAAATGTTTTCACAGGAAGAGATAAATATGCTTGGCTTTACATTTTTCAATCAAGGATCCAATACGACTTGTCCATTCACTGACTGTTTGTGGGTTAACAGCAGCAGCCTCTCCGGATATTGCTCGATACGATATGTCGTGTTGTCTAAGAAACCTCTGCTACCATCCATGCGACGCCTTAAAATTATGGATATTTTTTGTACTGGCAAATCCTTTTAGACGGAGAGCTGGTGAAATTTGCTCATGATTATTTCGTCAACAAAATTTTGTTTATTTTTTGGTTGTCGTGTTCAGATACATCACGGATGTGAAATTCTGGCGGACCTGGGCCGGGCGTTTTAGGGGCTACAGGGCCTCAAAGTTGTAAGAAATCTTGAAAAAAGAATTATAGCGTCAACTTTGAGTCCTTGTTTGATGAATCGCAATTAAAAATCATATCGTGTAGTGAAATTGCCAGAGCGATTGGGCGGTCGCAAACCCCTGCCAGAGTGCCCGAAGCATGTAACAGAAACTCCAATTTTTAAGTTATTTCGTCCACACTTAAATTTTGGTATATCATCTAGTATATACTGGTGAATCTAGAACTGAAATGCCAGAGCAAAATTCCGGTCGCAACACCTTGCCAGAGCGCGTTAAAACGCATTGGCGCGAGGGGCCTTTTCAATGGTTTGTATAAGGAATTGTTGCATATCTTCAAAAATATGTAAATGATTAAAAATATTTCAACTGATTCTGAAAGATTATTTAAAGATCATTAAGACCGTGTATTAAGTTTAGTCCTAACATTTATACTTTCGAAAATATTTCATTTTAAAACCCAACATTTCGAAATGAACCAAATACTTTTTCTGTTAATGATGTTTCTACACCTAAAGTAACATAAGAGGGTTTTTTGTTTTTGTTTTTGTTTTCAGTAAGTCCAGTCATTAGTTGTTTAATCTGCAATTTAGAAAAAAAAAAGTCTTCACTATAAGCCAAAATACATTGCATTAGTCACTTTAAGGTAAGCGTAAATATGAGATGAGTTTATTCAGAAGTACAAATAAATTTTAAGGATTTCTCTGTTCAATTTGCAGCAGTTTTAATCTATCTATTAATACAATCATAATAAAACTATGAAATTAAAATTCAGTTCGAGTGATAATTAACAAAATCGATTTTTCGTCATTCTCCTTCGCTGAAGAGATTTTCCCCATCATTGGATTCTTCGTCACTACAATAGTTACGTCCGTTGTCTGGAAAACATAGTTAAATATCATTTGTAATGCGCATACATAACAGCGGATGTGAAATCAAGATATTTCTAATTCAAATTCTTTTTCAGTTGACGATTGAACGATGACATCATTAACAAATGCTGGTAACTGATCTCCTTCGAAGCACATAAAATCATAACTTTCATTGTTTTCTAGCCATCCGTTCTGCTTTGGTACCAAAGTAATATAGTTTTTAGAAAAAGCATTGTTCTAGATAGAAGTTATATATTGAGTGAGAATATCTCCTCAAATACTACCCAAGTGCATGTGGGCGCCGTGGCGAAAGTGGTTAGTGTGTTGGATCACTACGCATGAGGTTCCAAGTTCGAATCCCAGAAAACACCAAAAAGTTTTTTTCACGGTCCCACCTCTCGCGAGCGTCTGACAAACATCCGAGAGTATTGCTGTTACGAAAAAGCTTCTCAAATCGCCGTTCGGATCCGGCATTAAACTGTAGGTCCCTTCCATTCGTGTGAAAAGTATAACGCACACAACATGAGTGGTTGCGAGAAAGCTAGGCCCTGGCACTTTAAAGAGCTGTTGCGCCAAATATTTGTTGTTTTTTTTTGCATGAAGGGCCAGATCTTGACTCAGATCACTCATCTGTGCTGCTTACACTTGGTAATAAAATTATAATGAAGGAACGCAATCCATGTCTAGTCAACAAGCTAACTGACTGGATATATTTCAAATATTTTCTGGAGGAATGCATCGAACTAAGTACAACAATCGATACAACAGAGCAACTAGAAAGTGAAGTACATACTTTCACCCTAAATATACAAAAGGCTGCTTGGGCTGCAACGCCTGAATCAAATAGTTAAGTGAAAAGAAACGTATATCCCCAAGAAATATGCGACATAATATCTAAAAAGAGGAGAGCTTATAAACGCTGGCAATTGTCGAGAGCGCCAAGTGATAGAAATAGGCTCAATAGTTTAAGCAATACGCTCAGAAAAAAGATCACAGAATTAAAAAATGTGTCGGTGGAAAGACACCTTACAAATCTGACAAACGATGCTAGTACAGAATACTCGCTGTGGAAGGCTACAAAAAAAATGAAAAGACCAACGGCATACATTCCGCCAGTTAAAAACAGCAAAGGAAACTGGGCAAAAACAAGCAAACAAAAGGCCGATTTATTTGCTGGACATCTTGAAAGCGTCTCTCAGCCATATGAAGATAATGATTATCTTCAACAAACGGAAGAAATGTGCGAAGATGAGATGTTAATCCCAGCAGTAACCTCTAAGGAAATAGCCACAGAAATAAAAGAGAAGATCAACCCTAAAAAAGCCCCGGGATTTGATTTAATCACGGGTGAAATTCTGAAAAAACTGCCTAGAAAAGGTATGAAAAAATAGCACAGATAATAAATGCAGCGTTCAGACTAAGGTATGTTCCACGCATGTGGAAGGTTGCGGAAGTCGGGAAAATTACCGGGAAAATTACCCAGTGAAGTTACCTCATATCGTCCGATCGCATTGCTGCCAATACTGTCAAAGCTCTTCGAAAAAATTCTTCTGAAACGACTCCATCCGATTATAGAAGAAAAGGCACTGATACCAAACCATTGGCAGTCAGTGACTTTTGGATGCAAGTAGTGTAAATTTTACGGTCTGATAAAAACTGAAATAAAGTGGTGAAATCGAAAGATAATAAAGAGAAATATATAGCTCAAACAGTTTAAGACAGTGACTTTTGAATCGTAATATAATATTGCTTATATTAAACATCCGCTGCATAAGCAATTAAAAAAAAAAAATCGTTTTTTTTCTGATTAAAGTTGTTTCCTGATCAAGTTGTGTCCAGTTAACCCTCTCTCAAATTCCAAGTATGTATTCGTGTGGTCTATGCCATGAAAGTATTCCCTCTATGGGAGAATTTGTGACATGTAATTGTTGTCAGAAGATATTCCACTTTGGATGTTCTATTCCAGAGAAAGTCTATCGAACCATGGCAACGTCAAAGAAAGCTGCATGGAAATGTCAATACTGTGTGAAAGAAGGTAATACAATAAAAACAAGAAGCAACAAATCACCCATACCAAGCCACCCACCCACAACAAGTCAGAACCCCACACCCAACCAACCACCCACACCCAAGAAACTACCCATACCAAATCAACCCCCCGCACCGAAACATTCATCCCCACCCAATCAACCACTTTCACCTAAAAGACCGCCTAACAAAAGAACGAGAAGCTCAAGTAGCCCAGGAGAAACACATGCACAAAAGGACACAACCACCAATGAAATCCTAACGCAAATAACCTTAATGAGAAAGGAGATTAAAGATGCTACCGCTTCATGTGAGTTTGTTGCTCAAAAGTATGATGACTTAAACCAAAACATCACCAAAAATAACACAATTCTTGAAAATTTCACAAAAGAAATCCAAGAACTGAAAGAAAGTAACATGATAAAGGATGAAATTATTTCAAATATGAAAAAACAAATAAACACTCTCGAACAGCAATTACTAAAAATAATGTAGAAATAAAAAATATTCCTTTCACAACAAATGAAAATTTGGCAGAAGTTGTCAAAGGAATAGGTAAATCTATCAATTGTGAAGTCGACACAAATGATCTTGCAGATATTTACAGAACTAAACCGAAAAACATAGAAAAGTCTGTAAATATTGCATCATTCGCCACTAATATCGTCAAAACCAAGTTTATGAAACAAGCAAAGGCAACTAGATCACTAAGCATCGGAAAAATTAAGCAAAACATGTCAGGTGAACTGGCCACAAACAACATCCAGAATGTAAATACAAATGTATATATAAACAACCAACTGAGCAGTGTCAACATGCATGTAGGCATGCCTGTATACCGAGTATGGCGTATACAAAACATGCAATGATCAAAACAAAAGATTTTAATACCCCAGGTGGCAGTCCAGGTACACTGGAAAATCCACCCTCTTCGGAGGTCGGCTCTACGGATTCTGGGGAGAGCCATTTATCGCATCTAATAAATCCCTTCTCAAAAAGTACAAGGGTATCTCGATCTCCACCAACAAGATCGAACGTCTCCGGAAAAGAAGTCCGCCGGAAGCGCAAGCGCGTGAAAAACGGGACTCAGCGAAATCAAAAAGCATTGAGGAAGCAAACGACGTACTCCGTACAAAGCTTACCGAAATGGAGCTAGTCTATCGTGAGCTCAAGAAAGAAGTAGATTTACTCAGGCAAGAAAATAATGCCCTAAAAAACACGTATCTACAAAAAGAAAGTACAGTTAGCTCACATCGCTCACCTAGTCACGAATACCAGACGGACGAAGAAGAGCTAACACGTGAAACGAATTGGATCGAAAAGAAACGACCTAGCAAAAAACACAAAGCTGGTTCGTCACCGGAACTCGAGCCGCATAAACATGAAAAGCGCAAGGAGTTGCAAGAAAAGCAAAAACAACAAAAATTACGCCCTCCGCCACCGATAAACGTCGTTGGAATAACGGACTATAATAAGTTGCATTGCCTCCTTAAAGGAACCCCTGGAAAATCAATGTCGATGATGCCGACGGTTACCGATCATTGTCCCAAAAAATTGAATGCCGAAAAGATTCAGTGGTATACTTATGAAAATAAGTTAGAAAGACCACTGCGTGTTGTAGCAAGGGGACTCCGCCCCTCGTGCACTAAAGAAGATGTAATGCACGACCTTCAAGACAAAGGCTTTAAAATTCTTGATGCCGTCAATATTATCAAGAAGGAGAAACAACAGTCGGAGGGAGATCATGAAAAATTGGTAAAGCGCGGTCTTCCACTATTCATGCTTAGTTTTGATAAAGACGAAAATAAAGATATTATATATGGTATCAAGACTATTCTAAACATCGTGGTCAAAATCGAACCCATGCGTAAGACCTCCAGATCGATCCCGCAGTGTAAGCGCTGTCAAGGCTTCAATCACACGCAGTAAGTCTGCCAGAAAGAGCCGCGATGCGTCAAATGCGCAGGTAAGCATCTCTCGGAAGAATGTCACCTAAACAAGCAAACCCCAGCCACTTGTATAAACTGCAAAGGAAAACATCCTGCGAACTATCGAGGTTGCGAAGTGGCGAAAGAGCTCCAAAAAAGGCGCGATACGCTTAAAAATTCCATGCGCCCTAATCCGAAACCAGTTAAGAACAGACCCAAACTACTACAAAAAAAGCAGCGAAAGATAGAAAATCCGTCAATATTGATTTAAGATCGGGTAACGAAGAAAACCCCAAACGCAGTAGAGAAATGTGATGTCTTCGAATACTGACGCACAGTCTTATGCTCAAGCGGCGATGGCAGCTAATGGCAAGTATATGACCGTAAACCCACGGGAGATCAAGGCAAAAAACCGTCTAAACTCTAACGTAAAGACTCCTGCTCAAGTTGCGACATTGGAAAACGGTGATAGAGGTAGCTCACAAAATCCAGTATCCAATGTTTTCTCCTTAATACTTGCGAAACTTGAAGAGCAATGCAAAACAAACAAACTTATTTTCGAGAGACCAGTTACACTAGAAAGCAACATTCATAACAGGCGCACTTCAACCCGAATATGAAAGAAATGCTAAAAATTCTTACTTGGAACGCTAACGGCCTCATACGAAGACTCGACGAGCTAGAAATATTTATACAAGAAAAAGATATTGATATATGCTTGGTCTGCGAAACTCATCTGACAAAACAAACGAATGTTAAGATAAGAGGATTTAGCGTGTATCACGCCTTCCACCCATCGGAAAGAGCAAGAGGCGGATCATCCTTGTTTATAAAAGAAAGTATCGAACACTCAGCGGAAGTAAAGATTGAATTAGAAGCAATGCAAGTAAGCACGGTACGCGTTAGAAATAGACATTTTGCCTTCAACATTTCGTCTATATATTGTCCACTGCGATGTAAACTTAAAGAAAGTGATTTCACAAACATCTTCGACTTCCTTAAACCAAATTTTATTATTGGTGGCGACTTCAACGCGATACACCCCTTCTGGGGTTCAAGGTACGCCTCTCAGAAAGGTAGAAAGCTTTATAATGCGGGTATGCAATACAGTTGTGATTTTTACTCGACGGGTAAACCAACATATTGGCCGACTGATAGAAATAAGTTACCAGATCTGATCGATTTCTTTGTTGTTAAAGGAATATCTGGCAACTATATAAAAGTTGAAGAAAGCTTTAATCTCTCCTCTAATCATTCTCCAATCATTATGATGATAAGCGATGCTCTGACTAAAAAAGTAGGTCCGGTCAGATTAATCAGCGCGAAAACTAATTGGGATGGCTTTAAAAAAGATATTGAAGCAAATACTGAGCTGAGCGTATCACTTAAAACGCCATATGAACTTGAAGTTGAAGTTGATCGCTTCGTCGAAATCCTACAGAATGCCGCGTGGAAGAATACTCCCAAACCAAAGAAAACGCGGGCAAGCTACATCCAAACTTATCCGCAGGAAATAAAAGAGATGATTAAGTAGAAGAGAAAAGCACGCAAAAAATGGCAACAAACTCGGGCTCCGCAACATAAAGCACATCTTAACCGTTTGTGCAACTCACTAAAAAGTTTTATTAAAGACCTTAAGAATAAAGAAATGCAAACTTACCTAGAAAGCTTAGCGGCAGAAAAAGACTCTAATTACTCGCTTTGGAAGGCTATAAAAGGTATTAAAAGACCTCAAATTCAAGCCGCCCCAATTAGGAAAAGTCAAGGCGAATGGGCCAGGCATGATAAAGAGAAAGCGCAAGTTTTTGCCACCCACCTGGAAGAAACTTTCAAACCATTTGATGGACAAACTCTTATTGAAAATATAAATACGTCTTATATAGCCAATATAATATGAAATGCAACACTTACCGAACTTAAGGAAGAAATAAAGGAACTTAGACCTAAGAAGGCTCCTGGATACGACCTAATTACGGGAGAGGTTCTTAAAGCCCTACCAAGGAAAGCTCTAATTAAGCTTCTGTTCATTATAAACGCCGCACTTAGACTAGAATATGTTCCCAGTCAATGGAAAGTCGCCGAAATCATAATGGTCCTTAAGCCCGGAAAACCACCGAATGAAAAAACGTCTTATAGACCGATTTCGCTTCTTCCAATTATATCCAAGGTGTTCGAGAGAATATTGATTAGGCGAATACAGCCGGTAATAGAAGAAAGGCACCTCATTCCGGATCATCAATTCGGATTCAGAAGTAAGGATTCTACAGTTGAACAAGTACATCGAATAACACATGTAATCGAAAAATCACTTGAAGAAAAAAAGATTTGTTCAAGCGTATTCCTTGACGTTTCTCAAGCCTTTGACAAGGTCTGGCACGAAGGCTTAAAGTTTAAATTACGACAAGTTCTGCCAGAGCACCTATATAATATTTTGAAGAACTACCTTACGAATAGACTATTCCGCGTCAAATGTGGAAATGAATATTCAGATTTCAAGGAAATAATGGCTGGGGTGCCGCAAGGAAGCGTTCTTGGTCCAGTCTTGTATCTATTATACACCCGTGATATACTGCAAGTAGAAGGCACTGAGCTAGTTACATTTGCCGACGACACTGCTATCTTGACAGTAGGGAAAACGGTCGAAGATACTACAGAAAAACTGCAAGAAGCTTTGGATAAAGTAAATGAATGGACAAAGGTTTGGCGAATCGCACTTAACGAGACCAAATCTGTTCATGTAAATTTTACTTATAAGAGAGTAAATAATTTGTCGATCTTTTCAAACTCGGTTCAAATTCCGTTTGCAAACGAGGCTAAGTATCTTCGAATGACACTTGATGCAAAGCTGAAATGGAAAACGCACGTTAAGAAAAAACGCAAAGAACTAGATAATAAATATCGAGAAATGTATTGGTTACTTGGAAAATATTCCAAGCTTAATATAGAGCACAAACTGCTTTTATATAAGCAAGTGCTAAAGCCTGTATGGACATATGGTATACAACTCTGGGGTTGTACCAAAATAAGTAATATTAAAATTTTACAAACTTTTGAAAACAAAGTGCTAAGAGGTATTGTAAATGCGCCATGGTATATCCGAAATAGCGATATCCACAGAGATCTTGGCATTAAAACAATCGAAGACGAAATAAACAACTACGCGAGAAAGCATAAAAGTCGACTAGAAAGTCAGGTTAATATGACAGTCCTCCAAGTTTTGGAAGAAAGAAATTTACTGCGCGGTCTACAAAGAACCAAACCTTTAGACTTAGCGCGATAAGTAACCGCGTCTAAACTACGGAGCTGGCAGGAACTTCTAATAGGAAGGTCCCTGCAAAACGTCCTTATTACGTGAAATGAAAACTACTTGATAAGTCGAATACTTAGTTGTAGTAAAAATGAAAACAAGTCTGTTTTGAAGGGAGGTTTTTTAGTGGGTAAGAATCCCACACTACTATGAGCACGCGCTGTCGATCCTCATAGTGTCTTGTTGACGATTTTCACCTACCCTCGGAAAAAATAAAAAAAAAAAAAGTGTCAACAAACGTTTGTTATGGCTTGCAAAAATAAAGGCAAAAGAAGAGAACTGGAGTTATGTGTGGGAGAGCGCAGGAAGAATACTAGCTAAACAGAGAGAGAATACAAAGGCACTACTTATAGCGGATGAAGAAGATTTGAATAAGATCATCAAATACATATAATTAGTTAAAAAGAGCGAAACAGATTCACAAATTTATTCTCTTGTAAAAATCAATGATCTCGAAGAAAATGATACAGTGCAACTAAATGTAAAACATAGGGTAATGAATAGTTTTAGCGACATAAATAAAAACGAATTTAACAAAATGAATTTTTCTTGCATGAATTTAAATATAAGATCAATGCGTAAGAATTGGGACAGTTTTTGCGCGGATATAGCCAATATTTTAGAACATTTGCACATAATTATTTTGGTAGAAACGAATATCAAAAATGAAGAAAATTGTTTTTACAAACTTAATGGAGTTAATGCGGAGTTTCTTAATAGATCAAATCGAAGAGGAGGTGGTATAGCTGTGTTTATTAAAAACGAAATCCCATATGAAAGATTAAATATTGACACGCTTTCGTACGAGTGTATATCAATAAATATTAAAAACAACACACAACAAAAACATATTTATGCAATATATAGACCAACAAAAAATAGTATAAACGAATTGGTAAGCGAAATCGGGAATAATATTGAACAAATTACAAAAGGCAGCGAGGTAATAATAACAGGAGACATGAATATTAACTTGAGAGAAATACATCTAGCACATATTAATAATTATATTGAAATGCTTGCGTCAAAAGGGTTATTTAATGTGGTTAAAAGAGCACACGAGTTGATCCTAGGTCCAGACGCAGCACAATTATCGACCATATACTAGTAACTATCACACGGGATGAGATGTACTCGGGAATTGTAGAGTGCAGTATTTCCGACCATTTCGCAACCATATACGGAACTAATGCAAACGCAGAACCCGTAATAAAAAAGCAAACGGGTAAAAATATATGTACGAATATAGTCAATAGCACTGTTCGGTCAATAGATTGGACTAATGTTTTAAATGAAACGGATGTGAATATCTTGTATAAAACAAAACAAATGTCCGATATATATTTGAAAAAGCAACAAGTAAAAATAAGATACAAGCGAGAAAACAACATCGAAAACCATGGATAACAGAGGAGCTGGTAAAAAAATGTATTAAAAGAGACGAATTGTTCCCCAAATGGAAAAACAACAGACAAAATAACTCCTTCGCGAATGAATATAAGCAGAATAGAAACCACCTCAATAAAGAAATTTCAAACCGCAAATCAAGTTTCTACCTATCCCAATTTAGGCATGCATATAACGATCCAAGAAAAACTTGGACATTGATAAATGAGTTATTGGGCAGAAAAAAAGCATCTATTGATGATACAATCATTAGAAACTTTTCACACGAGAAGGATATGTGCTGTATTGCCAATGAGTGTGCTAATTATTTTTCGGCTGCATCCTTAAAAATTCTGCATCAATGTGACATTACTACAGCACACCATACAAACCGGGTTATTCCAAACTCTATATTTGTTGAAGAGACAAACGAAGTTGAGGTTTACAAAATACTACAAACACTAAATGTAAATAAAGCACCAGGATTAGATGGAATCAGGAGGCAGGAGCTTAATCAAACGCAGATAGTTTTGCACCAATAGTGTCTAAATTAATAAATCTAAGTCTAGCACAAGGAAAAGTTCCTAAAACTTTAAAAACTGCAGTAGTAAGACCGATTTATAAAGGTGGTAAAAAAAACTGCATTGAAAATTATAGGCCAATATCAATATTACCTACAATCGACAAGTGCCTAGAGTAAGTTGTAGTTTGCAGATTATGGAAATTTGTTGAAAAATATAAAATTTTACATAAAAACCAATACGGTTTTCAGAGAGGAAAATCTACAAACCAGCTGTTAGGAGAATTCGCAAATTTTATTAACAGTAGTCTGGATCAAAACAAACACGTACTTGTTTTCTTCCTAGACTTTAGTAAAGCCTTCGATACATTTGACCATAATAAACTAATGGAGGCTTTGGATCGAGCAGGTATAAGGGGCCCATTGTCAATCTGGTTAAGAAACTATCTCAGCAACAGGAGATTCGTTGTAAAGATTGAGGACAAAGAAAGCAAAGTAGAAGAAGTACATTACGGTGTTCCCCAAGGTTCAAAACTCGGACCGGTACTCTTCATTTTATATACGAATGAATTACTGAGAACACTAAAAAATAGCTTCTCCATAGCTTTTGCAGATGATACTGCTATCGTAGTTTCACATTAATCGCTTCAGACAGCAAAAAACCTTATACAAGAGGAGTTCAATAGAGCAGTACAATGGTGTCATGATATGGGACTTGTTTTAAATGCCTCAAAAACGAAGGCTATGCATATTCGCCAGCTATACTACAGAGAGAGTGAGCTACAAATTAAGTTCGAGAACCAAAGCTGTCCCAATAGTCGGATAGAAATAATAGAGGTAGTCGAGGAATATAAATACCTCGGAGTTATTATCGACAGTCACTTCATATGGCATAAGCACATAGAAAAGGTAAGAGGGGACCTGAAGAAGGCAATGTTCGCAATCTCTTATCTAAAGAGATGTTCAACGTTTCAAGTGCTCAAACAAGTGTACTATGCATTAGTTGAATCGAAACTTAGGTATGGTATCCTAGCTTGGGGCAACGCAGCTAAAAGCCATCTGGA
The DNA here is from genome assembly GCA_945910035.1 of Brachypalpus laphriformis. Classification (NCBI taxonomy): domain Eukaryota; kingdom Metazoa; phylum Arthropoda; class Insecta; order Diptera; family Syrphidae; genus Brachypalpus; species Brachypalpus laphriformis. Next base: position 260,152,499 of record OX246753.1, on the reverse strand, counting down.
TAAGTTGCAGAGATTGCAGAACTCAATCATCAACTTAATTTCACAGAGCCAACACGGTGAAACCTTTAAAGTTCTATCGGTTGAGGACATCTTTCGAATGACGGTCACACTGGAGTACTACGAAGACGAACGTTTCAATGTACCGATTCTTCATGAGGTCAACACACGAAGACGAGCTCAAGGTCTACTTCACATTCCATCATTTCGCAACAACTATGGAAGAAGACAACTAAATTACACATTTCCAAAAATAATGAATGGGCTACCAGAAAACTTAATAAATATAAAAGAGATGTAAACGCCAAAAAAATCTGGAAACTTATTTCATATTTTAAAATTGATTGTTTTCTGCTTTACTTTTTTCTATTTTTTATACGCTAAAATCAGAATTGTCCTTTTTTCTAAAGAATTTTAACTTTTTCTGTAAAAAATCACTTTATTTTAATTATTATTATTAACTGCATATAATTCAGAACTTTAAGTTAAATGTATTAAGTCACAAAAATTTTATATTTATTTGTTAAATAACCGCCTGCAGACAAACCAAATGGTTTTGCGGGTAAATCAAATGAAACTATAAAACATTTTGAACAATAAAAACATACATACATACATACATCAATTTGGATTCGGAAATAGGTACTCCACTATAGATCAGGTCCACAGAATAACTGACAAAATAGAAAAAGCCTTAGAAGAAAAACAAATATGAACTACTATCTTCCTTGGTGTAACACAGGCTTTTGATAAAGTCTGGCACAATGGATTGGTCCATAAACTGTAGCTCACGGATTGCTTGGATGATATTGGCCTTAAGTGCTTGAATCGTTTCCGGATTGTTGACGTCGGTCCTTCACGGTTCCCACAAAAAAAAGTCCAAAGGGGTCAAATCGCAGCCAATTGACATCGCCAAGAGGGCTGATAACACGATTTAGGAATTTGGTACGCAAAATACCGATTGCGGCATAGGCTGTGTGGCATGGCGTGCCATCCTGCATGAACCAGAGGTCGTCCAAATCCATGTCTTCAATTTCAGTAAAAAAAAGTCTTTAACATGGCTCTGTAACGCCCACCGATGACTGAAACGTTGTTCCCAGCCTCATTTTCGAAGAAAAATGGTCCAATGATGCCACCACTCCACTATCCGCACCAAACTGTCACTCTCTGTGGATGCGTTGGCTTCTCGACAATAACGTGCTGGTTTTCCGAGCCCCAGATGCGGCAATTTTGTTTGTTAACGTAGCTGCCGAGATGAAAATGTGGCTCGTCAGAAAAGATGATTTTTCGCCCAAAATCGTTGTCCAATTCAAGCTGCTCTAAGACCCAAACTGCGAAGCGATAACGAAGCGGATGGTCATGCGCTTTCAATTGCTGAATCAATTGGACCTTGTAAGCGAATAATCCCAGATCTTTGTGCAGAACTCTCCTCAGGCTAGTGCGTGAAATGTTGAGCTGTTGAGATCGATGACGAGTTGATGTTCGTGAATTGAGTCTCACACTCTCGGCTAAAGCAGCCACATTCTCGTCTGTGCGCACCGTACGACGACGGGGACCAGGAGTGTTGTCCACTTACATACCAGTCTCACAAACTTTTTGCACAAACTTGCGTACAGCAGGCGCGGTAGGTGCTTCATTTCGGCCAAAACTTCTTTTCAAAAACGCACTGTTTTGGCTACACAGCACTCATTTTGGAAATAAGTTTTCAATATTTCCCAATATTGTTCAAGCGTAAAGCGACTCATTTAGTTCCGCGGAGGTATGATACTGACTTTCTGTTAAGATTTCGACAGCGGGAAATAGCTGTCAGTGTCAAAATAACCTATGATTTCAAAAGAAATCACTAGATGGCAGACCCGTTATGCAACTATTTTTAAACATTATTTTGCATTGCTTTCAAATTACTAAATTATTTTACATCAATATATTGAACATTATAAAATTCAAGTTACAGACTCATTTATAATTAATTTCCTATGCGCTTAAGCTATAGTAATATATTTGACTAATTTGTTCCAACTACAATCATTTACCCCGTTTAAAACATCAATCATTTCTTCCTGACAGCTCAATTTTCCCAAAGTATTTAACACGAAATTCTCTCAATATAGGACACCGTCCCAAAAAGTGTTGAATTCTGTCGCATTCGTTTAGGTTACATAAAGTGCACCTTCTGTATTTCTATCGGAATCATTCAGGCGAATGAGATCACACCTATCCTTAAAAATCCACATAAAATTTACTCTACTAGTGCTGTCTTTAAAATAATGGCTTCCAATATAATGGTCTAGATATTTGTAAATCCTTGTTCTACTATCTAGCGCTTTTTGTATCATATTTTGTTGAATTTTCTGCTTCATAAACCAAGTAGAATTCCCCTATTATTAAACCAATTAGTTTGCTGGTTTCTTTCAGCTACCCACCTGATGTCAAATTATTTCCTCAGCTCAAAATATATTTTTGCTCAGCACTTTTTTCGAAAGTTTATTTGGAAGCTTATTTAAGATGAAGATCTAACGCATATATGTGTCCACGTTCCAATCCACTTTCTAGTAAGAGCGTATAAGTTGGTGTACAATCCGGCAGTGCTAAAATTCTTTTAAAAAAAATAATTTGCAACTTATCTACCTCCGCATTTATTTATATTTATTATTTGCTCTTTGTATTTCCACTTCTCCTTATTGGCAAGCACACCACCTCTTCTAAATACCATCATTTCTGATTTAGCTAGATTGATTTCCATATTCCCATTGAAGCAGTAAACTTCTAATTTATTGATTATATTTTGAAGTGTACTAACATCATCAGCCAGAATTACAATATCATCAGCATATAACAATAATCTGATGTTCAGATTACCAATTGCAATACCTCCTCCTAGGTGATCATGCGAGGCATTCAGGAATAGTGCAAACAGAAGAGGCAACATCAAACACCCTTGCTTAACTCCTGAATGTGTATACAAAACTATCTGATATCTATTCACCTGTCCATACCACTGACTTTCTATATTCATAAACCCGTTCTATGAAGCGTATGAGCTTCGTAGAAATACCCATTAAATGCAATTTGAATAGCAATAGTTTTCTTGGTAGCTTATCGAATGCAGCCCTAAAATCAACGAAAAAGGTATAAACTTTTTTCTTTTCCTGGAATTTTAGGTGCACAATAGAAGCTAGTAGTATGAGTAGTACAAATAGCTGTAAGCCATTCATAAATTTAAATATATTATCCTATAACATCCATGGAATTGAAAGTAAAATTGTATTCAATCATTTCTTCGATTATGTGAAATCTTTTCAAGTTTTTATTTTATACAAAATAATATATTCCCTAAGAGTCTCCCTTAATAATTCGTTTTCTGTACAGAACATTCCAGCCTTTATGTCCATTTAGGATGCTCATAGCTTGCTCTAACTCGAGAGCATGCCAAAGAAGCAAATGCGAAAGTCCTTAAGCATAGGACATATTACTAGAAAATCGAATACATCCTCTCTCACTTTCATGTTGCACAGATCGCACAAGATCGGGAGTTCCTGGCGATGTGGCATAATAGTGCAGGTTTATCATTTCTCCTCTTATTCGAAAAATCGTGTTCATTATGTCCATTGAGTTACAGTTTAAGAAATAAGACTTGTCCTGCAGATTGTACCTCATTCTCCTATAATAGCATCCGTGCAACGACTGCTGTGCTTCGTTTGAGTTTTTTTCCTAGAGTATGTGTCCAAATTTCTTCACAAAAGTGTTGAATTAGATTTTTAAAGATGAATGGTGTTCATTGGACGCTAAACGTAAACTAAGATTGCAGTCTGAGGCTAGTTTATTCCACTCTTGAACAATGTTTCCCTTGGTTGACAAAACGTGATTTAAAATCAACTTTGGTAGCCTTTCTTCTCCCATCGCCATAACTTTTACTTTTATATAGTCAAAATGCATTTTCAAGGTTTCTAAGAATAGAGGAGGTACACCTGACTCCAAGTGCAGCATGTAGTTGGGTGTGCTATTCGGCAATCAAAAGATCCGTTTAAGAAAATATCGAAGAAGTTTTTCAACCTCAACATAAGAACAGTATCCCCACACTTGTGCACCATATAGTAGTATTGAAGCAGCAGTTGCCCGAAATACCTTTTGCTTTGAAGAGTGTGATATGAATTTGTTTTTAATGCAAATAGAACAAATAACACGCTTAGGTTCGGACAGTTTATTCTCTAGATGTTTATTCATGTTGAGGTTTGCTGAGATTAAGACTCCAAGGTATTTATATTCGCGTACGACTTCAACACGCTCTCCTTGATAAGACCACTTTTCGTGCCGTGAAAATCTACTTCCACCACATCTTAATATCATGATTTTTCCAAGTTGGCAAACAGATTCCAAGAGTTGCAGTATGCCTCAAGCCTATTAATCATCAACTGTAAACCATCCACTGTGTCTGCCAGGAACACCATGTCGTCAGCATACTTAAGTCCAGGTATTTTTTCCCACGAAGCGTAGTCCCACCGCCTATAGAATCTGTGATGTCATTTATAAAAAGGATAAACAGCAACATGCCCATAGATGTTGTGAAATCTTCAGATATGCAATCTCCATCCCACACATATGCTACATTTTCCTTTTACATCGCACTTAAATTACTTATTACAGTGAAATCTCTCATAAGCGGACAGCTGCGGGACCGCCATTTTTCGTCCGCTTAAGAGAGTGTCCGCTTTATGGAAATTGCCAAAAAATGTTATCGCTGAAATAATTAAATTTAAGTAAAACATTATAAGATGTTAAGCTATCAGTTTTTAATATTTATTTATTTAAAACCGATAACTTTAATTTTTTGCGACATTTTGATGTATGTACAGTGGTACGTATGTACTTTAAATAATATCTATATTTAATGAAAAAAGTCTTGAATTCGGCTCTGCCATAAGAGGACTCCCGAATTCACAACTTTTTCGAAGTGTAATCAAAGATCAGATGAAATTTGTAAGGCTTTTTGGTCTCCGGCATTCAAAGCAAAATTTCGAAGGGACTCACAAACTGTTATAGCACTCGGTAATTCATATCAGTGAATGGTTCCAATTCTTCCAACTCCTCATCTTCACTTGAGACATCAACATTAAGAACACTTGGGTTAATTTTCCATATTCCATCCTTCGTCCGTGAACACATTGTCATCACAAGATGCATATTCCATAGAGTCTGTCCGTTCGCCGCAACCGATTTGTCTGATAAGCGAGGACAAATTCCTTAAGCAAGACAAGGGTACATCATCCTCTGCATCAAAGTCTTCATTTGAAATGCTTTCAGACACATTTTTAAAAACAGTTTTGAATAGTTCCCGCTGTAACTTTATTCCAGGCTGAAGCAGCCCATATAATGGCATCTAACACATTTATTGCGGATGAAAGTTCTGTTACATTGGAAACATGATCCATTTTGGCGATTAGATGTCTAAGAACCTCATCACGATAAAAAACTTTCAATTTTTTATTATGCCTTGATCTAACGGCTGACAAATCGATGTTGTGTTAGCTGGGAAGAAAAAGATTTTCACATTACTCAATGCAAGATGTGGATGCGACGTTGCATTATCCAAGAAAAGTAAAACTTCCCTGTTCTGACTCTTCATTTAAAGGTTAAGGTCATTAACCCTTCTGTCATTAACTGAGTCATCATCCAAGCCTTTTTGTTTAAAAAATATTCTTAAAACGGCGAAGATTTTCTGCTTCCAATAACGAGCAATTCCTCACGTCCTCCCGACATATTTACACAATGCATTAGCGTTAACCGTTCCTTGAATGCTTTTCCCCCAGAACAGGGCTCTCCTTTAATGTGAAATGTTTTCACAGGAAGAGATAAATATCCTTGGCTTTACATTTTTCAATCAAGGATCCAATACGACTTGTCCATTCACTGACTGTTTGTGGGTTAACAGCAGCAGCCTCTCCGGATATTGCTCGATACGATATGTCGTGTCGTCTAAGAAACCTCTGCAACCATCCATGCGACGCCTTAAAATTATGGATATTTTTTGTACTGGCAAATCCTTTTAGACGGAGAGCTGGTGAAATTTGCTCATGATTATTTCGTCAACAAAATTTTGTTTATTTTTTGGTTGTCGTGTTCAGATACATCACGGATGTGAAATTCTGGCGGACCTGGGCCGGGCGTTTTAGGGGCTACAGGGCCTCAAAGTTGTAAGAAATCTTGAAAAAAGAATTATAGCGTCAACTTTGAGTCCTTGTTTGATGAATCGCAATTAAAAATCATATCGTGTAGTGAAATTGCCAGAGCGATTGGGCGGTCGCAAACCCCTGCCAGAGTGCCCGAAGCATGTAACAGAAACTCCAATTTTTAAGTTATTTCGTCCACACTTAAATTTTGGTATATCATCTAGTATATACTGGTGAATCTAGAACTGAAATGCCAGAGCAAAATTCCGGTCGCAACACCTTGCCAGAGCGCGTTAAAACGCATTGGCGCGAGGGGCCTTTTCAATGGTTTGTATAAGGAATTGTTGCATATCTTCAAAAATATGTAAATGATTAAAAATATTTCAACTGATTCTGAAAGATTATTTAAAGATCATTAAGACCGTGTATTAAGTTTAGTCCTAACATTTATACTTTCGAAAATATTTCATTTTAAAACCCAACATTTCGAAATGAACCAAATACTTTTTCTGTTAATGATGTTTCTACACCTAAAGTAACATAAGAGGGTTTTTTGTTTTTGTTTTTGTTTTCAGTAAGTTCAGTCATTAGTTGTTTAATCTGCAATTTAGAAAAAAAAAAGTCTTCACTATAAGCCAAAATACATTGCATTAGTCACTTTAAGGTAAGCGTAAATATGAGATGAGTTTATTCAGAAGTACAAATAAATTTTAAGGATTTCTCTGTTCAATTTGCAGCAGTTTTAATCTATCTATTAATACAATCATAATAAAACTATGAAATTAAAATTCAGTTCGAGTGATAATTAACAAAATCGATTTTTCGTCATTCTCCTTCGCTGAAGAGATTTTCCCCATCATTGGATTCTTCGTCACTACAATAGTTACGTCCGTTGTCTGGAAAACATAGTTAAATATCATTTGTAATGCGCATACATAACAGCGGATGTGAAATCAAGATATTTCTAATTCAAATTCTTTTTCAGTTGACGATTGAACGATGACATCATTTACAAATGCTGGTAACTGATCTCCTTTGAAGCACATAAAATCATAACTTTCATTGTTTTCTAGCCATCCGTTCTGCTTTGGTACCAAAGTAATATAGTTTTTAGAAAAAGCATTGTTCTAGATAGAAGTTATATATTGAGTGAGAATATCTCCTCAAATACTACCCAAGTGCATGTGGGCGCCGTGGCGAAAGTGGTTAGTGTGTTGGATCACTACGCATGAGGTTCCAAGTTCGAATCCCAGAAAACACCAAAAAGTTTTTTTCACGGTCCCACCTCTCGCGAGCGTCTGACAAACATCCGAGAGTATTGCTGTTACGAAAAAGCTTCTCAAATCGCCGTTCGGATCCGGCATTAAACTGTAGGTCCCTTCCATTCGTGTGAAAAGTATAACGCACACAACATGAGTGGTTGCGAGAAAGCTAGGCCCTGGCACTTTAAAGAGCTGTTGCGCCAAATATTTGTTGTTTTTTTTTGCATGAAGGGCCAGATCTTGACTCAGATCACTCATCTGTGCTGCTTACACTTGGTAATAAAATTATAATGAAGGAACGCAATCCATGTCTAGTCAACAAGCTAACTGACTGGATATATTTCAAATATTTTCTGGAGGAATGCATCGAACTAAGTACAACAATCGATACAACAGAGCAACTAGAAAGTGAAGTACATACTTTCACCCTAAATATACAAAAGGCTGCTTGGGCTGCAACGCCTGAATCAAATAGTTAAGTGAAAAGAAACGTATATCCCCAAGAAATATGCGACATAATATCTAAAAAGAGGAGAGCTTATAAACGCTGGCAATTGTCGAGAGCGCCAAGTGATAGAAATAGGCTCAATAGTTTAAACAATACGCTCAGAAAAAAGATCACAGAATTAAAAAATGTGTCGGTGGAAAGACACCTTACAAATCTGACAAACGATGCTAGTACAGAATACTCACTGTGGAAGGCTACAAAAAAAATGAAAAGACCAACGGCATACATTCCGCCAGTTAAAAACAGCAAAGGAAACTGGGCAAAAACAAGCAAACAAAAGGCCGATTTATTTGCTGGACATCTTGAAAGCGTCTCTCAGCCATATGAAGATAATGATTATCTTCAACAAACGGAAGAAATGTGCGAAGATGAGATGTTAATCCCAGCAGTAACCTCTAAGGAAATAGCCACAGAAATAAAAGAGAAGATCAACCCTAAAAAAGCCCCGGGATTTGATTTAATCACGGGTGAAATTCTGAAAAAACTGCCTAGAAAAGGTATGAAAAAATAGCACAGATAATAAATGCAGCGTTCAGACTAAGGTATGTTCCACGCATGTGGAAGGTTGCGGAAGTCGGGAAAATTACCGGGAAAATTACCCAGTGAAGTTACCTCATATCGTCCGATCGCATTGCTGCCAATACTGTCAAAGCTCTTCGAAAAAATTCTTCTGAAACGACTCCATCCGATTATAGAAGAAAAGGCACTGATACCAAACCATTGGCAGTCAGTGACTTTTGGATGCAAGTAGTGTAAATTTTACGGTCTGATAAAAACTGAAATAAAGTGGTGAAATCGAAAGATAATAAAGAGAAATATATAGCTCAAACAGTTTAAGACAGTGACTTTTGAATCGTAATATAATATTGCTTATATTAAACATCCGCTGCATAAGCAATTAAAAAAAAAAAATCGTTTTTTTTCTGATTAAAGTTGTTTCCTGATCAAGTTGTGTCCAGTTAACCCTCTCTCAAATTCCAAGTATGTATTCGTGTGGTCTATGCCATGAAAGTATTCCCTCTATGGGAGAATTTGTGACATGTAATTGTTGTCAGAAGATATTCCACTTTGGATGTTCTATTCCAGAGAAAGTCTATCGAACCATGGCAACGTCAAAGAAAGCTGCATGGAAATGTCAATACTGTGTGAAAGAAGGTAATACAATAAAAACAAGAAGCAACAAATCACCCATACCAAGCCACCCACCCACAACAAGTCAGAACCCCACACCCAACCAACCACCCACACCCAAGAAACTACCCATACCAAATCAACCCCCCGCACCGAAACATTCATCCCCACCCAATCAACCACTTTCACCTAAAAGACCGCCTAACAAAAGAACGAGAAGCTCAAGTAGCCCAGGAGAAACACATGCACAAAAGGACACAACCACCAATGAAATCCTAACGCAAATAACCTTAATGAGAAAGGAGATTAAAGATGCTACCGCTTCATGTGAGTTTGTTGCTCAAAAGTATGATGACTTAAACCAAAACATCACCAAAAATAACACAATTCTTGAAAATTTCACAAAAGAAATCCAAGAACTGAAAGAAAGTAACATGATAAAGGATGAAATTATTTCAAATATGAAAAAACAAATAAACACTCTCGAACAGCAATTACTAAAAATAATGTAGAAATAAAAAATATTCCTTTCACAACAAATGAAAATTTGGCAGAAGTTGTCAAAGGAATAGGTAAATCTATCAATTGTGAAGTCGACACAAATGATCTTGCAGATATTTACAGAACTAAACCGAAAAACATAGAAAAGTCTGTAAATATTGCATCATTCGCCACTAATATCGTCAAAACCAAGTTTATGAAACAAGCAAAGGCAACTAGATCACTAAGCATCGGAAAAATTAAGCAAAACATGTCAGGTGAACTGGCCACAAACAACATCCAGAATGTAAATACAAATGTATATATAAACAACCAACTGAGCAGTGTCAACATGCATGTAGGCATGCCTGTATACCGAGTATGGCGTATACAAAACATGCAATGATCAAAACAAAAGATTTTAATACCCCAGGTGGCAGTCCAGGTACACTGGAAAATCCACCCTCTTCGGAGGTCGGCTCTACGGATTCTGGGGAGAGCCATTTATCGCATCTAATAAATCCCTTCTCAAAAAGTACAAGGGTATCTCGATCTCCACCAACAAGATCGAACGTCTCCGGAAAAGAAGTCCGCCGGAAGCGCAAGCGCGTGAAAAACGGGACTCAGCGAAATCAAAAAGCATTGAGGAAGCAAACGACGTACTCCGTACAAAGCTTACCGAAATGGAGCTAGTCTATCGTGAGCTCAAGAAAGAAGTAGATTTACTCAGGCAAGAAAATAATGCCCTAAAAAACACGTATCTACAAAAAGAAAGTACAGTTAGCTCACATCGCTCACCTAGTCACGAATACCAGACGGACGAAGAAGAGCTAACACGTGAAACGAATTGGATCGAAAAGAAACGACCTAGCAAAAAACACAAAGCTGGTTCGTCACCGGAACTCGAGCCGCATAAACATGAAAAGCGCAAGGAGTTGCAAGAAAAGCAAAAACAACAAAAATTACGCCCTCCGCCACCGATAAACGTCGTTGGAATAACGGACTATAATAAGTTGCATTGCCTCCTTAAAGGAACCCCTGGAAAATCAATGTCGATGATGCCGACGGTTACCGATCATTGTCCCAAAAAATTGAATGCCGAAAAGATTCAGTGGTATACTTATGAAAATAAGTTAGAAAGACCACTGCGTGTTGTAGCAAGGGGACTCCGCCCCTCGTGCACTAAAGAAGATGTAATGCACGACCTTCAAGACAAAGGCTTTAAAATTCTTGATGCCGTCAATATTATCAAGAAGGAGAAACAACAGTCGGAGGGAGATCATGAAAAATTGGTAAAGCGCGGTCTTCCACTATTCATGCTTAGTTTTGATAAAGACGAAAATAAAGATATTATATATGGTATCAAGACTATTCTAAACATCGTGGTCAAAATCGAACCCATGCGTAAGACCTCCAGATCGATCCCGCAGTGTAAGCGCTGTCAAGGCTTCAATCACACGCAGTAAGTCTGCCAGAAAGAGCCGCGATGCGTCAAATGCGCAGGTAAGCATCTCTCGGAAGAATGTCACCTAAACAAGCAAACCCCAGCCACTTGTATAAACTGCAAAGGAAAACATCCTGCGAACTATCGAGGTTGCGAAGTGGCGAAAGAGCTCCAAAAAAGGCGCGATACGCTTAAAAATTCCATGCGCCCTAATCCGAAACCAGTTAAGAACAGACCCAAACTACTACAAAAAAAGCAGCGAAAGATAGAAAATCCGTCAATATTGATTTAAGATCGGGTAACGAAGAAAACCCCAAACGCAGTAGAGAAATGTGATGTCTTCGAATACTGACGCACAGTCTTATGCTCAAGCGGCGATGGCAGCTAATGGCAAGTATATGACCGTAAACCCATGGGAGATCAAGGCAAAAAACCGTCTAAACTCTAACGTAAAGACTCCTGCTCAAGTTGCGACATTGGAAAACGGTGATAGAGGTAGCTCACAAAATCCAGTATCCAATGTTTTCTCCTTAATACTTGCGAAACTTGAAGAGCAATGCAAAACAAACAAACTTATTTTCGAGAGACCAGTTACACTAGAAAGCAACATTCATAACAGGCGCACTTCAACCCGAATATGAAAGAAATGCTAAAAATTCTTACTTGGAACGCTAACGGCCTCATACGAAGACTCGACGAGCTAGAAATATTTATACAAGAAAAAGATATTGATATATGCTTGGTCTGCGAAACTCATCTGACAAAACAAACGAATGTTAAGATAAGAGGATTTAGCGTGTATCACGCCTTCCACCCATCGGAAAGAGCAAGAGGCGGATCATCCTTGTTTATAAAAGAAAGTATCGAAAACTCAGCGGAAGTAAAGATTGAATTAGAAGCAATGCAAGTAAGCACGGTACGCGTTAGAAATAGACATTTTGCCTTCAACATTTCGTCTATATATTGTCCACTGCGATGTAAACTTAAAGAAAGTGATTTCACAAACATCTTCGACTTCCTTAAACCAAATTTTATTATTGGTGGCGACTTCAACGCGATACACCCCTTCTGGGGTTCAAGGTACGCCTCTCAGAAAGGTAGAAAGCTTTATAATGCGGGTATGCAATACAGTTGTGATTTTTACTCGACGGGTAAACCAACATATTGGCCGACTGATAGAAATAAGTTACCAGATCTGATCGATTTCTTTGTTGTTAAAGGAATATCTGGCAACTATATAAAAGTTGAAGAAAGCTTTAATCTCTCCTCTAATCATTCTCCAATCATTATGATGATAAGCGATGCTCTGACTAAAAAAGTAGGTCCGGTCAGATTAATCAGCGCGAAAACTAATTGGGATGGCTTTAAAAAAGATATTGAAGCAAATACTGAGCTGAGCGTATCACTTAAAACGCCATATGAACTTGAAGTTGAAGTTGATCGCTTCGTCGAAATCCTACAGAATGCCGCGTGGAAGAATACTCCCAAACCAAAGAAAACGCGGGCAAGCTACATCCAAACTTATCCGCAGGAAATAAAAGAGATGATTAAGGAGAAGAGAAAAGCACGCAAAAAATGGCAACAAACTCGGGCTCCGCAACATAAAGCACATCTTAACCGTTTGTGCAACTCACTAAAAAGTTTTATTAAAGACCTTAAGAATAAAGAAATGCAAACTTACCTAGAAAGCTTAGCGGCAGAAAAAGACTCTAATTACTCGCTTTGGAAGGCTATAAAAGGTATTAAAAGACCTCAAATTCAAGCCGCCCCAATTAGGAAAAGTCAAGGCGAATGGGCCAGGCATGATAAAGAGAAAGCGCAAGTTTTTGCCACCCACCTGGAAGAAACTTTCAAACCATTTGATGGACAAACTCTTATTGAAAATATAAATACGTCTTATATAGCCAATATAATAAGAAATGCAACACTTACCGAACTTAAGGAAGAAATAAAGGAACTTAGACCTAAGAAGGCTCCTGGATACGACCTAATTACGGGAGAGGTTCTAGAATATGTTCCCAGTCAATGGAAAGTCGCCGAAATCATAATGGTCCTTAAGCCCGGAAAACCACCGAATGAAAAAACGTCTTATAGACCGATTTCGCTTCTTCCAATTATATCCAAGGTGTTCGAGAGAATATTGATTAGGCGAATACAGCCGGTAATAGAAGAAAGGCACCTCATTCCGGATCATCAATTCGGATTCAGAAGTAAGGATTCTACAGTTGAACAAGTACATCGAATAACACATGTAATCGAAAAATCACTTGAAGAAAAAAAGATTTGTTCAAGCGTATTCCTTGACGTTTCTCAAGCCTTTGACAAGGTCTGGCACGAAGGCTTAAAGTTTAAATTACGACAAGTTCTGCCAGAGCACCTATATAATATTTTGAAGAACTACCTTACGAATAGACTATTCCGCGTCAAATGTGGAAATGAATATTCAGATTTCAAGGAAATAATGGCTGGGGTGCCGCAAGGAAGCGTTCTAGGTCCAGTCTTGTATCTATTATACACCCGTGATATACTGCAAGTAGAAGGCACTGAGCTAGTTACATTTGCCGACGACACTGCTATCTTGACAGTAGGGAAAACGGTCGAAGATACTACAGAAAAACTGCAAGAAGCTTTGGATAAAGTAAATGAATGGACAAAGGTTTGGCGAATCGCACTTAACGAGACCAAATCTGTTCATGTAAATTTTACTTATAAGAGAGTAAATAATTTGTCGATCTTTTCAAACTCGGTTCAAATTCCGTTTGCAAACGAGGCTAAGTATCTTCGAATGACACTTGATGCAAAGCTGAAATGGAAAACGCACGTTAAGAAAAAACGCAAAGAACTAGATAATAAATATCGAGAAATGTATTGGTTACTTGGAAAATATTCCAAGCTTAATATAGAGCACAAACTGCTTTTATATAAGCAAGTGCTAAAGCCTGTATGGACATATGGTATACAACTCTGGGGTTGTACCAAAATAAGTAATATTAAAATTTTACAAACTTTTGAAAACAAAGTGCTAAGAGGTATTGTAAATGCGCCATGGTATATCCGAAATAGCGATATCCACAGAGATCTTGGCATTAAAACAATCGAAGACGAAATAAACAACTACGCGAGAAAGCATAAAAGTCGACTAGAAAGTCAGGTTAATATGACAGTCCTCCAAGTTTTGGAAGAAAGAAATTTACTGCGCGGTCTACAAAGAACCAAACCTTTAGACTTAGCGCGATAAGTAACCGCGTCTAAACTACGGAGCTGGCAGGAACTTCTAATAGGAAGGTCCCTGCAAAACGTCCTTATTACGTGAAATGAAAACTACTTGATAAGTCGAATACTTAGTTGTAGTAAAAATGAAAACAAGTCTGTTTTGAAGGGAGGTTTTTTAGTGGGTAAGAATCCCACACTACTATGAGCACGCGCTGTCGATCCTCATAGTGTCTTGTTGACGATTTTCACCTACCCTCGGAAAAAATAAAAAAAAAAAAAGTGTCAACAAACGTTTGTTATGGCTTGCAAAAATAAAGGCAAAAGAAGAGAACTGGAGTTTTGTGTGGGAGAGCGCAGGAAGAATACTAGCTAAACAGAGAGAGAATACAAAGGCACTACTTATAGCGGATGAAGAAGATTTGAATAAGATCATCAAATACATATAATTAGTTAAAAAGAGCGAAACAGATTCACAAATTTATTCTCTTGTAAAAATCAATGATCTCGAAGAAAATGATACAGTGCAACTAAATGTAAAACATAGGGTAATGAATAGTTTTAGCGACATAAATAAAAACGAATTTAACAAAATGAATTTTTCTTGCATGAATTTAAATATAAGATCAATGCGTAAGAATTGGGACAGTTTTTGCGCGGATATAGCCAATATTTTAGAACATTTGCACATAATTATTTTGGTAGAAACGAATATCAAAAATGAAGAAAATTGTTTTTACAAACTTAATGGAGTTAATGCGGAGTTTCTTAATAGATCAAATCGAAGAGGAGGTGGTATAGCTGTGTTTATTAAAAACGAAATCCCATATGAAAGATTAAATATTGACACGCTTTCGTACGAGTGTATATCAATAAATATTAAAAACAACACACAACAAAAACATATTTATGCAATATATAGACCAACAAAAAATAGTATAAACGAATTGGTAAGCGAAATCGGGAATAATATTGAACAAATTACAAAAGGCAGCGAGGTAATAATAACAGGAGACATGAATATTAACTTGAGAGAAATACATCTAGCACATATTAATAATTATATTGAAATGCTTGCGTCAAAAGGGTTATTTAATGTGGTTAAAAGAGCACACGAGTTGATCCTAGGTCCAGACGCAGCACAATTATCGACCATATACTAGTAACTATCACACGGGATGAGATGTACTCGGGAATTGTAGAGTGCAGTATTTCCGACCATTTCGCAACCATATACGGAACTAATGCAAACGCAGAACCCGTAATAAAAAAGCAAACGGGTAAAAATATATGTACGAATATAGTCAATAGCACTGTTCGGTCAATAGATTGGACTAATGTTTTAAATGAAACGGATGTGAATATCTTGTATAAAACAAAACAAATGTCCGATATATATTTGAAAAAGCAACAAGTAAAAATAAGATACAAGCGAGAAAACAACATCGAAAACCATGGATAACAGAGGAGCTGGTAAAAAAATGTATTAAAAGAGACGAATTGTTCCCCAAATGGAAAAACAACAGACAAAATAACTCCTTCGCGAATGAATATAAGCAGTATAGAAACCACCTCAATAAAGAAATTTCAAACCGCAAATCAAGTTTCTACCTATCCCAATTTAGGCATGCATATAACGATCCAAGAAAAACTTGGACATTGATAAATGAGTTATTGGGCAGAAAAAAAGCATCTATTGATGATACAATCATTAGAAACTTTTCACACGAGAAGGATATGTGCTGTATTGCCAATGAGTGTGCTAATTATTTTTCGGCTGCATCCTTAAAAATTCTGCATCAATGTGACATTACTACAGCACACCATACAAACCGGGTTATTCCAAACTCTATATTTGTTGAAGAGACAAACGAAGTTGAGGTTTACAAAATACTACAAACACTAAATGTAAATAAAGCACCAGGATTAGATGGAATCAGGAGGCAGGAGCTTAATCAAACGCAGATAGTTTTGCACCAATAGTGTCTAAATTAATAAATCTAAGTCTAGCACAAGGAAAAGTTCCTAAAACTTTAAAAACTGCAGTAGTAAGACCGATTTATAAAGGTGGTAAAAAAAACTGCATTGAAAATTATAGGCCAATATCAATATTACCTACAATCGACAAGTGCCTAGAGTAAGTTGTAGTTTGCAGATTATGGAAATTTGTTGAAAAATATAAAATTTTACATAAAAACCAATACGGTTTTCAGAGAGGAAAATCTACAAACCAGCTGTTAGGAGAATTCGCAAATTTTATTAACAGTAGTCTGGATCAAAACAAACACGTACTTGTTTTCTTCCTAGACTTTAGTAAAGCCTTCGATACATTTGACCATAACAAACTAATGGAGGCTTTGGATCGAGCAGGTATAAGGGGCCCATTGTCAATCTGGTTAAGAAACTATCTCAGCAACAGGAGATTCGTTGTAAAGATTGAGGACAAAGAAAGCAAAGTAGAAGAAGTACATTACGGTGTTCCCCAAGGTTCAAAACTCGGACCGGTACTTTTCATTTTATATACGAATGAATTACTGAGAACACTAAAAAATAGCTTCTCCATAGCTTTTGCAGATGATACTGCTATCGTAGTTTCACATTAATCGCTTCAGACAGCAAAAAACCTTATACAAGAGGAGTTCAATAGAGCAGTACAATGGTGTCATGATATGGGACTTGTTTTAAATGCCTCAAAAACGAAGGCTATGCATATTCGCCAGCTATACTACAGAGAGAGTGAGCTACAAATTAAGTTCGAGAACCAAAGCTGTCCCAATAGTCGGATAGAAATAATAGAGGTAGTCGAGGAATATAAATACCTCGGAGTTATTATCGACAGTCACTTCATATGGCATAAGCACATAGAAAAGGTAAGAGGGGACCTGAAGAAGGCAATGTTCGCAATCTCTTATCTAAAGAGATGTTCAACGTTTCAAGTGCTCAAACAAGTGTACTATGCATTAGTTGAATCGAAACTTAGGTATGGTATCCTAGCTTGGGGCAACGCAGCTAAAAGCCATCTAGATAAGTTGCAGAGATTGCAGAACTCAATCATCAACTTAATTTCACAGAGCCAACACGGTGAAACCTTTAAAGTTCTATCGGTTGAGGACATCTTTCGAATGACGGTCACACTGGAGTACTACGAAGACGAACGTTTCAATGTACCGATTCTTCATGAGGTCAACACACGAAGACGAGCTCAAGGTCTACTTCACATTCCATCATTTCGCAACAACTATGGAAGAAGACAACTAAATTACACATTTCCAAAAATAATGAATGGGCTACCAGAAAACTTAATAAATATAAAAGAGATGTAAACGCCAAAAAAATCTGGAAACTTATTTCATATTTTAAAATTGATTGTTTTCTGCTTTACTTTTTTCTATTTTTTATACGCTAAAATCAGAATTGTCCTTTTTTCTAAAGAATTTTAACTTTTTCTGTAAAAAATCACTTTATTTTAATTATTATTATTAACTGCATATAATTCAGAACTGTAAGTTAAATGTATTAAGTCACAAAAATTTTATATTTATTTGTTAAATAACCGCCTGCAGACAAACCAAATGGTTTTGCGGGTAAATCAAATGAAACTATAAAACATTTTGAACAATAAAAACATACATACATACATACATCAATTTGGATTCGGAAATAGGTACTCCACTATAGATCAGGTCCACAGAATAACTGACAAAATAGAAAAAGCCTTAGAAGAAAAACAAATATGAACTACTATCTTCCTTGGTGTAACACAGGCTTTTGATAAAGTCTGGCACAATGGATTGGTCCATAAACTGAAAAAATATCTTCCAAAACAATACTCGGAAATACTAGAGTCATATATAAAGCAGCGATTATATAGAATTAAGCAAGAAAAAGAGTACTCCGCATTAAAATGTATAAAATCTGGAGAACCGCAAGGTAGTGTGTTAGGGCCTGTGCTGTTCCTCCTATACACGAACGACCTACCACAAAATGACGAAACTACTGTTGCCACATTTGCAGACGATACTGCTGTACTTGCTGTCGGAAGAACCGTGCAGGAAGTTACCGAAAAACTACAAAGGACAGTAGACGAAATATCTGAATGTACCAAAAAATGGCAAATAAAATTAAATGAACTGAAGTCAATCCATGTTAACTTCACTAATAAAAACGTACAACACATACCTGTGTACATAAATAACAAAAAAGTTCTGCATTCGAACTCAGCTAATTATTTAGGCATGACTTTAGACGCGAAGTTGCGCTGGAAAACTCATATCAAGAAAAAACATGACGAACTAAACATTCGATATAAAAAAATGTATTGGCTAATAGGGAGGTATTCGTGCCTTTCAATATATAATAAACTGCTTCTCTATAAGCAAGTTTTAAAGCCAATATGGACATATGGCCTTCAGCTTTAGGGTTGCACAAGTAAGACGAACCTACAAAGCATACAATGCTTTCAAAATAAAGTACTACGCAATATTGTAAATGCGCCATGGTACATACGTAACGCTGATCTACATAGGGATCTAAAAATTGAAATGGTAGAGGACGAGGTCAGGAAGGTCGCAAGAAGACATGAAGGTAGGCTTCGCAACCATTCTAATTTAGAAGTAGTCGAACTACTTAATAACAACAATCTAGTTAGAAGATTACGAAGAAGAAAACCATTCGAACTAGTTAACTAGGAGTAAAAAAAAAAAGGAATATATAAATTAATCACCCGAACAAAGTGATGACGAGTTAAAAAACAAAAGGTAATAAACCAAAGTTAGTTCCTTATAACATAAATTTACAAGTATTAGAAAAAAATCGCTGATTAGTTTAACGACTAGGTGCGATTGTTGCAAGTATGGTAACACCATGCTTTCTCCGGGTGTTTTTAGTGGGTGGGTCAAGTCCCACACTATCGCAAAGCTCGCATGCGATGTCTTTCAACGATTTTTACCCAGCTACACGCAAAAAAAAAAAATAAAAATATATTGAGCGCGTAACAGCTGTTGGCGTAGTTCACGTCGACAGGGTGGCAAACTCGAAACATCGAAACTTTTGAGCTTAACGTCAAATGATTCTTTGAGACTCTTTACCTTATACGCGTTATTAAATATTTCGAATCTTGCTCCTTGCGGTAGACCGTTTCCGTATATCTAATGTTATACATGTGACCCACACAAATTTCAATAACTTTAAAGGTCACTTCTCTTGAAGCAAAAACGGTTTCTCCTAGCTTAGCGAACGCTGTTTGATATTCTAAGGAATTTTCCAGTAGTTTCCACGGTTTTAATTTTCCTATCCTAAAAAATGCTGAACTATAATCGCAGCCAGTTGTCGTATGAAAACCTGGCTAGGAACTTGGTAGTCGTTCTTTTAAGGAAAGGTATAATTTGGATACATCAATGTATCGTTGATAGTTCCCAACACCAACCTCCATTCAAATCTTTATTTATTTATTTATTTTATTTATATTTTCGTGATTCCTATACACTTTAAGACATAATATCTTATAAACTAGTGTTAGGCTAATTCTGTATTTGAAGGCTACATAAAGTTGACGATAATAATAATATTTCACATTATAATACTTACTTACTTACTTATGTCCTTTAACCCCTCGGGGGGCATAGGGCGTCAACCGCGCCTGCGCGCCATCGTGTTCGGAGTTCTGCAACGCGTTTGAGCTGCCTCCAACTCATTCCTAAAGAGCTCGATTCCTCCTCAACTGTTCTGCGCCACGTTTGCCTAGGGCGTCCCGCTATTCTGCCTGCCTGGGTGAGCGGATTCCACTGCATAGCGTATTTCGCAATGGAGTTGTCTTCGCGCCGTAGGGTGTGTCCAATCCATTGCCACTTTCTTCTTCGTATAGTAATGCTTATAGGTTCTTGGCCCGTTCTCAGATAAAGTTGTTCGTTGGAGATGCGGTTCGGCCAAAAAATCCTCAAGATGATTCTTAAGCATTTGTTTACGAAGACTTGCAGCTTGCGTGTGTTAATGGTGTCCACCTTCCAGGTACTGCACCCATAAAGCAGCACTGATTCTACGTTGGAGCGGAACAGTCGTAGCTTGGTTCTTAAGCTAATAACATTGCTTCTCCAGATTTTGGACAGCATTCCGAACGCAGCTTTAGCCTTCCCGATTCTGCTGCACACATCCAGTTCGGTGCCACCGCGATTAGCCGAGACGACACTTCCTAAATATAGAAAGTTATCAACTTTCTCGACTTGCTTTCCGGCAATGTTAAGTTGAGCGCGGGTATTGGAAGTACTCAGGGCTTTTGTTTTGGCTGTGTTTATTTTTAGCCCCACTTTGTTTGCCTCAGCTTCTAGATTTTGGGCCATCAAATGAAGATCCATTATCCGATGTGAAAGTAGACAAACATCGTCAGCGTAATCTAGGTGTTTAAGGTAAGATGTCATAGTCCAACGAATTCCAGAATTAGCTTCCGTCAATGCTGCACGGAGTACATCGCTGATAACCACCAAGAACAATAGTGGGGACAGTATGCACCCTTGACGTACTCCACTTTGGACTTCAAAGTCCTCCGACACCTTACCATTGTGCACGACGTGACACTTGCCGCCCTCATATGTAGCCTTGATAATAGCTATAAGCTTTTCTGGAATGCCTCTCCTGCGCAAGGCCAGCCAGATAGCATCTCGATTCAAGCTGTCGAAAGCCTTCTCGAAGTCGATAAACAGTAAATGTAGCGGAGACCTATACTCAACGCATTGTTCGATTATGATCCGTAAGGTGTTTATGTGGTCGATGCAGGAGGATCCAGCGCGAAAGCCTGCCTGTTCGACATCGAGAGTTGAATCTAAATGATCTTTAATTCGTTCTAGAATTATTCTAGCTATTATTTTGGCTACAGCTGGAAGAACACATATACCTCTCCAGTTACCGCACTCCATCAAGTTACCCTTCTTTGGAAGCTTAATGATCATCCCCCTTTTCCACTCCTGTGGAAATTGTTCACTATCCCAAGCTCTCCGTATTAGCGGATGCAGCAAATCTGCCGATGTATTTGGCGCCGCTTGAAATAGCTCGGCAGGGATGCCATCAATACCCACCGCTTTGTTTTTCTTGAGGGACTTGATTGCTGTTATTATTTCAGCTTTACTGGGAGGTACGGTGCGAATTCGGGAATTTGTTGCTTCGAACTGCTCATTCGAATTCAAGATCATACCGCCGTCGTCTAAGTGATTTAGCACTGCAGCAAAATGTTCTCTCCATCTAGTGAGCTGATCCTCATCCGAAATCAGAAGGTCACCGTCTAGACTCTTCACTGGATGTTGTTTGGAGTTTCGACCACCAATGAGCTCCTTAGTGATGTTGTAAACAGTCCTACTGTCGCACCTACTCGCTGCTTCTTCAGCCCTTGAGGCCAGTGAGTTGACATGTTGACGCTTGTCACGTCTCACACTACGCTGCACTTCTTTCTTCTTCGCACGGTATTGGGCTTCAAGCTCGGTTCTCTCTACTGCTGAGGCCGCTGCAATCCGAGCCTTGATTGCTGTACGCTCATCGATCCGTCTCCAGGTGTCTGTAGAAAGCCATGTGCGGTGGTGTTTCTGCTTTTTACCGACATAAGTGCATGCCCCAGTCGCAAAAGCATTTTTCACAGCACTCCAGTGGTCATCCATGTTCTCTATGCTGCTGATTGCTTCTGCTTCTAAGGCGAGATGGTCCCTGAACTGTTGGCGCACTTGGGGAACCTTGAGCCTGTCGATATTAAACCTGGTGATGTTAAGCAGGTTTGAGCGGTTGCTGTTGACGGATGCAGTACGAAGGCGTAAATGAGCTACCATAAGATGGTGATCTTGTTCTTGTCCGACGTCAGCTCCACGTCTGTTTCGGACGTCCAGGAGACAATTTCTAAAGCGGCGACTGATCGCAATGTGGTCGATCTGGTTGGATGTTCGTTGCCTATCAGTAGAGACCCAACTGATCTTATGGCAGGTGTTATGCTTAAACAGCGTACCTCCGATGACTAGGCGGTTGGTATTGCAGAAGTCCACAAACCGCTCACCATTGTCATTACGGTCTCCCACGCCGTGAACTCCCATCACGTGCTTAAGCATGGTGTTGTCGCTACCCACCTTGGCATTGAGATCTCCCATTACCATTACGATGTCCCCATTAGGCGTTTGGTTGTAGGCGGCACCTAAGTGGCTATAAAAATTATCCTTTTCATCCTCAGTCGCGTCTAGAGTCGGAGCATAACACTGTATGATGGTAATTTTTCTAACTCTACTCTGGAACCTAGCCGTCAATATCCGGTCACTATGGGGTTTCCAGGATATGAGGCTACTACGTGCTGCTGGAGTTAGCATGAGTCCTACGCCAGAACTCCGTGCACTTCCAGCTGGTTTACCAGAGTAGAGCATGACAGTGCTTTTTGTTGGGGAGATGTATTCCCCAGCATCGTACCATCTTATCTCGCTCAGCCCTAAGATGTCGATTTTATACCGTGCGAATTCGCGCTCCAATTGGAGGAATCTGGCGTTATAAGGCCCTTCCTTGAGTGAGTCCAGGAGGGTCTTAACGTTCCAGAATCCGATCGTTGTCCGTGTCCGATAGCCAAAGGTCGTCAACAAATGATCAGTCCGTATCCGAGGCGTATGTTTCCGTTTCGGAGCAATAGTTTGTTTTACGGTTGCGGCTCGCTGGGCCACAGACCAACCGACACTTTTCCTGTTTTTTGGCGCAGGAAGCTCGCCATTCGTCCTCTCCCGTTAGCAATTTCCGAAGAAATTCCCAGATGGCACCACGAGGAGGTGGGAGTAGGGCTTACTAACAGAGCTGCTAGGTTTTCGGCTGCAGTGGCTCCTACTCGTTACTTAGCGGACCAGCACCTATCGGGAGATGCTGCCCCTACGAGGCCTTTGTTAGTCGTTTACCATCCAAGTAAACACATTATAATGACATAGTTATAATAAAGCATAATAATTCATAATTTAATCAAAAAATCATTAATACT
This sequence comes from Brachypalpus laphriformis, assembly GCA_945910035.1. Classification (NCBI taxonomy): domain Eukaryota; kingdom Metazoa; phylum Arthropoda; class Insecta; order Diptera; family Syrphidae; genus Brachypalpus; species Brachypalpus laphriformis. The sequence goes on along the minus strand of OX246753.1, from coordinate 260,129,323 downwards.
AATTAATATTTTGTGACAGATGGTTTTTTAATTCATTTTTAAACCTTCTTGTGTTATTAATTCTCCTGATAGAACGCGGTAAGGAGTACCATAAGCGAATGAATTTAATAAAAAATTGACACTCAGTGGTAAGGAACGAGTAACGTGGATGAGTCAGCTGTCCTGACCTGTTTGAGGAAGGTATAACGAGTTTCTCATACAGATATGGAGGTTGTCGTGTTATCAGGATAGATGAGAGAAGGGTTAAGGTGCGGAACTGTAGAAGGCTATTGAACGTCATATTGAAAATGCGCGAAGACAAGTGCCTCACCCGATCATACCTTCGTAGTCCAAAAACGTACCGAACGGTGTTGTTGTAAGCGACCTGGAGTTTTCTTTTACTGACAGAGTTGCACTTGGTAAAAACTTCGCACCCGTATGTCAATGTTGGTATGACCAATGTTTTGGCGAGCATAAGCCGTGTTTTAAAAGGGGTGAACGTTTTACGTGCCCACAATGTTCGAAGAACACCATAAGCCTTACCAGTCACAACATTAATGTGGTTATCCCAGGTCAGATTTCGGTTAAAGACCATACCAAGGTTTTTGGCCGTCTCAACGTATTCAATAGGAGCATCGCTTAAAAATACAGAAGGGAAGTACGACAAGTCCAATGAATTCCTTGAGATGACCAGGCACTTTGATTTTGCAGGGTTTAACAAGAGGCCGTTCGTTTCAGACCAGCGCGCTATACTTTCGAGGTCCTCATTACGCAGACAGCACCATGTTCAATAAGACCAAGATCGGAGCTCAAGTACATCTGCACATCATCGGCATACATTTGTATCTTGCAGTGCTTAGTAATTGATGGCAGATCGTTGACGTACATCGAGACCAGTAGTGGGCCTAAAATGGACCCCTGTGGGACGCCATTTAAGGTCGTAACGGAGTCCGATTGGACGTCGCCAATTTGGACAATTTGCTTTCTATCTGAAAGGTATGAACCAAGAAGCTTTACTGCATCGTGTGAAAAGTTGAACAGTCGACATAGCTTATTGCATAGGTTATAATGAACGACTGTGTCGAACGCCTTCGAGAAATCAAGCAACACTAAAAAGGTCACCTTATCGTCATCCATACTTTGCCGCAAATCTTCCGTGACGTTCACCAATGAAGTTATGTAACTGTGACCCTTCTTAAAGCCCGATTGGTGTGTTGTCATCAAATTGTTGGTGTTAAGATATATGCTCATTTGCTTTTGTAAAATTCTTTCAAAAGCTTTCGAAAGAAAAGACAAAATAGAAATGGGCCTAAATTCGTTTCCTTTTGAATTTTTTGGTATAGGTACCACTTTAGCCATTTTCCATTGTGAAGGATATTCACCAGATGTTAAAATAGCATTGAAAATATGGGTAATGTATGGGATAAGGATTGGCAACACGAGCTTTAAAAACCGGGGATGTATCTCGTCCAGCCCAACTGCAGAAGACTTTATTGAGAGCAGGCTTTCAATGACTTCGGCGCAGTTAACAGCTCTAAAACAGAAACGAGGGACTATTAATTCTGATTGATTTGACAATCGACTGTGTGAATCTCTTACTAAATTGTGCAGATTTGAGGAAGAGGATGCAAATTGTCGATTGAGTACATTGCAGTCGACATTTTCGATTCTATTGAGCTTTGGTTTAGCGATCCCAATACTACGAAGATCACTCCACAATTTACGACACCCGAGAGAGGAATTAAGCTGGGTAGAATACATTTTGGACTTAGAATTTCGAATTTCTACCACCACCCGGTTTCGCAGGGAACAGTAAGCTCGTCGAAAATCATCCAAGCAGAAACGCTTCCAGCGGTTATATGCCTGATCGCGTAAGTGTATGAGTTGGCGGATGCGTGCAGTGAACCATTGCTGTTGTTTAGGCTGAAAAGTTTTAGTTCTTAATGGAACATGAAAGTTGAAAAGGCGTCTTATGTTTTTATTTAGAAATTCAACCTGGTCATTGGGTGAAGTTAAATAATAGATAGATTCCCAGCTTATGCTTCTTGCCTGAACTTCTAATAACGGGTAATTGATATTCACAAAATCCCTATACTGATATGTGGTAACAGCTGTTACAGTAAAATCGTAGGTCAAGTAAATAAGGTCATGCTTGGAGAACGCAAGACCCGATAATTGATCATATAACGGCACTTTGTGAATATCACTCACCCAAAAAACGTCTAAAAGTGTGGGTAGGTGATCACCAAAATGTGTTGGTGAAGTTACATTGACAGCCCGCAAGTTAAACATGCTCATACTATCGATAAGACTATTATCTAGGAGAAGATTACAGTTAAAGTCTCCACATACAACTATATTAGGACAAGTAAAGGCAATTTCTTCCATCAGAGATAGGAAGGGACAAATGTCAACGTTCCTATTAGGCCGATAAACAGTACCTAACAAAAACTTACCCTCATCACCGACTAGCTCAATAAACACATATTCAATGCTACTATAAGCCTCCGATTGAACTTTAGGCATACATTTAATATGCTCTTTTACAAATATAGCAACACCACCCCCGACACGACCTTCTCTATCCGAGCGAAAAACTTTGTATCCCTTGAGAGAACACATTACATCATTGATGTGATCAGCCAACCAGGATTCGGAAACACGAATGACATCTAGATTAGATTCTTCAAACAGGTAGCGAAACTTATCAATTTTCGGGTACAGGCTTTGGGCATTGATATGACAAATCCTGAGACCATCGCTTTGCTTACCTAAGATCCTTATCATTGAATGTAACGTATTATGCATGATTACAGCAAAGAGTAGATAACACAAAAAAGGTTTTTAAAAATTAAGAAAAATGTTAAAAAATTTAGATTAATTAATTTAATTTAATATGAAGAAAAAAGAAAAAAAGAAAAATTCTAATAAATGTAAGTGATATTATTATTTCTGTTCTGCATTGCTGGCAATTTCCGCATTGGGCTCTTCTATTGATCGGCTGGCTGCTTCTTCCAGTGTTTGAAGAGAGTCGATTAACACAGCTGATTGAGTTGGTCGACCTTTAACGTAAACAACTCCACGTACGGTATATACCGCGGAAAAGATGTTTTTTCGTTTCAACTGCAGTGCGCTCTGTAATAATTGTTTATTTTGTTGCGTTAGGCTTTCGCGCAGATAGATTGAAGACCATGAACTCGCGGTGTTAAAACCTAGGTCGCACAAGCGCAGTTTTTGGTGTTTTTTACGGAAGTGTGCAATCGATTTCAAAATACAGTTTTTATCGTATGGTGAATTAAACTTAATCATTATCGCTGAATCAGGAGAATTTGATTTCGGACGTGTGCGATAAATGTTCCGGAGCGTGGGTGGTTTAGCGGCAATAGTGTGGCACAAGAGATGGAAAATTGATTTTAAATTTTCATCTGGAGTGTGCGGGACTCCGAACAAAAAAGCATCACACGCGATTAGCCTATTCTCTTGAGAGTTAAGCAGAAGTTTAACTTCACTCAGTTCGTTTGTTGTGGTTTCGAGTTCACATTTCACTTCGGAGACTTCGGTAGTTTTCTCAGCAAGCTTGACTTTCGTATATGTAAGATCTTTAGTGATCGTGGAAAGGGAAGATTTGATGTTACTTATGTCGGTATTAATGAGTTTGAAGTCTGAAGTATAATTCAGTACCGAGGATTCCAAGTGCAAAACTCTTTTGTTTATGTCACATACACTGCTTTTAATTTCGTTAATTTCGTGATCAATTTTGTTTGTTTTTATTGAACTTTTAAGATTTTTCATGTTTCCAAGAAGTATTACAAGAACATCCGTATCAGAGTATCTTAACAAAATATTCAATTCATCTTTTATTTTAGTTATGTGATAAATTATTTTTATATTGGCTTCTTCATGTTCTTCGCAGGGGTAGTTGTCAATTAGTTTTATTATTTTATCATTATGACATTCAAAGCGATAACATAAATCATAATTGAAATAAATTATTTAGATTCCTATAAATGGTATTAGTTCATCACTCTCCCAGTGTTGTACTAAAAATTTTACTAGAGCCACCTTGAACTTGTTATTCCTAAGTTCTTTAATGAGAGACCGTATTTGCTCTGGTCTTGAAATATCATATTTTAATTCAGTGCCATTTCTTGAGCTGCGCTCATTGTCCTTAATTGATGACGAAAAATAACGATCGAAAATTACAGTAGACGCTCGATATAGTGAACTAATAAAAATCGGGCCTGTTCACTGGAACGAGATTCTTCACTGTAACGAGCGTGGACTCCTTGAAGCAAATTCCATCAAAATGTGTTTATTTTTACATGCAATGCATTTTTTTTTGCAATTACTAAAAAACAAGCCAATATTTATTGAATGGAATATTTTATTTTTAACGAAAACAAGCAACAGGCAGTTTGCATTTGTACTACAAACAACCCCAAACTGCGTAGCATATCGTCGTTGCAAACACGAACTGGCGTATCTGCAAAAATTGACATTTTGAGATATTTGGCGTATATTATCTAGCGATCGTTATTTATCATCACACGAAGTATTTTGGCTCTACTGTAAAGTTAAGATTTTGAACTTACGCCACTTCGTGGTTGGAACGATGAAATATTCGGGCAAGATACTCGCACAACACGATGAGTAGAAAAAACTGTAAATTTTGACGATTGTATATGGGTATGCATATCTATGAACGTATGTATGTATGTACTTCCCAGCGGGCCTAACTGGCGACTGCATGGCACTAATGCCTAAAACACAATATCACCTCGACCTCGGTTTTGCTCCCGTTACGTCTCGTCCACCTCGAGAGCGCGTTGAATGTTTGTTTACATTTTTTTCCTCTGTTCCACAGCTATTAGCTGTCAACGCACGCAAAAGTTCAGCTCATTTCAACTTCTGCCTTGGGTTAGAGTGTCGTTACGTAGCATTACGTTTTTCTTTATGAATGGAAAACGTGAGGTCGAGGTGGAAGCGACATTGTGATAGGATACATTGATTTCCTATAGTTTAACTCATAGACGTCAGGCGAAGCTGAGGTCGAGGCGCTATTGTGTTTCAGGCATAAGGAGTTTTAACTGTTTTTTGCATGCTGTAAGGTTCTAAGAAAATAAAAAAGTTCACTGCAGCGCGATTTTTTTTGTTCACTATTTAGAATAGCCTGTATAAAATATTGTGTGTTCACTATATTGCCTGACCATAATATCTGGTATAGTACAAAACATGTCTCTGTTAGGGATCGAGTTGAGTATCTTTAGATGCCCCACTAGGTCACCTGGTTTATACTCATAATCTAGCTGCAGCTTGATGGCATATCTAGCAGCCATCTTCCTAATGAAGATTGGTGAGGGTGTTAGCCCGACAATAGCTTCAAGAGCTGTCGTGGGGCAGGTGCGCATCGCACCTGTAATGCCGAGACAGGCAGTTCTTTGCATAATAGATAGCTTAAAACTGCTGCAAATTGAACAGAGAAATCCTTAAAATTTATTTGTACTTCTGAATAAACTCATCTCATATTTACGCTTACCTTAAAGTGACTAATGCAACGTATTTTGGCTTATAGTGAAGACTTTTTTTTTTTTAAATTGCAGATTAAACAACTAATGATTGGACTTGCTGAAAAAAAAACAAAAAAAAAACACCCATATGTTACTTTAGGTGTAGAAACATCATTAACGGAAAAAGTATTTCGTTCATTTCGAAATGTTGGGTTTTAAAATCAAATATTTTCGAAAGTATAAATGTTAGGACTAAACTTAATACACGGTCTTAATGACCTTTAAATAATCTTTCAGAATCAGTTGAAATATTTTTAATCAATTACATATTTTTGAAGATATGCGACAATTCCTTATACAAACCATTGAAAAGGCCCCTCACGCACAATGCGCTTTAACGCGCTCTGGCAAGGTGTTGCGACCGGCATTTTGCTCTGGCATTTCAGTATAACTTAAAAATTGGAGTTTCTGTTACATGCTTCGGGCACTCTGGCAGGGGTTTGCGACCGCCCAATCGCTCTGGCAATTTCACTACACGATATGATTTTTAATTGCGATTCATCAAACAAGGACTCAAAGTTGACGCTATAATTCTTTTTTCAAGATTTCTTACAACTTTGAGGCCCTGTAGCCCCTAAAACGCCCGGCCCAGGTCCGCCAGAATTTCACATCCGTGATGTATCTGAACACGACAACCAAAAAATAAGCAACATTTTGTTCACGAAATAATCATGAAAAAATTTCACTAGCCCTGTCTATTTCGCCTTCTCTCTGAGTAGATATTGGCCCAGAAATTGGAATTCGTTTTTCACGAATCTTGCAAAACCAGTCATTTGTCAACATATCAATATCACGTCCATTACTGTTGGTAAATCTAGGCTTCAATTTTTTTGGCTAAACCCATTGCTCCAGTCAGACAGCAATGATTCTTTGTTTTTAAGGTCCATTCATAGCTCAGCGACCTGCGAATGCGAATGAGCGAATATTCACAAATTTTGACATTTCTTTCACAGCTACTTTTTTATTTGGTCGCCCCAATCCGCGAATTTCAGTTGTCATTCATTTTGTAACTAATTGCCTAAACGTGAAAAATGCATAAATACATAGCGCAGCTTTTATTCAGAAGGTAATATCACAGATAATAAACTTACCCAGATGTCGCATCCCCATACAAAAAAATGTTGATCTTTTTTGCGATGAGCAAACAACGATGGGCAAACAAAAAGCTTTTCTGCTTCGCAAAGAAAAAAAACGCAAAATAAATTTTCTGTGCGAAAAGCTTTTTCTTTTGCTACTCTTTCTACCGTCTGCGACCTGCGACTTCGAGACATAATTTCATTTATATATACATATGTATGTACATAGATTTATATGTAGGTACGTATTTTTCCTTTTCATTTTGCTATGTTGACCGAAGTTTCGATCTGTGTAGATCTGTGGTGTGGTAAAATATATCTAAATCGTATTTTTTCGAAGTGGAAAGTGATATTTTACTGTGTGTGTCCAGTAAAAATTTTGAAGAGTTAATCTAGGAAAGGTAAAATATATTATTTAAATTTATTTCAGGTTGATTAAGTACCTTGGTACTTACAAATACAAAAAAGTTGCGAAAAAAAATCGACTTAGAGGAAATGTCGTGGCGAATAGAGTGCGTTATTGTATGCTGCAATGCAACAACTGCCCAATTTCCAGAAAGGAAAATGCTTCGATTTCCTAAACTAAGAAATATAATGACTGGCTAGCACAGGCAGAAGAATCCCGTGATAATGTTGAAAATCATAAACGGCCATACATTTGTAGTAAACATTTCGATTTGAAATTTTTTGGGGAAAAAATTAAAACACGACGCTGTTCCTACACTTTTTATGAAAAGGAGTGAAATGTTTTTGGAATCTAATGACATTGAACTTGCTTTTGGTCCTAAGAAAGCCAAAATAAACTACTCTAATCACAAAAGATTAAAAGTGCAAACGAGCACCGATATATCCATTGATAAACTAAATGAAGTTTCAGCACTTATAGACTGCAACAGATCTATAGATTCCGTAGAATCTGTATGCAAGAAATGCGAAGCGAACACAAAAAAGCAATTTTTTTTATATTCAACAAATAAGTAGACTGAAAAAAATTAACAAAATCCTCAAAGAGAGAGCTAAAAAATGTCTAAAATTCAGAAATATCCTGGCAGTTAAAGTCCGCAGGCTAAAAAAAGATAAAGCACAGCTTAGAGAATATCAAAAGCAAACAATGGAAGAAAAAATAGATTTCTTGCATGATATAAATAAAAATTCGAAAACATTTTGCAAACTCATTTTATCACAAAGATTTGCCAATGTATATTTTTCCGCTCGTCGTCTGGATATAATTTTCTTCGCGATCAGCTGCAATTGCACTTGGCACACCCAGCTTCATTGCATAGATTGATAAAACTTAAAAGTTTATCTCCTGGTCTAAACGAAATCGTTTTTGAGGAAATACAAAAAAATGTTTTAACATTGGAACTAAAAGACAAAGAAGTCATTTTAATATTCGATGAGATAAGTATCCAGGCAAATTTAACATACAACAAATATAAAGACATAATCGAGGGCTTCGTTGATTATGGAGAAAATCAAAGATTAGATTTGTGTGCGAAATCAGTTTGCGTGTTCATGATTCGTGGTATATGTGGTAAATATAAACAAGTGCTTTATCATGTGACTTGTCCAAGCAATATACCAACAAAGCAGCTCGAAATTGAAGTATACAACTGTATTGACATATGTAGAAATCTGGGACTAAACGTAAGGGGCATTTGCTGTGATCAAGGCCCTACGAATCGAAGCCTTTTCAATAAATTAAAGCTGGATGAGGACAACAGTTCCTTTCTTTATAAAGAAAAAAAAGTGTATGGAATGTATGATGTGCCACATTTAATCAAAAGTGTAAGAAACAATCTTTTAAGATCAGACTTACAAGCTCTGGATGGAGTTGTAAGCTGGAAAATAATTGAGTATATCTATAATACAGAAAGAAATAATACCACAAAAATGTGTCCAAAACTAAAATATGCTCATATAGATCCCACAGAATTTCAAAAAATGAATGTGAAACTAGCGGCACAAGTACTTAGCACATCCGTGGCTTGCGCAATTAATGCATTACAGCGCTCGAATAAATTTCCAGAGAAAACTGCACAGAGAATTGCAATTTATAAACAAAATCAATAAAATATTTGATTTATTGAATGGAAGACCTACACTTATTCGAAATGACGCAAATATTGGATTTTTAAAAGAAATGCAATCATATTTACAATAAAACAAATTCAGCCAATCAATGCAAAATGTAAACAAGTTAACAAGTTCAATCAGGACCCATTTGAAAACCTTTCTGCAAAAATAAGAGCAAGAAATTTTAATAAAAATAATCCAAACGCGTCTGAATTTGGCTCATTACTGGCCAAAATTATGGCTCTAAAATTTTTGTTTAAGTCAAAATTTTCCAATTGTGACGAAGAAGATTCTGAATATTAACAGTTAGATTGGAATGCTGTGTTGGATACTTAAAACAAAACAAAGATTGTCCTAACACAGGAGCAAGAGAAAAATGAAAACATATTCGATCTAGCCAAATATTGTGAATCCGAACTTCTAGCGATAGAATTACCAGATGAAGACACGATTTCAATAAAAATGACAGAAATGAATGACATAGCCACAAGGTATTTTGCAGGTTACTGTTTTTTTAAAACACTTACAAAATGAATGCAGTTTGTGAGAACTGTGTCAAAGAAATGACAAAGAACAAAAACAATTTCGATCTCACGGAAATATTGATAAAATTGAAAGAATATGAACCCTCGAATGAAAATCCAATACTTGTCTGGCCATCACACAAGTACTTCAAAAAAGGCCAACTTCATATAAATAAAAATATAGTAAATCAATGTATCTCAAAAACAAATTTGCACTATCCAGATTGGTTTGAAACGACAAATATGTTATTCGCACAAAATTGATACAGTCAATTTCCTTGTGGTAGTGTCTGCTTTGGAAGAATTGTAAGTGGTTTATTGACAAGCCCATAAACAAGAAAAGGAATCCAAAACAAAAGACAACAAATTTGCAGAATTTAATGAATATGTAAACTAAAATAAATATTTACATATGTACATAATGTATGAATATTTGAAAAAAAAACTAAGGCGGTAGTGACGTAAGGGAGGTGGTGGGTCAATATTCTGCCACGTCCGCGTTCGTGTCCCCTGGAAACCACTTTGGTTAAGGCACTGTGAATAGCTAAAAATCGTACTTCTAATACATATGTATTATGTAAATGTCTAAAGACAAAAATATTTTGCAAATACATTTTCACATAAATGCCTTTAACTAAAGTGGGCTAAGAGCAGAGTTGATTTTGTTTCCTATTGTTTAACGTGCATGAACAGAAAAATAATAAAAGAGTAGCTATGGCTACCTATCAGACCTCTTCTTTTATGTAAAATGTAAGAACCAAACATGAATAAAGTAAAGTAAAATAAAGTTAGCCTACAATACCTACAGTACCTACTATTCAAATTTTTTGTACCGTACCTACAAATTCCTAACATCATCGCAGATCGCATTCAAATTATTCCTGATCTTAACATACATATGTAGGTATATTTCTGCTCTGTCTGTTCCTCACCGTGCCAAAGTCGCAGGCCAGGCCAAAAAATACGAGAATACAAAACAAAACAAAAAATATATTTCGCTGTGGATATGTCACAAACTCTACGCTGGTGGTGAAAGCTTTTCGCAAAGCAAAAGAAAAAGCTTTTCGCACAGAAAATTTATTTTGCGTTTTTTTTTTCTTCGCGAAGCAGAAAAGCTTTTTGTTTGCCCATCGTTGTTTGCTTATCGCAAAAAAGATCAGCATTTTTTTGTATGGGGATGCGACATCTGGGTAAGTTTATTATCTGTGGTAATATCTTACATTCTTTCGATAAATTCAACCACCATCTTACACATCAAGAACAACATAAAAGAATTGTGAGGTTAAACTCTCGCAAATGTTTTGGTCGCGGGAATGTGGATAGCGTCCTACATGTGTGGAATGTGAATAAAAGTTGACAGTTCGCACAAATCATTCGCTTATTCGCGGAAAAATTGGCGAATTGTTAATTTCTTCGCAGAAACTAAATACAATTCAACATATTATATATTAATCGATAGATAAATTAAGCTCCGTTCTTTTGGAATAATAAAATTACCAAGGGCGTGCTTATAAATGTGTCGCAGTTTGGGCATTCGCAGTTCGCTGAGCTGTGAATGGACCTTTAAGCAATTCGCTGACGCAGGTTTTTCCAATCGAAGATTTTTGAACAATCACCAGCAAACTGATTTGATTTGATGACTCCGCAAAATTGATAATCTCTATTTCATTCATTCATTCATTCATTCATTTTCAATGGCCCGCTAATCCTTCATGAGGGTCGCGGGGGTAGGATGCTCAGGTGGACTCTCCATCCTTCTCGATCCTCCGCCATTGACTCCAATTCATCAGGGAGAATCCCTAAGCGGCTCCAAGAGAGATGTCGGACTTGATCCAACCATCTATTTCTGGGCCTTCCGCGAAGTCGTCTGCCTGATGGCACGGCAACCATGGCGCGTCTTAGAAGCCGGTCTGGGGGCATACGCACTACGTGACCAAACCATCGAAGCATAGATCGTTCCGTTCGGAGAAGTAGCTGCTCAACGTTGAGCGCCTCGCGTACTCTGGTGTTGCGCACTCGATCCCTACGAGTTATTCCAACAACACCGCGAAGGAACCTCATTTCGGCAGCTTGTATCCGCGATCTTATTCCTTCGGTCACTACCCAAATTTCATGACCATAGGTGAGAGTTGGAACATACACCAAGTTAAAAACCGATAGCTTAGCTTGAATACTAAGTTCGGCCTTCCTTATTACAGATTGGCCAAGCTCTCTCAAAATTGATCTAGCCTGACCAATTCTACAGGATAACTCGGCATTGCTCCTCCCATCACTCGTGAATAAAACCCCAAGGTACTTAAACTTCTCCACCTGCTTCAGTGGGACTCCACTAACATGCAGAGTGCACTGAATGGGTTTTTTGGAAACGACCATTACTTCCGATTTGTTCACGTTGATCTTCATTCCAGCATCATCACAAACGGCTACAAACCTTTCGAGTGCGCGCTGAAGTTCGGTTTGAGAGGACCCAAGGATGACCAAATCATCCGCAAAGAGCAGATGACTAATCCTTAGGTCTCCCACTTTGAAACATTCTCCGCCACGGCTGCGCTGCAACATCCAATCCATATATACAATGAAGAGGAGAGGTGACAAAACGCACCCCTGGCGGAGTCCAACGCCCACAGTGAAAGGTATTGATTTAACACCGTTTATCCGAACACAGCTTTTACAGTTTGTATATAAAGACTGAATCGCCCTTAACAGGGAACCATCAATCCCATACTCCTGCAGAACACTCCAGAGTTTGCCTCGAGGAACCCTATCATATGCTTTTTCCAAATCCACAAAACAAGTGTAGACAGGTTTGGCATATTCCCAGGCTTTCTCAAGAACCATTCTGAGAGTGAACAACTGGTCGGTTGTGCTTCTACCGGGACGAAAACCGCACTGCTCATCCCCCAAACTGTCCTCAACCACAGCTCTGGAACGCTTTTTTAGCACCTTAGCGAAGACTTTTCCAGAGAGACTTAAAAGAGATATACCCCTGTAGTTGGCGCAATCTCTTTTGTCCCCTTTTTTAAGAAGAGGAACTATCACCCCCATTTGCCAATCACCAGGTGTTTCACCGCATTCCCAGGCCACTTTAATGACACGCGAGAGCCATTGCACTCCCTCTTTACCTAAAGCCTTGAGCATTTCTGGCCGAATTTCGTCCACACCAGCAGATTTGCCAACTTCTTCTACCGTAGGACTACTTTCCGCCATACTCTCGACCATAGGTCTGTCATTTTCGGTGCCCTGTTCGGGATTGAGCAATTCTGAAAAGTGCTCGCTCCATCTGCGTAAGATGTCCTCCTCATTGGAAAGAAGTCTACCGTCTTTGGATTTGACTCCTTCAACGATATTCAACTTTTTTCCTCTGAGTCGGCGGACGGTCTGCCAGAACATCTTATTTGCAGATCTGTGGTCACGTTCCAAATTCTCGCCAAACTCCTTCCAAGACGGTTCTTTCGCTGTTTTCACAGCTAATTTGCAAGTTCTTCGCGCCTCAGTGTACCGATTTCGAGAATCGGAGTTCCCCAAGTGAATCCACACCTTAAAGGCTCTCTTCTTCTCTTGATGGCTTCTTGAACTCCGGGCGTTTTAAACCAAGCAGTTCTTTTCTCACCACCAGCCGCCACACCAAGCCGCTTCACTCCACAAACATCTCCCGCAGAGGCAATAACCGCCGTTGAAAACAGTTGCCATTCTTCCTCTACATTTGATGGAACAGTTGGAATTCGTTCAAACCTTTCAGATATTTGCCGTGCAAATGTCTCCCGTATCTCATCGTCCTGTAACCTCTCCCATCGTATGCGTGTAACCATCCTTGGTTTACGCTTTGGTAGGGGAGGCACTCTCTCGCTAAGATACAATTTGCATAGCACTGAGTGATGATCAGTTGACAGTTCGGCCCCTCTCAATACGCGAACATCACAAACCATTCTCTTCAGACACGATGGTACCACAAAGAAATCGATCAGCGACTTCTGCTGAAGACTCTGACGGTACCACGTGTATTTGTGAATGTCTTTGTGTGGAAAGACGGTGTTCATGATGGATAAGCCATTTTCACAACAAAAATCCAACAACCTCTCTCCGTTCGCGTTTTGATCAGGATCACCGTTCCTCCCAATCACACTCCCCCATGTCATAACATCTACACCCACATGAGCATTGAAGTCACCCATCAGGACAAAAGAATCCATATCTGCAACATTTTCAAGGGCAACATCAACTTCTACTAAGAAAGCTGCGTACTCTGACAGAAGGTTCGGTGCATACACCTGCACCAATGCCAGAGTTGATCTTTCAAGCTTGAGCTTTAAGGTCGCAACTCTCCCTCCTAATGGTATCCACTCCAATACTCTGTCTGTCAACCTGGGACTTGTGAGTATCCCCACTCCCGCCCGAGCAGACATTGAGGGTGCGACTCCTGACAGGAAGAGCTTCCACCCACCCGAAAGGTCCACAGTTTTAGAACCTCTCTGCTTTGTTGAAGAGACGCCAACTATATCTAGTCGACTTTTAACAGCCTCCCCAACAACCTCAAGATCCTTCCCTGTGAGCGATGAGGGAATCTCTATTTTTTCCTTCAAATTCAGCCGTTTCCTTATTGAAGCCATATTTGCTTTCGCTTTAGATAAAAATGAAACTAATCAGTACAACGTAAATGTCCATGTCATAGCAACAATACATACTCAATAGAAAAAATATGAAAATAATGACGAACAACTCTTATTTTACCTTACTAAAAAATAAACAAAAATTGTGCTTACCGCTTACTCAAAGCAATCTATGCAAATAGCCATAGACAACAACTGTCATACGCCGAACATCTGAATTCTGTTGTACATTGTTGGAAAAGTCTCGTTAATTTTGTCAGGCCTCGATACAAATGTGTGTGTATACTGTATATGACTGACCTTACACGCATACTTAGATCTGTAGCAAAAACTGTTGGGTTTTCTTTTCAAATAAAAGGAGAAAGGAGATAAGAAGAGAAACATCGCCAATGGTTTGTACAGAAGCGCGACTTCCACTGCAAATTTTTTTTTTGTGCCTCATAATGTCCGCTTAAGGCAACAATTTTTTAAAAAATTTAGAAATGTACTGTCCGTGTCCGCTAAATAGATTTGTCCCTTATTGAGAAAATGATTTCAATGGTAAATAATAGGATCCAGCCATTTAAATTTATTTTGTTCGTTAATGCGAGTTGTCCGCTAAAGAGGGTGTCCGCCAATGAGAGATTTCACTGTATGTTGCTTGACATCCCAATTTTATAAAGTTTATAGAAGAGAGCTTCTCAAGGTAGGAATCGAAGGCTGCACGGAAGTCAACAAAAAAAGCATAAAGTTTTTTATTTTTCCTTTTATATAATTCAGCGATATTAACGAGAGAAAATATTTGGTTTTTTCTGAAACCCGCCTGGAGTTCATTTAGTACTTTTTTATTTTCTTTTGTGAAGTGGGTAGGTATATCATCGATTGCCTAAAGCTTTCTGGTATATCAGTTGTTAATTTGGCTATAAACTCTGTTGTACAGTTTTTGTAGAACTCAAAGGGAATCCTGTCGTCTCCAGGTACTTTTCTCATTTTTGCATTTTCGATGGTTTATCGAACTTTAGATATGGTAAACGTGGCATCCAGAAAATTGTCGCAAAGTAGAGGGACTGCATACTGAACTGCTGGGGATGTTTGCACGGTTTCGAGCAGTTTCTTGAAATGATCCCGGAGTTTTGGTGCTTCCAGAGATGAGGCGATGACATTAGGCTGTCTATTTATCGATCTTATGGCTTTCCAGAATTCAACTGAGGTTTGACCTATTTATAACAGCAATATTTTGATTCTCGAATGATATCTTCTTGATATTGCAGATACGTTTAAAGTTTTGGATCGCTTCGCTATAAAGATTTTTAAAAATGTCTGAATTGTAGGATCGTAGCAGTTTTAGTAGCGCAAATGATTTTTTTTTTAACAATTAAGCACTCAGCATTAAACCATTTTTGTTTACCGGACACATTTGTTCTTCGGTTATCACTTTTTGGAGGAATAGCCTTCTTGATGATTTCTGTAGGATTATCGATGCGGGGTGGAATACCTGCTTCATGGAGTTTGGAGAGCTCAATATTAAGGTTATTCTAAAACAAGTTGCGGAAGCTGTCATTCCACAATAGTTTTGGTAATAGACCCAGTTTCTTCGTAGTTTTTTCCGCCATGGAACAGCCCAACCTGCATCTGACATCTTAGGGCATATGATCAGAAAACGTCTCCAACTCTATGCACAATTTGCCCAGAAAAGAATATCAGTTACCGGAGATGAAGCAGTAGTCAATAACTGAACAAGTTGTTCTTCGAATGAATGTTAACTCTCCGGCGCAATCACCTTCGCAGCTCCCGTTAAGAACTTGACAATCTAGCATATCCACGGTTTCAAGAATCTAAAAATATTTTTGTGCCCCTCCCTGGCACGGCACAACAAGTAAATTGAATAAATGAAAGAACAATACTAAATTATTTTATAAGTCTTTCGCCAGACCATTTATTTAGGCTTGATGACAATCAGAGAAAAAAGAAGAAAGGACCACTTTACTTTTAAAAGACCACTATTCTAATAGTTAGAATATACCTGAGGTAGGCATGCCTGTCGTAAGAGGCGACTAAGATCAACCCTCCGTATACTGAGTATGGTGTATACAAAAAACATGCAATGAACAAAACAAAAGATTTGAATACCCCAGGTGGCAGTCCAGGTAAACTGGAAAATCCACCCTCTTCGGAGGTCGGCTCTACGGATTCTGGGGAGAGCCACTTATTGCACCTTATAAATCCCTTCTCAAAAAGTACAAGGCTATCTCGATCTCCACCAACAAGATCGAACATCTCCGGAAAAAGAAGTCCGCCGGAAGCGCACACACGTGAAAAACGGGACTCAGCGAAATCTAAAAGCATTGAGGAGGAAAACGACGTACTCCGTACCAAGCTTAGCGAAATGGAGCTACTCTATCGTGAGCTTAAGAAAGAGGTAGATTTACTCAGGCAAGAAAACAATGCCTTAAAAAACACGTACCTACACAAAGAAAATACAGTTAGCCCACATCGCTCACCTAGTCACGAATACCAGACGGATGAAGAAGAGCTAACACGCGAAACGAATTGGGTCGAAAAGAAACGACCCAGCAAAAAACGCAAAGCTGGTTCCTCACCGGAAGTCGAGCCACAAAAAGATGAAAAGCGCAAGGAGATGCAAGAAAAGCAAAAACAACTAAAATTACGTCCTCCGCCACCGATAAACGTCGTTGGAATTACGGACTATAATAAGTTGCATTGCCTCCTTAAAGGAACTCTGGCATCGAAGTTTAAGGTGACATCTCTGCGAAACAATACGTGGAAAATCAATGTCGATGATACTGACGGTTATCGATCAGTATCTAAAAAAATGAATGCCGAAAAGATTCAGTGGTATACTTATGAAAATAAGTTAGAAAGACCACTGCGTGTTGTAGCTAGGGGACTCCACCCCTCGTGCACTAAAGAAGATGTAATGCACGACCTTCAAGGCAAAGGCTTTAAAATTCTTGATGCCGTCAATATTATCAAGAAGGAGAAGCAACAGTCGGAGGGAGATCATGAAAAATTGGTAAAGCGCGGACTTCCACTATTCATGCTTAGTTTTGATAAAGACGAAAATAAAGATATTATATATGGTATCAAGACTATTCTAAACATCGTGGTCAAAATCGAACCCATGAGTAAGACCTCCAGATCGATCCCGCAGTGTAAGCGCTGTCAAGGCTTCAATCATACGCAGACTTACTGCCAGAAAGAGCCGCGATGCGTCAAATGCGCAGGTAAGCATCTCTCGGAAGAGTGTCACCTAAACAAGCAAACCCCAGCCACTTGTATAAATTGCAAAGGAAAACATCCTGCGAACTATCGAGGTTGCGAAGTGGCGAAAGAGCTCCAAAAACGCCGCGATATGCTAAAAAATTCGATGCGTCCGAATATGAAACCAATCAAGAACAGACCCAAAATAGCTACGAAAAAATCAGCGAAAGATAGAAAGTCCGTCAATATTGACTTAAGATCGGTTAGTGATAAAAAATCCGAAAGTAATAGAGATAAGGTGACAGAAGCAAAATCTCCGAATATTGGCGTGCAGTCTTATGCTCAAGCGGCGAAGACAGTTAAGGGTACGTACACGACCAACAACTCACGGGAGATCAAAGCAAGAAACCGTCCAAACTTTAATGTAAAGACTCCTTCTCAAGTTGCGACATTGAAAAATTGTGATAGAGGTAGTTCAGAAGATCATGCATCCAATGTTTTTTCCCTAATACTTGCGAAACTTGAAGAGCAATGCAAAACAAACAAACTAATTTTCGAGAGACTAGTTGCACTAGAAAACAACATTCATAACACACGCACTTCAACCAGAATATGAAAGAAACGCTTAAAATTCTTACTTGGAACGCTAACGGGCTCATACAAAGACTTGCCGAGTTAGAAATATTTATACGAAAAAAACATATTGATATATGCTTAGTCTGTGAAACTCATCTGACAAAGCAACCGAATATTAAAATAAGGGGATATAGCGTGTATCACGCCTTTCACCCATCGGAAAGAGCCAGAGGCGGATCATCTTTGTTTATAAAAAAATCTATTGAACACTCAGCAGAAATAAAGATTGAATTAGAAGCAATGCAAGTAAGCACAGTACGCGTTAGAAATAGACATTTTGCTTTCAACATTTCGTCTATATATTGTCCCCCTTCGGGTAGGGGGCAGAATATACCCGAGGTAGGCATGCCTGTCGTAAGAGGCGACTAAAATCCACCCTTCGTATACCGGGGATAAGATGTATACATAATATGCAATGAGTAAAACAAATAGATATAGTACCCCAGGTGGCAGTCCAGGTTCTCTGGAAAATCCACCCTCTTCGGAGGTAGGCTCTACGGATTCTGGGGAGAGCCAATTGTTGCATTTAATAAACCCCTTTTTGAGAAATTCAAGGGTAACTCGGTCTCCACCATCAAGACCGAATGTCTCCGGAAAAAGAAGTCCGCCGGAAGCGCAAGCGCAAGAGAAACGGGACTCAGTGAAATGTAATAGCTTTGAGGAAGAAAACAATGAACTCCGTATTAAGCTAAATAAAATGGATCTACTCTACCAAGAGCTTAAGAGAGAGGTAGAATCACTAAAAGAGGAAAACAAGGCGTTAAAGAATTCACTTTTGCAAAGAGAACGGGAAATTACCCCACCCCGTGCAGCTAGTCCCAAATATCACACGGATGAAGAAGAGCTAGCACGCGAAACAAATGGGGTCTCAAAGAAAAGACCCAGCAAAAAACGAAGAGCCGGTTCTTCACCTGAAGTCGAGCCACGAAAACAAGACAAGGAAAAAGACTTGAAACAGAAACAAACTCACGACAAATTACGTCCCCCGCCTGCAATAAACGTCGTCGGCTTTACGGACTACAATAAATTGCATTGCCTTCTTAAGGGAACTGTGACATCGGAATTTAAAGTAACGTCATTCCGAAACAATGATTGGAAAATTAATGTAGCTGACTCTGACGGCTACCGAGCAATATCGAAAAAACTAAACGCGGAAAAGATCCAGTGGTTCACCTACGAAAATAAATCAGAAAGACCACTCCGTGTTATAGCAAGGGGTCTCCACCCCTCATGCACTAAAGATGACATTATAAATGACCTTAAAGGAAAAGGCTTGAAAATTATCGACGCAATTAATATCTTAAAGAAGATAAAGCAGAAAACGGAACAAGGCAATGAAATCTTGGTCAAGCATGGACTTCCGCTCTTTATGCTAACCTTCGATAGAAGCAAAAATATAGACGATATTTATAACGTAAAAAGTATTTTGAATATCGTAGTTAAAATCGAGCCTATGCGTACGAATACACGATCGATACCTCAGTGCAAACGCTGTCAAGGTTTCAATCACACCCAGTCGTATTGCCAAAAAGAACCGAAATGTGTAAAATGTGCCGGGAACCACTTATCAGAAAGGTGTGACTTAAATAAGCAGGCTCCGGCGACCTGCATAAACTGTAAAGGCAAGCACCCAGCAAACTATCGAGGTTGTGAAGTAGCAAAGGAGCTTCAAAAAAGGCGCGATACTCTCAAGAAACCGATACACCCGAACCCAAGCTTAAGAGATCGTAAAACCGATAAGCCCAAGACCGCTAAGCCAGTCAAAACGAAGCGACCGATAAAGGGAAATAAAAAAATTGCGCAAGAGAACGTCGCTGGTCCAAGTGCAGCGGAAAAACCGCCACAGGTTGACGCGAGATCGTACGCGCAAGTCGCGTCAAACGAAAACAAATTAAGATCAGCTACAACAGATCCGGTTAGCCAAATATTTACCATTATATTGGAAAAATTTGAGGAGCAAACCAAAGTTAATAAAATTATACTTGACAAATTGAGCAAGCTCGAGTTCAAACCTCGCAAGACAATCAAAAAAACATGAATATGAAACAGCTACTTAAGATACTAACGTGGAATGCAAACGGCCTTCTGACGAGTTAGAAGTGTTTCTACGGAAAAATAACATTGACATATGTTTGGTATCGGAAACGCACTTAAAAAAGGGACTTAGACCCAAAATAAAAGGCTACAGCGATTACCATGCGAATCATCCTTCGGAAAATGCGAGAGGCGGGTCCTCTCTTTACATCAAAGACTGTATTAAGCACTCCGAAAACATAGAAATAGAATTTGATTCTATGCAAATAAGCTCAGTCTCCGTAAAAATAAACCACTTAGACTACAACATCGGATCTAGTTACTTCCCTCCGGGATATAAGCTAGTAGAAGACGACCTCGTTCGTCTCTTTGACTCACTCGGACCTAATTTTGTCTTAGGTGGTGACTTTTACGCGAAACACACTTTCTGGGGATCCAGATGCAATTCGACAAAAGGCAGATTATTGTACAAAGCCAGCATGAAACGTGGGGTGAACTTTTTTTCGACAGGAAAGCCAACTTATTGGCCAACTGACAAAAATAAAATCCCTGACCTCGTCGACTTCTTTATCGTAAAAGGGTTAACTAAAAATTTGACGGAAATCGAAGAATGCTATGATCTATGCTCAGATCACTCGGCAGTCACTCTGAAAATAGGTGGAAGTCTAGTAAAAAAAAGAAGGACCGCCTAGATTAACTAGTAACAAAACTAACTGGGACGCTTTCAGAAGAGACTGCAAGGAAAATGTTGCTTTAAATGTACCGCTAAAGACACCGTTCGAAATAGAAGAAGAAATCGACAAACTCGTCGAAGCCATTCAGAGCTCAGCGTGGAAAAACACTCCTTTGCGAAAGACAGAAGCGCGGAACAATAAAGTCAAATACCAGCCTGAAATCGAAGACCTCATACGAGAAAAGAGGAGAGCGCGCAAGAGATGGCAACAATCCCGCGCTCCACCGGATAAAACTTATCTGAACCATCTTTGTAACAAGCTTAAAAAAGTGCTGCAGGACCTAAAAAATTACGAGACTTCTACTTACCTCGAGGGTTTGACCGCTGATAAGTATTCAAACTACTCTCTATGGAAAGCCTTGAAGTCCATAAGGAAACCTGTAATGCACTCGCCGCCAATTAGGAAAGCTAACGGGGAATGGGCAAAAGAAGATAAAGAGAAAGCAGAATTATTTGCCGATCACTTAGAGGAAACGTTCAAGCCGTTAGATGGACAACCGTTGATCGAAGATCCGAATGTTAATATGGCACCCGACAACTTTAGAGTAAAAACCGTATCCCTGTCCGAACTTCGAATGACAATACAAAAATTGAAAAATAACAAGGCTCCGGGATATGATTTAATCACTGGCGAAATTTTGAAAGAGCTACCGAAAAAAGTGCTGGTTAAGTTGCTCTACATTATAAATGCTTCCTTAAGTCTATTATATGTTCCAAGGCAATGGAAAGTCGCCGAAGTTATTATGGTTCCGAAACCGGGGAAATGTGCAAATGACAAGAAATCATATAGACCCATTTCACTTCTGCCAATAATATCTAAGGCCTTCGAGAAACTTCTGCTGAAACGATTGCAACCAGTAATTGAAGAAAGACACTTGATCCCGGATCATCAATTCGGGTTTCGGGTCAAACATTCCACAATCGATCAGGTGTATCGAATAACGAACGAGATTGAAAAAGCTCTAGAAGGGAAAAAAATATGCTCTAGCGCTTTTCTCGACGTATCGCAAGCCTTCGACAAGGTATGGCACGAAGGCCTAAGGTATAAGCTAAGAGTAATCTTACCGGAAAAGTTGTACAGAATATTGGAATCTTATCTTGAAAACAGACTTTTCCGTGTTAGACACGGGAGTGAATATTCGGATTTCAAAGATATCTACGCCGGTGTTCCACAAGGAAGTGTTCTCGTTCCAATCCTGTTCTTGCTCTACACAAGAGTTATACCACAAGATGAAGGGACCGTTGTAGCAACGTTCGCAGACGACACGGCTATCCTCGTAACGGATGAGTCAGTCGAATCATCAACGGGAAAACTCCAACGAGCTTTGAACAATGTATGCGAATGGACAAAAACCTGGCGAATAGTCCTCAATGAGACAAAATCAACGCATGTCAATTTTACGTTGAGAAAGATAAACAACTTACCTATATCTATTAACTCGGTACAAATACCTTACGCAAACGAAGCAAAATATTTAGGAATGACCCTAGACGCAAAACTTAAGTGGAAACCACACGTTAAAAAGAAGCGCGAAGAGCTCGAAATCAGATTTAGAGAAATGTATTGGCTACTCGGAAGATACTCGAAGTTAAGCGTATACAACAAACTGCTTCTGTATAAGCAAGTGCTAAAACCGTCTTGGACATATGGTATACAACTTTGGGGTTGTACCAAACCAAGCAATATGGATCTACTGCAAGCATTTCAAAATAAAATGCTAAGAGCAATCGTGAATGCTCCTTGGTATATAAGGAATAGTGATATTCACAGAGATCTAGGAATTGCTACCGTGAGGGACGAAGTAACAAACTTTGCTCGCAAACTTCGTACCCGTCCTCGTGTTCATTGCAATAATGAAATAATCCGTACTATGGACGTGACAAGCCTTGAGCGCCGACTACAAAGAACAAGACCTTTCGACCTAGCGCCGTAAGGAAAAACCGCATGTAATGACGGTATTAGTAGGTGCCTTCACTGGAAAGCTACCTACCTAACGCGATTAACACTACAGAAGCGTAAACTACTCGTTAAGGCAACTTAGTCGTAGTCATCACAAAAAATGAAAAAATGAGAGGAACGAATTTCCTACTACTATGAGTACGCGCAGCCGGTTCTAATAGTGCCTCTCTGAGGGGGTGAGGTTTAGCCCGTAGGCATATACTGACTAGCACTGATGGCATTGTCAGATATATGAATCGGGCATAACCAATGGTACGGACCATTGGTATCTTTTGAAGATTCCTGCACCTCCAGGCGCAACCAAAAAAAAAAAAAAAAAAAAATATATTGTCCACTGCGATGTAAACTTGAAGAAAGTGATTTCACAAACATCTTCATATTTACATATTTATTTATTAAGCTTAATACAAGCTGGTACTTAAAGCTAAGACTTAAAAACTAACAAAGAGGGGGACTTAAAACTATTTTTTTTTTTTTTTTTTTTTTTTTTTTATTGTTTTCGGCTGGGCCCACATAAGCAACAATTAACTTAAAGATAAACTTAAAAACTATCAGAGAGAAACATAACTAGGCTAAAGGGCCTTATTTTAGTTTTTTTGAGGACATAGAGAAGAAAGTGTGGGGAAAATTATGTGGAGCTTTGAAGGAGCATTCTAAGGGAGGATCGGCTGAGATGAAAATCAAAGGTCATATGTGCGCTATTGGCCAAACGCAACATTGTGGACATGGGTTCAAAGTGGCCATAATTGGTCCGGTGGCAAGCGAGGCGAAAGAGGGGTACAGATCTAAGGTTATGAGGGTTAGTATTTAGGTAGACCGTATGTAGTAAAGCGGGAGAATCAATCGAACCTACTAATAGTTGATGCACGAAGAGTATATCAGCGAGATGACGGCGATTTGCAAGAGTTTGTAGATTAATCAGTTTTAACCGATCTTCGACCCCACATGCGGATCAGTAGAAATGCGGTGAAGTGGGAGGGTTGTGATCCCTTGTTTTCGGATCATAGCCTCGCTGATAAAAGGAAGAAGAAGAAGAAGAACCGATCTTCGTATGGAGGGAAATTATATTTATCATCCCAGGAGAGACCACGTAGAGCGAAACGGATAAATCTTCGTTGGACAGCCTCAATTCTCGAGGAATGGGTAACTTGATGGGGTGACCAAACTTGACTAGCGTATTCAAGGATGGGTCTGACAAAGGTAACATACAGGGATTTAGTGACATAAGGATTCCAGAATTCTTTAGACCAGCGTTTGATGAAGCCTAGGGTGGAGTTGGCTCTGTTAATTATGTAATTATTGTAATTATTATCAATGTGCGAATTAAAGTTGAGCTCTCGGTCACAAATAATACCTAGATCGCAGATTGAATTGACTGAGGGAATGGGTTTGTTATCGAAGAAGTAGATCCTAGGAGGGGGAGGAACACGCTTGCGGGAAAAGGTAATAGCTTGGCATTTACTCACATTCAGCTCTAGGAAGTTAAATTTGCACCATGTGAAGAACAGATTCAGGTCGCTTTGTAGTAGGAGAGAATCCGAAGGGGAGGCAATTATCTTAAAGATTTTTTTATCATCCGCGTACACAGATAGGTCCGACTCCTTTAAAATGGAATCAATGTCATTAATAGTTAGGATAAAGATCAAGGGTCCGGGATGACTACCCTGAGGAACCCCGGAAGTGGCTTTGATAGGGTTGGATACAGAACATCTGAAAAGGACTCTATAATGGCGACCCTCTAGGTATGACCTAAGCCAGGAAATAAAGGAGGGTGGAAAACCTAGGGCTTTGAGTTTGAGGTAAATAATTTTGTGTGAGATTTTGTCGAACGCTTTGCTGTAATCTGTAGAAATTACATCGACTTCATTCCCGTTCTCTAATGCGTGTAATGCTCGGGAAACAAATTCAGTTAGGTTGGTCGTGGTAGATCTACCTTTTAGAAAACCATGTTGAGATGGGGAGAAGATTGGTTTACAATGAAAGTACAAAGAATCGTAAACAAAACTTTCAAAGAGCTTTGGTATGCATGACAGTTTGGCAATGGGTCGGTAATTTGAGATCTCGCCTTTACTGCCTTTTTTGTGGATAGGGAAAATGAAAGAGTCCTTCCACAGAAAAGGGAAGACGGATTGAGAGAGTGAGAGCTTGAAAAGGGCAGTAAGAGGCTGTGATAAGACACTCATACATTTCTTTAAGACAATAGCGGGCAGCCCGTCAGGACCAGGAGAATAGTTGTCCTTGAGCCTACTGATCTTTTCAAGAACCATGTTTGTCGTAACCTCAATTGAAACAAAAGAAGTTTGCGCACAATTGTTCAAGTAGCTGAAATAAACATAAGAATAAAAATTCACCGTTCCCATTCTTTAGCTGCCTTGACGTGGCGGAACGGCTTAAGAGTCAATGACCCTAAGGGTTCGAAAGGACCCCAGGTGAGACATCGAACTAAAGGCTGAAGACGTCTTGACTGTGACGCAAAACCTGTTGACAGTATGATGGAAGAAACTTGTACGGTATCTACTCCAGGTGGTACTCGTGAAAACGATAATCCACCCGTGGTCTTTTTGACTACGGCCGGGACGAGGATTCTGGAGGTCCCAACCACCATACTTTTACCCCCCGCCTCTGGCGTTGAATCAGAAGCAGTAGCGACGCTTGTTTCAGAAGACCCCTGCAGCTCTGTCTCTGACTCGTTTGGTAGACTGGGCTGGAATGGCAAAGAAAGTGGCGGAAAGGCTTCGGCTGGAACGTCTAATCTCTGTCTCAATAGAAGGGTAGCTGGTCGAAGTTGTGTCGGTGACGGTTTGACTCGGGAAACCAATAAGGCTGAACGAGCTCCCGAAGCGGCGCACTCCGATGGGCTCCTGACTAAGAGTCAACTGAAAAGGAGAAGAAGGAAGGCGGCGATGGCGCGGTGCAAAGAGGCTGCAGAGTCAGCTGAAGGCGCAAGCGCCGAAAGCAGTCATCCTTCAGTAGCGACAGGAAAGAAGCCTAGGTCGGCAGAAAGTATTCCAACTGGAGCCGATCAATTCCTCAGACCTAACGCTGGCTCCTTTTCGGTCGCCTCGAACAGGTCCAATCTGATGGAGCAAGTTTCACCTGTTCTTCTTGGTGGAAGCGTGTGCGCATCTGATGCGCGCTCTTCTGTCGGGCACACTCTTACCGGTGGCGTTATCTGCGCACAAAATCTGGTGGATACTGGTGCTGTTACCCCTAAAGGACCCAGCACTAGCGGACAGAAAATGGCTGACGCAGGCAATGCCACGGGTAGGGGCGCTCGCCTCGCCGGAAGCATGTGCGCACCTGATGCGCGCCGTTCTGCTAATAAAACTGCGACTATATCTTTGATATTTTCGCAGATAAACCTCCACCCCTCAAAGGCTGCTACCGCTCTCTTAAGTAGCAGACTTTAAGTGGTGCGTACAAAACCCCACATAACATCTATCCAGGAGCCATATGTGCGGAACAAGCGCATATGTGGTTTTGGGGGTGTTCGTGGAGTAACGGTGCTATGTGACGAGCAATCTGAAAGACCGAGAGCTTGTCTAATTGTGCCGAATTTCCTCTCAGTAACCAAGCTTGGCCAATTTTGTGGACAGGACCTGGTTGCTGCAGCTGTAAGCTACGAAACAACCGGAAGTTGGAAAACCTTCGTCGTTGCGTCGGCTTACTTCCCTTATGATTCGGTAATGCCTCCACCACCGAAGGCGGTTGCCGAACTCATAAAGTACTGTGACACTCGGGAGATGGGACTAGTCATGTGTTGCGACGCGAATGCTCAGAATACAGTCTGGGGCAGCAGCAAATGTAACATACGAGGAAACCATCTCCTTGACTTTATACTATCGTCTGGCATGGTAATTAACAATGTTGGCTCCCAGCCAACTTTTGTTACGGCAAGGAGGCAGGAGGTAATTGATTTGACTTTATCTAATAGGTATTTCAAGTCAATTACTAACTGGAGGGTACTGCCGGAGGTGTCCTTGTCAGACCATAGATACATCGCTTTCCAAATCGAATGCGAGGCCATAACTTTGCAGGAGAGGAGGAATCCGCGGAAAACCAACTGGGTGCGGTTTAGGGAAAAGCTAAACAAATCTGTCAAAACTCCAACTAAACTCAGAACGAAACGAAAGGTTGAGGATGCTGTTCAAAACCTGACTAGTGTCCTTACCAGCTGTTTTGAACTGACGTGCCCATTAACAAAAACCCCCTGCAGAACTCCGGTTCCCTGGTGGAACCCAGAACTGCAGCGACTTAGGAAAGAATTCAGAAAACTTCTAAATAGGTCACTCAAGACAAATTTAGAAGGTGACTGGAATCTTTTTAGATCGAAGCAAAAAGACTACAAGAAGTTAATTCGGTTGTCGAAAAGTGCTTCTTATAGAGATTTTTGTGAAAAGATTGAGACACTCGGTGAAACCAGCAGGTTGGTTAAGGTTCTCAAAAGGGGCAAGCCAACCAAACCGGAGTCACTGAGAAAATCTGATGGCAAGTTTACTGAGACGAAAGCGGAAACTTTTAGTCTTCTGCTGGAGACTCACTTTCCTGGCAATCGGATAATCACTAGGTCGCAGCTTGGCCCGCTTACCCAGGCTGAGCTTGATCTAAGTCAGAAAACTCGGCGCAGCTGGTATATTGCATCAGCCGTGGTAACAGATGAGGCCATCAAATATGCTGTGGCATCTTTTGATGGTTTCAAATCGCCTGGCACCGATGGAATATATCCAGCTATGCTGCAACAGGGTATAGATCAGCTATTGCCAACTCTGAAAAGAATTTTCACCGCTGGCTTGGCGCTGGCATATATTCCTACACCTTGGCGGACAGTCAGAGTAGCTTTCATACCGAAAATTGGTAAGGAAGACTATTCGCTCCCCAAGAGTTTCAGACCTATAAGTTTGACATCCTTCTTACTGAAAAGTATGGAGAGACTGGTAGAATTTCACGTGCGCAAAGTTGCTTTGAAACTGCATCCACTATCGGAGATGCAGCATGCCTATCAGCGTGGGAAATCCTGTGAGACCGCACTTCAAAATCTAGTGGCCAGAATTGAATGCGCGCTTGATAGGAGAGAATACGCGATGGGTATCTTCATCGACATTGAGGGTGCTTTTGACAATGCGACTTTTGACTGCATGTGCGACTCTGCCAGACAACACGGGGTAGATGAAACATTAGTGTTGTGGATTAAAGCAATGCTAATGAATAGAACGTTGGTAGTGGATGCGGATTGTGGCCAATATGTTATGACAGGGGTAAACAGGGGCTGTCCGCAAGGTGGCGTTCTGTCTCCATTGTTATGGTGCATGGTGGTCGACTCTCTGTTGAACACTCTAAATAGTTCTAACGTCTACGCTCAGGCATATGCGGATGATGTCGCCGTACTTTCTGTCGGGCCATGCCTGGCGACGGTCTGTGCTAACGCGCAGGCGGCGCTGGACATGATCGATGAATGGTGTACTAGGAGTGGGCTTTCGGTGAATCCTCTTAAGACTGAGGTTGTTCTTTTTACGAGAAGGAGGATTTTGACCGGTCTGACTCAGCCAGTACTAAAAGGCGTCGCCATTCGCATTTCCAATGAAGCCAAATATCTGGGAGTGATTTTAGATAAAAACTTCATTGGTCCAAACACGTCGAGTCGAAAACATCCAAGGCGCTCTCAGTCTTCTGGCAGTGTAAGGGTGCTTTTGGCAAGACTTGGGGCTTATCACCGAATAAGGTTCTCTGGATCTACACGGCTATGATAAGACCATTCCTCGCATATGCGTCGGTTGTTTGGTGGAAGGGGCTCTCGCGTAAATATGTGGTTGCCTTTTGTGCGAAACTCCAAAGAACGGCTTGTCTCGGCTGCTCGGGAGCTTTCCCGAGTACGCCTGGCTCTGCTCTAGACGCTTTGCTGAACTTACCTCCCCTTGATACTTATATCATGGGTTGCACTATCAAAGCCATCCATCGTCTTAGGCGAGGCGGTTTTTGGTATACTCCACATTGGAACTTTGATGAACTTGCGCAACACTTATCTTACGACTCCTGTCTTATAGATATGCCGTCTGATGCAATGACACCAGAACTCCAGCTGATGCGCAAATTCAGATTCGACTTTCCTTGTGTCCAGGACTGGCTTCGGTCAGAGTCTGAGCCGGGAATGGAATGTAGTCGTATTTTCACGGATGGTTCCAAAACCAGTCAAGGGTCTGGCGCTGGGGTCTTCGTGCAGGTCGACAACATTAGACTTCACTTCTCGTTAGGCAAATATGCGTCTGTTTTCCAAGCGGAAACTTATGCAATCCTAATGGCCATGAACTATGTTGTGAAGAACAGGTGCAAGGGACGTAGCATTTGTGTCTGTAGTGACAGTCAGGCTGCGCTTAAGGCCTTGCTTAACCCTTTAACCACTTCCAAAATAGTTCGTGAAACGAAAAACTCTTTGAACTCGGTCGCAAGGCTGAATTCTCTGTCTCTTATCTGGGTCCCAGGTCACACTGGGATCTTGGGGAACGAGATCTCCGATGAGATTGCTAGACAAGGCTCAGAGGAGGCTTTCTCAGGTCCCGAACCCGCGTTGGGTCTTCCAGCGTCCTCGGTTAGGGCTTCCATTGACGATTGGGTCTCTCACGAGCACAATTGTGTGTGGCATGACTCTCCAGGTTGCAGGTTGACTAAACGCATGCTCCCGGACGTCTGTAAGAAATCAGCGGCATTCTTGCTGTCTCTCAGCAGAAAAGACTGTAGACAACTTATCGGCGTCTTGGCAGGCCACTTTGCTTTTGCCAAGCACCTTAACGTGTTATGCTTAAGTGACACTACAATCTGCGACGCTTGTGGAGAGAGCGACGACACCGCGGAACATTATCTCTGTGAGTGTCCGGCCTTTGCTCGTATCAGGTGGCAGATCTTCGGTGCGGATGTGGTGAGTGCTGGTACTGTAAGCTCCTCATCACTGAAGTGCTTGCTTGGCTTTCTTCGAAAGTCAAGGAAATTCCAATAAAATGGGTAAATCAGGGTTTGCTCTCTGGCAGTACAATGGACCAGTTGCGTCTGAGTGCTCCAGTCGAGTGTTTCCTATTCCGAAAAAAAAAAAAAAAAAAAAAAAAAAAAGCTGAAATAAACAGGATCTGGTTCGTGCAAGTGATCAGTAAAGGACTGGCTGAAGAAGGTTGCAAAGAGATTGGAGATCGTTTCAGGGTCGGCTGAGGATCTGCTAAATAGTTTTAAAGCGGAAGGGAGGCCATCGGATTTTCTTTTAACATTAATGAATTGGTAAAACCGTTTGGGGTCAGAAATTAGACTCCGTTGCATTCGGTCGAGATATTCATGATAAAGAGATTCACAGAGAACAGAAAAACGATTATAAGCAGTGAGGTAATTGGAATAGTCACTAAAAGACCTGGTGGATAGACAAATTTTTCAAAGCTTATTCCGACTATTACGAAGTGCGCGGATTTCTTTATTATACCAAATTTTATTATTGGTGGCGACTTCAACGCGAAGCACCCCTTCTGGGGTTCAAGGTACGCCTCTCAGAAAGGTAGAAAGCTTTATAATGCGGGTATGCAATACAGTTGTGATTTTCACTCGACGGGTAAACCAACATATTGGCCAACTGATAGAAATAAGATATCAGATCTGATTGATTTATTTGTTGTTAAAGCAATATCTGGCAACTGTATAAAAGTTGAAGAAAGCTTTGATCTCTCCTCTGATCATTCTCCAATCATTATGACGATAAGCGAAGCTTTGATTAAAAAAGTAGGACCGGCCAGATTAACCGGCGCGAAAACTAATTGGGATGGCTTTAAAAAAGATATTGAAGCAAATATTGAGCTGAGCGTATCACTTAAAACGCCCTATGAACTTGAAGTTGAAGTAGATCGCTTCGTCGAAATCTTACAGGATGCCGCGTGGAAGAATACTCCCAAACCAAAGAGAACCCCGGCCAGTTACATTCAAACTTATCCGCAGAAAATAAAAGAGATGATTAAGGAGAAGAGAAAAGCGCGTAAAAGATGGCAACAAACTCGGGCTCCGCAACATAAAGCACATCTTAACCGTTTGTGCAACTCACTAAAAAGATCTATTAAAGACCTTAAGAATAATGAAATGCAAACTTACCTAGAAAGCTTAACGGCAGAAAAGATTCTAACTATTCGCTTTGGAAGACTATAAAAGGTATTAAAAAACCTCAAATTCAAGCCGCGCCAATTAGGAAAAATCAAGACGAATGTGTCAGGCATGATAAAGAGAAAGCGCAAGTTTTTGCCGCCCACCTGGAAGAAACTTTCAAACCGTTTGATGGACAAGCTCTTATTGAAAATACAAATACGTCGTATGTAGACAATAGCGTAATAAGAAATGCAGCACTTACCGAACTTAAGGAAGAAATAAAGAAACTTAAACCTAAGAAAGCTCCTGGATACGATCTAATCACGGGAGAGGTTCTTAAAGCACTACCAAGAAAAGCTCTAATTAAGCTTCTGTTCATTATAAACGCCGCGATTAGACTACAATATGTTCAAAGTCAATGGAAAGTCGCCGAAGTTATAATGGTCCTTAAGCCTGGAAAACCGCCGAATGAAAAAACGTCTTATAGACCGATTTCGCTTCTTCCAATTATATCCAAGGTGTTCGAGAGAATATTGGTTAGGCGAATACAGCCGGTAATAGAAGAAGGGCATCTCATCCCGGATCATCAATTCGGATTCAGAAGTAAGCATTCTACAGTTGAACAAGTACATCGTATAATACATGTAATCGAAAAATCACTTGAAGAAGAAAAGATTTGTTCAAGCGTATTCCTTGACGTTTCTCAAGCCTTTGACAAGGTCTGGCACGAAGGCTTAAAGTTTAAATTACGACAAGTTCTGCCAGAGCACTTATATAATATTTTGAAGAACTACCTTACGAATAGGCTATTCCGCGTCAAATGTGGAAACGAATATTCAGATTTTAAGGAAATAATGGCTGGGGTGCCGCAAGGAAGCGTTCTTGGTCCAGTCTTATATCTATTATACACCCGTGATATACCGCAAGTAGAGCTAGCTACATTTGCCGACGACACTGCTATCTTGACAGTAGGTAAAACGGTCGAAGATACTACAGAAAAACTGCAAGAAGCTTTGGATAGAGTAAATGAATGGACAAAGATTTGGCAAATCGCACTCAACGAGACCAAATCTGTTCATGTAAATTTTACTTATAAGAAAATAAATAATTTGCCGATCTTTTCAAACTCGGTTCAAATCCCGTTTGCAAACGAGGCTAAGTATCTTGGAATGACACTTGATACAAAGCTGAAATGGAAAACGCACGTAAAGAAAAAACGCAAAGAATTAGATAATAAATATCGAGAAATGTATTGGTTACTTGGAAAATATTCCAAGCTTAATATATATAACAAACTGCTTTTATATAAGCAGGTGCTAAAGCCTGTATGGACATATGGTATACAACTCTGGGGTTGTACCAAAATAAGTAACATTAAAATTCTACAAACTTTTGAGAACAAAGTGTTAAGGGGTATTGTTAATGCGCCATGGTATATCCGAAGTAGCGATATCCACAGAGATCTTGGCATTAAAACAATCGAAGACGAAATCAAAAACTACGCGAGAAAGCATAAAAGTCGACTAGAACGTCACGCTAATATAACAGTCCTCCAAGTTTTGGAAGAAAGAAATTTACTTCGCCGTCTACAAAGAATCAAACCTTTAGACTTAGCGCGTTAAGTAACCGCGTCTAAACTACGGAGCTAGCAGGAACTTCTAATGGGAAGGTACCTGCAAAACGTCATTATTTCGCGAAACGAAAACTACTTGATAAGTCGAATACTTAGTTGTAGTAAAAATAAAAACAAGTCTGTTTTGAAGGGAGGTTTTTTAGTGGGTAAGAATCCCACACTACTATGAGCACGCGCTGTCGATCCTCATAGTGTCTTGTTGAAGATTTTCACCTACCCTCGGAAAAAAAAAGTCACAGTAAGATTACAACATCTCATTATATGTGAAAGGCTTAAAAAAACATTCAAGTGGTAACATAAATAACAATTTAAAAGAAAATAAGAACTAAGAAGTACAGTACAAGTATAAGTACATAAATTAATTAAAGATAGAAACCAATCTGGCTTACACCGGTTTGAACTCAGATCATGTAAGATTTTAAAAGTCCAGTGAAATTATTATAATTATAAATAAATAAATAAGTTAATGTAATTAAATAAATATAAATAAACATGTGTATGTACATCATTCAATGACTTGTGAAACTGGAACGAATTCTGCTTGCTCGACCTCTGGTTCTACTAGAAACTGAAGTACTTCAGATGGAAACGCATTTTTTATTTTAGGGTTTAATTTCGTCAAACCACTTATAAATGGGTCAGAAGAAACTGAAAGGTTGTGAAACACATCTTCCATATTTTGCTGCTTCGAAAATTTTCTTGAAACACTTTCTCGAAAACGCTTTATGTCTTTGTTCCGTAATTCTTGGGCTTCTTCGCCGAGCTGCCCAATCGGAAGAATAGCTTCAGATGTAATTTCAGGGATGTGCACTAAAATGTTATGTACAGTTGTGGGCATATTATACCATGGGTATAGTTGCACAAACAAATTTGCGGTATCAATACAATACTCCTTAAATCGACAGATTTGTATTGGATATCCACTAGATATTGTTAATAAAACAACCCGAAATCGGCATATGATGTTTTCATCTATGTTAGTTATGTCCGACGAAGTAACAGAGTCATGGAAAAATCGACGAGCAGTGTTGCCATCGTTCGTACTACCATAACCTGGTTTTGGTTTGTCAACTAACAGTCCCATTCGGCTTCTGAATGCTTCTTGCATCCTCTTCTTGTTTTCTTCGACTTTTCTTTTATTTTCCTCACCACGAGCTTGCCATTATCCTATAGGCAGTTTATAGGAGACATGGATTAAATATTCAACAAATCTTATTCACGCATGCAAGGAGGATAACCCAAACCTTAGCTTTGACTTGTCTTGAACTTGCTTGTTCAATATCAAATCTATTTTGTTGAAATCTTTTGATGTTAGACCACAAAGATAACACCTTTGAGTTGAAGAGGTTTCAGTTATGGCATTGCAGACCTTTCCGTCAATCATTGTAAGAAGCATTTTATGCTTTACTGAAATACTTCCGTTAATATGATCTATCAAAATTTCATTCAAAGAAGATACTTGGTTTTCAATGTAATCGAATTCTCTTACAGTAACATCTGTTGTTTCGTGAAGGAATTGAACTCGTATTGGTCTACAGAACCTTGTCGATGATGGACGAGGATTTTGCCACAATATAATTTTATTACGAGTATGTGATTCTGGATCATCTGACACTAACTGGATAGGAACAAAAGATGTTAAGAAAATACTAGCATCTGAAATGCTGGGGTCTGCAAATCGTTGTTTATATTCACTCATGCCTGAGCTTCCATCACAACCCCATTTGGAAATAAGGTTAATGTTACACATTTCATTAATAGGCAACGTTTTTATAACATCTTCAATTCCTTGAAATAAACGTCGAATTGTGTGATCTGGTAAACTTTGAAGACGTGTTTCTGCGACTGATTCGGTTATGACCAAGCTGTCAGGATACAATTTTTTTTGCTTCTATAATAGCTGCGTAGTTCGCATACATACGGTTATTATGTTTTATTGCAAAATCTCTAATAACATTGTATTGGAACTTAGTTAATTTTCCTTAAACAACTATTGAAAGAGCTTCCTCTGCTGTATATGGAATAATTTCCTGGTCCATTTTTTAAAAAGATTTTTGGTACCTTTAAGCGCGTGAAGGAGTTGAAAAGATTATGTTTTTCATCACATTTGAGGAGTAAAGTTTTCCTTGTTCTCGAAGTTGCATCTGCACAGCATAGCTTAATTCTTTCGTATTGTAATTAGAACGCAAATCTTCTATTTTACGTCTCTTTGATCTTTCGTTTAGGTCCGAAAAATCCATTTGAGGCCGTCCAACAAAACCATGCGCTCGGCATGGAAAGGAAATTTCACCTTGTAACCAATTTGTATTTTGTTTTAAGAAGTTGTTGTAATTTCTTGACGCTCTCAGCCATTTTCTTTTATGTTCATGAGCAAAATCAGTTAAAATTTTCTTTGTTTGCTCTGGAATTTCAATATTGATCTCGTTTTTCACCTTTTCTAGGAAAAAATTAATTTTTTTTTAACCCTGGAATGCTACTTGGGGTACGCTTGTACCCCAGCCTTTTTGAAATTGCCGCCAATCGGTAGCAGATGGAGTTGCAAGCTTGAGCGTCTGAGTAGTTTTATGACTTGTTGCATTAGTTCGTATGTGTTACTGACGGCGCGCGGAGTGTTTGTCATTGTGCTGAAATTTGACATTGGGATACAGGTGTACCCCAGTGTAGCAGAATACGAATATAGTAAAAAAAACTTTATTTCAGTGTTTTCTTTTAATGTGAGTACGTTAGTCTTATTAAACTATTTATTAGTAAATGTAACAAGTATTCAGTTTTATTATACACTTATTAAAATTGGAAAACATAAGAACATACTTGAAAAAACTAGCACTAGATTTAGTAAAACCACATATGAAACGTCGTTTACAAACTCCAACTTCGAGGCGTGAACTCCGCGAGATAATATGCAGTATACTAAAAATAACCCCAGCAGCAGAAGAGCAAACAAAGCCAACTACTATCACGGGTAGGTGTGCATTTTGCCCAAGAAGCCGGGATAGAAAATCAAGGGTCAACTGCGCTCTATGCAAAAAATTCATTTGTTTACAGCACCAAAATAAAATATATCTAACTTGTTCAGAATAATATTATTTCATTTTCTTTTTTTTTGCAAAAAACTACTATTATTCTTCATTCTAAATTTCTTTCATGAATTCGCTGAATAATTTTTTTTTTTCATATAAAAATGTCCTTTTTTCTTTGAGGTACCGCTGAACCCCAGTGTAGCATAGTAAGTTTGGCAAATAAGCGTAGCATTCCAGGGTTAATGTCACGAGACGTACAGCTTCTAAAAAATTCAGAAAGTTGAGTTCTTAAAAGGAAAATAAAACTTGATCGCGATCCTGTGTCAAAAAAAAGGTCTAATTAAAAAAAATTACTTTTTTTCAGTGTCCTTAACACCTTTTAGAGCCAACATTTTAAAAAGACGCAAAAAGTCCCAATGTTTAATGATTGTCTCTTATTTAGAAAACATTAATCTTACTTTTAAGACTATTTTCATTACGAAGCAATTTCAATCAACTTATCTTTTACATTATCAAAGAAAAAAAAATTATTTTTTTTTTACTGCTCAAATACATTATCTTAAATAGCTTGAAAATTTACTTCACACTTAAAATATTGCTAAAAAGGGCCATCACTCTTTTTTTACATACCACTAGAAACAGAATCCATGCTAAAATATTTTACAAAGCTCCCAAAAAATATTAAAAGAAAAACAAAGCAAAACTACTTCTTATCACAAACCAAACTTGCTACTGCACTCGTTAATTTAAAGTTTACACTTTAGAAGCATCGACTGATTAAACAGTTACAATCTGCATAGCATGATCTATCACGTTCAAAGCTCATGTTATTTGTAAACAACTTTGCATTAAAAGAAACCAACAAAACTGACATTTTTTTTTTATAGTTTTGACCATGAATTTGGAAAAATTTGCCTGTGTGCGTCGTCTGCAAACATATGGACACAATAATATTTTACTATTCGAGGGAGTTCATTTACATAAAATGAGAACAATAACGGCCCGAGGATGGAACCCTGCGGTACTCCTGCAGCTAATCCAAGAGGGGAAGACATTTGACTTCCAACTGCCACACATTGCTCACGATTTAAAAGGTAGGAGTGCATGAGTTTGACTGCAAGAGGAGAGAATTCGAAATTATACATCAGCTTATCCCAAAGAATAGTATGATCCACAGTGTCAAAAGCTTTTGAGAAATCCAATAATGTTAAAAATATAAGACAGTTTGCATCCATCGCTTTGCGTTTATCGTCCACCACCAGTAAAAGTGCGGTTTTGCAGCTCCTTTTCGGACGAAAGCCGGACTGGAAGGTACTTAAGAAGTGCTTAATGGTTAAGTGCGCTTGTATCTGTTTTAGAATAGTCTTCTCAAAAACTTTCGACAAAAACGATAGTATAGCAATTTGTCTGTATTTCGAGCTGATTCCATTATTATTTGACTTGAGTATCGGAAGTATTTTTGCCTTTTTTCATAAAAGAGGGTATTCGCAGGTGGTTAGAATGGAATTATAAGTTTTAGAAATTTTGGATTTATTTCATCTAGGCCTGTTGCATTTGATTTGATAGAGAACAGGGCTTCAACGACGCCTTCATCTGTCAAACGAGTGAAATTAAAATTTCCTTCAATCCTACTTTCTGCACTTGAATGAGCAACTAACCCAGGAATGTCATGATTTTGGGATTGCGGGGCAGCGACAGATACAAACTGCTAGTTGAAGACATTGCAATCAATATCTGTCGGTGCAACCAATTTTTGCTTACCATTGCCTAACTTATGCAGCTTTTGCCAAACCTCTTTTCCAGGTTGAATGTCAGGATTCAAATTATTTTCATAAAACTCTTGTTTCGCAGTTTAGATGCATAGAACAACCAATTTGCGAATAGAGCGATAGATATCATAGAGCACATGAAGCTTATAACGTTTCTAGCGAATGTCGGGAAGACTACGTTTGTGGATCAGTTCTGCAATACCTCTGTTAAGCTAAGGAGGAGAACTACATTTAATTGTCCTAGGTCGTAGCGGAACGTGTTCATTGAAAAGTGTTTGTCAAACTAACTTCTAGAAATGATACCTGCTGATTAATTGAGGGCATAAGGTAAATGTTGTCCCATTGTATCTCAACAACGTCAGACCGTAAATTTTCATAGTTAATGTTCTGGAAATCTCGCTAAGAAAATAATGTTTCAGTTGTAACTATCTGCATGTCATATGTTAGGTAGATCAAGTCGTGCTTCGAAAAGCCCGCCGCTTTTAGTTGGCTGTGAAACAGAGCCATATCAGAATCACCTACAAAGAACACATCAAGGAGAGTGGCAGAATCGTTTGAAAAGTGAGTCAGTCAATCTGCTCTAGATGGAGCAGTCTTTTTTTGGGGCAGGTCCGAACATGTGCATAGGAGGTGAAGGATGTTTTCCTCATCCTCTTTGTCTCTACAGCTCCTGCAATAAAAAAAAAAAATAAATATTTGGCGCAACAGCTCCTTAAGTGCCAGGGCCTAATTTCTCGCAACCACTCATGTTGTGTGCGTTATATTTTTCACACGAATGGAAGCGACCTACAGTTTAGTGCCGAATCCGAAAGGCGATTTGAGAAGCCTTTTCGTGACAAAAATACTCTCGGATGTTTGTCAGACGCTCGCGAGAGGTGGGACCGTGAAAAAACTTTTTGGTGTTTTCTGGGATTCGAACTTAGAACCTCATGCGTAGTGATCCAACACACTAACCACTTACGCTACGGCACCCACAGCTCCTGCAGTAGTCGTTACCAAATAATCCCAATTCAGGCCAGTGTCCAGTGAGGACATGGATAATGTAGCTGATCTGCGATCGCCTTAGCTTAGACAACCCGGCACTGCGTTTCAGATCCGGCCTAGGCTAGACCTGCCTCAAAATATGATACGCGTCATCCCATTTGTGCTTGGTTTCGCTAATAGCATCCATCTATAGTAGATGTTTATACCCAGTTATACCCAGGGGCATACTCAGGATCCACTATTTCGGCAGAGTCCCTAGAGTCGTATCTTATGTGGCGAGCTCATCAGCTTGCAGTTACCCGGAAGTTCTCTATGGCTTGTCACAGTGCATAGGTGAATGTTGAACTGCTCCGTAATCTCCGTGAGAGACAAACGGTAGTTTTAGGCGGCCTTTGGAGTGAAAGAGCACGATTCTAGGGACTTGACTGCCGTTTAACTGTCAGTGAAAATGCTAATATCTCTGACAGATATTGCATTACATTCCAACCAGGACAAGGCTTGATTTATCGCTGTGACTTCCACCTAAACTACTCTACAGTGAGCTGGGGGGCCGAAAGAGATCCTCAGGTTGAGCTTTTCAGAGAAAATGCCACAATCCCCCCCACTTTCGGTATTGAAGCCATCTGTGTAGAACTGAACTGAATTACTATCCGCAGGGGGAGCATTGTCCCATTCATTGCCGCCAGGGATGTTGGTCCGGAAGTTACGTTTGCATCTCAGTTTCGGCAGTATGTAATTGGTATATTTGTGGGTTTGAAAAGATCAAGGATCGAGGAGTGACCAGCGTGATGACTGGACCGCTCCGTGGAAGCTTTCAGTCAGATGGCACACTGGCAGTCATCTGTTCGCCGAAAATATCTAAAGGCAGCAGATGAAACATAATGTACAATGCCGTAGAGGGATTAATTCTTAGTGTACAGTTGATGCATATACATGCAGATCTTAGCAGCTTAGCTAATTAAGTGAGGTGGACAGCCCTATTAAGAGCCGACGACCAAACGGCGAAACGTGTCTGAAAACGGGCACATTCAGCCAACGTGTGATTCGATGTTTTTACAGGAATAGTCAGCTAAATTTCTTTTCTCTTCCTCCTAGTAGATTGGCTTTCCCGTATAGTTTCCTCCTTAAAATAAGACTCAAGTATTTTAGCATTTTATGTGAAGGAGCGAGTGCTGCCATTTATAGTAGGAGGGTTTATGAAGGAAACTGTATTTTTTCGTGAACGAGTCCTGTTTTGCGAGGGTTAACCACCAGTCTACATTTTGATGCCTGTGTGGTGCGACGGAGGAGATTATATTGGAGATTTTCCCTGAGAGTGTCTGAGTATTTGCCTGAGGCAGCAATGCCAATTTCATCTGCATAGACAACCACTTTACAGCTCGTTGATTCCACAGTAAAGGAGCAAGACTCTACATTAGGGTGCTCCGCAACTGGCAAATCTTTTAGTCGAAGCACCGCCCAGCTGTGTATTAATAATTTTGCATGTGCTCAAAGATATTTCGATGATGCGCACAAGCTAATGAAAGGCTGTCTCGATCGAGTTGCCTTTACAATACGCATATTGGGACGCAGAGAGCATAGTAAGGCAAATACTCTGCAAGAGGTGAATATCATTCAGCCTTTCTAGCATTTTCAGTAGAAAGGACGACAAGCTTATAGCTTGGAGACCCTTGGGTTCCACATGCGACCTTTGTCTTGCCTTAGATATGAAGACGACTTCAACCTCGCTCCACAGTTTGGGAATGTAGACCAGATTTAGACTGTCCGACATGGTGGCTTTGAGACACGGAAGCACAATGTCTTCAGATTGCTGAATCTCTGCATGAATAAATCAGGTCCTGGTGTCTTGAATGGCTTGAAGCTGCGTATGGTCCAAAGGATCCTTTTTGTAATTATTATAACCAGAGAGTTGTTGAAAGATGTAGAGTAGGTCTTTTCAATTTGAAGAAGAGTAGCAGGGGAGCTACCATGAAAGTACGTATCCAGTAGTAGATTTATGGACATCTTGCTAGAGGCTGTCCAGTGGCAAGCTGGAAGCATCAGGTAGTTGAGTATTGAACGGTTTTTGGTGTGTTTTTCAAAACCTCGAAGCTTCCGAGGGCTCTTCAATGCTATCGCAGAACAGTCTCCTGGAACGACATTGCTCTTACACATATTTGGTGCGAACAAACCATGAGCCATAGAGCCATAGAGCCTTTCGCATGAAAGGAAAACTGTCGGATGTTTGTCAGACGTTCACGACAGGTGGGACCATGAAAAAGCGTTTGTTGTTATCTGCGATTCAAGATTTAGATTTAGATTGATTAATTAACTATATACAATGACTTCCATATGTATCTTCAGCAAAAATCAATATGTGCATGGCCTTAAGTCGTTTACCGATTGACAATTTTCTAAAATTAATTTTTACAATTTCTTATCTTCTTCTTCCTTTTATCAGCGAGGCTATGATCCGAAAACAAGGGATCCCAGCCCTCCCACTTCACCGCATTTCTACTGATCCGCTTGTGGGGTTCGCCTATTTGACCTCAGAAAATGTCGGCAGGCCCGCCGATTTTGGATCACTCGGTTACTGAGGCCAATGAAATGCCGATGTCGTCGCATTTGTCTGATCCGGGCGTTTATAGGCCTGCCTTTCCTACATCGCGAAGTCTTTGGAACGTGCATAGATATTGCCTTTTTAACAGGGTTCAAATGATCTCTTCTTTGAACGTGACAATACCAGCTGAGCCGGTCGCGCTGTAATTTTTGTACGATGGTTTCCTTGATGTGAAAGCTTCCACGAATCTTCGAACTTCTTATTCGATCAAGCTTGGTCACTCCTGCTGTCATGCGAAGCATCTTCATCTCAGCTGCCGTTAATTTACTCTCATACTTTTTGTACATCGTCCAACATTGTGAACCGTACGTGAGCGCTGGACGTACAACTGCGGTGTAGAGCCTTCCTTTCCACTTAGGGGGCATTTTTCTGTCACAGAAGATAGCGGAATTTTCTTACCACTTCATCCACCCTACGCTTACACGATGATTGATGTCGGCATCACAAGTTGCTTTGCTATTGGGAAGCACTGTTCCATTCAAATAAATGTCTGGAATAGAGAACGGGCAGCACAAGTACTCTTCTTTTTTGAACTAATGCGATACCCATTTCCCTCCAGAGCGTCCACCCACACATCAAGTGCTCGTTGCAGGGATGTAGGATCCTCACTTATGATGGCTCCATCGTCAGCAAAGAATAACTGATGTACCTTGGGGTCCATAACTTTACCTTCAAGCAGATAATCAAGGACTGTAATAAAGAGCAAAGGACTTAAAACGCTTCCCTGGTGCACCCCGACTTTGATTGGGAACTCTTCGGTTACTCCAGCGAGGCATCTGACTCTTGTCTTTGCTCCTTCGTACACGTCCATGATCATCTGCATATAGGTTTCTGGAACCCCTCGATGTCTTAGCACCACCCATATCAGATCTCGTGGTTGTCTGTCGAATGCCTTTTCAAAGTCAACCAATACAATATGCAAATCCCTTAAGGAATCACGATGTTTTTCCATTATGATCCTTATACTTTGGATTGCATCTGTGGTTGATTTACCCGAGACAAACCCGCACTGGTCATCAGATAGCCGTACTATTTTTCGCAGTCGGCCACCTTATACCCGCCAACGATCTTCATGGTGTGTGACATCAGCTTGATCGAACGGTAGTTATCACAGTTTCGCGTATCACCCTTCCCTTTGTATACAGGGAGGAGGTAACTTTCCCTCCATTGATTCGGCATTGGATCACCTCTCAAGAATTTGGAGATGAGAATTCTGAGCCATCTGAACCCGATGTCTCCCATCTTTTTCCAGAACTCAGAGGGTATTTCGTCTGGCCCAACCGCTTTTCGTTTTTTGGAGTATTTGACCGCCTCACTAACTTAATCGACTGTAATGTCGGGTATTTCTTCACAGTTAGGTGTGGCTCTTGGAAAATATAGCCGGGGAAACTGTTCATTTAAAAGTTCTTCACAATACTCCCGCCACCTCTGCAGAATTTTCTCGTCATCCACAAGAAGGTGGCCATGAGCATTGTTGATGAACTTTGGCGAACGAATCTCCTGAGCATTCCTCCTTCTTTGGGCGGCTATTTTGAAGATGGTTGCGCTCTTGTTCATATTTTGTCTTCGCAGCTCCTGGATAGCCTGGTTTGCATCAGCAACCGGAGACGATATTTTCTCCAGCTCCCGATACAGGCCCTCCGCACTCTATGCTTGAAGCTGGGCGCACTTTTTCTTCGCTTTTTTCTTGCAACATCTG
Source organism: Brachypalpus laphriformis (assembly GCA_945910035.1). Lineage (NCBI taxonomy): Eukaryota > Metazoa > Arthropoda > Insecta > Diptera > Syrphidae > Brachypalpus > Brachypalpus laphriformis. Next base: position 260,087,123 of record OX246753.1, on the reverse strand, counting down.
TATTCCACTTCGAGGCGAGCTTTTCCGTCTCTATTATTAGAGGGGCACTTTGACCAAGCTTTGAAAACCACTTTCTTCTCATTTATCACCTTCTTAGCTTCATCACTCCACCACCATGTTTCTTTGGCGTGTTGATGGTGGCCTTTTGAAGGTCCTAGCAGTGATTTAGCCTTCTTTAAGCAAGTTCGCTGTAGGGAATCCCACATATTTTGTGCTTTGCACTCTTCATCCTCAGCCCCGTTGATGGTGTGAGAGAGGTAATTTTTCATTACGAAAACAAAAGCTTCGCCTTTTTCTTTGTCCAGATTGTACCACTTGATTTTCTCAGAGACCCTTGTTTGTTTGCTTTTCTTCGGTGTTTTCATAAAAATTTCTGTTAGCAGGAGACGGTGTTGCCGAGCGATTGCCTATCCCAGGATCACTTTGCAATCTTTTACCCGAGGCTTCATGAAACTGCCTACCAAATGGTAGTGAATCTGAGTTTCATCTTCGCCACTGCTGTAAGTGATCAGGTGTCGGCTTTGTTTTATGAACATGGTATTTAACACCATAAGACCGTGTGATTTGCACATGCTCAGGATGTCTTCACCAAGAAGGTTCCTGGTGCCGTATCCTAGTCCTCCATGGCAGTCTTTATAGTCTTCGTTTGATTTCCCGACATGTCCATTCAAATCTCCTCCAACAAACAGAAATTCTTCCTTTGGGATGTTCTTAAGGAGAGTGTGGAAATCTAGCCAAAATGCATCTTTATCTCTCTGATTGCACCCATTTTGGGGAGCATATGCACTGACAATATTCCACACCTCTCCTTGTATTACTAGTTTGAGAGACATCAAACGGTCGCTGGACTTCGAAATGCTCAAGACGTTTTCAAGTAGCTCTGCCGCAAGGATGATACCGATTCCGTTCTTAGACTTTTCCGTTCCGTAGTAGAACATCTTGTAATCTTTTTTCCTAACGTCCAAGAAACGCGCCCGATTCCCGGTGTTTTTCCATTTCGTCTCTTGGACACACAAGATGTCCACCCGCCTTCTATTCATCATCTCTTCCAGCTCATAACTTCGACCATCATGGTCATGCTTCCAACGTTCCAACTCGCGACCCTCAAATTGCGTCCAAACTGTTTCATTATTTTGCTAGCCCCCGGAATCCGTATAGCTCTGACCCGAACATTTCTGCTCGGTCCAGGATCAGTACCATGCACAGCAGTGGTAGTGCCTGGCGGGGTAGTGCCTTTCCTTTTTGCAAGTATTACCATAATGATACAGTTTGCAATACAATTTTTTGCACCATATTGCGATGGTGTTTGTTGTTTGACACGTGCATGCTCCTGTTTTGGTATTGTTTGATCTTTCTTTTATGACACCGGTGATCTCCAGTCGTGTCAGCCCACGGACTCGCATGCACACATGTGGGAGGGTTTTTAAGGTAGTATATGTGTCGCTAGGCTCACTTGGGTGTTATATTGCCTAGATCTGATTTGTCCCCTTAGTCGCCTTTTACGACAAGCGCTGGCTGTTGGGGGGGGGGCGCTGCAGTGACATTCTTAACCCGTCCCTGCAGGGGGATTTTTACAATTTCTTATATTTCATTTAATATATTTAACAGACATGGCAGGTCAAACGGTAGTGCATGCGATCATATGAAAACACAAGCGTTTTCACTTAGCTGAAGCCTACCAACTCTTACTCTCAACCTCCATGTGGTGACAGCCGGGTGCCTAATACCTTAATCCAAGAAATTGGTAAACAACCCCGTTTGGCGGATTCTTGGCGGCAGCAGATGAGGAGTCAACGGTGGCGTCTATAGTTCCAGTTTTTTTTTTTTTATTATAATTTGCGCATGCCAAAGGGATTATTAATACCCTTATACTGGTTTTCAGGGCACGGGCGTTAGGTTGAACTTAGTTCAACCTCCTCCTCTTTATCGATTTCAAGGCCGCTTATGACAGCATCTATAGAGAAGTGCTTTATAGACAAGCTTGTCCATCTGTGCAGGCTGACGATGGAGAACGCTCGCTGCTCCATTAAGGTCGGTAATGACCTCACCGAGACCTTTGATGTCAAAAAAGGTTTTAGACAAAGTGAGGCGCTGTCACGTGACTTCTTTAATATTGTACTTGAATGGATTGTGCGGAACTCACAAGCCAACACCGGAGGCACATCCTATTACAAGTCTGTATGTACGAATCGGCGGGCTGTCACCGGTGCGTTTGCAAGCATTGAGGTGGAAGCGGCTAAAATGGGTTTAGCGATAAACGAGGGCAAAACCAAGTATATGCTGTCAACAAGAAGAGACAACCAACACCGACGAATTGGACAGAACGTCACAGTGGGCAGCTATAACTTCGAGGTAGTAAGGGACTTTGAATACCTTGCCTCTGCTATAAACTCGAAAAACAAGATCAGTGCAGAAATCAAGCGAAGAATAACTCTTGCCAATCGGTGTTTTTTGGGGCTTATAAGGCAATGCAATAGTAAAGCCCTATCTCGAACGACTAAGGAGACTCTGTATAAGACCCTGATCATCCCAGTCCTGCTTTACGGCGCTGAAACATGGACTTTATTAAAAGAGGATGAAGATATCATTAGTCGCTTCGAGAGAAAAATTCTTTGTAAGATTTTCGGTCCCGTTTGCGTTGACGGGTTTTGGGGGAGAAGATTCAACCACGAACTATACGAGTTGTACAGCGACATCGACGTAGTCAAAAAACTGCGTATTGGACGTCTAAGATGGCTAGGACATGTAGAGCGAATGGACACCAACGCTCCGGCCCGCAGAGTCTTCAAATCTAACCCGAGGGACGACGCAGTAGAGGACCTCGTCGGCGTAGGTGGCGCGCACAAGTTCAAGGGGACCTCGACCAACTTGGAGTGCGCAACTGGAGGCAACTAGCTAAATGGAGAGATTTTTTGGTTGAGGCCAAGTTTCACCCCGATCTGTAGCGCCACCTAAGTAAGTTAAAATGTAACCTTGCTTAACGCCTGTGTTCGCTTGAAACCAGTTCGAGGCATTTTCTCCGTTCCAGACGGCTGCCAGCGTCTCTATATAAATGTTTTGTATTACCCTTCCAAATTTCTTCGATATCCCTTTGGCAAAGAGCTTATGCGTCAAGGAACTCTGTTTATCGAGTCGAAAGCTGCTTTGAAGTCGACAAAAAATGCATTTAGCTTTTTACGTTGAGCTACGTATGATTCTGCAGTGCTTTTGAGTACGAAGATTTGATCGACCGTTGAATATCCTGACGTAAAACGAGCTTGAAATTCCTTGAGCAGATCATTTCTGTTTATCCATGTAACTAATCTCTTTTGCATGACGGTAGTACTCGTAAGTATTTTATAAGATGCATTTAGAAATAATATGCCCCTGTAAATGGATGGCTTGGACCTGCAACCTTTCTCATAAACCGGGAAAATCAGAGCTTCTTTAAATTGTTGCGGCACCACACTATGTTCCAAACACTATTATATAAGCTTTACAAGTTCTTAGTTAGTTCAGATGTTCCGTATTTGTAGAATTCAGTAGGGATCTTGTCTGACCGCACTTTGCCATCTTTTAGATTTCTATATGCAGTAACTATTTCTGGTACACTTATTGGTGTATCCAATTCCTCGTTGTCGAAAGCTGGTTGTGCAAAGTGAAACGTGCATGGATCCGTTATTGTGTTCAAGAGTTGCCTAAAGTGTTGCAAAATGGTATCGGGCTCTAAAATTCCACTGATGCTAAACTTTTTCCCATTAAGCTTCGCAACGCATCTCCAAAAATCAGCTGAATTTATAAATTCGGACAACTTTTTGGCCTCACCGTGCAATTTCTTTTGCATATACAGGGTGATCTGCATAAGATGCGACAAAAGCCTATGATAGATAGGTTGGGTCGAGACAAGAAAAAAATCGTATGGGAGGGGGGGTCTACCTCCCCCATTTAGGCGGGAGGGGCAATTTTTTACAAAAAAAAAAACTATAAAAAAACTATAAAAAACCAACAGAAACATGTACAATAATATGGTATAGCTTTTTTGAAAGCTAATATTCCACTTTTTTATATGCTTTTTAAATTGAGTTGTTTCAGTGAATAGTTTTTGAAAAATTAAATTTCAAATTCAAAATTTTTGAAAAATATTTAGAATTTTTTTTTCTAGTTAATTTTTTTCAAAATTTTGCGTTATTAACTGCCACCGATATTTTTATTTTTCAGTGCTCTTATCAATTCTTAATTAAATACCGGAAACCCGATGTAAAAACCTTTCTTAGTATTTGAGATATTAAAAAAAATGTAAACATACTTTTTTCCCAGAAAACCGCTTTTTGGGGTTTTCTATGGTTGGACTTTATTGAATGAGCAGATTATCCCTTTTTCAATGGAAACGAAATTTACATTTCTTTTATTATCTCAAAAACTAAGAAAGGTTTTTACATCGAGTTTTCGGTATTTAATTAAGAATTGATAAGAGCATTGAAAAATAAAAATATCAGTGGCAGTTAATAACGCAAAATTTTGAAAAAAAAAATTAACTTGAAAAAAAAAATTCAAAATATTTTTCAAAAATGTTGACTTTGAAATTTAATTTTTCAAAAACAGTTCACTAAAATAACATGATTTAAAAAGAAAATAAAAGAATTGAATATTAGCTCAAAAAAGCTATAGCACATTTGTTGAGAAGTCGGGCGGGTGTAAGCAAACACGTATTTCCAGTAGGCAATATATGCAAAAAAATCTTTATTTAAAGAATATAAAGGTTAAATTTACAAAATAAGTTATAATTTCTTCTTACAGTTGTGCTTGGACTCCGTCCTATCTCTCCAGTAGCCAAATAAGAAAAGAAATAACCTAAAAGTGTGTGCTGACATCTGTCAGCTGACAAGGGTTGTCATATGTGACGTGTGCCCGAAGAGTGCTGCCAAGTGTCGCCGTAACAACATTATTGTACATGATTCCGTTGATTTTAAATAATTTTTTTTTTTTCATTTTTTTCTCCGCCCCAACGGGGGGAGATAGACCCCCCTTCACATACGAGTTTTGTCTTGTCTTGACCCAACCTATCCATCCTAGGCTTTTGTCGCATCTTATGCAAATCACCCTGTATATTTATACTTCGTACTCGTAGTCTCCTAAAGAAATCCTCACTAGTGTTTCGAAGCAATTTGAGTCATGCGAATGTGCGCTTTCATGCCGTTTCACATTCCGCATCGAACCAAAGTCATCATCATCCTGCACAGACGAACAAATTTCGGCGGGGATGTCAAAACTAGACATGGCTCTATAAAGCTCTTCTCTATAGCTTTTGTCATAGGCCGCCTTGAAATCGATAAAGAGATGGTGAGTATCGATTTGGACTTCTCTACACCGCACTTCGTTCAAAATAAAATCATTGTGATACCCATGGGGGGAAGAAGATAGATTAGAATGAATCTCTTCCTTGTGAAAAATGATGTTAAGGTATTGACCATGCAATCAAGATTATCAGTGATTGTAGGTTCAGTCGGCAAATCAACGTTAACAAATGTTTCCTATAAAGAGACCAATTTTTTATTTTTTTTTGTTTTTGAAAACATTTTGCTTGGCCGGATGGTTGTCATAACTAAAAACAATACATCAGGAGAAAATTCGGCGTAGCGGCGTAAAATTTTACTTTAGAGACACCTTTTCCGTCCCAGGAAATTAAAGAAAAACTAATGTGCGAATTGAAGCGCTAATTTTTACGGTTTTACTTTGTCACTGGCCTCGACTATTTGATTTTAATGCGAAAGGGCGAAAACAGTTTAATTGGATAACATTAAAAAGTGGCGTTTCCCTCTTAATTATTCTGCAATTAAGAAATTTTTTGTTCCTATGATTTATTTTAATTAAAATTCTGTTTAATTTGTGTTTTTTTTTTATACATATATCAAGAATATGTTCATATGCAGCATGTAGTAATCTACCTATTTTTGATACTTTTAAACTTTCTCGAACTGTTTTAAAAAAGCTTTAATAATTATCTGATACATTTACCTCTGGTCACCTGACAACTGAGTTACTTGACGTCAAGAACGTGTTCAATTCAGCCTATAGGAGCAGTATACTAAAAGCAGTGAGTGACATGCTACCAAAGTGTCAACTGCGGATAATTGTGAGTTACTTCGAAGACAGAACCCTTTACTATGACACGAACAGGGACCAAAGAAGTAAAAGATCACGGGAGGAGTTCAACAAGGGTCAGCTGTGGAATCAATTCTATGGAACATAATGTACAAAGGCATCCTAAGAACAGAAAGGCCGAATGGAGTAGACATAACCGGTTATGCCGAGAAGGCCTCTCGGGAAGTAGCGGCACCATGCAGACAAATGCCAAATATTGGGCGATCAAGTTAATCAGAAATCATCTAACTACCATGAGTAAGTCAATACTCCTATACGCTTAGTCAATATGGACATCAGCGATGCACCCTAAGTTGTTCATTGGAACGATGAACTCGGCGCATAGAATCACTTCTCCCCAACTTTTCCCTAACTGTCGTGCCTCCTTCTCGACTGTCCTGCGCCATGTTCTACTCGGACCGCCAGGTTTTCTGCCATCCTGAGTTAGAGGGTTCCATTGCATAGCATGGTTCGCTATGGAACTGTCACCCTTACGGAACGTGTGACCAATCCACTGCCACTTCCGTCGTTGGATGGTTGTGCCTATAGGTTTCTGACACTCTCGTAAATGTGTTCGTTAGAGATACGATTGGGCCAGAAAATCCTTAAGATATTGCATAGGCGTAAAGAACGTTTGCAGCTTTTTGGTGATAGTAGTGGTCACTCTCCATGTGCTGCAACAATATAACAGCACGGATTCAACGTTGGTGCTCAAACTGATTGCATTACTTCGCCATATTTTGGACAACATCCCGAACGGGGACTTTGCTTTGGCGATCCTGTTGGCTATATCCAGTTCGGTTCCACTACCGGTCGAGACAATACTGGAAATCCTCTACTCTCTCTACCGGTTGTCCAGCAATGTATATTTTAGCCGATGAGTTAGTTCCAAGGCTGATAATTTTAGTTTTTGTCGTATTAAATTTCAGCCCGACAGAGCCTGCCTCCCTCTCCACATCTGCTGCCATTTGGTGGAGGTCCATAACTCTGTGGGAGAGTAAGCATACATCATCTGCGTAGTCAAGATGTTTCAGTTGAGATGTAAGAGTCCATGGAATTCCTCCATTTCCCGTCGACAAAGCTGCATGAAGCACATCGCTAATCACCAATAGGAATAATATTGGTGAAATGATACAGCCTTGTCTTACGCCACTTTAGATCTCAAATTTCTCAGGCAACCTTCCTCTGTGCAGAACGTGACATTTAGAACCTTCATATGTAGCTTTGATAATAGCAATAAGTTTATCGGGAATACCTCTCCTGTGTAAGGCACGCCAAATAAACTCCCTGTTGACACTTTCGAACGCCTTCTCAAAATCGATGAACAGCAGGTGCAGTGGCGATCGCAGGGTGTTGATGTGGTCGGCACAGGATGATCCAGAGCGGAAACCTGCTTGTTCGGCATCGAGATGTTGTTTGATTCGCTCCAGACACATTGCCAGAAACCGTACACGATGGCGCGTAGGCGTGGTAGAGGCCGTAGGACCCACAAGGGGATACAGGATATAACAAAAACATAGAATCACATCTTTAAGGGTATGTTAAGGTAAGGGCTTTAGAACTGTGTCAGCGGATGCGATAAGTGTAATATCAGGTCGAATGCCTATCGATCTAGATGCGAAGAAGACTGGGGCAATACGTAAAAACGAGCACAATGATAGAACATCAACTGTAGAAGCTATAAAAGCAAAATGGCAGCATAGGTGGAACATCACAACCAAAGGGCGATGGACATACAATTTATTCACTGAAGTCAATGAACGCATTAGCAGAGAGCACGGGGAAGTTAACAGTTACCTAACACAATTTCTGTGGGCTCCGTGGCTTAAGTGGTTAGTGTGTCGGACCACTGCGCGTGAGGTTCCAAGTTCAAATCCCAGAAAACATCAAAAAGTTTTATCACGGTCCCACCTCGCGCGAACGACTGACATACATCCGAGAGTATTGTTGTCTCGAAAAAAGCTTCTCAAAACAAATTGCATTTCGGATATGGCACTAAACTATAGGTCCCTTCCATTCGTGTGAAAAATATAACGCACACAACATGAGTGGTTGCGAGAAGCTAGGGCCTGGCACTTAAAATGCTCTTGCGCCAAATATTTATTTATGTTTTTACACAATTTCTATCGGGGCATGGATGCTTCCGGGAGTACCTCTACAAGTGCAAGCACGCGGATGATCCATTCTACCAGCACTGTGAAGGAAAGTGCATAACGCAGAGCATGTACTGATGGAATGTCAAAATTATACAAGGGCTAGGAGCACCCTGGGGACCTGCATTGCGATTGATCGGGAAACTACTGACTGCCCAAAACTTGGCTTGGGCCAGTAGCGCAACAATCAAGTTCGTGATGAAGTGCTTACTTTACCTCCTAGTGGTGGTCCCCGGGCAACTATACGTATAAACCCTTATACGTATAGGCCAAAATTGTAAGTGCGGGTTGTCTAGGGCCTTGATTCTAGGCTAGGTAACGTGGGCCAGCAACCTGCGTTACTGAAACAAGCTCGCTACTGAAACCGACACTATGCCTCGGATAAGGACTGATCACATGTTGACGACTTTTGGCTATTGTACCCGGACAAAGATAGGTTTCTGGAATGTAAAGACGCTCCTCGACTCGGGAAGAGAAGGTCCTTACAATGCCAGATTCCTCCAACTGGAAAAGGAATTCATGCGATATAAACTGGACATTTTGGGGGTAAGTGAAGTAAGATGGTTAGAAGCGGGCGAGTACCAGTCTCCAACGCGTAACACTGTACTACTCTATTCTGGAAGACCATCCGGAAGTCCGCGGGAATATGGAGTCGGACTACTGCTAACAACAACAGCACGCAAGGGCCTGATTTCCTGGCAGCCTCATGGTGATAGGATTTTGACGGCCAGATTCCGGACTAGAGTAAGACGCGTCACCATCATACAGTGTTACGCCCCAACGAATAGTTCGTCTGAGGACGAAAAGGAAAGCTTCTACAATCTCTTAAGCGCCGTCTTCAACACAACACCAAATGGAGACATTGTCATAGTGATGGGGGATTTGAATGCCAAGGTAGGCAGCGACAACGAAGGGCTCAAGCATGTAATCGGGAAGCATGGACTAGGCAACCGCAATGACAACGGCGAAAGGTTTGTGGATTTCTGCAATGCCAACCGCCTTGTGATAGGTGGCACCATGTTTGAGCACAAGACCTGCCACAAAGTCAGCTGGGTTTCCAATGACAGGCAAGCAACCTCCAACCAAATTGACCTTTTTGCTATCAGCCGCCGCTTTAGAAGCAGTCTCCTGGACGTCCGAAACAGACGAGGGGCAGATGTGGGGATAGTACGTGATCACCATCTTATGATAGCTACTCTCCAACTACGCACTGCTGCAGTTCGAAGATCCCACGACAACACAAGAATGCCTAGGTTCAACATCGATAGACTTAGTGATCCCTCAGTGCGCCAACAATTAAGGGAGCACTTTTCGCAAGGTGTGGAAGCAATCAGCAGCTCAATGCCCGCAACCATCCAAGACCATTGGTGTGCTGTGAAAAATGTTTTTACATCTGGTGCTGAAAGAATTGTCGGTCGATCGCAGGGAAGACATAGGGCGTGGCTTTCCGAGGATACCTGGAGACGGATTGACGAACGAAAACAGCTAAAAGCTCGCGTTGCAGCTACCCCAGCAGCAGGGAGAAGCGAGGTAGAGTCCCTATATCGCATGAAGATGAGAGAAGTTCAGCGTAGCGTACGACGTGACAAGCGCAACTACATCAACGCGCTGGCTACAGAAGCAGAACAAGCTGCACGGAGGTGCGACAGCAGGACTGTCTACAGAATCACGAAAGAGCTGACAGGTGGTCGCAGCTCCAGCCAATACCTAGTGAAAAGCCTAGACGGCTCCTTGCTCATTTCGGATGAGGACCAGCTCAAGAGATGGAAAGAGCATTTTGCTACGGTTTTGAACCGTGTATTCGCTAACGATATGCTCCCAAATCAGACTGAGATGCCCGAGGTGAGAAGTTCCCGAATACGCACCACGACTCCCAGTAAAGATGAGATCATTACCGCGATCAAGGCACTCAAAACCAACAAGGCGGTAGGACTTGACGGTATTCCAGCAGAGCTCTTACGAGCAACGCCAACAACATCGGCTGAGCTTCTGCTTCCACTTATAGATAGAGCTTGGGAAGCTGAGAGCTTTCCTAACGAGTGGAAAAAGGGAATGATCGTCAAGCTTCCTAAGAAAGGAAATTTAATGGAGTGCGGAAACTGGAGGGGTATCTGCGTGCTGCCTGCTGTAGCTAAGATAATAGCTAAAATCATCCTTGAGCGAATCAAACAACATCTCGAAGACACACTCGATGCCGAACAAGCAGGTTTCCGCTCTGGATCCTCCTGTGCCGACCACATCAACACCCTGCGGATTATCATCGAACAGTGTGTTGAATATCGATCGCCACTGCACCTGCTGTTCATCGATTTTGAGAAGGCGTTCGATAGTGTCAACAGGGAGTTTATTTGGCGTGCCTTACGCAGGAGAGGCATTCCTGATAAACTAATTGCTATTATCAAAGCTACATATGAAGGCTCCAAATGTCACGTTCTGCACAGGGGAAGGTTGTCTGAGGAATTTGAGATCCAAAGTGGGGTAAGACAAGGCTGTATCCTTTCACCAATATTATTCCTATTGGTGATTAGCGATGTGCTTCATGCAGCTTTGTCGACGGGAAACGGAGGAATTCGATGGACTCTTACATCTCAACTGAAGCATCTTGACTACGCAGACGATGTATGCTTACTCTCCCACAGAATTATGGACCTCCACCAAATGACAGCAGATGTGGAGAGGGAGGCAGGTGTCGTCGGGCTGAAAATTAATACGACAAAAACTAAAATCATCAGCCTTGGAACTAACTCATCGGCTCAAATATGCATTGCTGGACAACCGGTAGAGAGAGTAGAGGATTTCCAGTATCTTGGGAGTATTGTCTCGACCGATGGTGGAACCGAACTGGATATAGCCAACAGGATCGCCAAAGCAAAGTCCGCGTTCGGGATGTTGTCCAAAATATGGCGAAGCAATGCAATCAGTTTGAGCACCAAAATAAGACTGTTCCGCTCCAACGTTGAATCCGTGCTGCTATATGGTTGCAGCACGTGGAGAGTGACCACTACTATCACCAGAAAGCTGCAAACGTTCGTTAATAGGTGTCTGCGCAATATCTTAAGGATTTTCTGGCCCAATCGTATCTCTAACGAACACCTTTACGAGAGAACGGGTCAGGAACCAATAGGCACAACTATCCAACGGCGGAAGTGGCAGTGGATTGGTCACACGTTCCGAAAGGGTGACAGCTCCATAGCGAACCATGCTATGCAATGGAACCCTCTAACTCAGGATGGCAGAAGACCTGGCGGTCCGCGGAAAACATGGCGCAGAACAGTCGAGAAGGAGGCACGGCAGTTAGGGAAAAGTTGGGGAGAACTCAGACACATTGCCAGAAACCGTACACGATGGCGCGTAGGCGTAGTAGAGGCCCTAGGACCCACAAGGGGATACAGGACATAAGTAAAGTAAAGTAGGAGCACCCTGGAAAGAGTAATTTGCAGGCAAGTGACCACAAGAAGCCTGATTTCATTTATGTTGGCGAGGAGCGAAGGCTGGTAAACTGCAAACGAAGTAGAGCGAAGAACCTTGCAATGCCAGATTTCTTCTATTGGAAAAATAATTCATGCGATAGAGACTGGATATTTAGTGAGTGTTAGTGTTAGTGAGGCGGTCAAATACTCTAAAAAACGAAAAGCGGTTGGGCCAGACGAGATGCCCTCTGAGTTTTGGAAAAAAATGGGAGACATCGGGTTCAGGTGGCTCAGAATTCTCATCTCCAAATTTGTGGAAGGTGACCCAATGTCGAATCAATGGAGGGAAAGTTACCTACCTACCCTGTATACAAAGGGAAGGGTGATACGCGAAACTGTGATAACTACCGTTCGATCAAGCTGATGTCACACACCATGAAGATCGTTGAGCGGGTATTAGGTGGCCGAGTGCGAAAAATAGTACGGCTATCTGATGACCAGTGCGGGTTTGTCTCTTGTAAATCAACCACAGATGCAATCCAAAGTATAAGGATCATAATGGAAAAACATCGTGATTCCTTAAGGGATTTGCATATTGCATTGGTTGACTTTGAAAAGGCATTCGACAGACAACCACGAGATCTGATATGGGTGGCGCTAAGACATCGAGGGGTTCCAGAAACCTATATACAGATGATCATGGACATGTACGAAGGAGCAAGGACAAGAGTCAGATGCCCCGCTGGAGTAACCGAAGAGTTCCCAATCAAAGTCGGGGTGCACCAGGGAAGCGTTTTAAGTCCTTTGCTCTTTATTACAGTCCTTGATTATCTGCTTGAAGGTAAAGTGATGGACCCCAAGGTACATCAGTTATTCTTTGCGAACGATGAAGCCATCATAAGTGAGGATCCTTTATCCCTGGAACGAGCACTTGATGTGTGGGTGGACGCTCTGGAGGGAAATGGGTATCGCATTAGTTCAAAAAAGACAGAGTACTTGTGCTGCCCGTTCTCTATTCCAGACATTTATTTGAATGGATCAGTGCTTCCCAAGTGCGAAAAGTTTAAATATCTGGGATCTATGATCAATAGTAAAGCAGCTTGTGATGACGACATCAATCATCGTGTAAGCGTAGGGTGGATGAAGTGGAGAGAAAATTCCGCTATCTTCTGTGACAGAAAAGTGCCGCCTAAGTGGAAAGGAAGGCTCTACACCGCAGTTGTACGTCCAGCGCTCACATACGGTTCAGAGAGTAAATTAACGGCAGTTGAGATGAAGATGCTTCGCATAACGGCAACAGTGACAAAGCTTGATCGAATAAGAAGTTCGAAAATCCGTGGAAGCTTTACCGCCAAGGAAACCATCATACAAAAAATCGAGCGCGACCGGCTCAGCTGGTATTGTCACGTTCAAAGAAGAGATCATTTGAACCCTGTTAAAAAGGCAATCTTAGTGCACGTTACGTTCCAAAGACATCGCGATGTAGGGAAGGCAGGCCTATAAACGCCTGAATCAGACAAATGCGATGACATCGGCATTTCATTGGCCTTTGTAACCGAGTGATCCAAAATCGGCGGGCCTGCCGATATTTTCTGAGGTCAAATAGGCGGACCTCACAGGCGGATCAGTAGAAATGCGGTGAAGTGGGAGGGTTGTGATCCCTTGTTTTCGGATCATAACCTCGCTGATAAAAGGAAGAAGAAGAAGAGACTGGACATTTAAGAGTACCAGTTCCCAACGCGTAACACTGTACTACTCTTTTCCGAAAGACCATCCGGAATTTCGCGGGAATATGAAGTCGGACTGCTGTTAACAACAACAGCACGCATGGGCCTAATTTCCTGGCAGCCTTGTAGTGATAGAATTATGACGGCCAGATTCCGGACTAGAGTATGACGCGTCATCATCATTCAGTGTTATGTCCCAACGAAGGGGTCGTCTGAGAACGAGAAAAAGATCTTCTGTAGTGTCGTCTTCGGCACAACACCAAATAGAGACAGTATCATAGCGATGGCGGATTTAAATGTGAAGGTAGGCAACCACAACGAAGGTTTCAAACATCTAATCTGGAAGCATAAACTAGGCAACCGCAATGACAACGGCGAACGATTTGTGGATTTCTGCAATGCCAACCGCCTTGTGATAGGTGGCACCATGTTTGAGCGTAAGACCTGTACAAAGTCAGGTGGGTTTGTAATGACAGGCAAGAAACCTCCAATCCATTGACTATTTTGCAATCAGCGGCCGCTTTAGAAGTATTCTCTTTGACGTCCGAAACAGGCGAGGGGCAGATGTGGGGATAGTACGTGATCACCATTTTATGATAGCTACTTTCCAACTACGCATCGATTTAGTTTGAAGATCCCACGACAACACAAGAATGCCTAGGTTCAACATCGATAGATATAGTGATCCCTGAGTACGCCAACAAATATAGGAGTACTTTTCTCAAGCTGTGGAAGCAATCAGCAGGTCACTGTCCGCAACCATCCAAGACCATTGGTGTGCTGTGAAAATTGTTTTTACATATGGTGCTGAAAAAATTGTTGGTTGATCGCAGGGAATAAATTGGGTGTGGCTTTCCGCGGATACCTGTAGACAGATTGACGAACGAAAACAGCTGAAAGCTCGCATTGCAGCTACTCCAGTGTCTGGGAGAAGCGAGCTAGAGTCTGTATATCGCATGTAGATGAGAGAAGTTCAGCGTAGCGTGCGACGTGACACGCGTAACTACATCAACGCGCTGGCTACAGAAGCAGAAGAAGCTGCACGGAGGTGCGACAGCAGGACAGTTTACAGAATCACCAAAGAGCTGGCAGCAGGTTCCAACTCCAGCCAACACCCAGTGAAAAGCTTGGGCGGCTCCTTGCTCATTTCGGATGAGGACCAGCTCAAGAGATGGAAAAAACATTTTTCTATGGTTTTGAACCGCGTATTCGTTAGCGATATGCTCCCAAATCAGAATGATGTGCCCGAGGTTAGAAATACCTGAATACGCAGCACGACTACAGCGAGGCACACAAAACCAACAAGGCCATAGGACTTAATGGTATTCCCGTAGAGCTCTTACGAACAGCGCCAACAACATCGGCTGAGATTCTAGAGAGAGGGCTTGGGAAGATGAAAGCTTTCCTAACGAGTGGAAAAAGGGAATGATCGTCAAGCTTCCCAAGAAAGGAAATTTAATGGGGCGCGGAAACTGGAGGGGTATTTGCGTGCTGCCTGCTGTAGCTAAGAAGCTAAGCTAATAGCTAAAATTATTCTGGAGCGAATCAAACAACATCTCGAAGACACACTCGATGTCGAAGAAGCAGGTTTCCGCTCTGGATCCTCCTGTGCCAACCACATCAATTATCATCGAACAGTGCGTTGAATATCGATCACCACTTCACCTGCTGTTCATTGATTTTGAGAAGGCGTTCCATAGTGTCAACAGGGAGTTTATTTGGCGTGCCTTAGGCAGGAGAGGTATTCCCGATAAACTTATTGCTATTATCAAAGCTATAATACATATGAAGGCTCTGAATGTCACGTTCTGCACAGAGGAAGGTTGTCTGAGGAATTTGAGATCCAAAGTGGGGTAAAACGAGGTTGTATTCTTTCACCAATACTATTCCTATTAGTGTTTAGCGATGTGCTTCATAAATCTTTGTCGACGGGAAACGGAGGAATTCGATGGACTACTACATCCCAACTGAAATATCTTTACTACGCTGACGATAAATGCCTACTTATCACAGAGTTATGGACCTCCACCAAATGACAGCAGATGTGGAGAGGGAGGCAGGCGTCGTCGGGTTGAAAATCACTACGGAAAAACTTTAAATATCAGCCTTGGAACAAAATCATTGGATCAAATATACATTGCTGGACAACCGGTAGAGAGGGTAGGGGACTTCCAGTATATTGGGTGTATTGTCTCGACCGATATAGCAAACACGATCACCAAAGCAAAGTCAGCGTTCGGGATGTTGTCCAAAATATGGACAAGCAATACAATCAGTTTGAACACCAATCTAAGACTGTTCCGCTCCAATATTGAATCCGTGCTGATATATGGATGCATCACGTGGAGAGTGACCATCACTACAACCAGAAAGATGCAAACTTTCACTTATAGTCGCCGGTGCAATTCCTTAAGTATTTTCTGGCCCAATCGTATCTCTAACGAACATCTCTACCAGAAAACGGGCCAGCTAGCAATAGGCACAACCATCCAACGTCGGATGTGTCAGCGGATTGGTCACACGTTCCGAAATGGTGACAGTTCCATAGCGAACAATGCTATTCAATAGAACCCTTTATCTGGATGGCAGAAGACCTGGCGGTCCGCGGAGAACATGTCACAGGACAGTCGGGAAGGAGGCATGACAGTGGGGAAAAAGTTGGGTAGAGCTGAGACACATTGCCAGAAACCGTACACAATGGCGCGTAGGCGTAGTAGAGGACCTAGGACCCACAAGGGGATTTTTTTTTTGCCTAAGGGGTGGTGGAAAACGCTACTGCTCACGAGAAACTGGCCCGCTATATTTGAAGTAGTGTGGGACTTTCTACTCACTAAAATACCACCTTAAACCCTTTTTCAACTCCACACCATCCACCCCGGAACCGCTTTTGCATTACTTCGGAGTGACGTCGTTTTCTTTCCCCTGTGGGGGTCGGCTTTTTAATTCTTTCTTGCCGGTAAGGCTTACATCAGGCTTCAGGTTTGCATAAATCTCATGAGGGTGATTATTATCTCTTCCACTCTCTTTTTTGTTTTAAGCACTTTTTCTATAAAGGAACGCACTTAATTCCAGCTCTGGTCACTCATTGGCATTTTTGTCACTATGTTTTCCGGCGTGATGACTCCGGTTAGAGCTTCTAGCGCCCCCCTTTCAGCTTCCCATCTGTTGCACTCGAAGAACGTGTGGTTTGCGTCGTCCAGTTTTGAGTCTCCATATGGCAAGCCGGGCTCCCTGTTTTGCCCATTCTGTGGAGGTAGGCGTTGAAATAACCGTATCCGGTAAGAAATTGGGTGACGTAATAATTTACTTCTCCATGTTTCCGTTCCTTCCATTCAGCTGATCAGCCTCGCCGTCCATCGTCCTCTGCTTTCTAAGCTCCATCTCTCCTGCCATTTCTGTTTGGTGAGCTCCTTCGCCTTCTTCACGAAAAAGCTTCTCAAATCTCCGTTCGGATTCGGCATTAAACTGTAGGTCTCTTCCATTCGTGTGAAAAATATAACGCACACAACATGAGTGGTTGCGAGAAGCTAGGCCCTGGCACTTTAAAGAGCTGTTGCGCCAAATATGTATGTATGTCCTTCGCCTTCTCGGTTGCCGCTTCCACTCCAATTTCCGCCTTTTTGTCGTAGACGTATTTCCTCTCGGCCGCAAGGAGATCAATAGGGGTCACTCCCACGACTATGAGGACGGCTGGTTCCGACACCGTTCGGTATGAACTTGCAACCCATAGTGCCGCGCGTTTTTGCACTGCGGCCATTTGTTTCCTGTATTTCTCTTGTCGTAGTGCGTCGGCCCATATCTCGCACCCATACAGGAGAATGTCGTGGGTGACTGTCATCCGGAGCTTTCTCTTGCTGGCTGTTGGGCATCCAACGTTTGCCATTAATCTGCTCAGTGACATTGTAACCTTCGTAGCTCGTTCCGAAGCAGATCTTATTTGATGCCAGAAAATGAGCTTCATGTTTAGAGCCATCCCTATGTACTTCATCGCTTCCTTGCTGGTTATTAACTCAGACCCGACTTGGAAGTCGACAATAGTTGGAATCCCCTTCTTTATCAAAACGACTATCTCCGTCTTTTCTGTGGCAAAACCTAAGCCATGTTCGTCCATACTTTGGTGTACCCGCTTCATCACCTGGTTGAGTTTTCTTTGCGTGCTCTCGGTGCCTCTTGCCGTAATCACCGCGGCGAAATCATCTGCATACCCTACCAGGAAGGTGTCTTCGGGCATTTCCACACGAAGAATGCCATCGTAGGAGATGTTCCAGAGATCGGGTTTCAGGATTGATCCCTGCCTTGCTCTAGCAGTAATCTCCCTTATTCGTGCATGCAGGTAAGCAAGGTCAAGGTTCAGGGATACTAACCCACGAGTTGAGTGCTATTTTAATTTTATTTTAACTACTGAGCTCACCATATGCAACAAGGGATCTACGCCAACTTTCGTAGTAAGGAACAGATAAGAAGTGCTTGATAAAACTCTAGCTTCTTTTCCTGATCACTTAACGCTACAGAGATGGAGAGTTTTAGAAGACGCATCTCTATCTGATCACATGTGTATACGTTTTTATATAAGTGCAGTTTTCGTCCCGGTAGAAGCACAACCGACCAGTTATTTACTCTCAGAATGGTTCTTGAGAAGGCCTGGGAGTATGCTAAATCTGTCTACACTTATTTTGTGGATTTGGAAAAAGCATATGACAGGGTTCCTCGAGGCAAACTCTGGAGTGTTCTGCAGGAGTAGTGAATTGATGGTTCCCTGTTAAGGGCGATTCAGTCTTTATATATAAAATGTAGAAGCTGTTTTCGGATAAACGGTGTTAAATCAATACCTTTCACTATGGGCGTTGGACTCCGCCAGGGGTGCGTTTTGTTACTTATCCTCTTCATTGTATATATGGATTGGATGTTGCAGCGCAGCCGTGGCGGGGAATGTTTCAAAGTGGGAGACCTAAGGATTAGTCATCTGCTCTTTGCGGATGATTTGGTCATCCTTGGGTCCTCTCAAACCGAACTTCAGCGCGCACTCGAAAGGTTTGTAGCCGTTAGTGATGATGCTGGAATGAAGATCAACGTGAACAAATCTGAAGTAATGGTCGTATCCAAAAAAACCCATTCATTGCACTCTGCATGTTAGTGGAGTCCCACTGAAGCAGGTGGATAAGTTGAAGTACCTCGGGGTCTTATTCACGAGTGAGGGGAAGAGCAATGCCGAGTTATCCTGGAGAATCGGTCAGGCTGGATCAATTTTGAGAGAGCTTGGCCAATCTGTTATAAGGAAGGCCGAACTTATTGTTCAAGCTAAGCTATCGGTTTTTAACTCGACGTATGTTCCAACTCTCACCTATGGTCATGAAATTTGGGTAGTGACCGAAAGAATAAGATCGCGTATACAAGCTGCTGAAATGAGGTTCCTTCGCGGTGTTACTGGAATAACTCGTAGGGATTGAGTGCTCAACAGCAGAGTACGCGAGGCGATCAATGTTGAGCAGCTACTTCTCCGAACGGAACGATTTATGCTTCGATGGTTTGGTCACATAGTGCGTATGCCCTCAGACCGGCTTCCAAGACGTGCCATGGTTGCCATGCCATCAGGTAGGGACTCCGCGGAAGGCCTAGAAATAGATGGTTGGACCAAGTCCGACATCTTTCCTGGAGCCGCCTAGGGATTTCTCCTGATGAATTGGAGTCAATGGCGGAGGATCGAGAAGGATGGAGTGCATCCTACCCCCGCGACCCTCATGAAGGATTAGCCGACCATTGAAAATGTATATACGTATGTATAGAATTGAAGTAAAGCTGGAATTTGATCTTAATCGCTTACAGATCTGTTAAGGACAAGGCGAACCCCACAGGTGCATCAGTAGAAATGCGGTGAAGTGGGAGTGTTCTGATCCCTTATTTTCGGATCATAGCCTCGCTGATAAAAGGAAGAAGAAGAAGAAGGTCTGAGAAGGACATATCAAATTTTTGGCAGAACTTTATAGAAAAATGTAAGATTTCCTATAAAAAACGATTCTGACAATATTTTTTGTGACATGAATCCTTTCCGAGAAAGGATTGGACTTCCTATTGTAAGCTTAATCCTTCGCGCACGTAAGCCACCCAACGTTCGCACCCTTCGATAGTTCACGATAGAATGTCCTTCCCTTCTACGTTTGCCACCACGAACGTTGGCCACTCTCTTTGATCGGAGAGGATATTCGCTCTCTTGACGTATCTTTTGTTTCTCGGCTACGAGTAGGGATCATTTTTAACATTCGGCCTTCCTGCAGCATCATCGTCCCGATGAGTTACCAATATCACCTCGATATATTTTAATCACCACGCCTCGCGCGATACTTCATAGCTTCGCACCAACCAGGCAGTTTGTCTGATTACTTAGGTTTCAAGATCCTCGGAATTACTCTAAAACGTTCAGGACCCCCAGCGATCCATTCCATTTACTGGTAGATTCCGGGTCCTAACCTTTAAATAACTTGGGCTGAGGAATCGTCGGAATTACTCAAAGTTCAGGACCTAGCAGTCCATCCCATTAAGTGGCCGATTTCGCGTCCTGGCCTTCAATTACCTTGGGCTAAGGAATCCTCAAAATTACTTAACGTTCAGTACCTAGCTGTCCATCCCATTACGTGGCAGATTCCGGGTCCTAGCCTTTAATTACCTTGGGCTAAAGAATCCTCACAATTACTTAACGTTCAGGACCTAGCAGTCCATCCCATTGAGTGGCAGATTCTGGGTCCTGACCTTCGATACCTTGGGCTAAGGGATCCTCAGAATCACTTAAATTTTTAGGACCTAACAATCCATCCCATTGCATAGTAGATTCTGGATCCTGGCCTTCAACTACCTTGGGCTAAGGGATCCTCAAAATCACTTAAATGTTCAGGACCTAACAATCCATCCCATTACATAGTGGATTCTGGGCCCTGGCTTTCAACACATCACTTATATCCCATGGTTGAACACTATCAGGACTAAGATTATTCTCACCAATGATGCTACTAACACTTCCGCTACCGCTAAAGCTTCAAGTTCATAACTATGCAATTTTGCTTCTGTAGATGTCGTCGCTCTGCTGAAATAGGCAACCGCACCTTTCCTTCCTGCTACATCAGGCTGTATACGGATTCCGGCCAGCTTATTCTTGCACACATCCGTATGAAGTTCATGCGAAGCCGTTGGGTTGTTGAGGGTTAAAATTGGCCCCGAGCACATCTTTTTCTTGAGTTTCTCAGACGCGCTTTCCTCTGCGGTGGCCCAGACAAACTCAACATCCTTTCCGGTTAACCGATGTAGAGGTCTTGCGATGAGTGCATATGCAAGAATGAACTTCCGGAAAAATCCCGTAAGTCCTAGAAACCTTCGTATCTCCGTCGCTGTTGTTGGTGTTGGATAGTCGCGAATTGCGCTAATATTTTTCTGTCCAGGTGTTATACCATTGGAACTTATCTCATGCCCTAAATAGCTGACTGTCCTTAAAAAGAATGAGCACTTTTTTAATGTTTAAGGTAAGTCCTCCTTTTTGAAACATAATCAAGAAATCCTTAAGAATATCAAGCCCTTGGTCCACAGTGATTGACGGTAGAAGGATATTGTTCACATACATCTTGATTTGACGATTAGCTATTGGTGACATTAATTTGGACACCATTCGCATAAACACCGCTGGGGCGTTTGTGAGCTCGAAGGGCATCCTTTTAAATTGGAAATGTCCGAACGGGGTTACAAACGCTGTCAAATACCGATATTCTTTGGTAATCGGAACCTGGTAATAACCACTCATGAGGTCTAACATAGAAAATATCTTGCTATTGTTTAGTGATTGCAATTATTCTTCAATATTTGGGATAGGGTAATTTTGTCTCTCGGTGATGGAATTTAGCCTCCTGTAATCGACACTTATTCGAAAACTGCCTTCCTTTTTTCTGACTAACAGTACTGGACTAGCGTACTCGGACTCAGAATCTTCAATGATATCATTGGCCTTTAAGTCATCGATAATTTTTTGTAAATCCTCTAACTGGCCAAATGGAACTCGATAGGGTTCGTATCTTACCGCCTCATCAGGAGGATCTGCATTTCGCTTGTTTTGGAAAGACCTAACTCCATCAAGTCTAAGGCCACTGTATCTCTACACTTATTGAGTAACTTTTAAAGATTGTCTATGTCAGAATCTGAAGCGGATTCGCCTATCTTTATATCAGTTGCCTGAATATCGCGCTTGATCATCATCATTTGCCCACTAATTTCGCGATCAGTCTTTTCCTGAGGAGCTGGGTTAGAGTCTCTTTCGCCATCTTGGTTTCCTTTTACCTCGATGGAGTCATATTTTTTAATGACGATGACATCTGGGTGGTTGAGGAATGTCCTACCAATGATGATCGGTATATCCTGCGCGTATCTTCTACAACGACGAGTTCTATCTTGAGTTTTACACCACCAACCTGTACTTCTTACGTAGTTACTTCTAATCCTGTGCATCTACCTCCCCCCAAAACCACTTAATTTGACTGAAGATACAGTGTAAGTCCACCCATGTTCCCTAGCTACGCTTACTTTTAAGGTTGTGCAGTCACTACTAAGGTCAAGGAACCGATTTATTCTACAGCCGCCTATCCAGACCTTCTGATAGCATTCGTTGTTATCTTTAGCCTGAACCAAGTACTGTCCCATGGTTTTCTGACATGTGCTGGCCCTTACATCTTTCTGGTTAATGTGCCCTGACTTACACTGGTACGCCAAGTGTCCAATCTGAAGGCACCTGTAACACCTTTTCGGCTCAGTATCGCCCGAGTTCCGTCGTCTATAACTTGTCCTACGTTGACTGGACCAGGAAGACGGGTAGCTTTTGTTATACTAATAATCTCGTTTGGTTTTCTTTGGTGGTGAATAATGGGAAGATTCTGAGGTAATACCTGTCAATTTGCGTCTGGTATCTTGATATGATTCTGTACGCTCCCGATCTTTGATTTCCGTCAGTAGTTCATTTAGGGTACTCGGTTTAATCGCGTCCAAGCTGGCAATAAGTTTCAGGTCGAACAAGCCCGATATAATGATCCGGATTGTTTCCTCAGAACCAAGGCTGGCTTTTTCGGTTAGAGCAGCCATATTATAAAATTATGTTTTGACAGCCTCCCCTGACTGACGTTCCATCTTCATCAACTGCATAACGATAGCGTACTTATCGTGCACCGTCGGAAATCCTGCGATTAGATTTTGCCTCCATTAGAGACATATGGAACCCCCTTCTATGCGTTTCTGTTTCACTTCCACCGCGGTTCGCTCTCAAGGCATCATTCTCCTTGCGGAGCCTGTCTATTTCGCTTCTGAGGTTATCACCGTTACTCCTTCTCTTTCTTCCGCGTCCCGACATTACCACTTTTGTGTTACAATGGATTCAAAACGGGTAATGTAAACAACATGAGGCTATCTAGGTATGTAATTGGTTTTGTTATCGTGCACAGAAAAGAGGTAGTTTTAACAACTCGGGAAAAACCAAAGTAATAAACATGTATTGTACTCTGCGTACGTATCACCAATACATAGCACGATTACTATTGCTGCATCCCTCGCACGCAGACGGGGAAACAGTTGTAAAAAAAACTCGGAACCGCCAAACGGATATTAGCTACACTGAATATGTGTGCGTAACACGTATCACTAGGGCATACAACAGCACGGTTGCTACACATACATCTGCAGCCCCGTTCAAAGCGTATACACACAACCGTAATAAATTTATTATTTTTGCGCACAGCTAACAAAGCAGTTGCAATTATTAATTATTATTTCTAAGAAAAAGACTTCACACTACTACAGTTGTTCATTATTATTATAGGAAAAACGTGAATCTATCCCACTTCTGAAAATATGTAAGCTTAATCCTTCGCGCAAGTTACGTATATGCCAGCGAACGATCCATATGACTCCTTTATCCGGTCATTGCCCAATGAGCTGAGCAAACAATAAATTGAATTAGGATTTCTCAGAATTTTTATTTCAACTAAATT
This sequence comes from Brachypalpus laphriformis, assembly GCA_945910035.1. NCBI lineage: Eukaryota > Metazoa > Arthropoda > Insecta > Diptera > Syrphidae > Brachypalpus > Brachypalpus laphriformis. Next base: position 260,063,703 of record OX246753.1, on the reverse strand, counting down.
AATTGTAAAATCGCTGACGCTATGTCTACGATTAAAATGCATGCAGAATTGTAATGAATAAATAGAAGTGCATGATACGATTGAAGGGAGTTTTTTTCCAGTGAGTCTTCGAGTTGTATTCATGTTGTTTTATCGTGTTGTCTTAAAAATAAAGAATTTTCGTAAACTAAAGTTGTTTGTGTATTTTTAGTATAAAAAGAATAAGTATTGTGTCAGTGGCGCAGTCGGTAGGATTCTTATAAAATAGGAATCCTGTGAAACGAATTTACGTCGTGTGAAATTAATAAAAATAAGTGTTTCTAATCAGAACATCTTAATTAATAAACACGTAGCTGAAAAAAAAAAAAAAAATAATCGACAAAGATTAATGTGCTCAAACAAATAAAAGAAAAACGCAAGTGAAGTGGAAAAAATTTATGAAAAGACACCAGATACACGATAATAACAGAAACATGGAAAACCATAATCAACTAGTCGCGGAACTGGAACTCAGAACACAGCAGTTGGAACAAGTGCGAGCAGCATATGTACAACTCAAACAACGAGAACATCGCGAGGAGGGGGAAAGATTTCTAAAACAAATTCGATATATGCCTGTATTTACTGGACAAGGGGATGTTACTATAAATTCCTTCCTCAGCTGTGTCGAATATTATCTCAATCAAATAGAAGACCCGGAACAGAAAAAGATCTTAGTGAGAACTGTCTTTTACGAGAAAACATACATGATCAACATACCACAGACGGACAACTGGACTACCATCAAGGAGACCTTGAAGCTTAGGTACAAGCCGGACACCGAGCCACACGAAATTTACAAGAAGATCACTAGTCTTAAAGTGAATACGGTGAGTGAACTAGCTGTAGAGTTACAAAACATTAAGTATAAAACAGATGAATTAATTGTATACTATAAAGAAGATAATTGCATTGATCTTAGTAATGTTGACATAATATTGGTGAATACCGCAAAAGAAATGGCACAGGGCACATTGTTAGATAGGATATATGAGGAACACAATTTAAATACAATAATATCAATGATGCGCAAGAGAAGGTTTGAGGATTCGTGCATTAGGCCAGAATTTAGAAGAGTTGCTAAATCAAAAGCATTTGTTTTACCAGAGAAGCCGAGAAAAACTAACTATACGGAAGAGCATCAAAATAAATCAGGAAACTTTAGGCAAAATAATTATCAGGGACAACAAAGAAATCATTCAGGGCATTATAGGCAAAATAATTATCACGGACAGCAAAGAAATTATTCAGGACAATATAGGCAGAATAATTATCAGGGACAGCAAATAAACTTCTCAGGACAATATAGGCAGAATGACAGGCCGAATCCACCAGCTGAAAATATGGAGGTTGATAACATCCAGAGAAATAACAGCTGTAAACAAATAAACAACTCGCAGGGTCAGAACCAAAATTCAGGACACCTCAGGTTATTTCCAGGCCAACATAGCCCTCAACAGGAGAAAACTGAGCAAAGAATGGTAATGCCTTATGAAGTAGTTAACTATGAAAGCAGAAATCAGAATAAACAAAGTCCCGCGTTTTTTATGAATTAGCCTCGGATGATCTACCATTAATTAAAATAACTATTTGCTCAAACAGTTATACAGCACTTATAGATACAGGATCAACTTTAAGTATAGTAGACGATAGGTTAACAGAATTTAAGAAATTACCCATTGAACCAATACATTTCACTACAGTTACGGGTAGAGATACAATTTCGTATGAAATACATACACCACCACCCGAAGAATTCAAAGCCTCACTAAACGCATTAATCAGATGGAAAGTTAAAAGACTTTCTAATAGAGGTTATCAATTTATTATTGGTATGGATTTATTAAAGAATCTAAATACTTTAATTAATCTAGACGAAGGAATTATTAATTTAAATAATCAGTGTTTAAAGTTTATTAATACACCATATGCGCTGAACGAAATATGTTCGTTAGAACCCGTTGATAGAAATACAAAAAATTTTAATTTAGACCACCTTAATAATGAGGAACGCGTTGAAATAGAAAAACTAATTAAGTGATTCGATAGTCTGTTCTTCAAAGAAGGAGACAAACTAACCAGTACTCCGGAAATAGAACATGAAATCGTAACAACAACCGATCAACAAGTTAATGCAAAATTATATAGATGCCCCCCGCAACACGAGGAGGAGGTTAGGCGACAGATTAAGGAAATGGAGGAGCAGGGAATTATAAAGAAAAGTAATTCAAAATATTCAAATCCTCTGATAGTGATTCCTAAAAAGAAAGATAACTCGGGAAAGAAAAAATTTAGAATCGTAATTGATTATAGGAAACTAAATGACGTCACCGTTGACGACAAGTTTCCGTTGCCCAATATAGACTCAATCTTAGACAAACTTGGGAAAGCGCTATACTTTACCACGATAGACCTCGCGAAAGGCTATCATCAAATTCTAATAAAAGAAGAAGACCGAAAAAAACGGCTTTCGTAACACGACATGGATTATATGAGTTTGTTAGGATGCCATTCGGCTTGAAGAATGCCCCAGCGACATTCCAAAGGCTCATGAATGAGGTTCTAAGGGATCATATAAATAAAACATGTATAGTCTACCTTGATGATATCTTCATTTTTAGTACGACATTAACAGAACACGTCAAAGCCATAACTGATATATTCAAAGTTCTAGAATCCAAGAAACTAAAGATTCAAGTAGACAAATGTAATTTTATGAGAAAAGAAACAGAGTTTTTAGGACACGTCCTAACGAAGGAAGATTTGAAACCTAATCCCGATAAGATAGCTTGTATTGAAAAATTAGAACTTCCGAAGACCCAAAAGCAAATCAAGAGCTTCTTAGGCATAACTGGATACTATAGAAAATTTATCCGAGATTATGCTAAGGTAGCTCAACCTATTACGAAAAATCTGAAGAAAAACTCTAAAATAAATACAAACGATCCCAATTACATTGAAGTATTTGAAAAACTGAAAGAACTAATAAACAGTCAGCCAATATTAAAATACCCCAATTTTCAAAAGCAATTTACGTTAACAACTGATGCATCAAATTATGCGATTGGTGCGGTTCTATCGCAAGAAGAACATCCTATATGCTATGCATCACGTACTCTCAATATTCATGAAATAAATTACTCCGCTACGGACCAAGAATTTTTAGCGATTATGTGGTCAACTAATTACTTCAGACCCTACCTTTACGGTAATAAGTTTAAAATATTTACAGACCACCAGCCAATAAAGTATCTTCATGCAAATTACAGAGGAAAAGACCTATCGCCTAGGCATCAACGATGGCTCCTTAAACTAGGAGAATATCAGTTTGAAATTGAATACCTTAAAGGAAAAGAAAACAGGGTAGCCGATTTTTTAAGCAGGATAGAAATTAACGAGGACGTTAAACTTAATGAAGGAGAAAACCCCACTCAAACAGAAAATTTTTCGCTTAAAGGTAATGTAGGTGATTCAATATCAGAATTTGTATTTAATGTAGAAGAAGATGAGACCAATGAAACGGTACATTCAGCAGACGAAGAGCTAATGGATCATATTCCTATTATAGAAGATATCGTAAATGAATATAAGACGCAACTTATATTAACAAATAACAAAATAAAGGACATCGAAATCTTACACGGTAAACGAATTATCTACAGGGTGTCCGCCGGGAAGGTATGCTACTTTGTTTGTTTATAATTTTTGATTAAATGAAAGAGAATTGATCTTATATTGATAAATGTTTTATTTAATGTCGGCAATTATGTATGGAATACAATATCAGGTAAATGTCCGCGTCTGCTAGTCTGACAAATGCGAGCCCTTTCGAGCACATTTTTCATTACATTCTCACACATTTCACGCGGTATTTCATTAATTTCATCACGAATATTTTGTTTGAGTTGCTCAAGCGTTTCTGGTTTGTTTGCATAAACCTTGCTTTTCAGATATCCCCACAAAAAGAAGTCAGGAGCAGTCAAATCAGGCGACCGTGGAGGACAATCAACATCACCATTTTTTGAAATAACTTGTTGTGGAAAGAGGTCTCGCAGTAATTCCATTGTAATCCTGGCTGTATGCGATGTGGCACCGTCTTGTTGATACCACATGTTAATCAAGCCCAAAGCATGCAGTTGTGGCGTTAAAAAGTTTTCAATCATATCACGATATCGCTCCCCATTCACAGTTACCGTTACGCCGTTTTCATTTTCAAAGAAGTAAGGTCCAATGATTCCTCCTGACCAAATTGCACACCAGACTGTTAATTTTAATGGATGCAAAGGTGACTGATGAATAATTTGAGAGTTTTCCATTGCCCAGAACCGACTATTCTGTTTATTCACATATCCATTCAAATGAAAATGTGCCTCGTCACTCATTATGATTTTTTCATGAAAATCGGGGTTGTCATGGGCTAGCTGTAACATCGATGATTGATTTTGATAAAATGTTTTAACGTTTAAAACACGTTGGTTTATCGAATATTTTTCCATAATAAATTTGCCACGTGTCTACTTCACGACTGCCAAATATGAACTGTCAAGACTTATGTTTACCAAAATGGCGGCAAAACAAAGTAGTATACGTTCCCGGCGGACACCCTGTATATAGCAGAACATGATTTTGAAAGATTAGGAGATATACTAAGAAGATTCATAAAAAAAGGAAAAATAAGTATTTTATCGGAACTTGAGGACAGCATATATAATATTCTTCAAGAAAAAATAAGAGAAAAGTTTTCAAACGATAAATCAGTTAAATTCGTCAAGTGTTCATTTATGGCACAAGACATCGAAACGGAAGTGGAAGTCGTAAAACAAATATATTTTTATCATGTGCAGGAAAGTCAACATTCTGGAATTCAAGAAACGTATAATCAAATAAAAAAACAAGATATATTGTCCAAAATTGATGGAATTTATTAATATTGTTATAAATCAATGTGATATTTGTCAAGCAGTCAAATACGACCGCAACCCTATAAAAGCCAAATTCAATCATACAGAAACTCCTTCCGATATCAATCAAATCATTCATATTGATACATACGTAATAAGAAAGGTTAGTTTCTTAACTATCATAGACAAATTCTCTAAGTTCGGATCAGTCTATCATCTAGCAGATAGAAATCACGTAACGAATTTAGTGCAGTTAGAAGAGCATCTTACAGAGATAGGAAAACCAAATAAAATCATTGCAGACAACGAATTTAAAGCAGTTCAGATTAAAGAATTTTTAGAAGAAGAAGGAATTTCGCTGCATCTTACAAAACCAAATAGTCATACCGGCAATGCCGATATCGAACGATTCCATAACACTATAGCGGAAAAATTTAGAATCCTTTCATTTAATAAACAGAAATATTCAGTAAAAAGACTCATACAGAAAGCTGTTAGGAATTACAATCATAGGTTCCATTCCACTATTAAATGCAATCCTATAGATGCACACACCCATAAGGTTGATTTAGGAAGAATTCGCCAGAATATATAGGAAACAAAAGAAAATAAATTAAGAAGACTAAATGAGACTAGAGAGGATTATGAAGAAAAAAGGTCTCAAGGATTTATAAAGAACTACAGGGCAGTTAGACATAAACATGAACCGAAATATTAGAAAGCTAATTTGAAAAATATTCATTCAACTAATATTAAACGACCATTAAAATTTTCAGGTGATAACATGGATAGTATTTCTCACGTTAATTACACAGACTAATTGTCAACAACTTCTTGACGTACAAACAATAAACGAACAAAACGGATACGTAAAACTACAACTGACAGACGTGACCATAACAAACGAAACGGACATTATACTTCATATTATAAATCCAACTGAAATTATAGCTCTAGTGAAAAATATCTCTTTAAATCTAGCTCCACTAAAACTTGAACAAAGACGCATGTTAAATGAAGAAATCATAAATATAGTATATAAGATTAGAACGTTAGTACCATTTCAAAATAAACAAAAGCGAGGATTACTTAATATAGAAGGTACCGCAGGAAAATGATTATTTGGAACCATGGACGATGAAGATCGTCAGGAAATTGGAAAACATTTAGACAACGTATCAGAGAATAGTCATAATACGATATTAGCAGTGAATAGGCAAATTAAAGTTAATGATTTTTTTAATAAAACTTTTAAAATATTAGAAGATACAATTAGCAATGATAGAGAAGTAATTTTGAACCAGATTAATGCCATACATAAGGTAGAAAGAGAATTAGTAATGAAACAAATATACCTTGATCAGTTTTTAAAACTTAAGTACATAGAGTCAAAAATAGAACATATACAAGACAATATTGTGTCAGCAAGAAGTAACATACTACATCCAAATATCCTGACAAACAGTGAAATAGAAACGCATAAAATAGATTTCTTTAAATTAAATCAAATTAGATAAGGAGTTATAAAATACAAAGAAAACATGCTAGTTTTCGCCATTAAAATTCCCAAAAACTATATAACTTTACCGCTTAAACTTTTAACTCCAGTTCCTAATAAAAATTATCTAGAAATTGATGCTGAAAAAGAATTCATTGTAGAATATCGAAATAAAACTTATAAATATGAACAAGATAAAAATCTTAATGAATTAATTGAAAGCAAACATTGTATAATAAAACAAAACTGTAAATTAAGCAAAAATAAACAAACCGAAATTGTACCTCTAGACGATGAAACCGTTTTTATAAAAAATGTTAACATAAAATTGAATCACACTTGTGACGATAGAGATATTAAGCTCACTGGAAGTTATCTGATCAATTTTAATAATTGTACTCTGTATTTCTTAGATCAAAAATATTCTAATATAAAAAATATACAAAAGCAAAGATTTTATTATCCAAATTATAAAGAAAAATTAAATGTTACGGAAACAATAAAGTTTGACAAAATTATTTTAAAGACCGTTGAATATATTAACGAAATACAAGAGATAGAATTTAAGAAAGAAGTATCCTATAAAACAAATATAATATGTGTTGTAATAATTCTAATTATGTTTGCAATATTGTCATGTCTTTGTATACAACAAAAAAGGATACAAATTAAGTTTAGCAATCAAATTCAGGGGAATTTTACTCATAAGGAGGGAGAAGTTACGTATACGCCAGCGAACGATCCATATGACACCTTTATCCGGTCATTGCACAATGAGCTGATCAAACAATAAATTGAATTAGGATTTCTCAGAATTTTTATTTGAACTAAATTAATTGTAAAATCGCTGACGCTATGTCTACGATTAAAATGCATGCAGAATTGTAATGAATAAATAGAAGTGCATGATACGAATGAAGGGAGTTTTTTTTCCAGTGAGTCTTCGAGTTGTATTCATGTTGTTTTATCGTGTTGTCTTAAAAATAAAGAATTTTCGTAAACTAAAGTTGTTTGTGTTTTTTTTAGTATAAAAAGAATAAGTGTTGTGTTAGTCGCACGTAAGCAAGCCAACGTTCGCACCCTTCGATAGTTCACGATAGAATGTCCTTCCCTTCTACGTTTGCTACCACGAACGTTGGCCACTCTCTTTGATCGGAGAGGTTATTCGCTCTCTTAACGTATCTTTTGTTTCTCGGCTAGGAGAAGGGATCATTTTTATCTCCTGTGCAATGTCGCTTAACACTATAAATATAGTATGTCGTACGTAACAGCAAATTAAAGAATCCAAAATGTTGGAAAGAGTTCAAAGTTCGGAGCTCGTCCATGTTCAGAAAGTTTTCTACTGCTCAGTCGTGATTTCGTTTACACGAGTCTTTTGTTTAGTTTTTGAAAGTTGTACCAGAAGCTAGAATTGAACTGTTAAAAAGAGTCAAATTAAATAATAAAACGAAGTTGAACTCCTCTTGGGGACCAAAATAAGTATTTTCCAATAAAAAGGATCTTCACTAACCAAAACTTAAAATTTTATTACCTATACAAAGCGTGTTGCCAAACTAAGTCTGCAGAATTATGACTTGTTATTTAGTATCTAAAATTTAAATTAAATTTTTTTTTCAATTATATGCCTAAAAAGTGCCCCATGAAGTACACAGCCTCTTTGTTCTTTATAGCAAAAACGAACGGATGGTCAGCTGTAAAGGTCCGTGGTATTGTTTCTGGTTGTAGCATTCTTTGTTCAATGACAGCATCTGGAAAAAAAAATGGAATGCATTTTATTTACTGGGCTAGTTTCAAAAGCGATACGAATTTATCTTACGTGTAGATGCAGCGGCTTCAGATCCAAATTCACTTATGTCAATATAGGCCTTATGGACTACATTATTGACTCTCACAGAAAGACTTGATATGAAGAGTTCACTATAGTCTGCCGAATAATTAAAAGCTCTTAACATTCCCATCTGCGTTTTAGGAAAAGTAAAACATTACAAAAACAACTTCTGGCTTTTGCAACAAACCTCTGTAAGAACAGGTATAAGATCAATTTCGAATTGGATCTTAAATTTCGGCAGTTTCACTACAATGTTAGAGAAATACATGCCGGACAGCTGTGTAAGATCTACAGTTGAAAACTTTGCCTCAAGTGCTCTTAGGCCATCGCGTACATTTGGAAGAACTACCAACAGTGCCATATCATTGTCTTCATATTTCAATTCAATGGCAGTGGCGTCTAAATCTGGAAATTCACCATATTGAGCAAATACCTCCGCAGACATCATGTCCACCGCAGCAAATTGTAATGAATTAATCCAAAATGATTGTTTTGTTGTTGAAAGTTTACTAAACTGATATTTCCATGCGGCTCTAAAGTATATGGCATTCACAAGGATAGCAGAAGTCGCCGCATTAAATGAGTTTGCATCAACTAAATCCTTGATCTTGTTGTTGGTTTTGCCTTCCAACCATGAGTTGATTTTCGCTGCAGTTCCTTCATTGTCAACGAAATTAACCACTACTGCATCCGAGTGAAAATATTTCGAAGCAATTTCATTGAATTGTGGAACTATCTCATAACGAGTGTAAATTCTGTTGGCCATTTGGAGTTCGAGTTTCGATTCCTGATCTGTTTTAGAGTTGAAAATGTTAGCAATATGTTTAGCATTCTCTATCTTGTCCGTGGATGCATACTGTAGAACAGTTCGAAGCTCTTCGGCCGTGTCACTTCCTGCACCCATATAGAGCAGGGTTAATGCAGCTCGGATTGAAAATGGTGAAATAACAAGATTTTCATCTGGATTTTTGCTTGAAATGTGATAAAAAAGAGAAGCTGGAAAGGTGGCAGGGATGGTAGCTACCGACAATGGTACAGCTAATGATACTAGTTCTGGTGTTAATGCCGGTGCCGCGGTCACTACTGATACTGGTGCCACTGCCGGTGCTACTGCCGGTGCCACTACTGGTGCCACTACTGGCACCACTGCCGGTGCCACGGCTGGTGCTACTACCCGTGCCACGGCCGGTGCTACTGCTGGTTCCACTGCCATTCCCAATATTGGTACCACTGCTGGTGTCGATACTGGTGAAGCTACCGCTACCGGTCCCGGTAAATAAGTTTGAGACTGTACTGCCTGAAGGAAGAGAGGTGACAGAAAGAGCACTGAAAGCAAAAATAATTTATACATAAGCGTATCCGAAGTAATTCAAGATTCAAGATTCTTTTATTTCCATTTCAAGATAACAATTGATTAAAGATATGATGCCCCGTGCAAGGACGGGTTAAGAATATCACTGCAGCGCCCCCCAACAACTAGCGCTTGTCGTAAAAGGCGACTAAGGGGACAAATCAGATCTAGGCAATATAACACCCAAGTGAGCCTAGCGACAGATATACTACTTTGAAAACCCTCCCACAAGTGTGCATGCGAGTCCGTGGGTTGACACGACTGGAGATCACCGGTACATGGTACTGATCCTGGACCGAGCAGAAATGTTCGGGTCAGAGCTATACGGATTCTGGGTGCTAGCAAAATAATGAAACAGTTTCGTCGAAATTTGAGGGTCACGAGTTGGAACGTTGGAAGCATGACCGGTCGAAGTTACTTGCTGGAAGAGATGATGAATAGAAGTTGGGTGGATATCTTGTGTGCCCAAGAGACGAAATGGAAAAACACCGGAAATGGGGTGCGTTTATTGGACGTTAGGACAAAAGATTACAAGATGTTCTACTACGGAACGGAAAAGGCTAGGAACGGAATCGGTATCATCCTTTCGGCAGAGCTACTTGGTAACGTCTTGAGCATTTCGAAGTCCAGCGAAGTCACACGGTCTTATCGTGTTAAATACCATGTTCATCAAAAAAAGCCGACACCTGATCACTTACAGTAGTGGTGAAGATGAAACCCAAATTGACTACCACTTGATAGCCAGTTTCATGAAGCTTCTGGTAAAAGATTGCAGAGTGATCCTATGAGAGGTGATCGTTCAGCAACACCTTCTCATGCTAACAGACATTTTTATGAAGACACAGAAGAAAAGCAGACAAACAAGGGTCCCTGAGGAAGTCAAGTGGTACAATCTGCACAAAGAAAAAAGGAACGCTTTTGTTTCGTGATGAAAAATTACGTATTTCAAACCATCAAATGAACTGAGGATGAAGAGTGCAGAGCACAAAATATGTAATAGGTCAAATCACTGCAAGCAGTTTCAAAAGCCACCACCAATACACCAAAGAAAGAAAGCTAAGGAAGTGATAAATATGAAGAAAGTGACTTTCTCGGCTCTGTAAAGATGCCCCTCTAACAATAGATACAAAAAAACTCGCCTCGAAGTCGAATACAGATGTTGCAAGAAAAAAGCGAAGAAGAAGTGCGCCCAGCTTCAAGCAGAGAGTACGGAGGGCCTGTATCGGGAGCTGGAGAAAATGTCTTCCCCGGTTCCTGATACAAACCAGGCTATCCAGGAGTTGCGAAGACACAATATGAATAAGAGCGCAACCATCTTCAAAGTAGCCGCCCAAAGAAGGAGGAATGCTGAGGAGATTCGTTCGCCAAAGTTCATCAACAATGCTCATGACCGGCTTCTTGTGGATGACGACAAAATTCTGCAGAGGTAGCGGCAGTATTGTGAAGAACTTTTAAATCAACAGTTTCCCCGGCTATACTTTCCAAGGGCCATCCCTAACTGTGAAGAAATACCCGACATTAAAGTCGAAGAAGTTAGTGAAGCGGTCAAATACTCCAAAAAACAAAAAGCGGTTGGGCCAGACGAGATGCCCTCTGAGTTCTGGAAAAAGATGGGAGACATCGGGTTCAGATGGCTCAGAATTCTCATCTCCAAATTTATGAGAGGTGACCCAATGCCGAATCAATGGAGGGAAAGTTACCTTCTCCCTGTATACAAAGGGAAGGGTGATACGCGAAACTGTGATAACTACCGTTCGATCAAGCTGATGTCACACACCATGAGGATCGTTGAGCGGGTATTCGGTGGCCGACTGCGAAAAACAAAAACGGCTACTTGATGATCACTACGGGTTTGTCTCGGGTAAATCAACCACAGATGCAATCCAAAGTATAAAGAACATAGTGGAAAAACATCGTGATTTCTTAAGGGATTTGCATATTGTATTGGTTGACTTTGAAAAGGCATTCGACAGACAACCACGAGATCTGATATGGGTGGCGCTAAGACATCGAGGGGTTCCTGAAACCTATGTACAGATGATCATGGACATGTACGAAGGAGCTAGACAAGAGTAAGATGCCGCGCTGGAGTAACCGAAGAGTTCCCAATCAAAGTAGGGGTGCATCAGGGAAGCGTTTTAAGTCCTTTGCTTTTTATTACAGTCCTTGATTATCTGCTTGAAGGTAAAGTGATGGACCCCAAGGTACATCAGTTATTCTGTGCTGACGATTGAGCCATCATAAGTGAGGATCCTACATTCCTGCAACGAGCACTTGATGTGAGGGTGGACGCTCTGGAGGGAAATGGGTATCGCATTAGTTCAAAAAAGACAGAGTACTTGTGCTGCCCGTTCTCTATTTCAGACATTTATTTGAATGGAACAGTGCTTCCCAAGTGCGAAAAGTTCAAATATCTGGGATCTATGATCAATAGCAAAGCAGCTTGTGATGATGACATCAATCATCGCATAAGCGTAAGGTGGATGAAGTGGCGAGAAATTTCCGCTATCTTCAGTGACAGAAAAATGCCACCTTATTCCAGCGATCACATACGGTTCACAATGTTGGACGATGTACAAAACGTATGAGAGTAAATTAACGGCAGCTGAGACGAAGATGCTGCGCATGACAGCAGGAGTGACAAAACTTGATCGAATAAGAAGTTCGAAAATCCGTAGAAGCTTTCACATCAAGGAAACCATCGTACAAAAAATCGAGCGCGACCGGCTCAGCTGGTATTGCCATGTTCAAAGAAGAAATCATTTGAACCCGGTTAAAAAGGCAAGTCTAGCAAGAGGTCCTCAGAAGGAGGACGTGCGGCGGACGAATTCTCTCGATGGAATCAACGGTGACGTCTACAGACCAGCGGATACCTTACTGGAGCTACTTCAACATATTTGGAGCTGAGGTCTGTAAGGATTTTCAATACTACGTCAGGGTATTGAAAAAGAGATGGTGGCGGATGAACCCTTAATGGGCCAACGGCAGCTTTCATATCCCCGAAGTGGGTTACTGACATCGGTGTATCCGGCCTCTTGTCCTAGGGGTACAAAAAAAAAAGGATCTGGCCCTCCAGGTTGGGGGTTGTGCCGTCGGGTTAACTTCCCTACCACGTAAAAAACCTTTGGTTACGAAGCAACCAACAGCCTCGGATACGGATGATCTTACTGTTGACGACCCATGCAAACGTAAAAAGGACAACGATCTTCGTGTCTGCACATGGAATGTTAGGTCCCTCTACAAACCACGTGCAGCCGAACAACTTGCGGAGGCCCTAGAGTGTCTCAAAGCAGACATTACCGCCATTCAAGAAGTGCGATGGGATGGTCCGGGCAAAAGGAGTATGAAAAACTGCGACATCTACTACGGCGATTGCTACAGACAAAAAGGACAGCGTCTATTCGGGTGCGGATTTGTCATTGGAGACAGACTTAGGCAAGAAGTCTTGAGTTTCCGGCATGTGAACGAGCGCCTCATGACTATCCGTATCAAGGCTAAATTTGCCAACATTAGCCTAATATGCGTTCACGCCCCTCACGAGGAGAAGGACGACGCGACAAAAGATGACTTCTACCAGCTCTTGGACAAGACGTATGAGCAATGCCCTAGCCACGACGTTAAAATTATCCTAGAAGACTTTAACGCAAAGCTAGGAAGAGAGGAAGTCTTTAGTAGCGTGGTCGGAAAGCACAGCCTGCACGACAACACTTCCGGCAACGGACTCAGGCTAATCGACTTTGCGGCGGGGCGAAACTTTGTTGTAGCTAGTACGCGGTTCCCACGTCTCGATATTCACAAAGGAACATGGCTCTCCTTTGATCGAAAAATCGTCAACCAAATCGATCACATTGCGATCGATGCAAGGCACTCTTCCAGTATTCTGGGTGTCCGGACTTTCCGAGGAGCCAACGTGGACTCGGATCACTACCTAGTTGTAGCCAAGGTACGGATGCGGATATCCACAACGGAGCGAAATCAACGAAATGCTGTGAGGAAATTTGACGTCGAAAAGCTACAATCGCAAGAGACCGCCAAAACCTTTGCCGATCGTGTTTCTTCTAATCTCAATCTTAGTCCTATGCCGCCAGCAGCAAATGCGGAAGACCAGTGGCAGCGTTGCCAAAAAGCCATCAGAGATGCCGCCTCTGATATACTGGGTTTCTCTCGCCCACAACAACGAAACCCCTGGTTTGATGAGGAATGCCGGCAAGCACATGCAGCAAAACAAGAGGCGTACAAAGCGGCGCTGCATAGAAGGACTAGAGCTGCTTACGAGCTCTACGTGCGCAGGAGAAAAGAGGAACATCGACTTCTCAGAAAGAAGAAAAAAGAGCATGAGAAGCGCTCGATCGAGGAGATTGAGAGACTTTATTGCAGGAATAATGTTCGAAAATTTTACCAAAGGGTAAAAAGAACATGCCAGGGTTTCAAAGCCAGAACAGAAGCCTGCAGGGACGAAAATGGCAACATAGTAGTAGAATCGCAGTCGGTGCTGAGGATATGGAAGGAACACTTCTGCAGACTGTTAAACGGCGATGATGACCAATATTCCGCTGTCAGGCAGAATAAGCCATTCAACAGTGACGATGGCAGTCAAAATTCCCGTCAACCCGATCATAATGAAGTGAGGATAGCGATATCTAAACTCAAATCCAACAAAGCTGCTGGAGCCGACGGCCTTGCCGCTGAACTCTTCAAGGCAGGAGGAGATGAGTTGGTAAGGAGCATGCACCAGCTCATCTGTAAAATCTGGTCGGACGAAAGTATGCCCGATGAATGGAACCTCAGCATCGTTTGCCCGATCCTGAAGAAAGGAGACCCTCTGAACTGCGCCAACTACAGAGGTATAAGTCTCCTAAATATCGCATATAAGATCCTGTCTGCCGTACTATGTGAACGCCTAAAACCGATCGTCAACAACCTGATAGGTCCTTATCAGTGCGGTTTCAGGCCTGGAAAGTCCACCATTGACCAAATATTCACACTACGGCAGATCTTGGAAAAAACCCATGAATATAAAATCGATACGCACCACCTTTTCATCGATTTCAAAGTTGCCTATGATAGCGTGTATAGAGACGAGTTATACAGAGCCATGTCTAGTCTTGGCATCCCTGCCAAGCTCGTCCGTTTGTGCAGAATGACGATGGAGAACTCTCGCTGCTCCATCAAAGTCGGTAAGAACATCACCGAACCATTCGATGTCAGGAAAGGTCTTAGACAAGGCGACGCGCTATCATGCGATCTCTTTAACATAATACTTGAGAGAATTGTACGAAACTCACAAGCCAACCCCGGAGGTACAATCTTCTTCAAGTCTGTACAACTACTCGCTTATACCGATGACATTGACATAATCGGAAGAACTCAGGGGGCCGTCAATGGGGCATTTACGAGTATTGAGATCGAGGCAGCAAAGATGGGTCTAGCGGTCAATGAAAGCAAAACAAAATATATGCTGTCTACAAAAAAGGACACCCAACATCGGCGTCTTGGGCAGAACGCCACAATAGACAGATACAATTTTGAGGTAGTAAAGGATTTTGTCTACCTAGGCTCTATGGTCAGCTCCGCAAATGACATGAGTGGAGAGATCACACGGAGAATTACTCTTGCCAATCGTTGTTTCTATGGGCTAAAACGGCAATTGAATAGCAAAGCCCTATCTCGAACTACTAAGGTAACTCTTTATAAGACATTAATCATCCCAGTCCTGCTGTATGGCGCAGAGGCATAGGCTTTGAAAAAACCGGATGAGGATGCCCTTGGTTATTTCGAGAGAAAAGTTCTTCGAGCGATCTTTGGTCCCGTCTGCATAGACGGTGAGTGGAGGAGAAGGTACAATACCGAACTATACGGCCTGTACAAGGACATCGACTTAGCCAGAAGAGTTCACATACAGCGACTAAGATGGCTGGGTCATTTAGAGCGGATGGAGCCCAACCTTCCCGCTAAGAAAGTCTTCGAATCCAACCCGGACGGAAGGCGCAGTAGAGGACGACCTCGCGGTAGGTGGCGCAAACAAGTGGAGAGGGACCTCAACCAACTTGGCGTGCGCAACTGGAGGCAGCTGGCTCGTAACCGTGCTGGCTGGAGAGGTTTGTTGGTTGAGGCCCAGGTCCACCCCGGACTGTAGCACCATCTAAAGGAAAGGAAAGGAAAAAGGCAATATCAATGCACGTTCCAAAGACATCAAAAAAAA
Source organism: Brachypalpus laphriformis (assembly GCA_945910035.1). Lineage (NCBI taxonomy): Eukaryota > Metazoa > Arthropoda > Insecta > Diptera > Syrphidae > Brachypalpus > Brachypalpus laphriformis. Next base: position 260,047,905 of record OX246753.1, on the reverse strand, counting down.
AAAAATACAAATATTTGGCGCAACAGCTCTTTTAAAGTGCCAGGGCCTAGCTTCTCGCAACCACTCATGTTGTGTGCGTTATATTTTTCACACGAATGGAAGGGACCTACAGTTTTAATGCCGAATCCGAACGGCGATTTGAGAAGCTTTTTCGTGACAACAATACTCTCGGATGTTTGTCAGACGCTCGCGAGAGGTGGGACTGTGAAACAAAGACATCGCGATGTAGGAAAGGCAGGCTTATATACGCCTGGATCAGACAAATGCGACGACATCGGCATTTCATTGGCCTCAGTAACCGAGTGATCCAAAATCGGGAGGCCTGTCGATATTTTCTGTGGTCAAATAGGCGAATCCCACAGGCGGATCAGTAGAAATGCGGTGTTTTCGGAAAATAACCTCGCCGAAATAGGAAGAAGAAGTTGTATTTTGCTTTGCTTTCATTGACCGCAGTCATTTAGCGGCTAAACCCATCTTTGACGCCTCTGTCTGAATAATCGCAAACGCCCGACTAGCGGCGCACTGAGTTCTAAGAAGTCGAAGCTCCTCTTTTTTCCTCCGCTCGTAGAGCTCGCAAGCAGTCATTCTTTGTAATGCCTTTTACTACGCCTCTAGTTTTGCTGCGTGTACTTGCCGGTATTCTTCATCAAACTAGGGGTTTCATTGTGGTGCCCGACAGAACATCTTAGATCAAAAAATGAAACTAAATTTGGTCATTGGTCCCAGTGAATATATCGCAATAACATCGAATGATGGCAGTACGTGGGCGTAGAACTTGGTCTGCGGTCCATCCCAGTATAATCTGACTTGAGGTGAGTCGGGCTAAGATGCAACAACTCAAAATAAAAATAAAAATTAAACAAAGTACGAATGCCAAGATTAAGGGAAACCTCGAAGTAGAAAACTTTCACAAAATATTATAGGTTCAAGTAAAAAAAAACGAAGGGAAACAATTTTTTTTTTTATCTTCGATCAATAGGAAACATTTTGTACATCACATGCAAGGACGTTTGGAAAATTAGTTTCATTTTTTGTTTCTTGACGAGTAAAAAAAACTAAATCAATAAAAGAAAGTAGATAGCGTTGTGTATAATGTGTAATTCAATGTTCGTCGCCCGAATTAGGTATTCCATTTTGTTATTAATTTTAATAATTTTTTCCTAATGTATTACCTATTGTAGCCATAGATTTACTACTGAATATTCGATTATGAACTTCAAAACTGTTTAATGTATAAAAATACTTCCACAAATTAGAACACTGCCCGTTCGAGAATTTTTTAAACACTGACATCAAGTCAGTGCTTATTAAATATAATTTCAGGACAGAACAACAGAAAATAACAATTTTGAAATTTAAATTCGATTGTCGAGGTATGAACTTTCGTAACTAATGAAACTTAATTAAATATTTAATTATATAACATTAGTCATCAAGAAACGTTTTGTTATTCTTAAGATACGAAATGTTTCTAACGCACAATTTCACGGTAAATTCACGCTTACATGTGCGTTATAATTAAAATTAAGTGCGCGACTGTGTCGTTTGACATTGTGCCTTTAAGTATGTATATTGCTATATTGTTTCTCAGATCAATTATTGCTTATAGCTTTAAGGCAAACAAGCACTTTTCTTTTAATTTTCCAAAATTTGGTATTCCATGTATACCACAAAGGATTTCCAATAGGGACGGGTGGATAGATGTTAAAATTAAATAAAACAAGTTGTGTGTGAGATATAAACGATTTTTTTATTTTATTTGAAAGGTCTATCAATGGCATTATGTGTGGAATATGACATCGTTAAAATAGCCACAATAGCTTCCTTGGGTAGCACGCATCAGAGAGGTCCAAGTTTCGATGACTCTGACGCATAGATAAGTCCAAATTTAAGTGATGACATGGGTTATATTGACTTTGAGGGCACCGGTCGTTTGCGGCTTATTCGCGTAGACCTGCGAATTCGCAAAAGAAAAAGTCAAACGGGGTCAAATCGCACGATCTCGGTGGCCAGTTCAATTCGCCTCTGTGTGAGATAACCATGCCCTCAAATCGCTCGTGCAGAATGTCCATTGTGGCATCAGCTGTGTGGCATGGAGCGCCGTCCTGTTGGAACCACATATCATCCAATTTGGGCCAAACGAAATTGGTTATCAACCGATATACCGATGACGCGCCTGCCCACAATCCACACCAAACAGTGACTTTCTGCAGATGCATTGCCACTTGGTGGACTTCATGTGGATTGGCATCGTCCAAATTCACCAATTTGGCTTGCTGACGTACTCGTTCATCCAAAAATGGGCCTCTTCGCTGATTTTTTTTTTTTATTGAAATCGGGGTCCTCTTTCAACTGCTCCAGAACCCAGGCAGCGAACACACGGATTTGACTATGGTCGTTTCTTTCAGTTGTTGGGTCAGATGGATTTTGTACGGATGTAAGCTCAAGTCCCGATGCAAAATTCACCAAGTTGATGTCTGCGAAAGGCCGAGTTCTAGTGCGCGGCGCGGAATTGACTGCCTCGGATTCTCCTGCACATTCTCACGGACAGCGGCGATGTTTTCGACAGATCTTGCGTTTCGTTGACGTACGGGTGTTGGCTGATTGTCAATTGAACCGGTTGACTCGAATTTGGCCACCAAACGTTGACTAGTAGACTGGGAAGGAAGACCATATAAACCGTAAAATGGGCGCAACGCGATCATCGTTGCCACAACAGAACACCCATTTTGTTAATAAAGCTTTTTCATTTGCACGTGTTGCTCGACGCTGTAACTTGCTATAGTTCTTTGTCTTTAGTGCCTTTAACCACTATCAGAGTCTATCCGTCCCTATTGAAAAATACTTTATACTTTTTTTTTTTGAAGTAGTGTCTAAATGGATTTCAAAAAATTATACACCTGTATCACGCATATATGAAGCTACAATCTTTCTTGATCTTTCAATCTTTCTTCTCGAAATAGTGTAACCCGTGTTAAGGTCTATTCACAATTCAGCGACCTGCGAATGCGAACGAGCGAATATTAGTCAATTCTGATATTTCATTCACAGCAACTTTTATGCGGTCACGGCAATTTCAGTTGCCACTCATTTAGTGAATGGGCTTATGCAGACGACATGAAAATCTCAAGGCAAATTAAGTCAATTCGCCAACATAAGCCTGATGTGTGCTCATGCCCCACAGAACGAAGGACCCTGCCACCAAAGATTGTTTCTACGAGCTCCTCGCTGAAACGTATGAGCTATGTCCTAGGTACTACGTAAAAATCGTATTGGGTGATTTTAATGCCAAAACAGGAAACAAGGACGTCTTTGGTAAGGCAGTCGGTAAACGCGACAATGAACTAAGGCTAATTGGTTTCGCTGTAGAGCGAAACGTCATTTTAGCAAGCACATGGTTTCCTCATCACAATGTTCATACACAGACATGGTGGTCCAACGATCATCTGACGATGAATCAAATTGATCATATTCCGATCGACGCAAGACGTGCCTCCAATATTCTGGATGTCCGGACCTTCTGACTGGTTAACATAAACTCGGATCACTACCTTGTTGGACCCAAGGTACGAATGCGGATGTCCCAAACTGAGCAACAAATAAGAAACACTGGGAGAAAACTTAACGTCTGGCAAGGGACCGCCAGAGTCTTCGCTGAGTGCCTATCCCGAAATCTCTCAATCACCCCATGCCGCCAGCATCAAGTGCCGAAGACCAGTGGCAATGCTACCAATATGCCATCAGAAACAACGCAAATAATGTACCGGAGTTCGCCCGAACAACATCGTCAAACCCCTGGTTTGATGAAAAATTCCGGCAAGTACATGCAGCAAAATAAGTGGCATATAAAGCAGCGCTGGAAAGAAAGATGAGCTCCACAAGCAAGGAGGCGGGAAAAGCATCGTCTTCTCCAGCAGAAGAAGAAAGAGCATGAGAAGCACGCGATCGAGAATATCGAGAGCTTATACTCCAGGAACAATGTACGGAAGTTTTACTAAAAGGTAACAGAATGTGTCAAAAGAGCAAAATCCGTACAGAGACTGTAGAAATGAAGACGGAAACGTCGTAGTAGAATCATGGTCGGTGCTGAGAATATTGAAAAATGACTTCTGCAGACTGTATGACGGCGACGAAGACCAATATTCCGCTGTCAGGCAGAATGAACCATTCATCCTAGGCGATGGCAGTCAAAATGTTCGTCCACCTTATCAAAGCGAAGTGAGGATAGTAGCATCCAACATGAAGTTAAACAAGGCTACTGGACCTGATGGCTTACCGGCCGAACTTTTCAAGGCAGCTGGGGATGAATTGGTAGAGTGCATACACCAACTCATCTCTAAGATTTGGCCAGATGAGTGTACGTCTGGTGAGTGGAATCTGATCATCGTTTGCCCGATCCACAAAAAAAAGGAGATCCCCTCAACTGCGCCAATTCAGCAGTCTCCTCAACATCGCATACAAGATCTTTTCTGCGATATTGCATGAACGCTTGAAATCTTTCATCCACAACCTGATTGGTCCCTATCTGTGCGGTTTTAGGCAACGCAGTCCACTATCGATCAAGAATTCACACTTCGGCAGACCCTGGGGAAAGCCTAAGTAGTCCAAATCGATACTCATCGATACTTTCTATAGATTACAAAGCCACCTATGACAGCATCTACAGAGAAGACCTTTATAGAGCCATGTCTAGTCTTGACATCCCTGCCAAACTTGTCCGTCTGTCATGTGACTTCTCTAATATTGTTCTTGAACGGATTGTGCGGAACTCATAAGCCAACACCCGAGGAACAATCTATTACAAGTCTGTACAACTGCTTGCATACGCCAATGGAATTGTCATTATTGGAAGAACTCAGTAGACCATCACGGGTGTGTTTGCAAGCATTGAAGCAGGAGCGGCCAAAATAGGTTTATCGATAAGCGAGGGTAAAACCAAGTATATGCTGTCAACTAGAAGGGAAAACCAACACCGACGAATTGGACAAAACGTCACAGTGGGCAACTATAACTTCGAGGTAGTAAGGGACTTTGTGTACCTTGGCTCTACTATAAACTCAAAAAAGAAGATCAACGCAGAAATCAAGCGAAGAATAACTCTTGCCAATCGCTGCTTTTTTGGGCTTATAAGGCAATTCAGCAGTAAAGCCCTATCTGGAACAACTAAGGAGACTCTCTATAAGAAAAAATCTAGAAAACATATTTAAACCACCAGATGAAAATGGAAACAGACAACCTATGCTATTAGAACCATCTGAAGAGGAAAGCGAAGAGATTCTACCCATAAATCCTAACGAAATACGCAACCTAATAAAGCATGAGATAAATGCAAAGAAAAGTCCTGGGTATGACCTTATATCTGGTGACCTATTAAAGAACTTACCCATCAAGGCAATAATTAAAATAACAAATTTAATAAACGCCTCATTTAAGCTAAAATTTGTCCCTAGTTTGTGGAAGATTGCTGATGTTCTAATGATTCCCAAACCAGGTAAACCGCCAAATGAAGTATCATTTTACAGGCCTATATCGCTATTGCCGATGATATCAAAAGTGTTTGAGAAAGTGCTCGCTAAACGTTTAAATAAAATAATTGAAAACAAAAAGCTGATTCCGAACCATCAATTTGGTTTTCGCAGGCAGCACTCTACGATACAACAGGTACACAGAATTACGGATAAGATCGAAGAAGCATTAGAAGAAAGGAAGGTCTGTTCGGCTGTGGTCTTGGATGTGGCACAGGCCTTTGATAAAGTATGGCACGAAGGACTTACCTATAAACTGAGGTGTATGCTGCCAAATCAGTATGCTTCTATTCTTAAATCTTATCTAGATGGAAGACATTTTAGAATAAAACAACAAAATACTTATTCAAAACTAAGAGAAATAAAGGCAGGCGTACCGCAAGGTAGTGTACTGGGCCCTATATTATACCTATTATATACTAGTGATATTCCGGAACTAGAAAACCATACTATGGCAACATTTGCAGATGATACAGCAATACTAGCTGAAGGGAGAAATAATGAAGAATCCATAGAAAAACTCCAAATAGGAATAAACAAAATCTGTGAATGGACTAAAAAGTGGCGAATCAAATTGAATGAGTCCAAGTCAGTCCATATTGATTTTACTAATAAAAAGGTTCAACATATACAAATCATTATAAGCGAAAACATAGTTCCATACGCTAATACAGCGAAATATTTAGGTATGACACTAGATGCAAAGCTGCGATGGAAAGAGCACATAAAAAAGAAAAAAGAAGAGTTAGAGATGAAATATAGAAAATTGCACTGGCTGATAGGAAGAAACTCAACCGTATCAATTGGAAATAAAGTGCTTATATACAATCAAATTCTGAAACCAACATGGACATATGGAATCCAACTATGGGGTTGTGCCAAAAAGACAAACGTAGACATAATACAACGATTCCAGAATAAGGTGCTTAGAAATATAGTAAATGCACCTTGGTTCATAAGGAACACGGATCTTCATCGAGATTTGAAGATAGAAAGTGTAAGTTCGGAAGTTCTTAAACATGCAAAAAAACACAAAGAAAAGCTAGAAGAGCATATAAACTTAGACGCGAGAAAACTTTTGAATAATGAAAATCAATTACGAAGGCTCAAAAGAATAAAACCTCTCGATTTAACTTAACTTCGAAGTATAACAAAAAAAAGTATATATAGATGCATAACATAGCACATCCGAAGAAAAAAGATACACCAGATGGTGGATCTCATTCAAAGACGTAGATGTCAGGAAAAAATTGCTTATTAGCTCAAGTGACTAGATCGCAATTAGGCTGGCTCCTCCCCGCCCTGCGATAAAAAGCCAAAATGGTGTTACCGCATGGGAAACGGGAAGAAGGGAGAAGGGGTTAGTGGGTAAAAATCCCACACTGTTACTGAGTACGGGCTCAGTTTCGTCTTTCGAAGATTACCACCTCCCAGCGTAAAAAAAAAAAAAAAATATTGGACCTGTTCGAGCCAACCGAAGGATCCAGCGTTGGGTTTGATCGGCACCAGTTAGAGTACTTTCTGCCGACCTAGGCTTCTTTCCTGACGCTACTGAAAGATGACTGCTTTCGGCGCTTGCGCCTTCAGCTGATTCTGCAGCCTCTTTGCACCGCGATATCACCGCCTTCCTTCTTCTCCTTTTCAGTTGACCCTTAGTCAGGAGCTTATCGGCGTGCGACGCTTCAGGAGCTCGTTCAGCCATTTTCGACCAGCAGCCCGTCTATTGTCACAGAGATTAGACGTTCCAGCCGAAGCCTTTCCGCCACATTCTTTGTCAATTCCAGCCCAATCCACCAAACGAGTCGGAGTCAGAGCTGCAGCAGTCTTCGAAGCAAGTACCGCAATTACTTCCGGGTCAACGCCAGAGGCCAGTGGTAAGAGTATTGTGGTACGGACCTCCAGAATCCTCGTCCCGACCGTAGTCGAAAAGACCACGGGTGGATTATCGTATTCACGAGTACCACCTGGAATGGATATCTCATTTGTTTTCTCCATCATACTGTATAACAAGTTTTACGTTACAGTCAAGACGTCTTCAACCTTTAGTTCGATGTCTCACCTGGGGCCCTTTCAGGTCCTTAGGGTCAATGACTTTTCAGCCGTTTCGCCACGTCAAGGGAGCTGAAGAATGGAACCGGCAAAGCTATAGCTATTAATAAATATAAATTATTGTTTCAATTGAAAGATAATAGAAATAAAAAGTTAAGTAAAAAAAAAACTTCATTCGCATTTCTAAAACACAACTAATCTGAGGGTAATTATTTTTAATTATTTTATTGCCTTCCAGTTTTAGGAAAAATACAATTCATTCTTATTCGCTTATTTACAAGGTAGCAATATGTCCAACAAAATATACAGTGTTAGCATTAACGATGGCAAACACAAATGGATGGTCAGCTTGGAAATGCTTCTGATTTAAGTTCAGCGAACTTGGCACGAGTTTTATAACTGTCAGGGAAAAAGAATGTGTTTATTAAGAGGTGACATACTTAAGAAATTTTAACTTACATGAAGCTGCAGCTGCTTCAGACCCAGCCTCGTTGACATCGATTAACGCCTTATGTTGAACACTGGAAATCTTTACACTTGGGCCCGGTTCAAAGATTTCAGACAACTTTGCCGAATCTTTAAATATTGAGCGAATACCCAGCTGTTACAAGAAAGGAAATACAAATCAAGCGATTTATTAGATGATTACTGAGCACATACCGTCTCTAAGGTGTTTTTCAATCCAATTTCAAATTCAATTTTGAATTTTGGTAACCACACATTCACATCATTAGGTTCCAATTTAGACAACAACTCGTTGATGGCAATTAAACTCAATTTCTCTTCTAATTTGGCCAAACCCTCACGTTCATTTGGAAGGATTATGATCATGGATATATTCGAGTCTTTATATGGTAACTCGATAGCAGTAGCATCCAGTTCAGCCAACTCGCCACATTTGAATTGTTCACTATAGAGGGACATTGTGTCAGCTTCTACTGACTTTGTTTGACTAATCCAGAACGGTTTCTTACTTGTCGAATCCTTGCTGAACGGTATTTGCCAGTTGCCTTTGAAATAAATTGCATTCACAATTATGGCACTTGTATCAGCGTCCACTGACTCGGGCTCCAGTAGGTTCGTAATTTTATTATTGGTTTCCTTTTCGACCCATGTGTTGATGGTCTGAACAGCTTCTGAGCTTTTACTAAAGTTCACGGTTTCAGCTTCTGAGTTGAAATACTTTTGTGCAAGTTCATTAAAAGTGGGCCGAAGTTTATTCCGGGAATCGATATACATTCTATTAGCAATGTTAAGTTGTGCTTCACCACTTTTTGCATTGAGAATTCCAGCGAAAGTTTTACCTACATTTTCCTTGCTGTTTGACGATAAGCGGAGTCCTTTTTCCAGCTCAGTAGCAGTTTCTTCTTCGGCGCCAAGAAAGACCATTGCCAGTGCAGTTTGTATAGATATCGGTGAAATGATTACATTTTCCTTAATTTTCGATTTGGAAATTTGACTGAACAAATCCGAAGCGAAAAGGTCGCTGCTTGATGACGAAGAAGGAGTTGGAGGACCACTTGCAGATGACGCCATCTGAATGATGGCCATTGAAGATATTAAAATAACTAAGAAGAAAGAGTTGGAGGAACAAGATGTCATATTTAAATAAATAAAAGCAGTTATCGAGAACAGTTAGACTTTATTAACCATGATAAAACAAGAGGCAGTTTGAATACTGTATGTGACAACAAATGAGTCATTACTTTAACGTTTCTGACGTGATAAAAAGATATTATTCTGCTATATAGGTAATTGTTCAAATTAACGTAATACAATAGATTGCAGTCGACTTACAAAATCTAGTCATCGTACTGGTAATATTGAGTTAACAATAACACTTTATTCACTATTGCCGCTTGATAGTTAATTAAAATTGGAAGACGGGTTTTATAGGCAGAGTCGCTGAGTATACTAAAAGCTTGAATTGAATCGCCTGCCGTATTTATAAGCAAGTGCAACAAAATTCAAGATTCAGTCGGTTGTTTTTATTTTGGGTGCTCTCCTATTCGGGGAGAAATTTCACGTTGTAGTCTACTATCTGATAAATAAATAATGACATAAATTTAATCTATTTTAAGAGATTCGTTTTTCTTACCATTTCAGGTCAAACTCATAGCTTTCACATCAAGGAAACCATCATACAAAAAATAGAGGGCGACCGGCTCAGCTGGTATTGCCACGTTCAAAGAAGAGGTTCAGCCCTGTTAAAAAGGCAATATCAATGCACGTTCCAAAGACATGGCGATGTAGGAAAGGCAGGCCTATAAACGCCTGGATCACACAAATTCGACGACATCGGCATTTCATTGGCCTCAGTAACCGAGTGACCCAAAATCGGGAGGCCTGCCGATATTTTCTGTGGTCAAATAAGCGAACCCCACAGGCGGATCAGTAGAAATGCGGTGTTTTCGGAACATAACTTCGCCGAAATAGGAAGAAGAAGTTGTATTTTGCTTTGCTTTCATTGACCGCAGCGGTCATTTAGCGGCTAAACCCATCTTTGACGCCTCTGTCTGAATAATCGCAAACGCCCCAGAGCTCGTAGACCTCGCGAGCAGTCATTCTTTGTAATGCCGCTTACTACGCCTCTTGTTTTGCTGCGTGTACTTGCCGGTATTCTTCATCAAACTAGGGGTTTCATTGTTGTGCCCGACAGAACACCTTAGATCAAAAAATGAAACTAAATTTGGTCATTGGTCCCAGTGAATATATCGCAATAACATCGAATGATGGCAGTACGTGGGCGTAGAACTTGGTCTGCGGTCCATCCCAGTATAATCTGACTTGAGGTGAGTCGGGCTAAGATGCAACAACTCAAAATAAAAATAAAAATTAAACAAAGTACGAATGCCAAGATTAAGGGAAACCTCGAAGTAGAAAACTTTCACAAAATATTATAGGTTCAAATAAAAAAAAACGAAGGGAAACAATTTTTTTTTTTATCTTCGATCAATAGGAAACATTTTGTACATCACATGCAAGGACGTTTGGAAAATTAGTTTCATTTTTTGTTTCTTGACGAGTAAAAAAAACTAAATCAATAAAAGAAAGTAGATAGCGTTGTGTATAATGTGTAATTCAATGTTCGTCGCCCGAATTAGGTATTCCATTTTGTTATTAATTTTAATAATTTTTTCCTAATGTATTACCTATTGTAGCCATAGATTTACTACTGAATATTCGATTATGAACTTCAAAACTGTTTAATGTATAAAAATACTTCCACAAATTAGAACACTGCCCGTTCGAGAATTTTTTAAACACTGACATCAAGTCAGTGCTTATTAAATATAATTTCAGGACAGAACAACAGAAAATAACAATTTTGAAATTTAAATTCGATTGTCGAGGTATGAACTTTCGTAACTAATGAAACTTAATTAAATATTTAATTATATAACATTAGTCATCAAGAAACGTTTTGTTATTCTTAAGATACGAAATGTTTCTAACGCACAATTTCACGGTAAATTCACGCTTACATGTGCGTTATAATTAAAATTAAGTGCGCGACTGTGTCGTTTGACATTGTGCCTTTAAGTATGTATATTGCTATATTGTTTCTCAGATCAATTATTGCTTATAGCTTTAAGGCAAACAAGCACTTTTCTTTTAATTTTCCAAAATTTGGTATTCCATGTATACCACAAAGGATTTCCAATAGGGACGGGTGGATAGATGTTAAAATTAAATAAAACAAGTTGTGTGTGAGATATAAACGATTTTTTTATTTTATTTGAAAGGTCTATCAATGGCATTATGTGTGGAATATGACATCGTTAAAATAGCCACAATAGCTTCCTTGGGTAGCACGCATCAGAGAGGTCCAAGTTTCGATGACTCTGACGCATAGATAAGTCCAAATTTAAGTGATGACATGGGTTATATTGACTTTGAGGGCACCGGTCGTTTGCGGCTTATTCGCGTAGACCTGCGAATTCGCAAAAGAAAAAGTCAAACGGGGTCAAATCGCACGATCTCGGTGGCCAGTTCAATTCGCCTCTGTGTGAGATAACCATGCCCTCAAATCGCTCGTGCAGAATGTCCATTGTGGCATCAGCTGTGTGGCATGGAGCGCCGTCCTGTTGGAACCACATATCATCCAATTTGGGCCAAACGAAATTGGTTATCAACCGATATACCGATGACGCGCCTGCCCACAATCCACACCAAACAGTGACTTTCTGCAGATGCATTGCCACTTGGTGGACTTCATGTGGATTGGCATCGTCCAAATTCACCAATTTGGCTTGCTGACGTACTCGTTCTGACGTACTGCTCCAGAACCCAGGCAGCGAACACACGGATTTGACTATGGTCGTTTCTTTCAGTTGTTGGGTCAGATGGATTTTGTACGGATGTAAGCTCAAGTCCCGATGCAAAATTCACCAAGTTGATGTCTGCGAAAGGCCGAGTTCTAGTGCGCGGCGCGGAATTGACTGCCTCGGATTCTCCTGCACATTCTCACGGACAGCGGCGATGTTTTCGACAGATCTTGCGTTTCGTTGACGTACGGGTGTTGGCTGATTGTCAATTGAACCGGTTGACTCGAATTTGGCCACCAAACGTTGACTAGTAGACTGGGAAGGAAGACCATATAAACCGTAAAATGGGCGCAACGCGATCATCGTTGCCACAACAGAACACCCATTTTGTTAATAAAGCTTTTTCATTTGCACGTGTTGCTCGACGCTGTAACTTGCTATAGTTCTTTGTCTTTAGTGCCTTTAACCACTATCAGAGTCTATCCGTCCCTATTGAAAAATACTTTATACTTTTTTTTTTTGAAGTAGTGTCTAAATGGATTTCAAAAAATTATACACCTGTATCACGCATATATGAAGCTACAATCTTTCTTGATCTTTCAATCTTTCTTCTCGAAATAGTGTAACCCGTGTTAAGGTCTATTCACAATTCAGCGACCTGCGAATGCGAACGAGCGAATATTAGTCAATTCTGATATTTCATTCACAGCAACTTTTATGCGGTCACGGCAATTTCAGTTGCCACTCATTTAGTGAATGGGCTTATGCAGACGACATGAAAATCTCAAGGCAAATTAAGTCAATTCGCCAACATAAGCCTGATGTGTGCTCATGCCCCACAGAACGAAGGACCCTGCCACCAAAGATTGTTTCTACGAGCTCCTCGCTGAAACGTATGAGCTATGTCCTAGGTACTACGTAAAAATCGTATTGGGTGATTTTAATGCCAAAACAGGAAACAAGGACGTCTTTGGTAAGGCAGTCGGTAAACGCGACAACGAACTAAGGCTAATTGGTTTCGCTGTAGAGCGAAACGTCATTTTAGCAAGCACATGGTTTCCTCATCACAATGTTCATACACAGACATGGTGGTCCAACGATCATCTGACGATGAATCAAATTGATCATATTCCGATCGACGCAAGACGTGCCTCCAATATTCTGGATGTCCGGACCTTCTGACTGGTTAACATAAACTCGGATCACTACCTTGTTGGACCCAAGGTACGAATGCGGATGTCCCAAACTGAGCAACAAATAAGAAACACTGGGAGAAAACTTAACGTCTGGCAAGGGACCGCCAGAGTCTTCGCTGAGTGCCTATCCCGAAATCTCTCAATCACCCCATGCCGCCAGCATCAAGTGCCGAAGACCAGTGGCAATGCTACCAATATGCCATCAGAAACAACGCAAATAATGTACCGGAGTTCGCCCGAACAACATCGTCAAACCCCTGGTTTGATGAAAAATTCCGGCAAGTACATGCAGCAAAATAAGTGGCATATAAAGCAGCGCTGGAAAGAAAGATGAGCTCCACAAGCAAGGAGGCGGGAAGAGCATCGTCTTCTCCAGCAGAAGAAGAAAGAGCATGAGAAGCACGCGATCGAGAATATCGAGAGCTTATACTCCAGGAACAATGTACGGAAGTTTTACTAAAAGGTAACAGAATGTGTCAAAAGAGCAAAATCCGTACAGAGACTGTAGAAATGAAGACGGAAACGTCGTAGTAGAATCATGGTCGGTGCTGAGAATATTGAAAAATGACTTCTGCAGACTGTATGACGGCGACGAAGACCAATATTCCGCTGTCAGGCAGAATGAACCATTCATCCTAGGCGATGGCAGTCAAAATGTTCGTCCACCTTATCAAAGCGAAGTGAGGATAGTAGCATCCAACATGAAGTTAAACAAGGCTACTGGACCTGATGGCTTACCGGCCGAACTTTTCAAGGCAGCTGGGGATGAATTGGTAGAGTGCATACACCAACTCATCTCTAAGATTTGGCCAGATGAGTGTACGTCTGGTGAGTGGAATCTGATCATCGTTTGCCCGATCCACAAAAAAAAGGAGATCCCCTCAACTGCGCCAATTCAGCAGTCTCCTCAACATCGCATACAAGATCTTTTCTGCGATATTGCATGAACGCTTGAAATCTTTCATCCACAACCTGATTGGTCCCTATCTGTGCGGTTTTAGGCAACGCAGTCCACTATCGATCAAGAATTCACACTTCGGCAGACCCTGGGGAAAGCCTAAGTAGTCCAAATCGATACTCATCGATACTTTCTATAGATTACAAAGCCACCTATGACAGCATCTACAGAGAAGACCTTTATAGAGCCATGTCTAGTCTTGACATCCCTGCCAAACTTGTCCGTCTGTCATGTGACTTCTCTAATATTGTTCTTGAACGGATTGTGCGGAACTCATAAGCCAACACCCGAGGAACAATCTATTACAAGTCTGTACAACTGCTTGCATACGCCAATGGAATTGTCATTATTGGAAGAACTCAGTAGACCATCACGGGTGTGTTTGCAAGCATTGAAGCAGGAGCGGCCAAAATAGGTTTATCGATAAGCGAGGGTAAAACCAAGTATATGCTGTCAACTAGAAGGGAAAACCAACACCGACGAATTGGACAAAACGTCACAGTGGGCAACTATAACTTCGAGGTAGTAAGGGACTTTGTGTACCTTGGCTCTACTATAAACTCAAAAAAGAAGATCAACGCAGAAATCAAGCGAAGAATAACTCTTGCCAATCGCTGCTTTTTTGGGCTTATAAGGCAATTCAGCAGTAAAGCCCTATCTGGAACAACTAAGGAGACTCTCTATAAGAAAAAATCTAGAAAACATATTTAAACCACCAGATGAAAATGGAAACAGACAACCTATGCTATTAGAACCATCTGAAGAGGAAAGCGAAGAGATTCTACCCATAAATCCTAACGAAATACGCAACCTAATAAAGCATGAGATAAATGCAAAAAAAAGTCCTGGGTATGACCTTATATCTGGTGACCTATTAAAGAACTTACCCATCAAGGCAATAATTAAAATAACAAATTTAATAAACGCCTCATTTAAGCTAAAATTTGTCCCTAGTTTGTGGAAGATTGCTGATGTTCTAATGATTCCCAAACCAGGTAAACCGCCAAATGAAGTATCATTTTACAGGCCTATATCGCTATTGCCGATGATATCAAAAGTGTTTGAGAAAGTGCTCGCTAAACGTTTAAATAAAATAATTGAAAACAAAAAGCTGATTCCGAACCATCAATTTGGTTTTCGCAGGCAGCACTCTACGATACAACAGGTACACAGAATTACGGATAAGATCGAAGAAGCATTAGAAGAAAGGAAGGTCTGTTCGGCTGTGGTCTTGGATGTGGCACAGGCCTTTGATAAAGTATGGCACGAAGGACTTACCTATAAACTGAGGTGTATGCTGCCAAATCAGTATGCTTCTATTCTTAAATCTTATCTAGATGGAAGACATTTTAGAATAAAACAACAAAATACTTATTCAAAACTAAGAGAAATAAAGGCAGGCGTACCGCAAGGTAGTGTACTGGGCCCTATATTATACCTATTATATACTAGTGATATTCCGGAACTAGAAAACCATACTATGGCAACATTTGCAGATGATACAGCAATACTAGCAGAAGGGAGAACTAATGAAGAATCCATAGAAAAACTCCAAATAGGAATAAACAAAATCTGTGAATGGACTAAAAAGTGGCGAATCAAATTGAATGAGTCCAAGTCAGTCCATATTGATTTTACTAATAAAAAGGTTCAACATATACAAATCATTATAAGCGAAAACATAGTTCCATACGCTAATACAGCGAAATATTTAGGTATGACACTAGATGCAAAGCTGCGATGGAAAGAGCACATAAAAAAGAAAAAAGAAGAGTTAGAGATGAAATATAGAAAATTGCACTGGCTGATAGGAAGAAACTCAACCGTATCAATTGGAAATAAAGTGCTTATATACAATCAAATTCTGAAACCAACATGGACATATGGAATCCAACTATGGGGTTGTGCCAAAAAGACAAACGTAGACATAATACAACGATTCCAGAATAAGGTGCTTAGAAATATAGTAAATGCACCTTGGTTCATAAGGAACACGGATCTTCATCGAGATTTGAAGATAGAAAGTGTAAGTTCGGAAGTTCTTAAACATGCAAAAAAACACAAAGAAAAGCTAGAAGAGCATATAAACTTAGACGCGAGAAAACTTTTGAATAATGAAAATCAATTACGAAGGCTCAAAAGAATAAAACCTCTCGATTTAACTTAACTTCGAAGTATAACAAAAAAAAGTATATATAGATGCATAACATAGCACATCCGAAGAAAAAAGATACACCAGATGGTGGATCTCATTCAAAGACGTAGATGTCAGGAAAAAATTGCTTATTAGCTCAAGTGACTAGATCGCAATTAGGCTGGCTCCTCCCCGCCCTGCGATAAAAAGCCAAAATGGTGTTACCGCATGGGAAACGGGAAGAAGGGAGAAGGGGTTAGTGGGTAAAAATCCCACACTGTTACTGAGTACGGGCTCAGTTTCGTCTTTCGAAGATTACCACCTCCCAGCGTAAAAAAAAAAAAAAAAAATATTGGACCTGTTCGAGCCAACCGAAGGATCCAGCGTTGGGTTTGATCGGCACCAGTTAGAGTACTTTCTGCCGACCTAGGCTTCTTTCCTGACGCTACTGAAAGATGACTGCTTTCGGCGCTTGCGCCTTCAGCTGATTCTGCAGCCTCTTTGCACCGCGATATCACCGCCTTCCTTCTTCTCCTTTTCAGTTGACCCTTAGTCAGGAGCTTATCGGCGTGCGACGCTTCAGGAGCTCGTTCAGCCATTTTCGACCAGCAGCCCGTCTATTGTCACAGAGATTAGACGTTCCAGCCGAAGCCTTTCCGCCACATTCTTTGTCAATTCCAGCCCAATCCACCAAACGAGTCGGAGTCAGAGCTGCAGCAGTCTTCGAAGCAAGTACCGCAATTACTTCCGGGTCAACGCCAGAGGCCAGTGGTAAGAGTATTGTGGTACGGACCTCCAGAATCCTCGTCCCGACCGTAGTCGAAAAGACCACGGGTGGATTATCGTATTCACGAGTACCACCTGGAATGGATATCTCATTTGTTTTCTCCATCATACTGTATAACAAGTTTTACGTTACAGTCAAGACGTCTTCAACCTTTAGTTCGATGTCTTACCTGGGGCCCTTTCAGGTCCTTAGGGTCAATGACTTTTCAGCCGTTTCGCCACGTCAAGGGAGCTGAAGAATGGAACCGGCAAAGCTATAGCTATTAATAAATATAAATTATTGTTTCAATTGAAAGATAATAGAAATAAAAAGTTAAGTAAAAAAAAAACTTCATTCGCATTTCTAAAACACAACTAATCTGAGGGTAATTATTTTTAATTATTTTATTGCCTTCCAGTTTTAGGAAAAATACAATTCATTCTTATTCGCTTATTTACAAGGTAGCAATATGTCCAACAAAATATACAGTGTTAGCATTAACGATGGCAAACACAAATGGATGGTCAGCTTGGAAATGCTTCTGATTTAAGTTCAGCGAACTTGGCACGAGTTTTATAACTGTCAGGGAAAAAGAATGTGTTTATTAAGAGGTGACATACTTAAGAAATTTTAACTTACATGAAGCTGCAGCTGCTTCAGACCCAGCCTCGTTGACATCGATTAACGCCTTATGTTGAACACTGGAAATCTTTACACTTGGGCCCGGTTCAAAGATTTCAGACAACTTTGCCGAATCTTTAAATATTGAGCGAATACCCAGCTGTTACAAGAAAGGAAATACAAATCAAGCGATTTATTAGATGATTACTGAGCACATACCGTCTCTAAGGTGTTTTTCAATCCAATTTCAAATTCAATTTTGAATTTTGGTAACCACACATTCACATCATTAGGTTCCAATTTAGACAACAACTCGTTGATGGCAATTAAACTCAATTTCTCTTCTAATTTGGCCAAACCCTCACGTTCATTTGGAAGGATTATGATCATGGATATATTCGAGTCTTTATATGGTAACTCGATAGCAGTAGCATCCAGTTCAGCCAACTCGCCACATTTGAATTGTTCACTATAGAGGGACATTGTGTCAGCTTCTACTGACTTTGTTTGACTAATCCAGAACGGTTTCTTACTTGTCGAATCCTTGCTGAACGGTATTTGCCAGTTGCCTTTGAAATAAATTGCATTCACAATTATGGCACTTGTATCAGCGTCTACTGATTCGGGTTCCAGTAGGTTCGTAATTTTATTATTGGTTTCCTTTTCGACCCATGTGTTGATGGTCTGAACAGCTTCTGAGCTTTTACTAAAGTTCACTGTTTCAGCCTCTGAGTTGAAATACTTCCGTGCAAGTTCATTAAAAGTGGGTCGAAGTTTATTTCGAGAATCGATATACATTCTATTAGCGATGTTAAGTTGTGCTTCACCACTCTTTGCATTGAGAATTCCAGCGAAAGTTTTACCTACATTTTCCTTGCTGTTTGACGATAATCGGAGTCCTTTTTCTAGCTCAGTAGCAGTTTCTCCTTCGGCGCCAAGAAAAACCATTGCCAATGCAGTTTGTATAGATATCGGTGAAATGATTACATTTTCCTTAATTTTCGATTTGGAAATTTGACTGAACAAATCCGAAGCGAAAAGGTCGCTGCTTGATGACGAAGAAGGAGTTAGAGGACCACTTGCAGATGACGCCATCTGAATGATGGCCATTGAAGATATTAAAATAACTAAAATGAAAGAGTTGGAAGAACAAGGTGTCATATTTAAATAAATAAAAGCAGTTATCGAGGACGGTATGATTTTATTAACCATGATAAAACAAGAGGCAGTTTGAATACAGTATGTGACAACAAATGAGTCATTACTTTAACGTTTCTGACGTGATAAAAAGATATTATTCTGCTATATAGGTAATTGTTCAAATTAACGTAATATAATAGATTGTAGTCCACTTACATAATCTAGTCATTGTACTGGTAAAATTGAGCTAACAATAACACTTTATTCACTATTGCCGCTCGATACAAGTGATGGTTACTTAAAATTGGAAGACGGGTTTTATAAGCAGAGTCGCTGAGTATACTAAAAGCTTGAATTGAATCGTCTGCCGTATTTATAAGCAAGTGCAACAAAATTCAATATTCAGTCGGTTGTTTTTATTTTGTGTGCTCTCCTATTCGGGGAGAAATTTCACTCACGTTGTAGGCTACTATCTGATAAATAAATAATGACATAAATTTAATCTATTTTAAGAGATTCGTTTTTCTTACCATTTCAGGTCAAACTCGAATTAATAATGCTTGGCTATTTTAGCAATGGTGCTTTAGTAACTTGAACAAAACTTTACGATAATGGCTGTCACTAAGCTGATATTTTAGAAATATTTGTTGTTCAGACTGATATCGGTACAAGTATCTATTTTAAGATATATACATTTTTTTATACCATAGCTTAAATTCTAAACAAAGACTGGTTTTGATAATGATAATTAATTCTTTTTTTGCTGAAGCTTGTAAGTCCGCATGCTATTGTTGTTTAGAAAGATGATGATATGATATACTACACAATGAGAAAAAAAGTATTTTTTGTTGTTATAAACGAAACATCCTGAACGTGCCAGCTCTCTAAGTCAAACGATGTAAAAGTAATAGCACTGTGACGGAGGAGGTATGGTTATGAGGTTTTCATAAAACAATAGGCACCAAGGTGGGCCCATCGCGATCCCCAGGGAATCTTCACGGCAAAAGACCTAAACCATTTCTCCCATACACTTAATTTCCCTACAGAACTTGAAAACAACATTGTTGTAGTTCAAGGACCTTGTCTCCCCTAGGTTGTCAAAGAATTATCATCCAAGGAACTTTATCCTTGTTCTGGCAATATATTGGCATTCACAAAGTATGTGTAGCCTCTCTGAGTATCACAGGCGCAATGAGAACGTGCCACACCGTAGCATTAGGAGCAATGCTTAACCACCGTTGCACCTTGCAGTACAAAAACAAGCTATGCTGAGTGCTCTTAGGTTGCCCAAGATCTAAGACCTTAATATTGGCAACTTTACAGGCCATCTGAAGATTCTAGAGTATATTCAGATACCATGTTCAAGAAATACCGGTTCTCCAGAAAATCCAATGTAGTCATATGTGACCGCCACACATGGAGGAATGGAGTCTTACCAAACTCTCAAACTTGGTACACAGATGTTTCCAAACTGGAAAATGGTAGCACTGGCGCAGGGGCTTATGGACCCAGATTCTAACGTGCAGTAGTGCTTGGGAAATCACCAACAATATATCAGGCGGAAGTCCATGCAATCCAGCTCTGTTTACGAGAATGTTTGCGAAGAAGGTTCGAGGGCACTCGTATCTATATCCTTTTGGAAAGCGAGGCAGCCCTTATAGCTCTGAAATCCTACACTGTAGAATCAAAACTTGTATGGGACTGTCTTAACCTACTCGAAGATCTCGCATCGAAAAACACCGTCACTGTGGCCTAGATACCAGGACATGAAGGCTTCGAGAGTAACGAACGGGTGGATTGCTTAGCAAGAAGAGGTGCTAGTCGCCCACTAGTCGGTCCTAAACCCTATTTTGGACTCACACGGGGTAAAGCAAACATTATAACAAAGAAATGGGAACATGATCATCATCCAGAGTACTGGGGCAAACTCAAGGGCCTAAGTTCATTAATCTCAACCGTTGCAAGGCTAAAAACCTACTCGGGCTTAGGAAAGCAGACTTAAGAACCTTAACAGGCTACTTGACGGGTCATTGCCCTCTTAGGTACCATCTGCACAAGATAGGAGTAGAAGATACAGATGCATGCAGGCTATGTGGAGAGCAGAAAGAGACGGCAAAACATATTCTTTGTAAATGCCCCATGTTTGCAAAAAAAAAACTTCTCCATTTCGGGAGGGCATTATTGAGCTCCTCTGACTTCTGAAAAATTTAGCCTGGAGCTTTGTTAAGGTTTATCACGAGCATTAACCAAGTTCTTGGCTAAACACCGGGCTAGCACAATAGATCATAAAGGTCGCGGTGCGTACAAGAGCCCATAATATAGCATAGTATAGTAAGTGTGTGTGTTATGCCCTCTGAGATATTTAGGTTATTGCAGTACCTACAAACATCCGTGTTCGATAAACCTAGTCTCACAGCATTCTTCCTTAGAAGGCAATGGCCATGGACTATCGCCGTTCTTAGTCATGATCTTTCTAGTTCTATAATCTCCCCCAATTTCCTGCGGTCTAACACAGGCCACAAGGCCTTGGATACCTTATGACCATCTAAGTTTGACCATCTTAAAGTAGCCATGTTGATGATTATATCACGAATAATTCCCCTAGCCGCACACCTTGGTAGTTTATTGTTACCAATTATGCCCTTATGCGGAAGCTCTGCTCTTCTCTTAGCCAGCGCGTCGGCCTTTTCTTTGCCTTCTATATCGCAATGTTCAGGCACCCAACATAAGGGAGAGAAGGCCTTGGAATATGCGAAACCTGTCTATACCTATTTTGTGGATTTGGAAAAAGCATATGATAGGGTTCCCCTAGGCAAACGGTGTTAAATCAATACATTTCACTCTGGGCGCTGGACTCCGCCAAGGGTGCGTTTTGTCACCTCTCTTCTTCATTGTATATATGGATTGGATGTTGCAGCGCAACCGTGGCGGGGAATGTTTCAGAGTGGGGGACCTAAGGATTAGTCATCTTCTCTTCGTGGATGATTTGGTCATCCTTGGGTCCTCTCAAACCGAGCATCAGCGCGCACTCGAAAGGCTTGTAGCCGTTTGTGATGATGCTGGAATGAGAATCAACGTGAACAATTCGGAAGTAATTGTCTGATTCCAAAAAAACCCCCTTCAGTGCAGTCTGCATGTTAATGGAGTCCCACTGAAGCAGGTGGATAAGTTTAAAAACCTCGGGGTCTTATTCACGAGTGTCGGGAAGAGCAATGTCGAGTTATCTTATAGAATTGGTCAGGCTGGATCAATTTTGAGAGAGTTTGGTCAATCTGTTATAAGGAAGGCAAAACTTTTTTTTTTCGGAATAGGAAACACTCGACTGGAGCACTCAGACGCAACTGGTCCATTGTACTGCCAGAGAGCAAACCCTGATTTACCCATTTTATTGGAATTTCCTTGACTTTCGAAGAAAGCCAAGCAAGCACTTCAGTGATGAGGAGCTTACAGTACCAGCACTCACCACATCCGCACCGAAGATCTGCCACCTGATACGAGCAAAGGCCGGACACTCACAGAGATAATGTTCCGCGGTGTCGTCGCTCTCTCCAAAAGCGTCGTAGATTGTAGTGTCACTTAAGCCTAACACGTTTCGTCAATGGAAGCCCTAACCGAGGACGCTGGGAGACCCAATGCGGGTTCGTGACCTGAGAAAGCCTCCTCTGAGCCTTGTCTAGCAATCTCATCAGAGACCTCGTTCCCCAAGATCCCAGTGTGACCTGGGACCCAGATAAGAGACCGAGAGTTCAGCCTTGCGACCGAGTTCAAAGAGTTTTTGGTTTCACGAACTATTTTGAAAATGGGTAAAACAAGGCTTTAAGCGCAGCCTGACTGTCATTACAGACACAAATGCTACGTCCCTTGCACCTGTTCTTCACAACATAGTTCATGGCCATTAGGATTGCATAAGTTTCCGCTTGGAAAACGGACGCATATTTGCCTAACGAGAAGTGAAGTCTAATGTTGTCGACTTCCACGAAGACCCCAGCGCCAGATCCTTGACTGGTTTTGGAACCATCCGTGAAAATACGACTACATTCCATTCCCGGCTCAGACTCTGACCGAAGCCAGTCCTGGACACAAGGAAAGTCGACTCTGAATTTCCGCATCAGCTGAAGTTCTGATGTCATTGCATCAGACGGCATATCCATAAGACAGGAGTCGTAAGATAAGTGTCGCGCGAGTTCATCAAAGTTCCAGTGTGGAGTACACCAAAAACCCATGATATAAGCATCAAGGGGAGGTAAGTTTAGCAAAGCGTCTAGAGCAGAGCCAGGCGTACTCGGGAAAGCTCCCGTGCAGCCGAGACAAGCCGTTCTTTGGAGTTTGGCGCAAAAAGCAACCGCATATTCACGCGAGAGCCCCTTCCACCAAACAACCGACGCATATGCGAGGAATGGTCTTATCATAGCCGTGTAGATCCAGAGAACTTTATTCGGTGATAAGTCCCAAGTTTTACACTGCCAGAAGACTGAGAGCGCCTTGGATGTTTTCGACTCGACGTGTTTGGACCAATGAAGTTTCTTATCTAAAATCACTCTCAGATATTTGGCTTCATTGGAAATGCGAATGGTGACGCCTTTTAGCAATGGCTGAGTCAGACCGGTCAAAATCCTCCTTCTCGTAAAAAGAACAACCTCAGTTTTAAGAGGATTCACCGAAAGCCCACTACTAGTACACCATTCATCGATCATATCCAGCGCCGCCTTCGCGTTAACACAGACCGTCGCCAGGCATGGCCCGATAGTACGGCGACATCATCCGCATATGCCTGAGCTATTTAGAGTGTTCAACAGAGAGTCGACCACCATTCACCATAACAATGGAGACAGAACACCACCTTGCGGACAGTCCCTGTTTACCCCTGTCATAACATATTGGCAACAATCCGCACCCGCTACCAAAGTTCTATTCATTAGCATTGCTTTAATCTACAGCACTAATGTTTCATCTACCCCGTGTTGTCTGGCCGAGTGGCACATGCAGTCAAAATTCGCATTGTAAAAAGCACCCTCAATGTCGATGAAGATACCCATCGCGTATTCTTTCCTATCAAGCGCGCATTCAATTCTGGCCACTAGATGATTTTGAAGTGCGGTCTCACAGGATTTCCCACGCTGATAGGCATGCTGCTTCTTCGATAGTGGATGGAGTTTCAAAGCAACTTTGCGCACCAGTCTCTCCATACTTTTCAGTAAGAAGGATGTCAAACTTATAGGTCTGAAACTCTTGGGGAGCGAATAGTCTTCCTTACCAATTTTCGATATGAAAGCTACTCTGACTGTCCGCCAAGGTGTAGGAATATATGCCAGCGCCAGAACAGCGGTGAAAATTCTTTTCAGTGTTGGCAGCAACTGGTCTATACCCTCTTGCAGCATAGCTGGATATATTCCATCAGTGCCAGGCGATTTAAAACTACCAAAAGATGCCACAGCATATTGGATGGCCTCAACTGTTACCACGGCTGATGCAGTATACCAGCTGCGGCGAGTTTTCTGACTTAGATCAAGCTCAGCCTGGGTAAGCGGGCCAAACTGCGACCTAGTGATTATCGGATTGCCAGGAAAGTGAGTCTCTAGCAGAAGACTAAAAGTTTCCGCTTTCGTTTCAGTAAATTTGTCATCAGAACGTCTGAGTGACTCCGGTTTGGTCGGCTTGCCCCTTTTGAGAACCTTAACCAATCTACTGGTTTCACCGAGTGTCTCGATCTTTTCACAAAAATCTCTATAAGAAGCACTTTTCGACAACCGAATTAAGTTCTTATAGTCTTTTTGCTTCGATCTAAAGAGATCTCAGTCACCTTCTAAATTTGTCTTAAGAGACCTATTCAGAAGTTTTCTGGATTCTTTCCTAAGCCGCTGCAGTTCCGGGCTCCACCAGGGAACCGGCGTTCTGCAGGAGTTTTTTTATCATTGGACACGTCAGTTCAAAACAGTTGGTAAGGACACTGGTCAGGTTTTGAACAGCATCCTCAACCTTTCGTTTCGTTCTGAGTTTAGTTGGAGTTTTGACAGATCTGTCTAGCTCTTTCCTAAACCGCACCCAGTTGGCTGGGAGCCAACATTGTTTATTGCCATACCAGATGATAAAGTCTAGGACATGGTTTCCTCGTATGTTGCATTTGCTGCTGCCCCAGACTGTATTCTGAGCATTAGCATCGCAGCATATGAGTAGTCCTGTCTCCCGAGTGTCACAATACTTTATGAGTTCTGCAACCGCCTTCGGTGGTGGAGGCATTACCGAAACATGCGTGAAATAAGCCGACGCAACGACGAAGGTTTTCCAACTTCCGTTTGTTTCGTAACTTACAGCTGCAGCTACCAAGTCCTGACCACAAAATTGTCCAAGCTTGATTACTGAGAGGAAATTCGGAACAATTAGACAAGCTCTCGGTCTTTCAGATCGCTCGTCACATAGCACCGTTACTCTACGAACACCTATAAAACCACATATGCGCTTGTTCCGCACATATGGTTCCTGGATAGATGTTATGAGGCTAAACTTAGTGTTGAAGCTAAGTTATCGGTTTTCAACTCGGTGTATGTTCCAACTCTCACCTATGGTCAATTTGGGTAGTAACCGAAAGAATAAGGTCGCGTATACAAGCTGCCGAAATGAGGTTCCTTCGCGGTGTTGCTGGAATAACACGTAGAAAATGTATGTATGTACTCGTATGGAGTACTCAAGCGCATTCAGCACAACTTGACTGTCAATGTAGATGGGGATATTCTTGTAGGATATTGATTCCATTTCAAGAAATTCAGCAGCTTTAAGTCCAGCTAGAACCTCTGCTTGGAACACACTGTCTGTGTCCGGAAGTCTCAGGGCCACCTCTAGGTTAATATTTTTCGGGTATATACCTGACCCCGCGCCCTCTCTAGTTTTACAACCGTCTATGTATATTGCAATATCGTTGTGTACAGCGACTGCCTTCCTTTGCCAATCCTCTCTAACAGGTTACATTACTTCGTACGGTGTGACGAAGTCTAATGTTGTGCCTCCCATTCACCCACCTTGTATTGCTCGTTATTTGCGAAATGTGGAGCTAGCACTGAAAGTGTATTGCACTTCAGGTGATTGCTCACGCCGAACCCGAATTGGAGTTTAAATTGCAATGAAAGCATTTTTTTGTTTGCACTTTAATTGGGTTCCTACCAAAGATAAGAAGTAATTTTAAATCGGTCTAAAATCACCTTACTCTTTATTTTATTACTGTACTTAACAATTGTTTATTCTAACTCTATTGACCTACTTACTCATATTACTTATGTTATTCGCGACAACCTGCACAAGGTGAACCCATTCAAACCTGAAGTGCAATACACTTTTAAAACCACACCAAGAATATAGTCCGATTCATTAAGAATATCGAAAAAAGATTACTTAAGTAGGGAGCTATGTCCCACATTACTAGTCTTGAAGAGACCAGCGTTAGTGAGCCGAAGTGTACTGTTGCCCACTTGAAATTTAATTTATAGGTCAAGTTGTAAAATATAGAGAAAGATCCCGAGTGTAGCCGTCGGCGTTTTGCGTAGACAGTCGTGATGACAATGTCGGCTGTTCTTTGTACCATGGCCAACATATCCCGTATGTTGTTCGTATTCGTTGCCTTCCACCACACAAGTAAGAATGGGTATGACTATCATAATATATAACCAGTGCATCATTGCAGGCTTCAGGCCCCGCTTTTTCTCTGCCGTTCTTTTACAGATAAGGAGAGCATTCTAAGCTTTGCGAACTCTTCCCTGTATACAAAGTTTCTAGTTTGGTTACCTATCTAGTATTATACCAATATATCTAGCGCGATCTGAAAGGGAAAGCTTCAGCCCTGCTAGCTTAAGCAGTTTGAGGGGTGGCACCTTTTCTTTGCGCTGAGGAGTACCAATTCTGTTTAACCCGGGCTGATGTACAGTGCACATCCTCTAGCCCATTTTCCAACACTATTAAGAGCTGATTCAATCATTTCACTTAATGTGTCTAAGAATTTTCCTTGGACTAATCAGCACGCCACATCGTCCGCGTAAGCAGTGACGCTTATGCCTGTGGTACTTAGTTCTATAAGTATCCCATCGATGGCTCCGTAAAACCCCCAAACCAAAAATAACCTCAATTACAGAACACCACAACAAAGTAGAGACCTTCGAAAAAGCTTTTGATTCGGTGTATAAAGTCTCATGTTCAGTCAAATATAGCAAGAAAACATTCCCACTTTGGTGGAACGAGGAACTCTCACGTTTTAGATAGTTGATGAGAGAGACCTTCAATATAATGTTCTTCTTTCAGAATATGGGTTCGTATCTTTCGTCAACGAGCCTACAAGACCAATAGCAGGAACCTGTCTGGACCACGTATTTAGTCGCTTCTTAAATATGCCTTATAACGCTTCTGCTGGAATTGTCTTTTTTTTTTTTTTTCCCCGAGGGTAGGTGAAAATCTTCAACAAGACACTATGAGGATAGACAGCGTGTGCTCATAGTAGTGTGGGATTCTTACCCACTAAAAAACATCCCTTCAAAACAGACTTGTTTTTTTTATTTTTACTACAACTAAGTATTCGACTTATCAAGTAGTTTTCGTTTCACGAAATAAGGACGTTTTGCAGGTACCTTCCCATTATAAGTTCCTGCTAGCTTCGCAGTTTAGACGCGGTTACTTATCGCGCTAAGTCTAAAGGTTTTGTTCTTTGTAGACGGCGTAGTAATTTTCTTTCATCCAAAACTTGGAGGACTGTTATATTAACGTGACTTTCTAGTCGACTTTTATGTTTTCTCGCGTAGTTTTTGATTTCGTCTTCGACTGTTTTAATGCCAAGATCTCTGTGGATATCGCTATTTCTGATATACCATGGCACATTTACAATACCTCTTAGCACTTTGTTTTCAAAAATTTGTAAAATTTTAATATTACTTATTTTGGTACAACCCCAGAGTTGTATACCATATGTCCATACGGGATTTAGCACCTGCTTATATAAAAGCAGTTTGTTCTCTATATTAAGCTTGGAATATTTTCCAAGTAACCAATACATTTCTCGATATTTATTATCTAATTCTTTGCGTTTTTTCTTTACGTGCGTTTTCCATTTCAGCTTTGTATCAAGTGTCATTCCAAGATACTTAGCCTCGTTTGCAAACGGGATTTGAGTTATTTATTATTTATTTATTTATTTTCTTATAAGTAAAATTCACATGAACAGATTTGGTCTCGTTGAGTGCGATTCGCCAAATCTTTGTCCATTCATTTACTCTATTCAAAGCTTCTTGCAGTTTTTCTGTAGTATCTTCGACCGTTTTACCTACTGCCAAGATAGCAGTGTCGTCGGCAAATGTAGCTAGCTCAGTGCCTTCTACTTGCGGTATATCACGAGTGTATAATAGACATAAAACTGGACCAAGAACGCTTCCTTGCGGCACCCCAGCCATTATTTCCTTGAAATCTGAATATTCGTTTCCACATTTGACGCGGAATAGCCTATTCGTAAGGTAGTTCTTCAAAATATTATATAGGTGCTCTGGCAGAACTTGTCGTAATTTCAGCTTTAAGCCTTCGTGCCAGACCTTGTCAAAGGCTTGAGAAACGTCAAGGAATCCGCTTGAACAAATCTTTTTTTCTTCAAGTGATTTTTCGATTACATGTGTTATTCGATGTACTTGTTCAACTGTAGAATGCTTACTTCTGAATCCGAATTGATGATCCGGAATGAGATGCCTCTCTTCTATAACCGGTTGTATTCGCCTAATCAAAATTCTCTCGAACACTTTGGATATGATTGAAAGAAGCGAAATCGGTCTATAAGACGTTTTTTCATTCGGTGGTTTTCCGGGCTTAAGGACCATTATGACTTCGGCCACTTTCCATTGACTGGGAACATATTCTAGTCTAAGCGCGGCGTTTATAATGAACAGAAGCTTCATTAGACCTTTTCTCGGAAGTGCTTTAAGAACCTCTCCCGTGATTAGGTCGTATCCAGGAGCCTTCTTAGGTTTAAGTTTCTTTATTTCTTCCTTAAGTTCGGTTAGTGTTGCATTTCTTATTATACGATTGTCAATATACGACGTATTTATATTTTGAATAAGAGCCTGTCCATCAAGCGGTTTGAAAGTTTCTTCCAGGTGGGCGGAAAAAACTTGCGCTTTCTCTTTATCATGCCTGGCCCATTCGTTTTGATTTTTCCTAATTGGGGCGGCTTGAATTTGAGGTTTTTTAATACCTTTTATAGCTTTCCAAAGCGAATAATTAGTTTGCATTTCATTATTCTTAAGGTCTTTAATAGATCTTTTTAATAAGTTACACAAACGGTTAAGATGTGCTTTATGTTGCGGAGCCCGAGTTTGTTGCCAATTTTTGCGCGCTTTCCTCTTCTCCTTAATCATCTCTTTTATTTCCTGCGGATAATTTTGAATATAGCTGGCCGGCGTTTTCTTAGGTTTCGGAGTATTCTTCCACGCGGCATTCTGTAGGATTTCGACGAAGCGATCTACTTCAACTTCAAGTTCATAGGGCGTTTTAAGTGATACCCTCAGCTCAATATTTGATTCAATATCTTTTTTGAAGCCATCCCAATTCGTTTTCGCGCTGGTTAATCTGACCGGACCTACTTTTTTAATCAGAGCATCGCTTATCGTCATAATTATTGGAGAATGATCAGAGGAGAGATCAAAGCTTTCTTCAACTTTTATACAGTTGCCAGATATACCTTTAACAATAAAGAAATCGATCAGATCTGGTATCTTATTTCTATCAGTCGGCCAATATGTTGGTTTACCCGTCGAGTGAAAATCACAGCTATATTGCATACCCGCATTATAAAGCTTTCTACCTTTCTGAGAGGCGTACCTTGAACCCCAGAAGGGGTGTTTCGCGTTGAAATCGCCACCAATAATAAAATTTGGTTTAAGGAAGTTGAAGATGTTTGTGAAATCACTTTCTTCAAGTTTACATCGCAGTGGACAATATATAGACGAAATGTTGAAAGCAAAATGTCTATTTCTAACGCGTACCGTGCTTACTTGCATTGCTTCTAATTCAATCTTTACTTCCGCTGAGTGTTCGATATATTTTTTTATAAACAAGGATGATCCGCCTCTGGCTCTTTCCGATGGGTGGAAGGCGTGATACACGCTATATCCCCTTATCTTAACATTCAATTGCTTTGTCAGATGAGTTTCGCAGACCAAGCATATATCAATATCTTTTTCTCGTATAAAGATTTCTAACTCGTCGAGTCTTCGTATAAGCCCGTTGGCGTTCCAAGTAAGAATTTTAAGCGTTTCTTTCATATTCTGGTTGAAGTGCGCCTGTTATGAATGTTTTTTTCTAAAGCAACTAGTCTCTCGAAAATAAGTTTGTTTGTTTTGGATTGCTCTTCAAGTTTCGCAAGAATTAGGGAAAAAACATGGGATACATGATCTTGTGAGCTACCTCTATCACCGTTTTCCAATGTCGCAGCTTGAGCAGGAGTCTTTACGTTAGAAATTGGATGATTTCTTGCTTTGCCGCTTGAGCATAAGACTGCATGCCAAAATTCGAGGATTTAGTTCCGGTCACCTTTTCTCTACTACGTTTGGGTTTTTCTTCATTACCCGATCTTAAGAGAATATTGACGGATTTTTTATCTTTCGCTGCTTTTTTCGTAGCTATTTTGGGTCTATTCTTAATTGGTTTTGGATTCGTGCCCATGGAATTTTTAAGCGTATCGCGCCTTTTTTGGAGCTCTTTCGCCACTTCGCAACCTCGATAGTTCGCAGGGTGTTTTCCTTTACAGTTTATGCAAGTGGCTGGGGTTTGCTTATTTAGGTGACACTCCTCTGAGAGATGTTCACCTGCGCATTTGACGCATCGCGGTTCTTTCTGGCAGTAAGTCTGCGTGTGATTGAAACCTTGACAGCGCTTACACTGCGGGATCGATCTGGAGCTCTTACGCATAGGTTCGATTTTGACCACGATGTTTAAAATAGTCTTAATACCATAAATAGCATCTTTATTTTCGTCTTTATCGAAATTTAGCATGAATAGTGGAAGACCACGCCTTACCAATTTTTCCTGATCTCCCTCCGGCGGTTGCTTCTCCTTCTTGATAATATTGACGGCATCAAGAATTTTGAAGCCTCTGCCTTGAAGGTCGTTTATAACATCTTCTTTGGTGCATGAGGGGTGGAGTCCCCTAGCTACAACACGCAGTGGTCTTTCTAACTTATTTTCATAAGTATACCACTGAATCTTTTCGGTATTCAATTTTTGCGATACTGATCGGTAACCGTCGGCATCATCGACATTGATTTTCCACGTATTGTTTCGCAGAGATGTCACCTTAAACTTCGATGTCGCAGTTCCTTTAAGGAGGCAATGCAACTTGTTGTAGTCCGTAATTCCAACGACGTTTATCGGTGGCGGAGGACGTAATTTTTTTTGTTGTTGCTTTTCGTGCAACTCCTTGCGCTTTTCATCCTTTTGTGGCTCGATTTCCGGTAACGAACTAGCTTTACGTTTTTTGCTGGGTCGTTTCTTTTCCATCCAATTCGTTTCACGTGTTAGCTCTTCTTCGTCCGTCTGGTAATCGCGACTAGGTGAGCGCTGTGGGCTAGCTGTATTTTCTTTTTGTAGATACGACTTTTTTAGGGCATTATTTTCTTGCCTGAGTAAATCTACTTCTTCCTTAAGCTCACAATAGAGTAGCTCCATTTCGGTAAGCTTGGTACGGAGTACGTCGTTTTCCTCCTGAATGCTTTTTGATTTCGCTGAGTCCCGTTTTTCACGCGCTTGCGCTTCCGGCGGACTTCTTTTTCCGGAGACGTTCGATCTTGTTGGTGGAGATCGAGATACCCTTGTACTTTTTAAGAAGGGATTTATTAGGTGCAATAAGTGGCTCTCCCCAGAATCCATAGAGCCGACCTCCGAAGAGGGTGGATTTGCCAGTGTACCTGGACTGCCACCTGGGGTATTAAAATCTTTTGTTTTGTTCATTGCATGTTTTTGTATACACCATACTCGGTATACGGAAGTTGGATTTTAGTCGCTTCTTACGACAGGCATGCCTACCTCGGGTATATTCTGACCCCTACCCGAAGGGGGCGGTCAGAAAAATAATGTTTCAGTTGAAAGACATACATACATACATACATACATTTTCAAATGGCCCGCTTATCCTTCATGAGGGTCGCGGGGGTAGGATGCTCAGGTGGACTCTCCATCCTTCTCGATCCTTCGCCATTGACTCCAACTCATCAGGTGGAATCCCTAGACGGCTCCAGGAGAGACGTCAGACTTGGTCCAACCATCTATTTCTAGGCCTTCCGCGAAGTCACCTACCTGATGGCACGGCAACCATGGCGCATCTTGGAAGCCGGTCTGGGGGCATACGCACTACGTGACCAAACCATCGAAGCATAGATCTTTCCGTTCGGAGAAGTAGCTGCTCAACATTGAGCGCCTCGCGTACTCTGGTGTTGCGCACTCGATCCCTACGAGTTATTCCAGTAACACCGCGAAGGAACCTCATTTCAGCAGCTTGTATACGCGATCTTATTCTTTCGGACACTACCCAAATTTCATGACCATAGGTGAGAGTTGGAACATACACAGAGTTAAAAACCGATAGCTTAGCTTGAACACTAAGTTCGGCCTTCCTTATAACATATTGGCCATGCTCTCTCAAAATTGATCCAGGCTGACCAATGCTACAGGATAACTCGGCATTGCTCTTCCCATCACTCGTGAATAAGACCCCAAGGTACTTAAACTTATCCACCTGCTTCAGTGGGACTCCACTAACATGCAGAGTGCAATGAATGGGTTTTTTTGGATACGACCATTACTTCCGATTTGTTCACGTTGATCTTCATTCCAGCATCATCACAAACGGCTACAAACCTTTCGAGTGCGCGCTGAAGTTCGGTTTGAGAGGACCCAAGGATGACCAAATCATCCGCAAAGAGCAGATGACTAATCCTTAGGTCTCCCACTTTGAAACATTCCCCGCCACGGCTGCGCTGTAACATCCAACCCATATATATAATGAAAAGGAGAGGTGACAAAACGCACCCCTGGCGGAGTCCAACGCCCACAGTGAAAGGTATTGATGTAACACCGTTTATCCGAACACAGCTTCTACAGTTTGTATATTAAGACTGAATAGCCCTTAACAGGGAACTTTCAGTCCCACACTCCTGCAGAACACTCCAGAGTTTGCCTCGAGGAACCCTATCATATGCTTTTTCCAAATCCACAAAACAAGTGTAGACAGGTTTAGCATACTCCCAGGCCTTCTCAAGAACCATTCTGAGAGTGAATAACTGGTCGGTTTTGCTTCTACCGGGACGAAAACCGCACTGCTCATCCCCCAAACTGTTCTCAACCACAGCTCTGGAACGCGTTTCTAGCACATTAGCGAAGACTTTTCCAGGGAGACTAAAAAGAGATATACCCCTATAGTTGGCGCAATCTCTTTTCTTCCCTTTTTTAAAAAGAGGAACTATCACCCACATTTGCCAATCACCAGGTGTTTCACCGCATTCCCAGGCCACTTTAGTGGAACGCGAGCCATTGCACCCTCTTTACCTAAAGGCTTGAGCATTTCTGGCCGAATTTTATCCACACCAGCAGATTTGCCAACCTTTAGCGCTTTGATCGCCAAAGTTACTTCCTCTACCGTAGGACTACTTTCCGCCCAACTCTCGACAATAAGTCCGTCATCTACGATGCCCTGTTCGGGATTGAGCAATTCTGAAAAGTGCTCACTCCAGCTACGTAAGATGTCCTCCTCATTGGAAAGAAGTGTACCGCCTTTAGATTTGACTCCTGTCGCGATATTCAACTTTCTTCCTCTGTGTCGGCGACTGGTCTGCCAGAACATATTATTTCCAGGTCTGTGATCTCGTTCAAATATCTCGCCAAACTCCTTCCAGGACGGTTCTTTCGCTGTTTTCACAGCTAATTTGCAAGTTCTTCGCGCCTCAGTGTACCGATTTCGAGAATCGGAGTTCCCCAAGTGAATCCACACCTTAAAGGCTCTCTACTTCTCTCTGACGGCTTTTATTTATAACTCCAGGCGTTTTAAACCAAGCAGTCCTTCTCTCACCACCAGCCGCCACACCAAGCCGCTTCACTCCACAAACATCTCCCGCAGAGGCAATAAACGCTGTTAAGAACAGTTGCCATTCTTCCTCTACATTTGATGGAACAGTTGAAATTCGTTTAAACCTTTCAGATATTTGCCGCGCAAATGTCTCCCGTATCTCATCGTCCTGTAACCTCTCCCATCGTATGCGTGTAACTATCCTTGGTTTACCCTTTGGTAGGGGAGGCACTCTCTCGCTGTGATACAATTTGCACAGCACTAAGTGATGATCAGTTGACAGTTCGGCCCCTCTCAATACGCGAACATCACAGTTGAAAGACAATATTCCAATTACATAATCTCTGTGAAATGTGCGATGACATAAATTCTGTAAAAAATAATTATATATGAGATAAAAATATCTACTTATCTATCTTAAAAGTACTATGTAGTCCTTATAAGTTAAATTAAGTTTAGTAAAAAAAATAAAAAATAAATAAATAAAATGCAATCTTATTTCTAAAACACAACTAAAATGGGGGGGTAATTATTTATTGCCTCCCAGTTTTAGGAAAAATACAATTCATTCTTATTCGCTTATTTACAAGGTAGCAATATGTCCAACAAAATATACAGTGTTAGCATTAATGATGGCAAACACAAATGGATGGTCAGCTTGGAAATGCTTCTGATTTAAGTTCAGCGAACTTGGCACGAGTTTTATAACTGTCAGGGAAAAAGAATGTGTTAATTAAGAGGTGACATACTTAAGAAATTTTGACTTACATGAAGCTGCAGCTGCTTCAGACCCTGCCTCGTTGACATCAATTAACGCCTTATGTTGAACATCGGAAACCTTTACACAAGGGCCCGTTTCAAAGATTCCCGACAAGTTAGCCGAATCTTTAAATATTGAGCGAATACCCAGCTGTTACAGGATAAGGGAATTCATATCAAACGATTCATTAGATAGTTACTGAGCGCATACCTGCTCTAAGGTGTTTTTCAATCCAATTTCAAATTCAATTTTGAATTTTGGTAACAACACGTTTACATCTAACAGCTCCAATTTAGACGACAACTTGTTGATGGCAATAGAACTCAATTTCTCTTCTAATCTGGCCAAACCCTCACGTTCGTTAGGAAGGATTATGATCATGGATATATTGGAGTCTTTATATGGTAACTCGATAGCAGTAACATCTAGTTCAGCCAACTCGGCATATTTGAATCGTTCACTATAGAGGGACATTGTGTCAGCTTCTACTGACTTCGTTTGACTAATCCAGAACGGTTTCTTACTTGTCGAATCCTTGCTGAACGGTGTTTGCCAGTTGCCTTTGAAATAAATTGCATTCACAATTATGGCACTTGTATCAACGTCCACTGATTCGGGCTCCAGTAGGTTCGTAATTTTATTATTGGTTTCCTTTTC
Source organism: Brachypalpus laphriformis (assembly GCA_945910035.1). Taxonomy (NCBI): domain Eukaryota; kingdom Metazoa; phylum Arthropoda; class Insecta; order Diptera; family Syrphidae; genus Brachypalpus; species Brachypalpus laphriformis. The sequence continues at coordinate 260,012,758 of OX246753.1, read as the reverse complement.
GACCCATGTGTTGATGGTCTGAACAGCTTCTGAGCTTTTACTAAAGTTCACGGTTTCAGCTTCTGAGTTGAAATACTTTCGTGCAAGTTCATTAAAAGTGGGCCGAAGTTTATTCCGGGAATCGATATAGATTCTATTAGCAATGTTAAGTTGTGCTTCACCACTCTTTGCATTGAGAATTCCAGCGAAAGTTTTACCTACATTTTCCTTGCTGTTTGACGATAAGCGGAGTCCTTTTTCCAGCTCAGTAGCAGTTTCTTCTTCGGCGCCAAGAAAGACCATTGCCAGTGCAGTTTGTATAGATATCGGTGAAATGATTACATTTTCCTTAATTTTCGATTTGGAAATTTGACTGAACAAATCCGAAGCGAAAAGGTCGCTGCTTGATGACGAAGAAGGAGTTGGAGGACCACTTGCAGATGACGCCATCTGAATGATGGCCATTGAAGATATTAAAATAACTAAGAAGAAAGAGTTGGAGGAACAAGATGTCATATTTAAATAAATAAAAGCAGTTATCGACAGCAGTTAGACTTTATTGACCATGATAAACTGAGAGGCAGTTTGCATACAGTCTGTGACAACAAGTGAGTAGTTACTTTCACGATTCTAACGTGATAAAGCGATATTATTCTGTTATTTACGTATTTAAATTGCAATACCCTTACATAATCTAGTCATTGTACTGGTAAAATTGAGTTAACAATAACACTTTATTCACTATTGCCGCTTGATAGTAAATTAAAACTGGAAGACGGGTTTTACAGGCAGAGTCGCTGAGTATACTAAAAGCTTGAATTGAATGGTCTGCCGTATTTATAAGCAAGTGCAACAAAATGTGTGCTCTTCTATTCGGGGAGAAATTTCACTCACGTTGTAGTCTTGGCGGTGGATTACTATCTGATCAATAAAGAAATATTTAATTTTAATCTATTTTAAGAGATTCGTTTTACTTAAAATTTCAGGTCGAACTCGAATTAATAATACTTGGCTATTATAGGCAATGAAATGCTTTAGTAACTTGAACAAAACTTTACGATAATGACTGTCACTAAGCTGATATTTTAGAAATATTTGTTGGTTAGACTGACATCTGTACAAGTATCTATTTTAAAATATATACGTTTTGTTTATACCATAGCTAAAATTCTAAACAAAGACTGGTTTTGATAATGATAATTAAGTTTTTTTTTTTTTTTTGCTAAAGCTTGTAAGTCTGCATGCTATTGTTGTTTAGAAAGATGATGATATGATATACCACACGATGAGAAAAAAAGGCACGAAGGTGGGCCCATCGCGATCCCCAGGGGACCTTCATGGCAAAAGACCTAAACCGTTTCTCCCAAACACTTAATTCGCTTACAGAACTTGAAAATAACATAGTTGTGGTTCAAGGACCTTGTCTCTTCTAGGTTGTTGAAGATCATCCAAGGTACTTTAGCCTTATCCTGGCAATATCTTGGCATTCACAAAGTGTATGTGTTATGTGTTCTGAGACATGTAGGTCATTGCAGTACCGACAAACATCCGTGTTCGATAAAGCTAGTCGCACAGCATTCTTCCTTAGAAGGCATGCCCATAGACTATAGCTGTTCTTATCCATGATCTTTCAAGTTTTATGATCTTCCCAGATTTTCTGCGGTCTAACACAGGCCACACCTTGGCCACACCTTGGCCTTATGACCATCTGAAATTAGTCATGTTGATGATGATATCACGAATAATACCCCTAGCCACACACACCTTGGTTGTATAGTGCTACTAATTATGCCCCTATGTTGGAGCTCTGCTCCTCTTTTGGCCAGAGCGTCGGCCTTTCTTTGCCTTCTATATATATGTTCAGGTACACACCATAATCTGGCACGGTTCTGCGTACATAATGCTTTGAGCATTATGCGGCAATTCCTTGCTATGCTATGCTCGACATTCATAATTTCTAGGCCCTTTTGATGTTCCTTCCTTCTACATTATTGAAAGCCCCTTCTATGTCTAGGAAGGCTTCTAGCTCAAATTCCTTATTGTGAAGACTAGCATCTACATATTTTCCGTACTATGTCGTGCAAAGCTGTTTCCACCGATTTCCCCTTCAAATATGCATGTTGAGCATTGCATACATTGTTGTTGCAACACTTACTTGTGATGTGAATATCCAGAAGTCTTTCAAGTGTCTTGAGGAGGAATGACGAGAGACTTATGGGTCTATGGTCTTTCGCTGAAATGTGGCTTAGCTTACCTGCATTAGGTATGAACATAACCCGCATTTCCCTTCATGCCATTGGTATGTAGGTAACCTGACCTTAACAGTGTTTAAAAATGTCCCTAAGCCTATTTTTGACCTTAGCTAGAACTTTTTGCAGCATAGCTGGCAAAATTCCATCCGGACCTGGTGCTTTGAGTGGTGCGAATGACATAATAGCCCATCGCAAGATTCTTCCATGTAATGAGATATTCTACATCGTCCCCTAATGACATTCCCGAGTATGAGTAGCCATTTATAGTAGAATCCATTAGTGATCTAATTCCTGCAAAGTGAAGTTCAACTAACGTTTCTAAAACTTCTTCGCTACTTTCTGCCCACTAGCCGTCAGATTTTTTGACAGCGATGTCTTTGCCAGCATCTTGGGAAGTCTCAAAGCTTCACTAGTATCCGCGGTGGACTCACAGAATTCCTTCCATAACTTTCTTTTAGATTGCTTGATTAAGTACTTAAACTCTCTCTTACGCTCTATATATTCATCCCATGTAGTACCGTCCCCTACTTCCTTAGCTATGTTGTAGGAATGCCTAACCTGTCTATTCTTGGAGTTAAATTTTTTGCTCCGCCATGGAGATTGGGACCTCCTGAACTTCTTCCTCATTGGATATGGATAGGCTCTTTCGAATGCCAGATTAGGGTTTCTGTAGCTGTTGCTAGCCCTGGGTTAGGAGTTTATGTTTTTATAAAAACGTATACACATGTGATCAGATAGAGATGCGTCTTCTAATCCCTCCATCTCTGTAGCGTTAAGTGATCAGGAAAAGAAGCTAGAGTTGTATCAAGCACTTCTTATCTGTTCCTTACTACGAAAGTTGGCCTAGATCCCTTGTTGCATATGGTGAGCTCAGTAGTTAAAATAAAATTAAAATGATACTCAACTCGTGGGTTAGTATCCCTGCTCCCCATTGCGAATGATGCGCATTTGCATCGTAGCCCACGATGAAGAGCCATTTGTTCTTGTTTACCAATTGCTTCATCTTGACAGATACAATCTGCGACAGCTCGTAATGCAGATATGCTCTGACCAGGCACAGTGGTTTTTTTTCAATCTCTTGCGTGACGGACAAACGAACATCGAATTGCATCTAAAAATGTTCCGTTTTTATCTATAATGTGAACCTTGACCTTGCTTATCTGCATGATAGAACCCGCTCCACCTGTGTTTACGGGAAAACCAACACAAACATTAAGGTGTGTATCGATCTCTCAGGAAGGTATCCCGACTTATGAGCAAGTCTTAATGCAAATTTTCGTCCAGTTTCATGAAAGAATTAATATTTCTCCTTTGCAGTTCACAAACGACTTCACATCATAAGCTTCATACATTAGCTCTAAGCACAACGCTCATTCTCTTATCCCTTATAAAACCCGTCCTCAGTGCCTGCTTATTTTTACAAGAATGTAAGGGGGCAACTAAAGCCTCCACCATCTACCTCAACTCCCAAAAGCTTCTCTACGATGTATTTCCACTAAATGAAACTAATCTAACGGGGAATAACAGTAAATTGTTTACTCCAGATCTTAGTGTGTTTCGGGACGACGCGACGGACTAGAAACAGAGAACGATTCCTCTGGCCGCGGTGTACTTTTGGCAATACAAATCCGCCTCGACTCTACATTTATTAAAACCTTGTAGATAAGGTTAGGTTAGGTTGAAGTGGCTGCCAGCTGAGAGTCGCCAACACACTTAGACCAATAATAAGTCCATTGTGATACCACATGGATCATGGGAGTAAGTTTCTCCTACCTACTCGTTAAACCATTTTGAGCTTCTCATGAAGCGTAGGAGACTCCTAATATCAATATCTATCAGGTCGCCTATGTCGTTGTAATAGGAAGCTCCTAGGTGAACATTCCTTCTACGGGAGAGAGCTGGGCAGAAACAAAGAAGGTGAGGAATAGTTTCTTTCTCTTCTTCATCCATAGAGCTTCTACAAAAGTTGTTCGCAAAAACGCTTAGCCTTGCAGCAAGCTTGACTATTAGACTGTATCCAATAATGACACCTATTATAGCGCCGATATGCAATCTGTTGAGAGAAATCAAATTCTTAGAACGTTTCAGATCCAGCTTCGGCCAAATGTGTTTTGTCACTAGACCTGTGGGTCCACTTGTCCACCTAAGATTCGTACTCTCGATAGCATCGGTATACATAAGAAGCCTTTGTCCGGCAGGAAGGGTATAGTTGTTCCTATTCTGGCGAGTTCATCGGCTTTACAATTCCCTGGAATGTCCTTATGCCCCGGCCCCTAACACAGGTGCATCTTGAACTGCTGAGCCGTCTCCACGAGAGACGATCGGCAGTTTAGAGGTATCAACATTCCAGAGTGATCTGGAGGGGATGGTGACGAGGAAGTTCTTGTCAAAGTGAGATGGTGTAGTCCGTGTTTTCGAGAGAGATTTGGAATCTATTAAAAATGGAAGCGTAGCCAAACCTTGTAGGTACACTTCTAATTTTAAGTTGATTTTCGTCAAAATAACTGTCTCGAAACGCAATATTTACATTCTTTGCTGTTACATTCGTCCATCTCAACCCATCCAACTTGCCACTGACGCGATCGATTCTCTGTTTGACGATGTTGACCCCTGCGACATTGTCATAGTCCTCGAAGATAAAATGGGCATTAACTGTTGACGAGACTCACCATGTTAGATTAGATTAAATTATTATTTATTTCCATTTCAAGAGACAATATTATTTCTTATATCCAACTTATTACAAATTCAGTTTCCATTTTTTAATTAATATATCTTAAATGTTGCTTAACTACGAATTTTGCAATCATTTTCGATTGGGCGAAATGGTATCTATTTTACACTTTGTGGCATAAAATACCAGTGCCACAATACTAAACTAACACTTTGTTTTTAAATATTGTGAAAGTCGTGCCGAGAGGGTAATAAGTTTTTTGTTGAGAGCACACGAACAATATTGGAAGTTACATATCAAAGTAAAGTAAAAATTTCGAAGCGAAAATCAATGAGAAAAACAATGAGAATTAAACAATAAAAGTCGGCAAGTAATGTGATTGTGTGATTTGTGATTTTTATTTGTTGACCTGATTGGCTGAAATATGCGTCTCGGAAGTCTAGCAAGAGCTCCTCAGAAGGAGGACGTGCGGTGGATGAATTCTGGCGATAGGATCAAAGGTGACGTTTACAGACCAGCGGATACCTTACCGGAGCTGCTTCAACATATTTGGAGCTGAGGTCTATATGGATTTTTAATACCACGTCAGGGTATTGAAAAAGAGATGGTGGCGGATAAACCCTTAATGGGCTAATGGCAGCGCTCATATCCCCGAAGTGGGTTACTGACATCGGTGTATCCGGCCCCTTATCCTAGGGGTTGCAAAAAAAGGATGTGGTCCTCCAGGTTGAGGGTTGTGCCGTCGGGTTAACTTCCCTACCACGTAAAAAATCTTCGGTTACGAAGCAACCAACAGCCTCCGATACGAATGATTCTACTATTGACGACCCAAACAAACGTAAAAAGGACAACGATCTTCGTGTCTGCACATGGAATGTTAGGTCCCTCTAGAAACCACGTGCAGCCGAACAACTTGCGGAGGCCCTAGAGTGTCTCAAATCAGACATTACCGCCATCCAAGAAGTGCGATGGGATGGGCCGAGCAAGAGGAGTATGAAAAACTGCGACATCTACTACGCCGATTCCTACAGACAAGAAGTTCATCGTCTATTCGCGTGCGGATTTGTTATTGGAGGCAGACTTAGACAAGATGTCTTGAGTTTCCGGCATGTGAACGAGCGCCTCATGACTATCCGTATCATGGCTAAATTTGCCAACATTAGCCTAATATGCGTTCACGCCCCTCACGAGAAAAAGAACGACGCGAAAAAGGACGACTTCTACCAGCTCATGGATAAAACGTATGAGCAATGCCCTAGCCACGACGTTAAAATTATCCTGGGTGATTTTAACGCAAAGTTAGGAAGAGAAGACGTCTTTAGCAGCGTGGTCGGAAAGCACAGCCTGCACGACTTCACATCCGACAACGGACTCAGGCTGATCGACTTTGCGGCGGGGCGAAACTTTGTCGTAGCTAGTACGTGGTTCCCACGTCTCGATATTCACGAAGGAACATGGCTCTCCCTTGATCGAAAAACTGTCAACCAAATCGATCACATTGCGATCGACGCAAGGCATTCTTCCAGTATTCTGGGTGTCTGGACTTTTCGAGGAGCCAATGTGAACTCGGATCAATACCTAGTTGTAGCTAAGATACGGATGCGGATATTCAGAACGGAGCGAAGTCAACGAAATACTGTGAGGAAATTTGGCATCGGGCGGCTACAATCGCAAGCAACCGCTAGAGCCTTTGCCGATCGAGTTTCTCTTAATCTTAATCTAAGTCCTATGCCGCCAGCAGCAAATACGGAAGACCTGTGGGAGCGTTGCCAACAAGCCATCAGAGATGCTGGCTCTGATGTACTGGGTTTCTCTCGGCCACCACAATGAAACCCCTGGTTCGATGAGGAATGCCGGCAAGCACATGCAGCAAAATAAGAGGCGTACAAAGCGGCGCTGCATAGAAGGACTAGAGCTGCTCGCGAGCTCAACGAGCGGAGGAGAAAAGGGGAACATCGACTTCTCAGAAAGAAGAAAAAAGAGCATGAGAAGCGCTCGATCAAGGAGAGACTTTAATACAGGAATGATGTTCGAAAATTTTACCAAAAGTAAATATAACATGCCAGGGTTTCAAAGTCAGAACAGAAGCCTGCGGGGACGAAAATGGCAACATAGTGGTAGAATCGCAGTCGGTGCTGAGGATATGTAAGGAACACTTCTGCAGACTGTTAAACGGCGATGATGACCAATATTCCGCTGTCAGGCAAAATGAGCCATTCAACAGTGACGATGACAATCAAGATTCCCGTCAACCCGATCAGTATGAACTGGGGAAAGCGATATCTAAACTTAAATCCAACAAAGCTGCTGGAGCGGACGGCCTTGCCACTGAACTTTTCAAGGCAGGAGGAGATGAGCTGGTAAGGAGCATGCACCAGCTATTCACACCAAATATTCACACTACGACAGATCGTGGAAGTGTATAAAAATTAGTATTATGAGTATAAAATCGATATGCACCACCTTTTCATCGATTTCAAAGTTGCCTATGATAGCGTGTATAGAGGCGAGTTATACAGAGCCATATCTAGTCTTGCAATTCCTGCCGAGCTCGTCCGTTTGTGCAGAATGACGATGGAGTAGTCTCGCTGCTCCATCAAAGTCGGTAAGAACAGCACCAAACCGTTTGATGTCAGAAAAGGTCTTAGACAAGGTGGCGCGCTATCATGCATCTCTATAACATAGTACTTGAGAGAATTGTACGAAACTCACAAGCCAATACCGGAGGTACCACTACTCGCTAATGGCGATGACACTGACTAATCGGCAGAACTCAGCGGATCATCAATGGGGCTTTTGCGAGTATTGAGGTCGAGGCAGCAAAAATGGGTTTAGCGGTGAATAAAGCAAAACAAAATATATGTTGTCTACAAAAAAGGACACCCAACATTAGCGTCTTGGACAGAACGCCACAATAGACAGATATAATTTTGAGGTAGTAAAGGATTTTGTCTACCTAGACTCTATGGTTTGTTCCGCAAATAACATCAGTAGGGAGATCACACGAAGAATTACTCTTGCCAATCGTTGTTTCTATGGAGTAAAACGGCAATAGAGTAGCAAAGCCCTATCTCGAACTACTAAGGTAACTCTTTATAAGACACTAATCATCCCAGTCCTGCTGTATGGCGCAGAAGCATGGGGGTTGACAAAACCGGATGAGGATGCCCTTGGTGATTTCGGGAGAAAAGTTCTTCGAGCGATCTTTGGTCCCGTCTGCATAGACGGTGAGTGGAGGAGAAGGTACAATGCCGAGCTATACGGTCTGTACAAGGACATCGACTTAGCCAGAAGAGTTCACATACAGCGACTAAGATGGCTGGGTGATTTAGAGCGGATCGAGCCCAACGTTCCCGCCAAGCAATTCTTCGACTCTACTCCGGATGGACGGCGCAGTAGAGGACGACCTCGTAGTAGGTGGCGCAAACAAGTGGGGAGGGGCCTCAACCAACTTGGCGTGCACAACTGGAGGCAGCTGGCTCGTTACCGTGCTGGCTGGAGAGGTTTGTTGGTTGAGGCCCAGGTCCACCCCGGACTGTGGCGCCACATAACTTTTATTTATCCCATAAAAAGGTTCCAGTCCAAAAAATGTAGTGTCTGAGTCTTGCTACTAGCCGATGCTGCTTTGTCCCACCACTCCTATATGTCCTGCTACCCAGTATAGAGTTACCTTATCAGCCTGATCCAGTCTGTTGATCTTGGTGAGGCACTCCCATACTGGTCTCGAACTGATTTCGTATGAGTTCAGTGCCTTGATTGATAGATATTTCCTGTCGAGGTTGAATTGGGAGCATCTTTCGAGAGCGTAAGCCTCTGTTGGGAATGTACTAGAGAAATTTCCAGAGATTCGGAGTATCTAGTCGTGAGCCTTCTTTTGAAGTTATTGAATTAATCGATGACTACGATTCATCAGGTACATCAAGAGTAAGGGTCTTAAAATCCGTGTATTATGAACAAAAAGGTAATTTGCCATCTTGGGGCGCCTTTTGTGTTATTTTTTTTTTTCGGAATGGTAGTAAGAATATAGTGATCCATTGTCATCGGACTTATACACGTGTGTAAAATTTCAAAGCTCAATTAGGACTAGCCAAAATTTTGATTGCAAGATTTGTAGCGGACATATGTACGTATTTACAACAAAGGAAACTAAATAAAAGCTTTTAAAATGTGTTCTATTTTTTCAGAAACGATTTAGTTCGATATCCATACCACTACAATACCGTTCTGGTAACCTTGGTAAAGTCAAACCATTACTTAAAACGCATATACTGATACTACGATTTTTATTACATATTTTGATAAAACGACATTTGACCCACATACTCGTAGCATTGTCTTACTTAAAACGTAGCAACATGTCCAACAAAATATACTGTTCCAGGGCCCTTGATTGCAAAGACAAATGGATGGTCAGCTCGGAAGTTCTTCGGCGGTGTCAATTTCGCCGACATAGGCGATATTTTTATAACTGCCAGGAACAGAGAAGAACATGCTTATTAGGTGACCTACTTGAAAGGTTTGTACTTACATGAAGCTGCAGCTGCTTCCGATCCAGCTTCATTAACATCAATGAAGGCCTTATGCTGAACGTCAGACACCTTTACCCTTGGGCCTGATTCGAAGATCCCAGATAAGTTGGCTGAATTTTCAAATATCGAACGGATACCCAACTGCTTGAAATGAAGGTAGCATATAAATCAGAAAATCAATCAATCAATATATAGTAAACCTACCCTCTTTAGAGTATCCTTCAATCCGATTGTGAACTCAATTTTGAATTTTGGCAACAATACGTTTACATCTTGAACACTTAATCTAGATGGCAACTGACTGATGTTAATAGAACTCAGTTTTTCTTCTAAGCTGGCTAAGCCATCTCGCTGGTTTGGAAGGATTATGATCATCGATATATCCGAGTCCTTATATGGTAACTCAATCGCAGTGGCATCTAATCCTGACAACTCGGCATATTTGAAACGCTCATCACTGGCGGACATTGTGTCGACGTCCACCGATGCTGTTTGGCTAATCCAAAATGGTCTCTTACGTGTCGCGCGAAGACTGAAGTGTGTTTGCCATTTGCCCTTGAAATAAATCGCATTCACAATTATAGCACTCGTGTCGTCATCCACTGATCCGGGCTGCAAGAGGTTGGTAATTTTATTGTTAGTTTTCTGTTCGACCCATGAGTTGATTGTTTGAATGGCAAGTGAGCTTCGACTGAAGTTCACTAATTCAGCTTCTGAGTTGAAATACTTCAGCGCAAGTTCATTGAAAGTAGATCGAAGTTGATAGGGGGAACCGACGAAAAGTCTGTTAGCTATGGTAAGTTGTGCTTCACCACTCTTTGCGTTCAGTATTTCAGCGAAATATCTGCCCACTTCTTCTTTGCTGCTCGATGGTAAGCGAAGTCCTTGTACTAGTTCATTAGCTGTTTCTCCTTCCGCACCAAGAAAGAGCATTGCCAGTGCAGTTTGTATGGATATTGGTGAAAGGATTACATTTTCGTTGGTTCTTGATTTGGAAACTTCCCTGGACAAAACTGTAGTGAAGCTTCGGCTATTTACAGATGGTGATTTGGTGGATGACCCGAATTGAATGATCCCAATTAAAGTAATTAATAGAGCTGAAAGGAAAGTTGGAAGATTTTATGTTGAGAGAGATGCAAACAAAAGTAATAACAGAGTATGGCTACGTTAAGTTAGTTTGCAGTGGCTGCCAGCTTACGTCAACACAGCAGAGCAGAAATAGGTCCGTTGTGATACCACATCGATCATGTAATCCCTGCCTACTCGTTAAAACCATTTTAAACTTCTGATAAAGCGTCAGAGGTTCCTAATATGAATGTTTATCAAATCGCATAGATCGTTCTAATAGCAAACTTCTAAGTGAAGCTTTCTTCTGTGGAAGAGAGCTGGGCACGTACAAAGAAAGTGGAGAATAGTTTGTTCCTTTTCTTCATCCATACAGCTTCTGAAAAAATCGTCCGAACATACGCTAGGCCTTGTTGTAACGGGTGCGCCATCTTTTATGTCGGTATGTACACATTAAATAACTTTAACGTTTATCAACTGATTGTCTTGAGTAGACATGTTTTTGAAACGTCAATTTAGTAGAATTTTAAGCATGAATCGCTTCATACCGAAACAATGCGCCAAAATAGTGACGCTGTACATTGAAAATAGTCGTTCAGTTGTGTTAACTCAACGCACCGTCTGACAACACTTTTCATCATTTGGTGTCGAATTTTATTGAGCAGGGGACAGTGAAAGATCGTCGACATGCCGTTCATCAACGCTCAAGACGTTCTAATGAACTGGTTAAAGCGGTAAGAGAGGGTGTTGCCGAAAACCCACATGTGTCGTATCGTCAACGCGCTCAGTATTTTGGCGTCAGTGAAACTACCTTGCGGCGCATTTTGAAGGATGATTTGCATTTGTTTCCATATAAAGTGCAATTGACCCAAAGAATATTGCCGACAGACCGTCCACGTCGTTTGTAATATGGCCAAACAGTCGCTTGAATGGTTGACACTGAACCTGATTTTTGGAAGCAAATTTTGATGACCGACGAGGCCTATTTCTCACTCTCTGGCGCCGTTAATAAATAAAATTGCCGCATTTGGGGAACGGAGAATCCACACGAGATCCAAAACAAAAAGTGACTATTTGGGTCGGTTGCGGCAAAACCATCATTGGGCAATTTTTCTTCAGAGAAGGCGAAATAGTCAATGGGATCGATATTTTTTTTTTGCCTAGGGGGTAGTGGAAAACGCTAATGCGCATGGGAAACAGCCCCGCTCTGTTTCTAGTAGTGTGAGGCTCACTACTCACTAAGAAAACACCTTTAACCTCTTCTTTCTACTTGACACCATCCACACCGGAACCGCTTATCACATTACTTCAAAGTGGTGTTGTTTTCTTTCCCCTCTGGGGACCGGCTTTTTCATATTCAGCTCCTGGTGCGGGTTCCTACATTCTTGCCGGTAAGGCTTTTATCTGCTTTATGAAATTTGTGACGGAATGTTGGCGTCTTCCTCTCTCTTTTTGGATCTTAGTACCGTCTCGATGAAGGAAGATATTCTATTCCACGTGTCGGTACTCGAGGTCATCTTACTTATAGCATTTTCCGGGGAAAAATCGCCTATTTCCGACTCCAGTCTACTCCTCTGCTCTGTCCATCTGCTATAGGCGAAAAAGGTGTGGAAAGCGTCGTCTTCCGCTATGTCTCCATATTGGCAGGCTGCGCTCTCTGCTTTACCCATTTTGTGGAGGTGTCGGTTGAAATATTCATGTCCTGTTAGGAATTGAGTGTCAAAGTAGTTCACTTCGCTGTGTTCTCACTCTGTCCAAGCCGTGACGTCTGTAATCAGCCTTGCTGTCCACCTCCCCCTCGTTTCAGCGCTCCACCTTCTCTGCCAAGCCTGCTTGGTAAGCTCCTTCGCTTCCGCGACTGCGAGTTCTGATCCTACTTCCGTCTTCTTGTCGTGGGCGTACTTCCTCTCTGTCGCTAGGAGGTCGATGGGGGTCACACCCGCAACTACGAGGACGGCTGGTTCCGACACTGTGCGCTAGGAGCTTGCAACTCGGAGAGCTCCTCGCCTTTGTACTGCGGCAATTTGCTTTCTGTACTTCTCCTATCTAAGTGTGTCTGCCCAGATCTCACACCGACACAGAAGAATGGCGTGGGTGATGGACATGAGGAGTCGTCGTCTACTCATTGTTGGGCCTCCGATATTTGCCATAAGCTTACTCAGTGATGACGTGACCTTCGCAGCTCGCTCAGATGCGGACTTAATCTGTTGCCAGAAAGAGAGTTTAGAGTCCAGGGTGATTCCTAGATACCTTACTGCTGGTTCGCTGATTATCACTTCTGGACCTACTCGGAACTCAGCAATGGTCGGGATCCGTTTCCTAGTCAGAAGAACTATCTCTGTTTTTTCCGCGGCGAGACTAAGGCCATGGGCTTCCATCCAGGCGAGTACTCGTCTCATTACCTGGTTCAGTTTCAGCTGAGCCTCTTCGATGTCCCTTGCGGTAATCACCGCACCGATGTCATCTGCGTGCCCGACTAAGAAGGTATCGTCGGGCATCTCCATGCGAAGGAGATCGGATCCAAGGATTGAGCCCTGCGCTGCTCCAGCAGTGATTTCCTTTCTGTGAGTACCCTCCATGGTGTCGTACAGAAGTTCCCTGTCTTTGAGATAGTTCTTCACAATTTGCAAAAGATAAATGGGATCGATATTGGCTCATTGTGTATGCTCACAATCGTTTATTATGATGCTGGACCTGCCAATGCTGTTCTCATTACTGCTGCTTCAAATTATATTTATCATACTATTGATTCTGATGCTGTCGCTGCTGCTTCCGTCGCAAAACATTGTAATTTATGTATTTATTATCAAAATACTGGTGAGATAAGAAATAGATTGGATAAATTAAATTCCTATTTTTCTGCACGTGACTATGATATTATAGTTCTCACTGAAACTTGGATTAACGATGATCATAAGAATTCTGAAATGTTTGACAAGAAGCAATTTATTTTTTTTCCGCGGGTAGGTGAAAAATCTTCCATAGACACTATGAGAATAGCAAGCGCGTGCTCATAGTAGTGTCAGATTCTTACTGACTAAAAAAACACCACCCTTCTATATATATTTGTTAGATACCGCAACTAAGTATTAACTTATCAAGCAATTTTTCTATTATGAAATAAAACCGTTTGGCAGGTTACTTTCCACGGAAAGATCCTGCATATTCCGCAATCTAGACGCGGTTAATCATTATCTCAGCAAGTCGAAAGGTTTCGTCCTTTGTAGTCGGCGCAATAAATTACTCTCATCCAAAATTTGTAGGACTGTATTGTTGACATGTCCGATTAGTCGATTTTTATGCTTTATCGCGAAGCTTCTAGTTTTAGCTTCGATTGTCGGAATTCCGAGATCCCTGTGGATATCGTCGTTTCTTTTATACCACGGTGCTTGGACAATTTCTCTTAGCACTTTATTTTGAAAAGTTTGTAAAATATTTGCATTTGTTTTCATGGTACAACCCCAAAGTTGTATACCGTAGGTACACACCGGCCTTAGCACTTGCTTGTATAAAAGCAGTTTGTTCTCAGTACTGAGCTGGGAATGTTTTCCGAGTAACCAGTACATTTCGCTATGTTTGATTCCGAGTTCTTTACGTTTCATTATTTTCACGTGCGAACTCCATTTCAGCCTTGCGTCAAGTGTCATTCCCAGGTATTTGGCCTCGTTTGCAAATTGTATTCGGGCCGAGTTTAGGAAAATTTGTTAGGTTAGTTTTCTTGTAAGTGAAATTCACGTGAACAGATTTAGATTGGTTGAGGGCGATCCGCCAGTCCCTCGTCCATTGATTTATTTCATTTAGCGCGTTTTGCAGTTTTTCAGTCGTTTCTTCGATTGTTTTACCTACTGCTAGGATAGCGGTGTCATCGGCAAACATAGCAGGGATAGTGCCATCTTCTATCGGTATATCACGAGTATATAACAGATAGGGAAGCGGCCCAAGCACGCTTCCTTGTGGTACGCCGGCCGAAATTTTCTTGAGCTCCAAATATTAATTTCCATGTCTAACACGAAAGAGTCTATTCCCGAGATATGATTCTAGAATATCGTATAAGCATAGAGGGAGAACTTGTCGTAGTTTGCATTTCAAGCCATCATGCCACACCTTATCAAAGGCTTGCGAGACGTCAAGAAATACGCTTGAGCAAATCTTTTTTTGTTCAAATGGTTTCTGAATTACGTCAGCAATTCTATGCACCTGGTCAATCGTTGAATGCTTACTTCTGAACCCAAACTGGTGGTCAGGGATAAGATTATTTTCTTCTATAACCGGTTGGAGACGCCTTTGTAATATCCTCTCGAAAATTATAGATATGACTGGAAGAAGCGAAATTGGTCTATACGATTTTACCTCATTTGGCGGTTTTCCTGGTTTTAAAACCATTATTACTTCCGCAACTTTCTATTTGCTCGGAACGTGTTTTAATCTGAGCGCAGCATTTACAATATAGAGAAGCTTAATCAATGCTTTTCTAGATAAAACTTTGAGAATTTCTCCGGTGATCAAATCACAACCTGGAGCTTTCTTAGGTTTTCGATTCTCGATCTCATTTTTGAGTTCCCTTAGCGTTGCACTTGTGAGTGTTAAGTACTTAGATGGTAAATCAGGCATATTGATGTTATCGTAAGCCACTTGACCATCGTACGGTTTAAAGGTTTCTTCCAGGTGGGCCGCAAAGACGTCCGTTTTTTCTTTATCTTCCCTCGCCCATTCACTTGATTTAATTTGATTGGCGGCGCGGGGACTTTGGGCGTTTTGATGCCTTTTACAGCTTTCCAAAGTGAATAATTGGAATCTTTTTTTCGCTGTTAAACTTTCAAGGTAAGAGCCTATTGCACGATTCTTAAAATCCTTAATAGTCTTCTTGAACGAATTGAGTTGCTTGAATGTGTGCCTGTGCTGCGGAGCACGACTCTGTTGCCATTTTTTACGCGCTTTTCGTTTTTCCTTGACCAATTCCTTTATTTCCGGAGGATATCGTAAGCCGTATTTGTCCGGCGTTTTCCTTGGGAGTACTATTCCCAGAGGCGAGCTGTACGATCTCAACGAAGCGATCAACTTCAACCTCAAGTTCAAAGAGTGTCGTAAGTGGAACGCTCAGTTCAACATTATCTTCAATTTCGTTCCTAAAGCCTTCCCAGTTATTTGTTCGACCAGTTAATCTCGCTGGCTCTAGGTTATAGACTAGTTTTTCGCTGATTGTTAGAATAACCGGGGAATGATCAGACGACAGATCAAAGCTCTCTTTGACTTTTATATGGTTGGTAGATATTCCTTTCACAACGAAAAAATCGATCAGGTCAGGTATTTTCGAAGTATCAGTTGGCTAGTAAGTCGGTTTACCCGTCGAATGGAAATCATTACTGTACTCCATTTTTTTTTTTTTTTTTGCCTAGGGGGTAGCGGAAAAACGCTAATGCGCACGGGAAACAGTCTCGCTCTGCTTCTAGCAGTGTGAGACTCACTACTCACTAAAAAACCACCTTTAACCTCTTCTTTCTACTTGACACCATCCACTCCGGAACCGCTTATCGCATTACTTCAGAGTGGTGTCGTTTTCTTTCCCCTCTGGGGACCGGCTTTTTCATATTCAGCTCCTGGTGCGGGTTTATACATTCTTGCCGGTAAGGCTTTTATCTACTTTATGTAATTTGTGAGGGAATGTTGGCGTCTTCCTCTCTCTTTTTGGATCTTAGTACCGTCTCGATAAAGGAAGATATTCTATTCCACGTGTCGGTACTCGAGATCATTTTGCTTATAGCATTTTCCGGGGAAAAATCGCCTATTTCCGACTCCAGTCTACTCCTCTGCTCTGTCCATCTGCTACAGGCGAAAAAGGTGTAGGAAGCGTCGTTTTCCGCTGAGTCTCCATATTGGCAGGCTGCGCTCTCTACTTTACCCATTTTGTGGAGGTATCGGTTAAAATACCCATGTCCGGTTAGGAATTGAGTGACAAAGTAGTTCACTTCGCCCTGTTCCCGCTCTGTCCAAGCCGTGACGTCTGTAATCAGCCTCGCTGTCCACCTCCCCCTCGTTTCAGCGCTCCACTTTCTCTGCCAAGCCTGCTTGGTAAGCTCCTTCGCTTCCGCGACTGCGAGTTCTGATCCTACTTCCGCCTTCTTGTCGTGGCCGTACTTTCTCTCTGTCGCTAGGAGGTCGATGGGGGTCACACCCGCAACTACGAGGACGGCTGGTTCCGACACTGTGCGCTAGGAGCTTGCAACTCGGAGAGCTCCTCGCCTTTGTACTGCGGCAATTTGCTTTCTATACTTCTCCTGTCTAAGTGCGTCTGCCCAGATCTCACACCCATACAGAAGAATGGCGTGGGTGATGGACATGAGGAGTCGTCGCCTACTCATTGTTGGGCCTCCGATATTTGCCATAAGCTTACTCAGCCTTGAAGGTCACCTTCGCAGCTCGCTCAGATGCGGACTTAATCTGTTGCCAGAAAGAGAGTTTAAAGTCCAGGGCGATTTCTAGATACCTTACTGCTGGTTTGCTAATTATAACTTCTGGACCTACTCGGAACTCGGCAATGGTCAGGATCCGTTTCCTAGTCAGAAGAACTATCTCTGTTTTTTCCGCGGCGAGACTAAGGCCATGGGCTTCCATCTAGGCGAGTACTCGTCTCATTACCTGGTTCAGTTTCAGCTGAGCCCCTTCGATGTCCCTTGCGGTAATCACCGCACCGATGTCATCTGCGTACCCGACTAAGAAGGTATCGCGAAGGATTCCATCATATGAGATATTCCACGGATCGGGTCCAAGGATTGAGTCCTGCGCTGCTCCAGCAGTGATTTCCTTTCTGTGAGTACCCTCCATGGTGTCGTACAGAAGTTCCCTGTCTTTGAGATAGTCCTTCACAATTTGCAGAAGATATTGCGGTATCCTGAAGGTGTTCTCGAGCGCATCTAACATATCTCCCCAACTGGCCGAATTGAAGGCATTCCTCACATCCAGAGCTGCCAGCACGACGATTCGCCTTGAGTAGTGATTTCCCATTTGGGCAAGGTGGGTGGTTTTGACTACTTCCTCAATTGCTCCTATCGTGGAGTGGCGTTTTCTGAATCCGTGCTGTCGATCGGATAGGCCACCTGCTCTTTGGATTGCTTCTGTGATTCGAGGCTTTAGCATCTTCTCGAGGAGTTTTCCTGCCGTGTCCAGCATGCACAGAGGTCTGTATGCTGATGGGGAATCCGATTCTCCTTTTCCCTTGCTTATGAGTACCAGGCCTTGTACCTTCCACTTCTTGAGAAAGATCCCTTCCTTTAGACAGCCATTATACATACTTAGAAGTATCTGTGGGCAAGTTTTGGCAACCGTTTTTAATACTTCCGCTGGTATGCCGTCGGGGCCGGGGGCCTTATTGTTCTGAAGAGATTTAGCTGCTAGAATCAGCTCTTCTTCGCTGAACAAGGGGATGTCTTGTTGTTGGGCAGGGAGATCTCCAATGACCTAACAGGGTGGGCCGGGAAGAGTGTGTCTACTATGCTCTTCATTAGCTCTGCGGTCATCGTGGGGGGTGACGCTTACGCTCCTAATTTTTTCATGACAACCCCAACTGTACTCCATACCTGCCCCATAGAGCATTCTACCTTTTTTCGAACTGTATCTTGAGCCCCAGAACGTGTGTTTCGCATTAAAATCGCCGCCAATAATGAAATAAGGTTTAACCGATTCAAACAAGTTAGTAAAATCAGATTTTTCAAGCGCGGAACGCGGTGGACAGTAGATAGACGAAATTTGAAGAGTACGCTGACTATTTTTAACTTGAATCGTGCAAAGTTGCAAAGTTTCAAACTCTATTTTTAGGTCTTCGGATTGCTCGATACAGTCTTTAATAAACAAGGATGATCCATCTCTGGCTTTTCCCGAAGTGTGACAAGCGTGGTAATCATTATAGCCTTTTATTTTTAAATGCGATTCCTTTCTTACGTTGGTTTCAGATGTCAAGCAAATGTCAATATCGTTTTCACGCATGAAGATTTCCAATTCGTCAAGTTTTTGCAAAAGCCCGTTTGCATTCCAAGTACATATTTTTAACATTCGTTTGTCATTCATATTCTAGTTGAAGTGCTCGTTTTCTGTGAATTATTTTCAAGCTTAACCAGCCTATCGAGAATAATTTTATTTATTTTGCTTTGTTCTTCAAGTTTCGCGAGAATAACTGAGAAAACATGAGAAAAGGGTCCGTCGAAATTTCAACGTTTTTTGGTTTTTCGGAAGCCGCGGCCTGAGCGTAAGACTGTATTGCTGCTGTCCGAGGGTCATTACCCGGTGGCTTTTCCAATCTTAAATTTTTAGTACCGTTTGTTTTAAGAGCAAAGGTAGAGGAATTTTCTGTTGTCACTCTTTCCCTCACCTTTTTGTGCTCTGAACCCGGTAGTTTTAGGTTGCCTACTTTCTCCGGCGCGATCTTACGCTTTGGCTTAGTTTGCAATTTTGATTTTGTATTTAGTGGCTTAAAGAGCGCATCTCTCCGTTTTTGCAACTCCTTAGCTACTTCACAGCCTCTATAATTTGCCGGGTGCTTTCCCTTACAATTAGCACATGTTGCAGAAGTTTGTTTGCTTACTCCATAAACTTGGAAGAGGTGATTTCCGCCGCATTTCACACATCGTGTCTCCTTTTGGCAATACGTTTGCGTATGATTGAATCCTTGGAATCGTTTGCACTGAGGTATCAACCTTGTATTCTTGCGCATGGGATCGATTTTGACTACGACATTCAGAATTGTTCTTATTTCGTAAATCTTATCTAAGCTTTCAGCTTTATCAAAAGTTAGCATAAAAAGCGGAAGCCCACGCTTTACCGTCGTTTCCTCGCCTTCCAATTTTTGTTTTTCCCGTTTAACTAAATTTACTGCATCGACGATTTTAAAGTTTTTGCTCTTCAAATCGTGAACAACATTTTCCTTTAAGCATGAGGCATGAAGTCCTCTAGCTACCACTCGTATCGGTCTTTCATATTTATTTTCATAAGTATACCACTGAATTTTCTCAGTATTCAGTTTATTAGATACTAAGCGGTAACTGTCTGAGTCCTTTACGCTTACTTTCCATTTATTGTTGTTGAGCGATGTTACTCCAAAATCGGATAACAACAGAGATTCAAGAATAGAATGCAGTTTATTATAGTCTGCAAATCCGATTACGTTTATTGGTGGCGGTGATCGTACATTAGCTTGTGGATTTTCTTCGACACTTGTGTTTATTTTGTCACACTGTTCGTTATCTTCCCGCTTATTTTGTGTGTTTTCTTACCTCGTTACCATTTCGGGCGAAGAGCCAGCTTTTCGTTTCTTAACTGGTCGTTTTTTTAGGATCCAGTTGGTTTCCCGACTTAGTTCTTCGTCATCCGTTTGGTAATCAGTGTTATCGGGGACGTTTGAACTCGCAGCAGACTCATTACGAGGTTTCTTTATATTCTTGAATGCTTTATTTTCTGCTTTAAGTACATTTAGTTCTTGTTTTAGTTCTTCGCAGAGAAGTTCTATTTTACTTAGCGTGGTCCGGAGTTCCGTAAGGTTTTGAATTTTCGCTGAAGTCCGTTGATCGTGCGCCGACACGTTTTTATGGATGATCTTGATAGTGGAGATCTAACTACCCTGGTACCTTTTTTAAAAGGGTCAGATAAACTTAATAAATGGCTCTCCCCAGAATCCGTAGAGCCGACCTCCGAAGAGGGTGGATTTTCCAGTGTACCTGGACTGCCACCTGGGGTATTTATATCTTTTGTTTTGTTCATTGCATACTTTGTATACGCCATACTCGGTATACGGAGGGTGGATTTTAGTCGCCTCTTACGACAGGCATGCCTACCTCGTGTATATTCTAACCCCTACCCGAAGGGGGTTTGAAGCAATATGAAGTGTTCCGCAAGGATCACTGTCATATTAAAACTGATCTCTAGAGGAGGTGGAGTTCTTGTTGCTGTTGGAACCCATATATCAGCCGATGAAATTCGATTTAAGATCAATTTGCCCTCATTTGATGTAGATCTTTTAATTGTCAAAGTGTCTTTCACTTCACATGCTGATTTATATATCAATGTATGTTACATTCGCTCATGTAGCTCTCTAGAGATGTATAATGCATATTTGTCCAATTTTAGGATCTTTTTTAAGTAATTTAAACAGTAGCGATCATATTATATGTTTGGGTGATTTTAATGTAGGAGATATTGAATGGGACTTTGACTTAGATGATAACTATCTAGTTCCCTTTAATGTGAGGTCAACCATAGAAATTGCGATCACAGATCTTTTTAGTCAGTTCAATCTTGTTCAAATTAATAATTTTTGTAAAAACCTGAACCGCCAACTACACTTGGTATTTGTTGTTAAGGAGTTTGATACTTCTATTGATATTGTTAAGGTTCCAGTAATTCAAAACACCATTCACCGTAAAAGTGTTTGTGTAGAAGTAACATTCTTTGATTATATTAGAAATTTAGAAAATTCAAGTACAAAAACATTTGATTTTAAGCGTGCTAATTTTAATGTAATCAATCGGTTTTTTACTGCCATACTATGGAATACTTGGCTATCAGACATTAATCTCGATCATGCCTACATCGTTTTTAGCCACCATTTAAAATATGCACTTGAGGAGTTTGTTACTAAAAAGGATATTAAGAAAAACTCAAATCCTCTTTGGTATAACAAAAAACTATCCAATTTAAAAAATCGGAAGATTAAAGCCTATGAATTGTAGAAGTGCAACAAAAATAATTCACTTTTTCATCTAAAATACTTAAAATTTCTTAAAGAGTTTGATTATCTTAATAAATTTCTATGTAATAGCTATAGTCTGTCCGCTGAATCTTAAGTAAAAAACAATAGTAAACATTTCTGGACCTTTATTAATAATAAACGAAAATCTATTGGTGTACCAAGGAAGAGATATCCAGAGACACTGCCACCATTTACAATTTTTTTGCGAATTACTTCAAATCCGTTTATTGTCCTTCCTCTCCAGCTATTCTTCAATATTTTTTGCTCTCCAAATCAAGTTTCTCTTGGAAATTTGCAGTTAAACCCTTTGGATTTTTTGTATGCCTTAACTGGCTTGGATATAAATAAGGGTGTAGGTCAAGATGGGATCTCTCCCACATTTTTAAAAGAATGTGCAACATCACTTGCATTACTTTTATGTATTATTTTTAATTTATCCCTTAGAACTGGTAATTTTCTTAACGACTGGAAAATGTCTTACATATCACCTATTTTTAAGGCCGGATTCAAACGGGTAGTTTCTAACTATAGGCCTAAATATATGTAAGCTATCAGCCATCCTCAAAATATTTAAAAAGATTGTTTGTAATAAACTAAACTTCGCTGTCAAAGAAATGATATCGGACTCCCAGCATGAATTTGTTCAAGGCAAATCCACTGCCACTAACTTACGAGTAGCAATTCTATGCGAGAAAATAAAAAAGAATTTTGAACTCGGCTGTCACACTGATATTATTTTTTACCGATTTTGCAAAGTCTTTTGACAGAGTTAATCATAGAGTGCTGATCGCAAAGTTAAAAAGGTGGAGTCTTTTCCACGCTAATATGTCTCCTTGTGATGGATGAGATCTTGGTAATACTGAAGGAAATCGGCTTCAATGTGATGGCCTATGCGGACGATGTCGTTATCCTGGTTTCGGGAAAATTTCCTCCAGTCCTAAGTGAAAGGCTCAATTTCGCGCTACAACTAGTGGATAGCTGGGTCAACAGCAATGGGCTGGGAGTGAATCCTTCAAAGACGGAGGTAGTTCTCTTCACTAAGAGGAGATCAATTCCTACCTTCAGAACCCCAAATATCGGTGGCATTGAACTAAGTATCTCAAGTTCAGCTGGGTATCTGGGTATAATTCTCGATTCCAAATTTAACTGGAAGGAAAATTTTGCCGAGCGCGTTAAAAAAGCAAGCGTAGCTTTCTTCTCCTGCAAAAAGGCATTCAGTAATACGTGAGGCTTCAAACCAGCTGTAGCGTGCTGGATATACACGGCGGTTGTAAGATCCATTCTGACATATTGTTCACTAGTATGGTGGACGGCACTTTAGAAGCAATACCAGCTTTCAGACCTCACCAAAAGCCAGAGGGCCGAGCGCATCGGACTCATGGGATAAATGAAAACAGCACCAATAGCGGCAATGGAAACCATGCTTAGATTCATTCCGCTTGATATATACTGCAGCAGTCTGGCGGCCAAAACCGTTGTAAGACTGAGAGAAGGCCAATTGTGGTCATCAAGCCTTTACGGCCATGCCTCCATTCTGTCCCGATGGGGGATCACCAGCGGATTGACGGGAACTGATCACATGAACCCGATGCTAGCATTTGATAAGAGATTCATTACAAGAATTCCTGATAGAATATACTGGAAGAACCGAAGAACCATGAAGAAAAAGGAGTTGGCTTCTGAGATGGACGTTGGCACGGGAGCCGGATTTTATTGTGAAGCCCTAGGAATAAACCACTCCTTTAGAATAAACGACAACTGCAGCGTCTTCCAGGCCGAGGTCACAGCCATTATACAGTCTGCTGAAATTATACGCGAGAGCAATATCGTTGGTAAAACGATCGCTGTCTATATAGACAGCCAGGCAGCCGTTAAGGCTTTGGACTCTGCCGTAATTAGGTCGAGGCTCGTGAGAAGCTGTAAATCACTATTCAACGAGATATCTAGAGTCAATGCGGTGACCCTCTGCTGGGTACCAGGGCATATGGATATCGAAGGTAACGAGAGGGCTGACGAGCTTACTAGGAAAGGATCGGCGCTGCACTTATCGCGGGCCCTCCCCTCCGTAGCAACCCCAATCAGTACCTTGCGGAAAAAAATAGAGGATGAAGCCACCGGTCGAGCAAACATACGCTGGGTTCATCTGGAAACATGCGCAATGGCCAGGGCGCTATGGCCGACCTACAGCAAGAAGAGATCAACCTCTCTGGTAAAACTTAGTCATTATAATGCACGGGTCATTTCTGTCATAATTACTGGACATTGTGTCATTGGGGTTCACGCGGAGCAACTCGGTGTGCTGCGTAATGCCTATTGCAGAAGTTGCAGGGACGAAGAAGAAATTGAATCCATTCGTCACCTGTTGTGTGACTGTCCTGCCCTATCCGTCAGAAGAATGAGGACTCTTAGTAGTTACTTCTTCTCGGAGCTGGAGGACTTGGGTAATGTTGAGCTAGCGGACCTCCTGAGATTCATATCACTTTCTGGGTGATTCTAACGGCGGATTTTCTTTACAGCGTTTCCAGGGTTAAATGATTGGGTACAATTGGTCTGAGTGAGCAGTGACTCTTTGTCAAAATATAACCTAACCTTCTAACATCAGGGGCTCCGCAAGGAAGCCACATAGGGCCCTTGCATTTTGTCCTCTCTGTCAACGTTATTCCGTCCTATATTCGAAAATCCACGTGTCTTTTATTTGCCGATGACTTGAAAATATTTCACTCTATTCAAACTGTGCACGATTGCTTGCATCTCCAAGAAGATCTTAATATGCTAGCCAGTTGGTGTCAATATAACCTCCTAGATTTAAATGTGTCTAAGTGCCAAAGCCTTACCTGTCTGAGATGCATAAGTCCAATATCTTTTAATTACCAAATTAACAATGTTGTGTTAGAAACAGTAAGTTTTAAAAAGGACCTTATAGTCATATTGGACCCGCAACGTATATTTCATTCTCATGTTGACTAAATTGTGAGTAATGCCTTTAGAATGTTCGGGTTTATTTGGCGTAATATGAAAAAAATTCTCTGATCCCTATGCACTGAAGGTAGTACAATCTGGAATCCTTACCATCACAACCGCTCCCACAGGATAGAGAGGGTACAGAAATGCTTTAATAGGTATGCTTTTAGAAAGCTAAGAACGAATATTGGTACTCCACCCTACTTAACCAGATGCCTTCTTTTTAACATACTAACTCTTGAAGATAGACGAAAGTATTTTAGTATAATGTTTATAAGGGATATTATTATAGATATAAAATTATCACATTAAATGTCCTTATTTACTTTGGCCGCCAAACTTTTATTTTCTTGCAAGAAATTTGCATACTAGATTTCATATTCGTTAACAGTTTTACAGAAAAAATGATGGCAGTAATGAACCAATTAAGCGTTGTACTAACGAAGTAAATTGTATTCTTGATCGCATTGGTGTTTTTGAAACCCGTTCAAGGAATTCTTTTACTAGACGTTTCAACAAGACGGTGCGCTAAGCCACACTGCAAATTAAACAATGAAGTTTCTGCAACGAAAATTCCCTGGACGTGTGCTGTCAAAAAATGGTGACATTGACTGGCCACCCAGATCTCGAGATTTGACTCTTCCGGACTTCTTTTTGTGCGGTTCTTTGAAAAGCAAAGTATACGCCAATAAGCCTCAGACCATTAACGAGCACAAGGCAAACATTCGAAATCATGGCTATACCGCCCAAGATGCTCGAAAAAGTGATGCAAAGCGCAGTAAAAAGGGCACATTTTGCTTTGGCCAATAGAGGCGGCCACTTGATTGATGTTGTATTCAAGAACAGATTCAAATAAATTGTGAAGCGCCAAGTTAAATAAAAGTACCTCATATATAGAAATCGGTTGTTCTTTGTTTTAAGTTATTCAATATTCACATACCGACATGAAATTTGGCGCACCCTGTATACTTGCCGACTAGACAGTGCCCTTAAATAATAATAGAGTAAAGTGTAATGCAATTGATAGAAAATATTGCTATTCTAGCGTTATAGCGCACTTAAGTATCAGTTTTACTGAAGTATATATGTATGCATTTACCTACTTCAGAAAAAACATTAATTGTTTATTTCAAGCGATTTCGGCAGTGAATAAGCTAGTTTAGTCTAAGTGTGTCTATCTATTTACAGATATTCATCTTAACCGAACCAAACTGTGTAGTTGTCGCTGTTGGCACCAGGTAAAAAAACTTATTTAAAATTAGTTAATTGCTAATCACTAAACTTCATACATGTGCATGTTCTGCACTAAAAGCATTTCAGGTATACTGCGGAAGTCTGCGGAAATATAGTATATTATTATACTAAAGACATCATCGTTGCTGGGCTTGGAACAAAGAAGTAAATCAAGTTAAGCCATTGAGTATAATAAAATAAAAGGCTGCGAAATATCATATGCACTAGCTTTTCACTGTTTCACATAAAAGTGCTAGATGTATGCATTCGAATTTTATTTTTAGATATTTGCTCTTGAACATAGTGTTGGGGATTTGAGGGACGCTAGAAGAAGTTAAACGGTGTATTAGACTGAATATCCTTCATTTCTAAATAAAATATTTACTAAAAAAAAAAAATACATACTGATAAAGCAAAACACTAACAAAATACCCTTACATAATTTAAATTTCATATTTCCGTAAGTTACTATCACTGGTTAGAAACCAATCAAAATTTGAATATAGTTCTTTATAGATTGACTCGCACGGAATACTAAATGATTGGATTGAAGTTTCTACTTATCAAGATCATCGCAAACATTTGCAAACTCGGAACGAGTGTTGCCGCGATCTAATAAATGCCCGGGCTACTTCTGGAAACAGGTGTACTTTAAAAAAAAAAAAATGTTGACATACAAATTAAATTAAGTAAATTAAAGTAATGACTTTACGTGTAAACTAATTTGAATTTCTTGCTTGCAGTGGAGCGAATTAGAAAAAAATACGGTTGCCTGAAAAACTACACTTCACATGTATGTCCAAGACCAAAATATATTTTGTTTTTTTGCCTAAGGGATGGTGGAAAACGTTACTGCTCACGAGAAACAGGCCCGCTCTGTTTCAAGTAGTTTAGGAGTTGGTACTCACTAAAAAAACCACATTTAATCCTTTTTTTACGTGACACCATCCACTACTTTAGAGTGGGTTAATTCTTTCTTGGGCTGGTCAAACGGTAGTGCATGCGATCATATGAAAAACACAAGGGTTTTCATTCAGCTGAGACCTACCAACTCCTACACTCAACCTCCACGCGGTGACAGCCGGGTGCCTAGTACCTTAATCCAAGAAATGGGTAACCAACCCTGTTTGGCGGATTCTTGGTGGCAGCAGATGAGAGGGGGAAGAGTGTTTTCTCACTAGAGCACTTCTTCCTGTTCCAGGCGGCAGCGGACGAATTCTCTAGACGGGGTCAACGGTGGCGTCTATAGTTCCAGTTAGGTTGAACTTAGTGAATACCTTGCGCGAGCTGCTTCGACGTATTCGTATTCGGATCACAGGTTGGTAAGGAATTTCTAATGTTGGTCAGGGCATTGGAATAGAGATGATGGCGAAGGAGCCCTTAATGGGCCAACGGCAGCGCTCATACTCCCGTAGTGGACTACTGGCACCGGTGTTGCCGGCCCCTCGTCCTAGGGGAATAATTAAGGAACTGGCCCTCCAGGTTGGGGGTTGTGCCGTCGGGGTAACTTCCCTACCACGTAAAAAATCGATGGTTCCGAAACAACCAAAAGCCTCGGATAAGGATGACCCCAGCAAACCAAATAAGGACAACGACCTTCGGATCTGTATGTGGAATGTTCTGTCCCTTTACAGACCACGTGCAGCCGAACAACCAGCAGAGGCCCTAGACTGCTATAAAGCAGATATTACTGCCCCCCAGGAAGTACGATGGGATGGGCCGGGCAAAAAGAGGATGAAACACTGTGATATCTACTACGGTGCCTGCTACAGAGGCAACAGGCAACACTTATTCGGATGCGGATTTGTCATACGCGCCGCACTTAGGCAAGAAGTCTTAAGTTTCCGACACGTTAGCGAGCGTATTATGACTATCCGGATCAAGGCTAAATTCGCTAACATAAGCCTAATATGTGTTCATGCCACCACGGAAGAAAAGGACCTTGTCACCAAAGAGTGTTTCCACGAGCAATGTCCTAAATACGACGTTAAAATCGTATTGGGCGATTTCAACCCCAAAATAGGAAAGGAGGATGTGTTTGGTAGGGCGGCCGATAAACATGGCCTACACGACACCACGTCTGATAACGGACTAAGGCTAATTGATTTCGCTATGGAGCGAAAGCAGACATGGCGGTCCAATGATCATGTAACGATCAACCAAATTGATTATATTGCGATCGATGCAAGGCATGCCTCCAGTATTCTGGATGTCCGGACCTTCCGAGCGGCCAACATAGACTCGGATCATTACCTTATTGTAGCCAAGGTACGAAGGCGGATATCCCAATCTGAGCAACAAAGAAGAATCACTCTGAGAAAATTTAACGTCGAAAAGCTACAATCGCAAGAGACCGTCAGACTCTTCGCCGAACGCGTATCCCGAAATCTCTCAATCAGCCCCATGCCGCCAGCATCAAGTGCCGAAGACCAGTGGCAACGCTGCCAACATGCCATCAGAAACGCCGCGACAGATGTGCTGGGTCTCGCTCGCCCACCACCGCGAAACCCCTGGTTTGACGAAGAATGCCGGCGAGTGCATGCAGCAAAATAAGAGGCATACAAAACGGTGCTGCAAAGGAAGACGAGAGCTGCTCGTGAGCTCTACGAGCAAAAGAGACGGGAATAACATCGGGTTCTCCAAAAGAAGAAGAAAGAGCATGAGAAGCGCGTGTTTGAGAATATCGAGAGTCTATACTCCAGGAACAATGTACGGAAGTTTTACCAAAAGGTAAAAAGAACGTGTCAGAGGAGAAATACCCGTACAGAAACCTGTAGAGATGAAAATGGAAACCTCGTAGTAGAATCACAGTCGGTGCAGAGAATATGGAAAAACTACTTCTGCAGACTATATAACGGCGACGAAGACCAACATCCCGCTGTCAGACAGAATGAACCATTCAACATAGACAATGATAGTCAAAATTTCCGTCTATCTGACCAAAACGAAGTGAGGATAGCAATATCCAAGCTAAAATCCAACAAGGCTGCTGGACCTGATTGCTTACCGGCCGAACTTTTCAAGGCAGCTGGGGATGAATTGGTTGAGTGCATACATCAAATCATCTCTAAGATTTGGTCAGACGAGTGTATGCCTGATGAATGGAACCTCAGCATCGTTTGCCCAATCAACACGAAAGGAGACCCCCTCAACTGCGCCAATTATAGAGGCATCAGTCTCCTCAACATCGATATTGGGTGAACGCCTGAAACCTTTTATGAGCAGCCTGATTGGACCCTATCCCTATGATTGGACCCTGATTGGATCCTATCCCTATGATTGGACCCTGATTGGATCCTATGGAGAAAACCCAAGAATCACCACCTCTTTATCGATTTCAAGGCCGCCTATGACAGCATCTATAGAGAAGAGCTTTATAGAGCCATGTCTAGTTTGACATCCCAGCCAAACTTGTCCGTCTGTGCAGGCCGACGATGGAGAACGCTCGCTGCTCCATCAAGGTTGGTAATGACCTCACCGAGACCTTTGATGTCAAAAAAGGTTTTAGACAAGGTGACGCGCTGTCATGTAACTTCTTCAATATTATACTTGAACGGATTGTGCGGAACTCACAAGCCTACACCGGAGGCACAATCTATTACAAGTCTGTACAACTGCTTGCATTCGCCGACGATATAGACATTATCGGAAGAACTCAGCGAGCTGTCACCTGTGCGTTTGCAAGCATTGGGGCGGAAGCGATAAACGAGGGCAAAAGCAAGTATATGCTGTCAACAAGAGAAAACCAACACCGACGAATTGGACAGAACGTCACAGTGGGCAACTATAACTTCGAGGTAGTAAGGGACTTTGTCTACCTTGGCTCTGCTATAAATTCTACAAACATGATCAGCGCAGAAATCAATCGAAGAATAACTCTTGCCAATCGCTGTTTTTTGGGGCTTATAAGGTAATTCAACAGTAAAGCCCTATCTCGAGAAACTAAGGAGACTCTATATAAGACCTTGATCATCCCAGTCCTGCTTTACGGCGCTGAAGCATGGGCTTTATTAAAAGAGGATGAAGATATCCCTGATCGCTTCGAGAGAAAAATTCTTCGTAAGATTTTTGGTCCCGTTTGCGTTCACGGATTTTGGAGGAGAAGATTCAACCACGAACTATACGAGTTGTACAGCGACATCGACCTAGTCAAATAACTGCGTATTGGACGTGTAAGATAGCTAGGACATGTAGGACGAATGGACACCAACGCTCCGCACCAACTTGGAGTGCGCAACTGGGGGCAATTAGCTAAAGACCGAGCTAAATAGAGAGGCTTGTTGGTTGAGGCCAAGGTTCACCCCGAACTGTAGCGCCACCTAAGTAAGTAAGTAAGTAAGTAATTCTTTCTTGCCGGTGAGGCTTTCATTATTATTAGATCTCCATTTTTTGATTTAAGTACTTTTTCTATGAATGAGCATACTTGATTCCAGTTTTGTTCACTCATCGGTATATTTGTCACTATGTTTTCCGGGGCGATGACGCCGAACAGAAATTCCAGGGCCCTCCTTTTAGCTTCCCATTTGTTGCATTCGAAGAACGTGTGGTTTGCGTAGTCCACTTCTGAGTCGCCGTATTGATTCGCAAGCCGAACTCCCTATTTTGCCCATTTTACGGAGGTAGGTATTGACATATCTATGTCCGGTAAGAAATTGGGTGACGTAATGTAACACGAGTGTACACTGACGGCATACTCATTTACGAGTACGATCAGTGCACTCAGTGTTTATGTTTTGTTATGGCACACTCATTCATGAGGCCCGAGCATTTAATGTTTAGATTTTATTATGCTTTCATTCTTGCAGCGTCATGATATATGTTGCTTATGAATGTGGGCCACAGCTGTGATGTTATACCATGCAATTATGCTGTGTTGTGCATCTTATGCTTGTTGGGTTTACTACAGCCGCAAGGAGATCAATAGGGGTCATTCCCGCGACTACGAGGACGGCTAGATACGACACCGTTCGATACGAATTTGCTGCACGCAGTGCTGCACGCTTTTGTATGGCGGCCATTTGCTTCATGCGTTTCTCTTCTCCGTTGTGCGTCAGCCCATATGTCGCACCCATACAGGAGAATGCCGCGAATGACTGTCATCAGGAGCTTTCTCTTGCTAGCTGTTGGGCCTCTAACATTTGACATTAATCTGCTCAGTGATGTTGTGACCTTCGCAGCTCGTTTCGAAACATACCGTATTTGATGCCAGAAAGTGAGCTTCGTGTACAGGGCCATCCCTAGGTACTTCACCACTTCCTTGCTCATTATTACCTCAGACCCAACTTGGAAGTCGACAATAGTCGGAATCCTCTTCTTTGTGAAATGGACTATCTCCGTCTTTTCTGTGGGCAAACCATAGTCATGTTATTTCACCCAGAGATGCACCCGCCTCATCACTTAGTTGAGTTTTCTTTGTACGCCATCGGTGTCTTTTGCCGTAATCACCGTGTCGATTTCATCTGCATACCCTACCAGAAAGGTGTCTTTCGCAAGTCCAGAGTTGCTGGCAATACAAATGAGTTCACTTGAAACATAGAAACTGAAGGTATTCGTCTTTTTGTCAACATGACTATTTCCGTTTTCCCTGTTGCAAGGCTTAGGTCGTGTTCTTCCATCCAGGAGTTGACACGTCTCATGACTTGGTTTAGTATCTTCTGTGCATCCTCTGTGTTTCGTGCAGTAATCACTAAGGCAATATCATCCGCGTAGCCGACTAGGAAACTGTCGTCGGGCATCTCCATACGTAAAATCTCGTCATACAAGATATTCCACAAATCAGGTCCCAGTATTGAACCCTGTGCTGCTCCGGTAGTGATTTTCTTCCTACGTAGCCCCTCTGTGGTATCACAGATGAAGCATCTGTCTCTGAGGTAGTCTTTTACCATCCTTAGTAGGTACTCTGCTACTAGGAAGTGCTTTTTTTACATCCAACGTTACTAGCACAGCTATCTTTCCAAAGTGATGGGTACCCTTCTGGGCTTTCTGAACGGCCCTAACCACTTCTTCCACAGCTCCTATTGTAGAGTGGTTTTTCCGGAAGTCATGTTGCCTTTCAGACAAGTTTTCTGCTCTTTGAACTGCCGCAGTGAGTTGCGGCTTCAGCATCTTCTCAAACAGCTTTCCTGTGTTGTCCAACAAGCACAGGGACTTACGCGCAATGGGTTGTCCGGGTTTCCTTGCTGCTTAGTACCAGACGCTGTATTTTCCGGTTTTCGGGAACCACACCTTCAATTAAGCAACTATTGTACATATCGAGCAACAGTCGGGGACAACATCGGCGACTAGGTTCAAAACTTCTGCTGTTATACCGTCGGGGCTTTTTTGTTCTGCATGGTTCTTGTGGCCAGCGTCAGCTCTTCTAGACTAAAGTGTGAAGCCTCTTCTTGTCGGTAAGGGAATGATTCTCGCTCCCTAATTGGATGTTAAGGGAATAGAACGATGACAAAATTTTCTATTCTATTCGCATTTAATGCTGGACAAGCCGCCTGCGAAATTAACTTACGCATAACTACTCTGTAGCCTTTGCCCCAGGGGTCATTATTGACATCCCGTCTCAGATCTTCCCACTTCTACTTCTTGCTCAGATATAATTCCCGTTTGAACTCCAGCTTAGCGATCTTGTACTCTGATAGCATGTCCACAGTTTTTTCGACGTTTCTCCTTCTTCCCCTGGTGACTTTGCGCCTAAGATGTAGACATCTCCTTCTGAGATCCACAATCTCATCTGTCCGCCAATAAACCAGTTTCCTGCGTCCATTCTGATTGCTCAAGAGAGGCATCGCAGCGTCGCATGCTTGGTGTATCTTTCGCATCCACTTTTCCCTCAGCAGTACCTGCCATTTACAAGACAGAATCCTTTCCACTGTCTATTGCAGTTGTGAAAAGCCATCCACTGAGTGTTGCCGTGTTCCATTTGAGTGATCGCCTCTGACTTCCGCAATGACGGCGATGATTTCTTTGCAAATCGAAGGTTATATATTTATGATCACTGCCAGTGTAATCTTCGATGACTCTCCAGTTAGTGATATCAGCAGCAATGCATTTTGATGTTAAGGTAACGCTTGGTATCACCTGGCGATAGTCGGGACGTCTGAAGGTAGGTGTGTTTCCTTCGTTCATGACATGTAGACCCAGTCTGGAGGCCATCTCCAAAATATGTCTCGAGTCTTTAGTGGTTATTCCCCATTCTAGAGCTCTGGCATTGAAGTCTCCTGTGACTAAAATGGGTTCTTCAAATTTTCTTAGAATGTCTTTCAGTTCTTCCAGTTTTCTCGCGAACTTACTCATGCTTTCATTCAGTTCGAAGTAGCAGTTCGCAATTGTGATTTCATCACACCTCGTCAAAAAAAAATAATAAAATAAAAACGTTTGCCCCACCGGTCTTTAAGTGCCAGGGCCTAGCTTCTCGCAACCACTCATGTTGTGTGCGTTATATTTTTCACACGAATTCGAACGACGATTTGAGAAGCTTTTTCGTGACAACAATACTCTCGGATGTTTGTCAGACGCTCGCGAGAGGTGGGACCGTAAAAAAACTTTTTGGTAATTTCTGGGATTCGAACTTGGAATCTCATGCGTAGTGATCCGACACACTAACCATTTACGCCACGCCGCCCACCACACCTCGTCCAAAGAAAACCTATTTCTGCGCCGTAGTTTTTTATGAAGACCGTACTTTAGTTCGGGACCCATATAGCGGTTGTTCCAAGCGTGTCCATAAACCAGCTGGCTCCATCTCTATTTGGTATTGTTCACTGATGATCACTACGTCAATTTCTATATCAGGACTGAGTTGTGTGAGGAGATCATTGGCCATTCTACTCCGATGGAGGTTTCCTTGGAATATTTTTATTATTGCAAGATAATTTTTTTTTTTTTTTTTGCGTTATTAAGTGTCTCCCTAAACGCTTGACAAGCACCCGAACCCGCCACATGAGTCAGCAGTTCTGGTCTTAAACTTATTTCCGAGCATAAAAACCATTTGGCATTTTTTGGCAATCGCTTTTTTGTGCCCGTTTTCGCCACCCTTGATACATAGTCCCTGGTATCGCCGATCTGGTCTTCTGCAGTCCGTTTGTTGATGCCCGTGTCCAAAACATTTGTAGCAAAGTTGGTCACACTTGCTCTTTGGCGGATTCTGTAAGCTCATTTAAGTCTCTAATCTGCGAGGTTGCTTTGGGTTCATTGCTACGAACGATTGCCTTCTCTCCTAAGATGTTCTTCAAGGAAGCGCTAAACCCTTATTTGTTTTTTGTTTTCGCCCCAAGCTCGAGTAACACCTCGCCCGTACGATTTTTATTTCAGTTTCCGTGTCCTCTGGCTTGGCCCTACTACGGATTTCTCGGAGTATTTCTGCATAGGTTTCACCTCCTCTAAGTTTTATAAGAATTGCTTCTAATCTGGATTTGGGTTGCCTTTTCTTCTTTCCTTTCCTATGGGTAAGTTCGTTGTCTCTAGTTGCTTCAGCTGCGCTCCTTGTGGCCTCCACTCTCTTCGTGGTGGACTTTGCGCTGATCCATTGGTGTTCTTCCCTAACCCTATTGTAATTCCTATTGATCTTGAAGGTACCCTCTCGAATTCGGCGTCAGCTCCAGCAGTTCTGTCTACATTCAATGACGGCGGTCTACTCCTACCAGTTGTAACTGAATGCACTTGCGGTGTATTGGGCTTTGATGTCTGTTTTTCTTGGGTTCCGGTTCAAACCTCTTTTAAGCCCCTTCGCGGCATTCTTTGCTTGTTCGGGAACATAAAAGAGGTCTGCAGTTTTTCAGGCATATGTGCCTGCTGTTGTTGTTGGCGCTGCGGTGTAGTCCTCCACGAATTTTTTGCAAAATTGATAATATCCAAGGACTCTTTAAGCTTAGTGAGGCCATTTTTTATGTCCATACTGATATTTTCCTGCTTACCAGCTGCCTTTCTCATCATCTTAAAATGACTGCTTTCCATTTGTGTAGCTCCATCTCCACATTTTTCTCGCCATCGCAATTTCCTCAGTGCTTACGAAAGCCAGGTTATTGGTCGCGTTTGTTTCCACGGTGGCGGGAGCGGCCTCAGTTTCACTGTTTCTGGCCTCTGTTGCACCAGGCATCTGGAGGACTCCGTTAAAGATGCTGTATGAATTTTACATCCGGAGCACCATTCAGTCCTCTGGGTCGGGTCGCATAGCACCTTGCCTTAGGGATGGATGCTGTATTAAAGGACGGCATCTACTCGCCCTGTCACAAGAAACTTCATAGGGCTTATGTGGTTTTTCCGTCATACCCTCCATTTTTACCGCTTTTGGTCGGGGACTGCTTATTGGTTATTCGCAGCTAACCTACATATCTGTAGGTTGTTAAGCTATCCGCCACGATGCCGACCCTCCTGGTAGCCTGAGCTCAGCCCCAATGAGACATTAGGCGACCGCGAAACGCATTCTTCAAGATGTACATTGTCGCGCGAGCTGCGTGTGCGGCTGCACCGTCCCAATTCATCAATTTGGGGCAATAAAAAATATTTAATATTTCTGTATCGCTCACCAGCCACAGTAACCGTGCTACCCACGGCGTCCTCAAAAAAAATGAGGCCTGATGACACCTCCGGCGTTTTTTTTTTTTTTTTTTTCCGAGGGTATGTGAAAAATCTTCCATAGACACTATGAGAATAGCAAGCGCGTGCTCATAGTAGTGTCAGATTCTTACTGACTAAAAAAACACCACCCTTCGATATAAATTTGTTAGATATCGCAACTAAGTAATAACTTATCAAGCAATTTTTCTATCATGAAATAAACACGTTTGGCAGGTTACTTTCCACTGAAGGATCCTGCATATTCCGCAATCTAGACGCGGTTAATCAATATCTCGCCAAGTCGAAAGGTTTCGTCCTTTGTAATCGGCGCAATAAATTGCTCTCATCCAAAATTTGTAGGACTGTATTGTTGACATGCCCGATTAGTCGGTTTTTATGCTTTCTCGCGAAGCTTCTAGTTTCAGCTTCGATTGTCGGAATTCCGAGATCCCTGTGGATATCGTCGTTTCTACTATACCACGGTGCTTGGACAATTTCTCTTAGCACTTTATTTTGAAAAGCTTGTAAAATATTGGCATTTGTTTTCTTGGTACTACCCCAAAGTTGTATACCGTAGGTCCACACCGGCTTTAGCACTTGCTTATATAAAAGCAGTTTGTTCTCAGTACTGAGCTGGGAATGTTTTCCGAGTAACCAGTACATTTCTCTATATTTGATTTCGAGTTCTTTACGTTTCATTTTCACGTGCGAATTCCATTTCAGCCTTGCGTCGAGTGTCATTCTCAGGTATTTGGCCTCGTTTGCAAAAGGTATTCGGGCCGAGTTTAGGAAAATTGGCAAGTCATTAATTTTCTTGTAAGTGAAATTCACGTGAACAGATTTAGATTCGTTGAGGGCGATCCGCCAGTCCCTCGTCCATTCATTTACATTATTCAGTGCGTTTTGCAATTTTGAAGTCGTTTCTTCGATTGTTTTACCTACTGCTAGGATAGCGGTGTCATCGGTAAACATAGCAAGGATAGTGCCATCTTCTATCGGTATATCACGAGTATATAGCAAATAGAGAAGCGGCCCAAGAACGCTTCCTTGCGATACGCCGGCCGAAATTTCCTTGAGCTCGGAGTATTCGACTCCATTTCTAACACGAAAGAGTCTATTCCCGAGATATGATTCTAGAATATCGTATAAGTATACAGGGAGGACTTGTCGTAGTTTGCATTTCAGGCCATCATGCCACACCTTATCGAAGGCTTGCGAGACGTCAAGAAATACGCTTGAGCAAATCTTTTTTTCTTCAAGTGCTTTCTCGATTATGTCAGTAATTCTATGCACCTGGTCAATTGTCGAATGCTTACTTCTGAACCCAAACTGGTGGTCAGGGATAAGATTATTTTCTTCTATAACCGGTTGGAGACGCCTTAATAATATCCTCTCGAAAATGTTCGATATGATTGGAAGAAGCGAAATTGATCTATACGATTTTACTTCATTTGGCGGTTTTCCTGGTTTTAAAACCATTATGACTTCCGCAACTTTCCATTGGCTCGGCACGTGTTTTAATCTGAGTGCAGCATTTACAATATGGAGAAGCTTAATCAATGCTTTTCTAAGTAAAATTTTGAGAATTTCTCCGGTAATCAAATCATAACCAGGAGATTTCTTAGGTTTTCGATTCTCGATCTCATGTTTGAGTTCCCTTAGCGTTGCACTTGTGAGCGTCACATCGTCAGATGGTAAATCCAGCCTATTGCGGTTGTCGTAAACCACTTGACCATCGTACGGTTTAAAGGTCTCCTCCAGGTGCGCCGCAAAGACGTCCGCTTTTTCTTTATCTTCCCTCGCCCATTCATTTTGATTTAATTTGATTGGCGGCGCAGAGACTTTGGGCCGTTTGGTGCCTTTTACAGCTTTCCAAAGTGAATAATTGGAATCTTTTTTCGCTGTTAAACTTTCAAGGTAAAAGGCTATTGCACGATTCTTAAAATCCTTAATAGTCTTCTTCAACAAATTGCGCAGACGATTCAAGTGTGCTTTATGCTGCGGAGCACGCCTCTGTTGCCATTTTTTACGCGCTTTTCTTTTTTCCTTGACCAATTCTTTTATTTCCGGAGGATATCGCAAACCGTATCTGTCCGGCGTTTTTCTTGGATTGGGCGTATTATACGATACGGCGAGCTATACGATCTCAACGAAGCGATCAACTTCAACCTCAAGTTTATAGGGTGTCGTAAGTGGAACGCTCAGTTCAACATTATCTTCAATTTCGTTCCTTAAGCCTTCCCAGTTAGTTGTTCGACCAGTTAATCTCGCTGGCTCTAGGTTATAGACTAGTTTTTCGCTGATTGTTAGAATAACCGGGGAATGGTCAGACGACAGATCAAAGCTGTCTTCGACTTTTATGTGGTTGGTAGATATTCCTTTCACAACGAAAAAATCGATCAGGTCAGGTATTTTCGAAGTATCAGTTGGCCAGTAAGTCGGTTTACCCGTCGAATGGAAATCACAACTGTACTCCATACCTGCTCCATAAAGCATTCTACCTTTTCCGAGCTGTATCTTGAGCCCCAGAACGTATGTTTCGCGTTAAAGTCGCCGCCGATGATAAAATTAGGTTTCAGCGATTCAAACAAGTTAGTAAAATCAGATTTTTCAAGCGCGGAACGCGGTGGACAGTAGATAGATGAGATTTTAAGGGTACGCTGACTATTTTTAACTCGAATCGTGCAGAGTTGCAAAGTCTGAAGCTCTATCTTTAGGTCTTCGGATTGTTCGATGCAGTCTTTAATAAACAAGGATGATCCGCCTCTCGCTTTTCCCGAAGGATGACAAGCGTGGTAATCATTATAGCCTTTTATTTTTAAATGCGATTCCTTTTTTACGTGGGTTTCAGAAATCAGGCAAATATCAATATCTTTTTCGCGCACGAATATTTCCATTTCGTCGAGTTTTTGCAAAAGTCCGTTTGCATTCCAAGTACATATTGTTAACATTCGTTTGCCATTCATATTTTAGTTGAAGTACGCGTTTTCTGTGAATTATTTTCAAGCTTAACCAGCCTATCAAGAATAATTTTATTTATTTTGCATTGTTCTTCGAATTTTTCGAGAATAACCGACAAAACATGAGAGACAGGGTCCGTCGAAATTTCAACGTTTTTTGGTTTTTCGAATGCCGCGGCCTGAGCATAAGTATATAAAAATCATATTGTAAGTATTGAGAACCCTTCAGGTCAGATACTTTAAGTTATCATTATTGCTGTAGTTTTTGGGTTTATTTAAACAATATAATATGTAATAGTGTATAAGTGAATAAATAAACAAACAGAAAAAAAAAACTCTTTCCCTCACTTTTTTGCGCTCTGAACCCGGTAGTTTTAGTTTAGCTAGTTTCTCCTGTGCATTCTTATGCTTTGGCTTAGTTTGCAGCTTAGATTTTGCATTTAGGGGCTTAAGGAGCACATCTCTCCGTAACCTCCGGCGTAAATGGCGCACCATGCAGTGATTTTAAGTGAATGTAGTGGCTCTTCGTAAATGAAACCTTTATTACCAGCGCCCCAGAAGCGAAAATTTCTTTGCTTACATGTCCGTTTAGATGGAAATGCGCCTGGTCACTCATGATGAATTTCGACCAAAAATCACGAGTCACGAGTATTCCGCGACCTCGAGAAGTATACCTAGTATTCCATGGCTTGTCGACGTATACTCTGCATCTGTTTACTTCATAAATATCAAAACAAAACTGACAATTGCTGCCATTTTTTGTTATAATTTGCACAAACTCAAAGGGTTATGAATACCTTTAACATGTTTACACACAGTGCGGGCGTTGGAAAGGATGGATAGAGAGAGAGAGAGAGAGAGAACGATTTTGGTGTAGTGGTTCTTGGAGCTCAGTTGTTTATGCTTCAGCTATTCTCCGGGGGTGGCGTCCAGATAACTGGAGAGATTTTTGTAGCTATTGTCATTGCTTATGATTCACAGTACTTTTTCCCCGATAATTGATGTCAAGGGCAAATCATCATCAACAGAGCGAACAATTTTTCCAGCCACATGACCAAGCTACTGCCAGTGTTATGCCTTCGCAGTAGTGTTCACACAAGCTTTTGCAAATGATCGGACTGACTTGGTATATTTTATAAGAAATAAATAAATGCTTGCTGACATCAGGATTTGAACCATGAACCATTAGCGTGGCAATTGACTACGTTACTACCCCCATTTGCAAAAGTTATAGCATCTTCCGATAGGGTGATACATTTTATGCCACCCTGTATTTATTTTCTATAGGGATGTATCCGCTAAGTTATCGATTTATATATTAAAAAAAAAACAAGTGCCAATCTCATTTGCCAGTTAAAAAGCTTATTTTTTCTTTTTTCTGTACTTGTACTCAGAAGAGGTTCGAGCTGCTAAATTTTACTCTAATAAAATAAAATTAAAAACTCTTTCGTTGAGGTCCATTTAATAAAGTTTTATAATCAAAAAAGCTTGATTATTACAATATTAATTCACTCCCCCTTAGAAATTCCTGCTAGCTACGCAATTTAGACGTGGTTACTCGCTATTGCGCTAAGTCTAAAGGTTTGCGTCAGTATGGATAAGTTCACAGCCTGCCACTTGATACAATTCATACTTTTCAAAATAGGAGGAAATTAAGAGTGGATGCATCCTATTGATTGGGAGTATATACGAGTATCTGTAGATATAAATGTTAAATTTCTCATATCTGGCTGATGGCAAATACAATGTCAAAATATCTAAAATTACAAGCTTTTCTTAGACATTTTTATTTTAATAGTATCGTAAAATAAAAGCAATACTACTATTAGTAATAAAATATGAAAAAATGACTTGATCGTACCACGTCGGCAACACTGATTCTGGCGATGTTTGCTTTTATTGCTTGTGCACTTTTGACCTGAGAGGATTTCATAGAATTTCGTATTAGTATTAGTTATTACATGGCAATCTGATGAATAATTGGAAAATATGTTTTCGATCATGTCAGGAGGAGATTCCCTTTCATTATCATTTCATTGGTAATTGAGACAATGTTTCTTGGTAATCAGTCCTATCAGGCGATGATTCTTGTCACTATTATAACATTGTTAACAATTTATTTCTTATTTCGAGTGATAGTGATTCGACAGTGCTACTGATGATAAGGCACTATGTGCTCAACGTTGCGTACGCTATAATTAGAGACTTAGCTTGATAACATACACAAGTTCGAGGGTCAAATTTGAAAGTGGCTTTAAAGTCATTTGTTTGCATGCAGATTAGGCAGTAGGAGTTCCGCGACGGGACATATGGCCAATGACGTCAAAATCGTGCTTGAAGATTTAAGAGAAATATTTGAAAAGACGACATACCTCCTGGAAGGTATGTCTTGTAGAATAACAC
Organism: Brachypalpus laphriformis; assembly: GCA_945910035.1. Lineage (NCBI taxonomy): Eukaryota > Metazoa > Arthropoda > Insecta > Diptera > Syrphidae > Brachypalpus > Brachypalpus laphriformis. The sequence continues at coordinate 259,972,418 of OX246753.1, read as the reverse complement.
CTTTGAAAAAAACTGCAACACTGAGAATGATACAAAGGCGCTCCAGCAAACAACATCATTTGGGACCAATATTTTATTGCTGGTGGTATTCTAGTACAAATAGTGTTCAAAAGATTCATTCGAGTGTAAAGAGTACACCCCACACCATTATGACAAAAGTTTGCGGAATTGAAGCAGATAATCTAAAGACAACTTCTGCAGACCCTTAAACAGGCAAAATGATCCTTACAACACGGACGATGACAGTCAACACTTTCCGACCAAACTGAACCAAAGATAGCACTATACAATATAGCAAGGCTGATGAAGGCGATGATACATCCACTGAGTGATGTTATATAGACTGAGATGAAATGTCACAGGGAATGCAACAACATACTTGTAAAATACTCGTATATTCTATCTGAACGCCTGAAGCTTGTTGAATAATCCTATTGCTTCATTTTAGGCCAGGAAAGTCGAAAATAGATCAAATATGGACGAGGCCTACACTGAACCATATTTAATTTGGACATCCTATTACACATATTTGCCAATTGGTGCATTCGTGTATTAACAATTTGCAATATTTTCTTCGTTCTGTGAAGGGGCTGCAGCTGCAGCTACATCGGAATAGTGTATGACTGTGGGTTTATTCATTTTATTCATGCAATTGTTGCATCATCACGGAGCACGTGTATACGTCTTCATAAATATTATGGATTTAACGATTATGGAATTCAACTTATTGGTTTTGGACAGCCACTCGTCGCATATCGATGCATCTGAAAGTAAATTTTTGGTAAGAAAAATACAATTCTAAGACCACTTTGATTCCAACTATGAAGTTAACTAGTCATAAAGGTTTTCTTTTATATGTACTAGAGATGGACTAAGTTATGAATTTGCATTCACAGTTATAACAGTGATTGCGATTTCTTATTCACTGTGAATGTAAACTGCTAATGGGGATTCGCAATAGAGTTATATTGTATAATTCTTATTGCGAAAATATGCTATCGTTGTGCAAAAATTAAACATTCGCAAATGTGAAATGTCTTAGTTTTTAAATGTTCACGTTTTCGCGATATATCAGCCAATAAATAACCATAATAGTTTTGTAATCAGTAAATATAGGTCTAGATATCCCTGTCCGGCAATTTTGTCTAAGTCAGACAAAATTAAGTTTTTTTTCATAAGCGAATTTAAATTTTATTTCCTACCTATGTATGTAGAAATTGAAACAGTACTTCCGATATAATATTTGGATAGTTTTTAATTATAGAAAATCCTTAGTTAATAGCTTAGAACAATTCAATAGATAGTTATTCTATATTTAGGTAATTTAGCAAATTTAGTATTAAGATAGTTATGCAAAGTAAGTAAAGAGATACGGTATTTCGGGAGTTTACTTACCATCCACGGCCACGGTTGATCTTTAAGAAGAAGGAGAAAAAATAAATAGCAGCAATAGCAACATAGCAAGTTAGCCCCTGTGCTGCTTTATAGCAATCGACTAAATTTACAAACGAGTTGCGACTGCGATAGCAGCAATACCAGCATAGCAAGTTAACCTTGTAACGAAGTGTCATGTTTCCCTACCTTCAATTACCGATCTAGAAAGAAAACGGGGTATATAGCCAGGTGTTTTGGCAGAGGACGACCCATACCACCAAAAGGGGTTGCATACTTTCGGGTACCTCTACAAAGACGACCAACTCATAAGGAAGTATGGTATACTCTAAGGCACGCCAATACAAAATAAAGCCAGAAAGTCAACGAGACACAAACAACAACAAAACACGAAGGAGTTTCAAAAAGTCACACTTCGTTCTTACAAGAATATCCCATAAGTAAGAGAACGTAAGTGGCAGTTGGGAGAGTCTGCTTAGTGTTGATAAGCGTACCAATCACGTGTACCTGGAACAGACTTTCCCCGAATTCGGTCACCAAAGAAAAATTTTTGGTTTTGGTTTTCGTGCCTTCATCCCATTGAGTCGGCAATCTGATAAGGGTCCGTTTTGACCACAGCCGGCCCGTCCCTTGATAAGTGTCCCCATTCCTTTGGGACAAATCTTTCAGGCCGGCATTTAGCGGAGTTTTGCCGCCAGCTTTTCCCCCTCCAAGCTAACGCTTGGCTCCCCTTCCTGAGAAGCAGCCCGGACCCTGTCCGGACTCGCCAGTCAGCCCATGCCTTGCACGGACTAATAGCCGGCCCGTGCCTTGCAGGGACACCCAGCCTGCCCGTGCCCTGCATGAACATAGCCAGTTAGCCCGTGCCCTGCACGGACCAGTCAGGGGGTCAAGTAGCCCTACCAATAACGAAATGTCTCAAGAAGGGTTCAAAAACAAAAGTCAAAGATAGGCAATACACCGAATCCTTTAACAAACTTAAAACACATATATGTACTTGCCCAGTTTTAGCTTACCCAGACTTCTCCAAAGCATTCACCTTAACAACGGATGCCAGTAATGCAGCTAACTGCGACTGCCCCTACAGTTCTTTCCCAAAATCAACATCCTGTAGCTTTTGCCTCTCGGACTTTAAATCGTCACGAGACTATTTACAACACGATTGAAAAAGACCTTCTGTCGATAGTATGGGCTACTAAGTATTCTAGACCATTATTGTTTGGGCGCAAATTTAAAATTCAATTTAAAAAGAAAAGAAGATCCAACATTAGCTCACCAAAATACGTTGAAGAATATGTCTTAAATATTCTGAAGGGGCTTTTTCCAATCAAAGGAACAGTCTGGAGGAGCAGGATTATTTTGTAAACATGATGACATGTTTGTAGAGTTTCAGAAAACAATAGTAAAATATTTCTCGGATTCACCAAGCATGAAAATGGATATAACAAACTAGGAAACATTGTTAGAAATCATTGAAAAAACTCACCTTGAGAAGAATCATAGGGGAATAGAGGAAACTTACTTAGAGTCGAAGGACGTCGCGAAAGGTGGGACCGTGAAAAAACTTTTTGGTATTTTCTGGGATTCGAATTTGGAACTTCATGCGTAGTGATCCGACACACTAACCACTTACGCCACGGCGCTCACTGATAATGTTTTTTTTTTTTTTTTTTTTCAATTTTAACTCTAGAAGAGATCGTACACTGAAGATCAAAGCATAATCATGGGATAGCGCGCCCATATACTCACACACACATACTATTGCAACGATAGCCACTGCTGCATGACTGCTGCCCGTGGTCTACACTAAAGGAAAATTGTGGCCGATGATTTGATTAATTGTTTTTAGCATTACTCAGCTTCAGGACAACGTAGAAGGATGTTTTATACCTTAAATGAATCAGCGAATCAGCAAATTTACTAAATTCACCTATTTCTTATTTTTTTAATCCGGTGAGCCAGTACTAAGATACGGCTGTGGAATCAATATTTATAGATGGAAAATTCGATCTCAACCCCGTTTATGTCACTTAGGCTTTGAATTTCAGAAAATCCCTTCTTATCTATATAACATATAGCAGTATCTACGTCTAGTAGTTTTCGAGAAACGGTGTTCACAAGGAAAATCGACTTTGCTTTTATAGTGTTTAAGATAAGATTACCTAAGCAAGGAGAACATATCGCATCGCGCTACATCCCCTAATACACATACAGGTAACGCGGTAATAGAGCGATTTCACCTCACACTTAATGAACACATGCCCGTGTCCTGAGAACCAGTATAAGGGTATTAATAATCCCTTTGGCATGCGCAAATTATAAAAAAAAACAAGGAAAATAAGGACACAGATGATAGACTTTTAGCCCTAAAGGAGTGGGAATTAGTGAAAAATTTAGGGTTTCATAGCACAAAATATTTACCACGATACATAGTAAAAGACGAAAAAGAAAGAGGCAAACCTTATTTTAAAGACAAATCTGATGTTAAACGTGATAGACAAATAACTAAAAGAAATTATAAATATCAAAATCCAATTGAGAGTGTACAATTTGATAGAAAATATACTGGAAGGAACTACTCAAATGGGAAAAAAACCATAACATAATATAATATAAAATCGAATTGATTTTATTATATATAAGTACTTTCAGTTCTTTCGACCGGAACTTATTTTCATTTTGATTTGAGAATATTTTGTTAATATTTTATTTTTGTTCACATATGTATAAGTAACATATGTATCCACTATTGTAATAATCTTATTAGAATTTACCATATTTAGTATTTATACATATATATACGTATTATTAAATATAATCTTAATTGTTTAAAAATTATAAGTACAGTGAAAATCGCTTATAACGATATCGGTTATAGCGAAATATCGGTTATTACGAACCAGTCTCAAGGTACCCACTGAGATACGTATAAATTACATTAACGACATATCGCTTTTAACGAAATCGCGTATAACGAATGTATTAGCACTAAAAACAAAACGACTATCGCATATAACGAAAGTAAAAAAAGAAAAAAAGCAAACATAGTAGGCTTTGAGTTTTTTTCATAATATGTATTTTAAATGATGTATCTTATTTTTGAGAATTCCCCGTTTAGTGCAGTTTCCTTTTTTTTTCATTTCGTTCCTAGGATTTTTCGTTATTTATTGGTGAACATTTGCCGAAAGAGAGCTAAACTCTACTGTGCTATTGTGTTTTAATCTGTAATTATGTATTCAAAACATAGAAGAATTTTCTGCATAGAAGAGAAGGCTTCAATCATTTGGGGACCGGAAGCGGATGAATCTAATAAAGCATTGGCATCTGAATATTCTGTATCGCCGTCAACCATATCGACGATTTTAAAAGACAAAGCTAAAATCAAAACAAATTTTGAGAGTTCTCGATGAAAATATTTTTAACATTGACGGAACCCGATTATTTTACAAAATGGTACCAAATAGGATGTTAAAATTGAAAGGGGAAAAGTGCGTTGGCGGTAAGATGTCCAAAGATAGAATTAGTGGTTTGGTTGGATCTAATATGACTGGAACTGAGAAGAAAAAAAACTGCTCGTTATTGGTAAGTCGAAAAATCCAAGGTGCTTCAAAGCGGCTGGATGACTTCGAAAATAATAAAAGGGGCTGGATGACTTCGGAAATTTTTTAAAAATTTGTAAGAAATTGGGATAAAGATCTGAAAAAAGAAAAATCGTAAAATATTATTACGGGTCGATAATTGTCCTGCGCATCCAATGCTTAACCCATTAAACGCCAAGAGTGTTTAAAACCAACATTTTTGAAATCCATTTATTTTATTTGAATAAAAGGAAAATAAGAAACTCAAAAAATGTGCTAAAATGAAAAAAAAAAAGTTATTCAGAAGGTTTTTGGGACTGTACCCAAGCGGGTACAATGGCACAATATGTGGCTCAATGAGCTCAATTTTTTGTTGTATGGAAAATCTTGAAGCAGTCTTTTTCTACACAGAGTGCTATGCCGCATTGCTCGCAAATCCATCTTATTCGATTGTGGCATTGACGACAGCGCAATGGTTTTTCAATTCTCTTTGGAAAATGATTTCCATCAGTAGATGCTACAGATAATGACGAAATCTGCGTGTAATTTCGTAGGTAGTGGCGGACAATGGTGCGATGAAACTCCAGTAAGTCTATATTATAATTGTTGGCTGTTTTATACAATTTCCAAGCGTTTACCATAACAGAAGTCATCATTCCTGTGAAAAGCGGCCACCACCACTTTTTACCACGAATCTTTATTCTATAATTATTGAGTGCTTGGTCGTGAAGGTCAACGCCTCCCATTCCCGAGTTGTACTCGGCGATTAGTTTTGGTTGTTTGACACTTATTTTTGCTTTTGCTGTCGAACACCATCGATTGACGGAATGCATCGGTTCAATACTTTCAAAATTTGATCCAACGGTTACGGCGCTGTTGTCATTCCACTTCACAAAAAGTAATTTATTGACCGTGTCGTATCTGTGATCATAGAATCCTCTTTTCTCTTTTTTGAATACTGCGTTTGACTTCAACGGACATTTCTTTGTTCTTGATTCGCGTACAGTCCCAATAGCTCGAAATCCTTTTTGTTTTAGCGTAACCAGCAGATCATATGACGTAAAAAAATTGTTAATGAAAACAATGTGGTCAGAAGGATTGGGCACTTTGTCCAAAAAATCAACAACGACTCTGGATCCAAGTGGCATTTGTTGTTTTCCCGCATTGACGCCTTTGGCTCCACAATAGGTGTCAAACTGGTACAAGTAGCCGCTGCTGCTCGTGAGCATCCAGTTTTTAAAACCAAATCTTACAGGTTTGCCTCTAATGAACTGCTTTGAAGAGTGGCTGCCAAAGTATCGTACCATTGACTCGTCAATTGAAAGTTTTTCATAAAAGTTTTCCTAAATGCCTAACCTTAGCCATTTTGTCGGTAGCCATAAAATTATTATTGTCAGCAAGGTGGAGGTATTTTTTGATTTCCTTGAATCTGTTCCGGGACATGTTGTTAGCAATGATTGGCGAACGAGTATATTCGTCTGTTTGCCAATACATGTTCTCTCTTGGCATAGAGTGGTAGCCAGTATATAGTAGAATACCCAAAAACGTTTTCAAATCGTGTTCGCTGAATGAAAAATTGTGCGCATTAGCCTGTGACGCATAAAGACAAGTTTGGTCAACAATCAAATTTACCACTTCTTTGTCAAATAAAATTTCGAACACTTCAAGTGGCAACTTTCCTTCTAAATACGATACCATTTTCATTTTGTTTTCCAAGAAAAAGCAAGTTCTCAACATCTCAACATCACAAGATCTTTGTAACCATTTCGGAGAATTCTCACAAGGTTTTGAACGGTGTATCTTGCGGCACAGTTCTTGAAGAGGTATGTCGTCTTCACTATCGCTGCTACAAAATACTTGAATTTCTCCTGGAACATCTTGCGGCATGATGTTAGCATACAGATTCTCGGAGTCACCTTCCTCTTCATCAGTATTACAAACTGGATCTGGCGGAATCAAAGCAATGTCGAAAGTGGCATGATTTGATGAACTTTCCACGAAATTTAAAGCGCTACCCAAGTTTTGAAATCTTCGGCCATAAAAGCTTGATGGTTTGATGCTTCCAAATTCCATTTCGATTCGAATAATTATCTAAAAGAAATGCTTACCTTATTAGCCATTGTACTCAAGTGAGTACACTACTTTTCCAAATTACCAAATGTTATCAAAATAACTTTTTTTTTATTCAACTTGTCAACAATGTGAACAAACAACCCTTTTCCTTCCCAAATCAACAAAAGAAATTTCTAATTATGATGCAACACACTTTCTAAGCAGCCAAATCATCGCTAAACTACTAAAAAGGCATGAAATTTCCGAAGACATATACAAAAAAAACAAGACAACAACAACCGTTATTTGTGGTCGCTTCTTTATTTACATGCAGCTGTTCAGCGCAGTGTGTGTGATTGAAACGCAAAAAGAACTTTGCAAAATTGTGTTTTTAATTGAAACAACGGCTTCTTGAATGTCACTGTTTTTCTGTACCTGCTTGTGTACAGTGGCTAATAATGGGTTAATGGGCTCTTTTTCATCAAGCTGATGTTCACACTACCGAACACAACGGCTGTCCTACAGCCAATGGACCAAGGCATAATAAAATCCTTAAAGGAACAATACAAAAAGCTTCAAGCGCTAAACATTATCAAAAAAATTTAACAGCATAGTATAAGTTTGTTAGATGCGATTCTATTAGTTTCCAAGGCTTGGGAAGGATCTCAGTAGCAACAATAGCAAATTGTTAGAGACATGTTGGGTTTGTCTCACTTGAATTAGCTAATCGAGCAGAAGCTTTTGAAGAAGAGGACGAACTGCCTTTACAACATTGGATAAGGCATGTCCACTCATTGAATAACATTCTAAATTCATGGAATTTAGAAGATTTTGTATATGTCGATGATTATGTTGTAATTTCGAAACGTTTGACAGACGAACAAATTTTGGAATCGGTACAGAATGTAGATGTAAATTTGGAGAATGATGACAGCGGGGAAGGTAACAAATTCTTATTCACAGAAATTAAGATTTTTCGGAGCACTAAAAACTGTTAGAAGGTTGAAAGCCAAAGAAAAACAGTACACCGTTCTAAGACGTTATAATGGTCTTTATTGTAGGAAGAACAAATTGAGAGTGAGTGTTACAAAAGGGTGAAACTGTTAAAGAAAATGTTATACGGATCATTGCATTGATATAAAACTGAACATGATATCTGAAGTAACAGAAGATCTTATATATTGACAGTAGTGTACAAATGTTATGTTTCACAATAGTCCCCCACAATGCAATATCACACTTTAAATACAAAATATAATAATTTTAATATTGTAATTCAAATATTTAATTCAAGTTGTGGGTACTTTTTAATTAAAATGATTAAAAATGAATATTATTGAAATTTTAATCCCATCTGTACAGAGAGATTCTCATGTTTGGGTCTAGTCAGGTTCTTTGTGAGAACATCAGCAATCATCTCGGATGTAGGTGTGTACTTCAGCTCAATTATGCCGTCCTCATACAGTTGACGTACAAAATGGTACCGTATATCTATGTGCTTGCTCCGAGGATGAAATACCGGGTTTTTTACCAATTGCTGTGCACCTAAATTATCAGAGTTAATCAAAACTGTATTAAAAGATACCTTTTCTAGTCCCAGTTCACTTATAAACTTCCGTAAATAAGACGCCTCCTTTGCTGCTTGTGAAAGCGCCATATACTCAGCCTCGGTGCTACTCAGTGCTACGGAAGTTTGCTTCTTTGATTCCCATGAAACAGCTCCACCGCCTATTAAGAATACGAACCCAGTGTATGACTTTCTGTCGTCAATGTCACCGGCCCAATCTGCATCTGCGTAGCCAATAAGTTTAAATACATTATTGGTGTACGTAAGTTTCGCGTTACTCGTAGTCTTCAAATATCGCAAAAGGTGTTTCGCTGCTACAAGGTGCTCTACATATGGTTCTGCATTAAATTGGCATAGTTTACATACAGAATGCATGATATCTGGCCTTGTCGATACAGCAACGTATAGAAGAGCTCCCACCAGTGATTGATATGCAGTTGAGTCCACACGTTCTCCACCGCTATCCTTGTTCTTAGCCAGTTTCGTACCTGGGTCTAAATGTGTATATCGTGGCTTGCTTTCTAGCAAGTTGTATTTCAATACAAGATCGTTGATGTATTTCTGCTGGTGAATTTGGATCTGAGAGCCTTTTCTTTCAATTTGAATGCCTAGGTAATAACTTAGTTCACCTTTATCTACTATATCGCATTCAAGGTAGATTTGACTTTTGATACGCTTTAAATCATCATAATTTGATGCGGCAATGATCATGTCATCGACATATATCGCAATAATGCATATGGTGCCTTCAATTTTTATATACCTATAAACACACGTATCGGCATTACAACGCTCAAATTCCATTTTCCTCAACATGTCGTTCAACTTCTTATTCCACTCTCTGCCAGCTTGCTTTAGCGCGTAAAGAGATTTTTTTAATTTGCATACCCGATGAGGGAACTCTGAATCAATAAATCCTTCTGGCTGGTGCATGTATATCGTTTCCTTTAAATCGCCGTGTAGGTAAGCTGTTGTAACGTCTACATGGTGTAAGTGAAGATCGAATTCCGCAGCCAATGCAAAAATGATTCGAATTGTAGAATATCGAACAACGGGAGCAAATGTCTCATAGTAATCTACCATATATTTTTGTGAGCAACCTTTCGCTACTAGGCGGGATTTGTACCGTTCGATTGAACCATCTGCATTATGCTTAATGTTAAATTGCCATCTACACCCAATCGCGTGACAGCCCGTTGGCAGTTCTACTAACTCCCACGTACCATTTGAAATCAATGCGTGATACTCAACTTCCATTGCTTTTCTCCACAACTTGCTATCGGGATGATTCATGGCTTCTGCAACTGGGAACAAGGAATAGACATACAATACAATACAATAGACATACAACAAGGAATAGACATACCTTCCTTAAGATTATTGATAGCCTGCTGATTGTATTGTTTTGCTGGACGACCAGGTTTCCCCGTTCTTATGATTCTTGGACGACCAGGTAGTCTTCTTATATGCGGTTGGCCGTCATTGTCCATTTGAATTGGCGAGACCGTAGCGGAACACGAGGGTTTTTCTTGTTGCTTCGATTCAGCAATCTCTTCTTCAATTGCTTCTTGTTTTATAGATGCATCTTCGTTGGCCTTTGTAGAATTTTGTGATGACAAGGAGCTAAAATCTGTGCTTAAAAACTCATAAATGTTATTTCCAATGGGTTTGTTATTTTCAAAAAATTGGACATCACGACTCTTAATAATTTTACCAGTTTCTTGGTCTAGTAGGCGGTAGGCCTTAGACTCCTCTGAGTATCCGACTAACATATACTCTTTACCTTTAGGCTCGAACTTTGATTTTCCAAGTTGTTTTAGTAAGGCGATTGCCCTTGAACCGAAAACTCGAAAGCGACTCACAGAAGGCTTCCTGCCACTCCAAGCCTCATACGGAGTCTTATTGGCCAACGCTTTGGTGGGACATCTATTCCGCAAATATGCAGCGGTATTAACGGCCTCAGCCCAGAACTGTTCTGGAAGACTAGACCCTATGAGCAAACATCGCGCCATCTCGACCAAAGTTCGATTTGCCCTCTCAGCTACCCCGTTCTGTTGCGGTGAGTAAGCAACAGTAAGTTGCCGCTTTATCCCATTCTCGTGCAAAAATTCAGTAAACTGATTACTAAGATACTCTGCCCCGTTATCACTTCGAATTGTTTTTATTGTCCGCCCTGTCTGGCACTCTACATGCTTCTTGAAAATTTTAAAAATACTGAGAACTTCATCTCTTCTTTTCATTAGATAAACATGCATTTTTCGCGACTTGTCATCGATAAAAGTTACGAAGTAGCGTGCTCCCCCGACGGATGTTATACGCATGGGACCACATATATCAGTGTGGATTACTTCCAACAAGTTTTTACTCCTAGTTAATGATTGCTTCGGATATGGCCGTTCGTGTATCTTGCCCTTCGCACATACCAGGCAATCTACGGGTGTACAACGGTTGCTAATTTTCAGTCCCACAACCATGTCGGCATTATTAAGCTGCCGCAAGCTGTTTGAGTTAAGGTGCCCAAACCTCTCGTGCCATCTTCTAAACGAATTAGGATTGAAGTTCGAAGCCTCCAGGCTAAACGATGATTCTCTGTTGACAGTGCATACTACATACAGGTCCTTGCGTTTTATAGCTCTTAAGACAGTTTGGTTTCTGTTATTTCTTACAACTCCATAATTACTTCCAAACTCGACTGCATGCTCACTTCTGGTAATTTTGCTAACTGATAGAAAATTTCCCCTCAACTCGGGGACAAAGAGAACATCTTTTAAAGTAATATGACATTTATCAGTTCTTAACATAACCGTTCCTACTCCGCTGGATGTAACACACACATCCGCCGCGAGCTCTACAGGTGTTTTGTAATTGTCCTGCAAGGTGACAAATAACTGTCTATCACAACACATATGAGAGGTAGCTCCACTATCTATACACCACTCATGTTTCTGCAATATACCGCTTCCATACGCAGTTTCAGAAATTATTCCGAAGGCAGCTTCATTGTGAGTGCTTGACTTACTATTTCGACACTGCGAAGCAAAATGTCCCCTAACACCGCCATTATAGCATTTGCCTCGCTTGTTCAAACTTTTATTGAATCTATTGCCCTTATTGCAGTACTGATTTTGCCTCGGCTTTGCCTTGATAGCTAACACATGTTGACTACTGCTACCTGCCTGGTCTTTATCTCTATCATTTCTTCGTTGTTCTTCTTCTGTCAACTTAACCTTTAAAGAAGCTAAAGTGGGTAAATTATCGCGACTCTCTATTGCCACGATTAAATATTCGTAGTCATCCGGGAGGCTGCAAAGTAGCATAATAGACAGCAACTCATCTGGCATCAGAACATTTATTTCATGCAATTTCTCAGCCGTGTCGCAAAAGTGATTAATATTAGCCGAAATTGATTGACCTTCACTCATCTTATTGGAAAGTAACTGCTTAAATAAACTTACTTGTCTAGCTGGTCCAGATGGTTTGTGAATTGCTGCAAGTATATCCCACGCCTGCTTCGATTTGTTGCACTGTTTAACATGTATGAGCTGCGCGGGTTTTATACTCAATAAAATCGTCGAAAGCGCCTTACTATCCGATCTTTCCCATCGAGTTTTTTCGTCTACTCCAGCTTCCTCCTTCAGCGTATTCTCTCCGCTCACGTACTCCCACAGATCACAGTGCACGAGCACACTCTTCATCAGCACTTGCCATGCACTGTAATTGTCTTTATCCAATTTGTCTATTTGATAAAGCGATGCCATTTTGATATCAAATAAAACGAATAATCGCGACTAACGCAAACACAGTTTTTTTTTTTTTTTTCTTTGGCTAGACCAATTAAATTTATTACTTCAACTTTTAATTTAGAGTGCTGGGCCCATAACCTGTTAGAAGGTTGAAAGCCAAAGAAAAACAGTACACCGTTCTAAGACGTTATAATGGTCTTTATTGTAGGAAGAACAAATTGAGAGTGAGTGTTACAAAAGGGTGAAACTGTTAAAGAAAATGTTATACGGATCATTGCATTGATATAAAACTGAACATGATATCTGAAGTAACAGAAGATCTTATATATTGACAGTAGTGTACAAATGTTATGTTTCACAATTTCACGATTATTTCTTACAGAAAGTGAGATTTTGACACCAACAATCGGAGATGCACTTTCCGCACTGAATAAATTGCAGGAGTACGGTTTGTTAAATAACATTTTTGATAATTCGTGCAAAAATGAAGTTGAAAATTGAAAATGTATTTTTAAAACAAAAATGGAAACAGTAAAAAATTACGGATTACTTTAATAAACAATAAATAAATAATAAGCAAACGTTATTTTGATTAAATCAATTAGAGTTTCAGATCTATTTTTTTGTATTTTATAGATGTACGTACACATTTAAAACATTGAAAACCAAAGATCGGTTTTAACGAAATATCGGATATTACGAACTAAATTCTCAGTCCCTTCGAGTTCGTTATAACCGATTTTCCATGTATGTATATTGTTAGAATTTTAAACTAATTTATTTTCTCATGTTTTATTTTGCACTATGTTAAGCGCACCGTACCAACTCAACTCTTTTTTCCTCTCGATTTCTTTTTATCTATCCGGTTCTTCCCCGATTCTTCTCGTTGGTCTTAAGCAAAACAGTTGATTCTCATATCTCTGGTTCTTCCCCGTTTTTCTTTTTAGTCCCAGGAAAAATAGTTGGGTTGACTGTGGTCGCTGGCGGGTACGTTCAAAAGGTGCGTGCGTGTTGTTTTACGTCAAAGGGATTGATGGTTGCAGCACTTTTCAATGAAAATATCAGAATGATGCTAATACGGCTTACCTGACTCCGGTGACGCACTCGGCACCGCAATCCCTGTCTGCACATCTGCAAATAAGATCAAACATTTTCCGTACCTACAAATGAGCTTCTTTGTAGACGTGTGGGACCGCAGCCACCACCTGGCTCTTACACTAACGGCTTAGAGACCAACAAACAAGTACTAAAATACTAGAAATCTAGTGGGACCACAGCCACCACCTGACCCTAACTTTAACGGTTTCGAGACCAATAAACAAGTACTAAAATACAGAAAATCTTGTTTTACACATCTACAGCATTCTGCCATTAGCGGGACAGAAGTCGTATTAATGAAATTAACCTGGACTGTTTCCAATAACTGTGTCATCAGTTTCCAAGGACTCCAAAATTTCTTTCATCTCACAGGTCAACGTCCGCTGCAAAGGCCATGACCTCAATTGCTCCTTTGACACTTTGGTTATGATATTAGTTCCAACCTTTTTGATTTTATAGCGTCCATTTTCAAGGCATTTTAATATTTCGTAAGGCCCTAAGAACTCATAGTCGCTCTTACTAATATGCATGTTTGAGTCACGATGCATCAAAACAAAATCCCCAGGTGAGTACTGGATGTGATCTCTTCTTTTTCGACACAAATCACCCATGCATCCTGGTTCGGGAAACAGCTTTTTCGCTACACGTTCTCTGTCTAACTTTCGATTTCGAAGAGGAGTTAGGTCCGGGGATATATTTCGCAACAATGCCTGGATCAATGGCGTAGAGTTTTGGGTTCCCAAAAGAAGCTGTAACGGGTTCACACCAGTCGACTTTTGAATCGTTGTATTTAATACGAGTTGAATTTTCCACAAACCACTCGGCCATTCTGCTTTAGTTTTAGTTTCGATTCTCAGTAGGTTTCTAATGGTTCTCATGTAGCTTTCGACCTGACCATTGCCTCTGTGTATATCCGCTGTAATGAAGTGATATTCTATTTGCCAATCATTTAAATATTTCGGGAATGTTGTGTTTTTAAATGACGTACCAGCATCCATGATTATTTTTCTGGGCGTACCAAACAGTGATAGAACATGTTGCAACTTTTCTCGAGTTTTAGCCGTGGTAACAGTTTTCATATGTGTTAAAATACAATATTTTGTGAATGCATCAATATATATTGGTGACGGACCCAGACAATCCATGTGTAAAGTGTGAAATGGCGGTATTGGTTTTTCCGCTGGATTTATGTAACCCTGCAATGGACCAGTCCTAGTTTTTTTCACCGCACAAATTACGCAATGCCTTAGACAATTCTTAATGAAATTCCTCATCCGAGGAAACAAAAAGTGTTCGGCAATTGACGCATAAGTTTTATCAGCACCGACATGACATTGCTCATCATGAAAAATTGGCAGCAAACCTAAACGACTTTGTTAAGGAACAAACCTGGTGAAAGCGAAACTGTCTAATATTTAGAGAAAACCCGGCAGAAGTCAAGGCATTTACCACCTGACGCAGATAATCGAGCCCTTCTTCACACGTAAAGCTGAGGATCGGGATGTCATCCAGGTAAACTAGAGCGATCGTATCTTTCAACGGTCCTAAAGCAATATAGATGGACCTTTGGAAGATGGCAGGAGCATTAGAAAGGCCAAAAGGCATCCTCAAATACTCAAAATGGCCATCGGGTGTGACAAAAGTAGTCTTATGGATTGACTCTTCATGAATAGGTATTTGGTGGAATCCTGATGCCATGTCTAAAGGTGTAAAGAATCGTCCTTTACCTAACTTATCTAGCTGATCCTCAATTAGCGGAAGTGGATACCGGTCTTTGATTGTATTTCGATTGAGCTGTCGAAAATCAACACACATTCTATACGAGCCATCTTTTTCTTTACGAGAATGATTGGATTTGCAAACGGAGATTCACTAAGTCGAATAATCTTGTTGATAATAAGGTCGGTTGTTATTTTTCGCACAGCTTCTCTCTCTCTTCAGCAGCTAGCCGGTAAGGGAAGCGGTTGACGATGGCATCCCTTTCCAGTCTAATCTCAAGGCTGATATTGTTTACCCCACCCACTTTATTACCAACCGTTATCATGTCAGGAAAATCTCTCAAAAGGTCTTTTAATGCGCTCCGAAATTTTGAAGGAACCAAATTTTCTGACATATTATAATAGGAGTTGTCTGAAATTCTGTTAATTCCGGGAAGCTGTCGACGAACAACAAGTGAGCCTGTATGATCCGTTATAGTAGCCAAACTAAGGTCTTCAAACAAATTTCGTCCGATAAAAACATCATAATCAAGACATCTGTCGGGAACAATGACATATGCAACAGCAGTGTCGACGTTCGAGATCCTTGTACGCCCTTCAAATTTTGTTGTTGCTTCAATAGTGACATTGGCTATCTCCTTCAGCATAACATTGCATGCGACAAGTTTATTTTGGAATAAGTGCTGACATTTTTTAGACATGAGAAACAGATCTGCCCCTATATCAATCAGCGCCCAAAATCGATGACCCTCGATGACAACCTGAGTAGCGCCCGAAGGTTTACCCGAACTACAAAAATTGATACTGCGCCGTTTCTCTATAGCCGTCTTTGTAAAGCAATTAGAAATATCATGACCCAGCTTGGCACATAAGGAGCAAATAACACCCTGACTTGGTTTGATAGTATTGCGGGTTTTCTCGATGTGTTGTTATTTGCATTTGCCCTAGTACGTTTAATGTGACAATTGGCTTTTATATGCCCCAGTTTTCCACACTGAAAACATTTCTTTACCGAAGTGCTTGCATTGTTCCCGTCACCTAACTTCCTTTTTAACATCGACTGATCAGCACCTAGCTCACTAACGTCTTTATTATACAGCGGCTTTAGAAAGCAGGACAAGAGGACTAATAGTTCGGGGACGGTTTTGCAGTTAGCTTTCATTACTGTATTACGGACTTCGAACTCAGCTATGCCATGTATGATTAACTCCAATAAATCACCCTCACTCCAATTCGCCCGCAGATTTCTTAGCATGGAGGATTTCTCATGGACATATGTTTCATAGGTGTTAACACTGGAGCTTTTAAATTGTGCCGCCTCTTCTAGAAGGCGACCAAGATTCCTCTTAGGTGGAAATGCTTCCTCAAAATCTTTATGGAAACTACCCCAATCTCCGATGGCGGGATTCCAACGTTCATACGACAACTTTACGTCACCCAACAAAAATCTACCAACTCGGCCCAAAGTTTGCAGATCAGACCAACCTACTTCTTTTCCAATTTCTTCTACTTGACTCACCCATTTAGTGGATTCATTAATTTCAGGTCTGAAATGAGAAAGATCGATCAGTTCATCTGATCTCTGAGTCTGCAATGCCTTGAATTATTCGCTGAGTATTTGCGACGATTCCGTCGGCGCGTCACCAGCTACACTTTTATTTGGAACACCCCGACGACGAGGCATTGTTTTTTTTTTTTAACAAAAAGGTACGACCGAACAATTTTCAATGTACTGGTCACTTATCTAGTCCTTTTAGGCAAAAACTTTCGCATCAAGCGCAGCGCGTTCTTTATTATTATTTTTCTTATCCCACTTCTGATGTTAGAATTTTAAACTAATTTATTTTCTCATGTTTTATTTTGCACTATGTTAAGCGCACCGTACCAACTCAACTCTTTTTTCCTCTCGATTTCTTTTTATCTATCCGGTTCTTCCCCGATTCTTCTCGTTGGTCTCAAGCAAAACAGTTGATTCTCATATCTCTGGTTCTTCCCCGTTTTTCTTTTTAGTCCCAGGCAAAACAGTTGGGTTGACTGTGGTCGCTGGCGGGTACGTTCAAAAGGTGCGTGCGTGTTGTTTTACGTCAAAGGGATTGATGGTGGCAGCATTTTTCAATGAAAATATCAGAATGATGCTAATAATATAATAGTGTAACATAATACGTATACGACACAGTCTCCAACAATAACTTCGTGCAACATTATTATAATATGGACATTAACGCGCTATCAACACGTTTTGTCCATACTAAGGCAGGAGGAGTCACATACATACAGAAAATAGAATCTAAGTTTTCAGTTTAAGTTTTGCTTTCTAACTGGTAAAGTCGTAATTCGAAGTAATAAGAAGTAAATTACATCAAAATTGTTTACGGGCTTTATGAATTTACTTTACTCTTTGCATGTCTGATATAGAAGCCAAGTTTAGATCTCAGTCTTCTCAAAGGTAAGGGTGCTTTCTTCGGCGAACAGAATGAGGAAATAAAGGGTATTGTTGTACCATCCCTCGACCTTTATGACTTTCCAGTAATCCACGAGAACCATGACAATAAGCTTCTAGCTTTCTGTGGCCATATTGGGGAGCCAAATGTGGATTCTGGGTCTCCTCGGAATCTCTCTGGCTAGGATAAGCTTAAGTCTGGTCCTTGGCAAAGAAACTAAATGGAAATACTTTTAAGGTTGGAAACCAAATAGGAATATCTAGTTTAAGGACGCATTTTAAATCAATGTTCAACCCACAGGAACCCTTAATTGCTTTTCATTATGCATTACCAAGAATTTGTAACGAGACTCTAGATACACCTTTTAATGAGAACGAACTCTATGAAGCATTGAGGAATTCTAAACGGAATAAAGCTCCGGGAGAAGACGGAATCCCGTACGAATTCTTCCAGTACTCTACAGAATCTTTTCTGAAAATATTGCTTATATCTTTTAACGAAATTTATGATGTAGGGAAAGTGCCAGCAGAATTTCAAAGGTCGATTGTCTTCCGGAAGGGCGACCCAAACATGGCTGCAAACTATAGGGGCGTATCCTTTATGAATGCAATCACTAAAATCTTCACAAGCTTGTTGACAGCAAGGTTAGCTAAATGGGTGAACGAGAACAAAAAACTCAATCAATTCCAGGCTGGTTTTAGAGCAGGCTACTCAACAGTTGATCAAATATTTAATTTAACGTCAACAGCGCAAACATATTTAGACCAAGACAAGAAATTATATGCATTTTTCATCGACTTTAAAGCAGCTTTCGACACTGTTAATAGAAATTGCCTTCTCTACAAGCTATCGAATATTGAAATATCGTCTAAATTTATAAATATCTTAAAGGATATGTACAGGAATAATAAATCGGCGATATGGGACGGCAAGGAACTGTCAGATTGGTTTGAGGTAGAGAATGGAGTCAAACAAGGATGTCTCCTCAGCCCGCTTCTATTTGCACTATTCGTGGATGACATATCTGATGCACTTCCAGCAGGCATACAGGTCCAACAACTGAAAGTTAAGGCACTGCTTTATGCGGACGATATTGTTATTCTAGGAGAGACACCTAATGCATTACAGCTAATGATTAACAAAGTTGAAGAATATTGCCATATAAACTGCCTCCAATTAAATATAACGAAATCGAAAGTGCTGGTTTTTCGAAAAAGAACTGGACGCTTCGCGAGTAACGAACAGTGGAAGTACGGTAGAGAACCACTAGAAGTAGTAAAAACCTATAAGTATCTTGGTGTAACCCTTACCCATAACCTCTCTCATCTCGAACTTAAGCTTGTAGAAGCAAAAAAAGCCATAAATGCAACATGGAGAAATGTAATTTGTAATACTAAAGTCGACATTCATGCGAAGGTGAAAGTGTTCGAGGCTGTTATGCGTTCGGTAATGTGTTATGGAGCCCAAGTATGGGGAAGTAAACCATATGATGAAGTCGAAAAATTGCTTAGGTTTTTCATGAAGAAATTGTTCCGATTGCCATCAAACACACCTAACTACATGTTGCATATCGAAAGTGGAATTCCACCGTTATGCTTATATACATTGAAGTTAAACATGCAGTATGTAGTTAAAGTTATGAGTGGAGAAGACGAGATGAGGCTTACCAAAATTCTGGCGAGAAATCGTTCGCAATTTTATAGAAACTGGGAGGATTTAGCGTCCAAGCATAACACAAGTTTTAGAATGACGGAATCAAACTTTTCAGAGTGGAGAAGATCTGCGCAGGAGTTTATATATAATGTCGGCCAGGCAATAAAAAGGGACCACACAATAGCAGCAAAAAACTCAAGTGCACGATTAATCTATAAAAGACTTATACATGATGACATCACCTATCTGAACGCCAACCTCAGCATCTCCCAAATTTCACTGATCTGGCGAGCGAGAGGAGAACTACTTAAGCTGAATTACATGCCCCATCGCACTGACCTTTCGTCAATTTGTAGATTTGAATCAGAAGATACTGCACACTTTATTGGCACCTGTCCAATTCTGAAGGAAATCAGACGATTGCATCTAGGAGCTGAACGCCTTGAAAGTAATGAGGTTGAGAATCTGCTGAATGGTATTAACTGGAGCTCCCTAGTAGCATAATGTCAGGTAGCATATAATTATAGATACAGAATTATGGAAGAAAACTTTTAATTTTAATCAAAGTAATAAATAGACTTGTTAATAATAATTTGTAGTCACAATTGACAATTATCTAGTCAAATTATTCAATTGCCAATCCACGGCAGACGGCGAAGCCATTGCTTAAATTGTACTATCTTTATTGTAATTTGGAAAATGAATTGGAAAATAAAGTACCTTTAACTAACTAACTAACTAACTAACTATAAGCTTAAGTCTCAAGCCGTCCCACGCGTCAGGGATCTTGTGAACGCGCCGCTTAGGAATTCTTTAGAGCAGACGTCCTCATGTTTGATGACTCATCTTATGACTTTAGCCGATTCAAAAATGGGGAGCAGTCCTCCTTGGTTGTTGATGAGATGTTCCATCACTATTTCGGATAACTTGACCTCTATCGCACCCCAAGCGTCAGCCACTGCCTTGCCGCCGGTAGACAGCTCATCTACCAGTGCGACTTGTAGGTCGTCTCGGACAACCTCACTGAGGCGTCGACTTGACGATAGAGAGTTTCGCCTCTTTGTTCAGCTGGGAGTCGGACTTTAGGTCCCCTTGAGAGCGGTTGCGCTTTGCCGCTCTTGTCTTTTGTTGTTGTGGTTCATTTCGAGAGTTGATGTACTCATCAATGATCTGCTGATATCTTGACTTATCAGCCAGGAACCGCCAGGTCTTCTGTCTGGAGGTGAGCAATTCATCTTCAAATGATATACCCAACTTTTAATTTGGTTGTTTTTTGGTTTTTTTATTGGATGGTTTTAATTTCGGTCCTACGAGTAGTACGAAAATAAGGTCGGTCCCGACAGCCGATTTATCGGGAAAAGGCTTAATATGGCAGACCCCGCCCGTGCGTCTGAAGGAGCCCATTAGAAACTAGTCTAACCCCCAGTCTTGCAGTCTTGGGCACGATTTTCTGCATTGAAGTGCTCACACCATCACTGAAATCAGATCCCTCATCCAATGGCCAAAAAGCATGTGTAGAGGGTGGCAATGGTGTAGTGGTAACATCCTCAATTGCCACGGTAAACATGTTAAAGGTATTTATAATCCTTAGAGTGCGCGCAAATTATAAAAAAAAGAAACGTAGAGGAAAAATGGCTGCTGTTTTCAACAGCGGTTATTGCCTCTGCGAGAGATGTTTGTGGAGCGAAGGGGTTTGATGTGCCGGCTGGTGGTGAGAAAAGAACGAATTAGTTAAAAACGCCCAGAGTTCAAGAAGCCATCATAGAGAAGGAGAGAGCCTTTAAAGTGTGGAATCACTTGCGAAACTCTGAACGCACTGAACACTGAAGCGCGCAGAACTTGCAAATTAGCTGTGAAAACAGCGAAAGAACCATCTTGGAAGGAGTTTGGCATGAAATTTGAACGTGATCACAGACCTGCAAATAAGATGTTCTGGCAGATCAGTCGCCAACACAGAAGAAGAAAGTTTAATTTCGTGAAATGAGTCAAATCCAAAGACAGTACACTTCTTTTCAAGGAGAAGGACAGTTAACCCAGATAGAACGACCACTTTTCAGAATTGCTCAATCCCGAACACAGCACCGAATATGACAGAGTAAGGCGGAGAATAGCCATGCGGTAAAGAAAGTAACTTTGGCAATCAAATCGCTAAAAGTTAGTTAGGCTTTAGGTAAAGAGGGAGTGCAATGGCACTCGCGTATTATTAAAGTGGCCTGGGAATGTGGTGAAGTACTTGGCGATTGGCAAATGGGAGTTATTGTACCTCTTTTTAAAAAGGCGGACAAAAGAAATTGACATTGGAATAGAGATGGTGGCGGAGGAGCCCTTAATGGACCAACGACAGCGCTCATACTCCCGTAGTGGACTACTGGCACCGGTGTGCCCGGGCCCTCGTCCTAGGGGAATAATTAAGGAACTGGCCCTCCAGGTTGGGGGTTGTGCCGTCGGGGTAACTTCCCTACCACATAAAAAACCGATGGTTCCGAAACAACCAAAAGCCTCGGATAAGGACGACTCAACTAATGACGACCCCAGCAAACGAAATAAGGACAACGACCTTCGGATCTGTACGTGGAATGTTCTGTCCCTTTACAGACCATGTGCAGCCGAACAACCAGCAAAGGCCCTAGACTGCTATAAAGCAGATATTACCGCCATCCAGGAAGTGCGATGGGATGGACCGGGCAAAAAGAGGATAAAAAACTGTGACATCTACTACGGTGATTGCTACAGAGGCAACAGGCAACGCTTATTCGGATGCGGATTTGTCATACGCGGCAGGCTTAGGCAAGAAGTCTTAAGCTTCCGACACGTGAGCGAGCGTATTATGACTATCCGGATCAAGGCTAAATTCGCTAACATAAGCCTAATATGTGCTCATGCCCACACAGAAGAAAAGGACCCTGCCACCAAAGAGTGTTTCTACGAGCTCCTCGACAAAACATACGAGCAATGTCATAAATACGACGTTAAAATCGTATTGGGCTAACTGATTTCGCTGTGCAGCGAAATGTCACCATAGCAAGCACATGGTTTCCTCATCTCGATATTCATAAGCAGACATGGCGGTCCAATGAACATGTAACGATCAACCAAATTGATCACATTGCGATCGACGCAAGGCATGCCTCCAGTATTCTGGATGTCCGGACCTTCCGAGCGGCCAACATAGACTCGGATCATTACCTTGTTGTAGCCAAGGTACAAATGCGGATACCCCAATCTGAGCAACACAGAAGAATCACTGTGAGAAAATTTAACGTCGAAAAGCTACAATCGCAAGAGACCGCCAGACTCTTCGCTGAACGCGTATCCCGAAATCTCTCAATCACGCCTATGCCGCCAGCATCAAGTGCCGAAAACCAGTGGCAACGCTGCCGGCATGCCATCAGAAACACCGCGACTGATGTGCTGGGTCTCACTCGCCCACCACCGCGAAACCCCTGGTTTGACGAAGAATGCCGGCGAGTGCATGCAGCAAAGCAGGAGGCATACAAAGCGGCGCTGCAAAAGAAAACGAGAGCTGCTCGTGAGCTCTATGAGCAAAAGAGACGGGAATAACATCGGCTTCTCCAAAAGAAGAAGAAAGAGCATGAGGAGCCCGCGTTTGAGAATATCGAGAGTTTATACTCCAGGAACAATGTACGGAAGTTTTACCAAAAGGTAAAAAGAACGTGTCAGAGGAACAATACCCATACAGAAACCTGTAGAAATGAAAATGGGAACCTCGTAGTAGAATCACAGTCGGTGCTGAGAATATGGAAAAACAACTTCTGCAGACCATATAACGGCGACGAAGACCAACATCCCGCTGTCAGGCAGAATGACCCATTCAACATAGACGATGATAGTCAAAATTTCCGTCCACCTGACCAAAATGAATTGAGGATAGCAATATCCAAGCTAAAATCGAACAAGGCTGTTGGGCCTGACGGCTTATCGGCTGAACTTTTCAATGCAGCTGGGGATGAATTGGTAGAGTGCATACACCAACTCATCTCTAAGATTTGGTCAGACGAGTGTATGCCTGATGAATGGAACCTCAGCATCGTTTTCCCGATCCACAAGAAAGGAGACCCCCTCAACTGCGCCAATTATAGAGGCATCAGTCTCCTCAACATCGCATACAAGATCTTTTCTGCGATATTGTGTGAACGCCTGAAACCTTTTATCAATAGCCTGATTGGACCCTTTCAGGCCAGGAAAGTCCACCGTCGATCAAATCTTCACACTTCGGCAGATCCTGGAGAAAATGCAAGAATTCCAAATCGATATTCACCACCTCTTTATCGATCTCAAGACCGCCTATGACAGCATCTATAGAGAAGAGCTTTATAGATCCGTGTCTAGTTTTGACATCCGTGCCAAACTTGTCCGTCTGTGCAGGCTGACGATGGAGAACGCTCGCTGCTCCATCAAGATCGGTAATGACCTCAGCGAGACCTTTGATGTCAAAAAGGCTTTAGACAAGTTACGCGCTGTCTTTTGACTTCTTTAATATTGCACTTGAACGGATTGTGCGGAACTCACAAGCCAACACCGGAGGCACAATCTATTACAAGTCTGTACAACTGCTTGCATACGCCGACGATATAGACATTATCGGAAGAACTCAGCGGGCTGTCACCGGTGCGTTTGCAAGCATTGAGGCGGAAGCGGCCAAAATGGGTTTAGCGATAAACGAGGGCAAAACCAAGTATATGCTGTCAACAAGAAAGGAAAACTAACACCGACGAATTGGACAAAACATCTTGTCTACCTTGACTCTGCTATAAACTCTGAGAACAACATCAGCGCAGAAATCAATCGAAGAATAACTCTTGCCAATCGCTGTTCTTTGGGCTTATAAGGCAATTCAACAGTAAAGCCCTATCTTGAACTACTAAGGAGACTCTGTATAAGAACCTGATCATCGCAGTCCTACTTTGCGGTGCTGAAACATGGACTTTATTAAAAGAGAATGAAGATATCCTTGGTCGCTTCGAGAGAAAAATTCTTCGTAAGATTTTCGGTCCCGTTTGCGTTCACGGATTTTGGAGGAGAAGATTCAACCACGAACTATACGAGTTGTACAGCGACATCGACCTAGTCAAATAACTGCGTATTGGACGTGTAAGATAGCTAGGACATGTAGGACGAATGGACACCAACGCTCCGGCCCGCAGAGTCCTCGAATCTAACCCCGAGGGACGACGCAGCAGAGGGAATCATCGCCGTAGGTGGCGCGCACTAATTCAAGGGGACCTGGACCAACTTGGAGTGCGCAACTGGGGGCAATTAGCTAAAGACCGAGCTAAATAGAGAGGCTTGTTGGTTGAGGCCAAGGTTCACCCCGAACTGTAGCGCCACCTAAGTAAGTATATAAGGTGGACCCATCGCGATCCCTAGGGAACCGGCACGATAAAAAGACTTAAACCAATTCTCCCATACATTTAATTTTCCTACAGAATTTAAAGATAGCATTATTATGGTTCCGGGACCTTACCTCTTCTAAGTTATCGAAGAAGTATCATCCAAGGTATTTTAGCCTTGTCCTGGCAATGTATTGGCGTTCACAAAGTGTGTTTGTTATGTCGTCTGAGACATGTAGGTCATTGCAGTACCTACAAACATCCGTATTCGATAAACCTAGTCTCTCAGCATTCTTCCTTAGATGCCATGATCATAGACTATCGCTCTTCTTAGCCACAATCTTTCTAGTTTTATGATCTCCCCCGATTTCCTGAGGTCTAACACAGGCCACAAGGCCTTGGACATCTTATGACCATCCAAGTTGGACCATCTTAAATTTGCCATCTTGATGATTATATCACGAATAATTTTCCTAGCAATACATCCTGGTGGCTTAATGCTACCAATTATGTCTCTATGCGGAAGCTCTGCTCCTCTTTTGGCAAGCTCGTCGGCTTTTTCGTTGCCTCCTATATCGCAGTTTCCAGGAACCCAACATACATTATGTTGGGTGACACGATTCTGCGTACATACATTGGCATAATGCCTTAAGCATTGCGCGGCAATTTCTGACCATCTCAGATTTAGTGACACAAGACTCTAGTGCCTTTAGCGTAGCCTGTATGCCAATAAAGACAGCGATATTCTTGTCGGATGTTGATCTTATCTCAAGTAATTCCACAGCTTTAAACAGCTGGAAGTACATCTAGAACTTCTACTTGGAACACTGCATGTGTCCGGAAGCCTCAGGACCACCTGTAGGTTAATATCTCTCGAGTATATACCTGACTCCGTGCCCTCTCCGGTCTTCATCTCATGAATCATCTGTGCACATATATTGCAATCTCGTTGTGGACAGGGACTGTCTTCCTTTGTCAATCCTCTCTTACAGGATACATTCATTCGTACGGTGCGACGAAGTCTAGTGTGCCAAGGATATCGTCCGATTCGCCAGGGATATCGGGAAATAATTCCTAGTGGGAGGGTTATGATCTCTTGAATTCAGATCATAACCTCGCCGAAAAAGGAAAAAGAATATATGTTTCTCTATATTTAATACATAACTTGATTCAGGATTAGCATAAAATAACATTCAATTTATAGTTTACAACGTAGCAACATGCCCAACAAAATATAAAGCTACCGGGGTCCTGATGGCAAACACAAACGGATGGTCCGCAACAAAATCCTTAGGCCTGGACAACTTCGCCATGTAGTTGACCAGTTGAACGGCTGCCAAGTAAAAGAGCGTGTTTATTAAGTGACATACTCGAAGGGTTTGTACTTACATGTAGCTGCGGCAGCTTCCGATCCAGCTTCGTTGACATCAATGAAAGCCTTATGCTGCACGTCAGAAACCTTAACTTTTTCACCTGATTCGAAAATTCCAGATAAATTTGCTGTATTATCGAATATCGAGCGAATACCCAACTGTTAAAAAAAAAAAAACAGAAATTAAAATATTCAAAGGTGTCTGGCAGACATGTACCTCCTTAAGGACATCAACAAGGCCAATTGAGAATTCAATTTTGAATTTTGGAAGGATTACGTTTACATCTTCAATCTTCAATTTCGATGGCAACTGACTTATGACTAAATAACTCAATTTCTCTTCTAAATTGGCCAAACCATCGCGCTCATTTGGTAGGATTATAATCATTGAAATATCCGAGTCCTTATATGGCAGTTCTACAGCAGTGGCATTCAATTCGGGAAGTTCGGCATATTTTAAACTCTCATCAGACAATCTCATAGTTGGAACAGCTACTGACTTCACTTGACTAACCCAGAACGGCCTTTCACTTGTAAACTGCGATTCGAATGGGATTTCCCATTTACCCTTGAAGTAAATCGCATTAACAATGATTGCACTTGTATCACCGTCCACTGAATCGGGTTGTAGAAGGTTCGTAATTTTATTGTTGGTTTTCTGTTCGACCCATGTGTTGATGGTTTGAATGGCTCTTGAACTTTGACTAAAGTTCACTGGTTCGGCTTCTGAATTGAAATACTTCAGGGCAAGTTCATTAAATGAGGGTCGAAGTTGATAGCCGGAACCCACAAAAAGTTTATTTGCTATGTTAAGTTGGGCTTCGCCACTCTTTGTGTTCAGAATAGCAGCGAAACTTCTTCCTACTTCTTCTTTGTTGTTAGATGGTAAGCGGAGTCCTTGTACTAGTTCACTAGCAGTTTCGCCTTCGGCGCCAAGAAAGACCATTGCCAGTGCAGTTTGTACGGATATCGGTGAAATGATTACATTTTCTGTTAGCCTCGATTTGGAAATTTCTCTGGACAAAGCTGTAGGGAAGCTACGACTATATAGAGACGGAGTAGTTTGTGGGATACTTGCAGATGACGATGAATGAATTATGCCAATTAGGGCAATCAATAGAACTAAAAATAAAAAGTTCAAAGAATAAGAGAATTCCGAGACTTGTTACATTTGATTGAGGGTGCAACCTAGTGAAATATTTAATTCTCCTACACAGAAAATCAACTGCATATGATTAGATGTACATACATAGGTGTCCGGAGCAGGCCAAAAGTTTGTGCCCTGCCTAGGCAACTGACTTCAATCATGGATGGAGATTGAATTCTATAAACTACGATTGGTTTTTACCTACAATTTTTGCCTGAATAACACATAACACATTTAGATAATAAAAGTCGGATTTTAGACTCAAGTTTTTTTTAAAAGGAAAAAAACGCTTTTGTGGTTTATTGAGAAGTGCTTAGGTTGTTCATTCAGCACTTGTTTATGACTCTTTATAGCAAAAGGGTTCTCAAATCCCAAAATTTGTCGACTCCGATTTCAAGGGTCTTACTTAAACGCCACACTCTTAAGACGGAAGAATTTATTTGAGACTCTTTACGTTTTGAGTACACAACTCGTTAAAAATGGGGAAAGTCGCGGAAACTGCAATCGAGAAACAGTCTGTAATCCTCACCCTTCTTAAAGAAGGCAAAACACAGCGTACAAAACAATATTGGAAGAAAATGCTGTAACTTCTGAACTAAGATTAATTGGCGAATAATTGGCATTTCAACAGGACAACGACCCTAAACACACGTCAAAACTTTGTCAAGACTACCTGAAATAGATGGAAGATAAAGAAATGTTACAAATCATGATATGGTTGCCGCAATCACCAGATTTAAACTCTATAGAACTATTGTGGGAGGAACTGGATAGAAGCGTCCGGGATCAATGCCTATCATCAGAATCTGCGTTGTGGAATATAGTAATGGATTACTGGGGTAATATACCACAAGCAACAATTCAAAACCTCGGTCTTCTTCTTTCAAAAAACTTTTGACCTGCAGTGTAAATCTTAGTGCAGGAGGTCTGTAGTTAATTGCGTAAAAGTGTATACCATAATTAGTCAAGAACTTGAGTAACTACTTATGTACCTACATCTACGGTATATAACGCGTAACTAAACTTGGAACAGTCGAATGCTTAGAACTAGGGCTTTATGACTCCGGACCTCAGCACAAATTTAGTAAAGCACATAACGCAAAGTATCTTGGTTGGAAGATCAAATGAAAAACAAAAAAAAATATTTTTAAAAGCCTTGAAGTACAAGACTCTATACCTGAAGCGGTTAAGACAGTATGTGATGATGTAAATGTGCGCTTAACAAAAAATGAAGGTTGAAGATTGTACTTGTAATGACTAGGAAATACAGAGGCAGGTAGATCGTTCCACAAACCTGTTGTTCGGCTTATAAACGATCCCTATATTTGACAGTACGTCTGAAGTTGGGCTAGAGGGTGAACTGATGTGCATACGAAGCATAACGCTTATTGCGGTTGAAGTTTTGAAGGGGAAGAATGCAGTTGGCTATATCGCTGGAGCATATAGCATAGCATGGGAAAGACACGAGACATTTCTGGGATGTTTAACTGAGACTATGGAGTTCACAATGTCTCTATGACCTATTAGTTTTAACGCGGGGCTCTGTACCCTATCTAGAATGTGCAGAACGGCCTTAGGTGCACCAGACCAGAAGAGGGCGTTATATTCCAGCTTTTGGCGGATGAATGCCTTATAGATGGGGTGAAATATTTTTTGCATCGCTAAAGGAATCCTAGACATTTTGCAGCATTTTTGGAAACATCCCCTGTGGGTTAGGGGCCAGAATATACCCACAGTAGGCATGCCTGTCGTAAAAGGCGACTAAAATGCCAACCCGGCGTCTTTCTTTATATTACGGTACTAAAATTTTATGCAATGAACACAACAAACGGTATTAATACCCCAGGTGGCAGCCCAGTTCAACTGGAAAATCCACCCTCGCAAGAGGCATGCTCTACGGATTCTGGGGAGAGCTATTTATTGTACCAAAATTTAATAGACCCATTTAGGAAAAGCTCAAGGCTACAAAGATCTCCGCCTCAAAAGACTTCTCCTGAAACGCAAAATGAAAGTCTCGCAAACCCGGATGTGTTAATTTGGGAAACGTAAACCTTGGAAGAGAGTACTCTGAAAAAGGAAAACGCCGTGCTCCGTAAGAGGCTCGACGAAATGGAGCTGTTGTGTCGGGAGCTCAAAAGCAAAGTTGAGAAACTTGAATCAGAGAATAAAGTTTCTTTGCTTCAAAACGAGTCTTCAAAAGCTCATACGGTTACTCATAGTGAGCCTTCTCCGGGTAGCCATCACTACAGTACGGACGAAGAAGAGCTCGGAACTCGCTCGCGCAACGGACTGGATACTTAAACGAAGACCATCTAAAAAACGCAAGGCCGGCTCATAGCCCGAGTTTGTTCCACAACACGAACCTAATCGGAAAGCGCAGCCAAAATCTGATAAGAAAATTGAAAGCAAACGCGCACCTCCACCAATAAATATTACAGGCGTTGCGGACTACAATTCTTTGAGGAAAATTTAAAAAACAACGATCGCTACTGAATTTAAAATAACTTCCTTGCGAAATGATGCATTGAAAATCAAAGTTAATGACGCTGAGGGCTATCGGGCTGTATCTCAAAAGCTTAACAACGAAAAAATTCAATGGCATAATTACGAAAACAAGTCTGAGAGACCCGTGAGGATCGTAGCTAGAGGACTTCATCCATCATGCGCTAAAGAAGACGTTATAGGTGATTTACGCGATAGAGGTTATAACATTCTCGACGCAGTCAACCTTTTAGAAAAGGAGAGAAAACGACCCGAGCGTGGAGAAGAACCTATAGTGAAACGTAAACTTCCGCTTTTTGTGCTGTCATTCGATAAAACGGAAAGCCAGGAAAAGATATATAACATTCGTACAATCATGAGTATGGTCGTTGAAATCGAGCGGCTACATGTCAACACGAAGACCATCCCTCAATGTAGGCGTTGCCAAGAGTTTAACCATACACAGGCGTACTGTCGGAAAGAGCCGCGCTGCGTTAAGTGCGCTGGAAAACACTCTTCGGAAAATTGCAGTTTGAGCAAAAATGAAAAAGCATTTTGCGTTAACTGCCAAGGAAGGCACCCAGCAAATCATCGCGGTTGCAAGGTCGCTAAGGAACTACAGATGCGACGGAAAAAATCTACAACGCCGATTGTACGGGGAACAAAATCAGTCGATCGGGCTCCTAAATCGATAGAACGTATTGCTAAGCAGACTGAGCGTGCTCATAAACCAATTCTTCTTACAACAGTCAACCAGCCTTCTGAGCCGATTAAACGTACGTCAAAGTCGTCCACTAAAAAGGCTGAACGAAAAATAACCTCGGATAAGCCAGCGAACCCCGTACGTCTGACGTATTCTCAGGCTGCAGTCAAAGCAACCAAATGAAACGACGGCCCACCCTCTGATCCTTTGAATGAAATTCTGAACTGCATCTACGCTAAGTTCGAGGAACAATGTGAAGTTAACAAACGGATTCTCGAACGTCTTAGTAACGTCGAAAGCTTTTGTATGGCTAACCTTATATCTAAATCTAAGTAAATATGGACGCTTTGCTTAAAATAGTAACATGGAATGCAAATGGACTCTTACAAAAATCTAGTTAGTTAGTTATAGTTATATCCTTTAACCCCTCGGGGGGCATAGGGCGTCAACCACACCTGCGCGCCATCGTGTTCGGAGTTCTGCAACGCGTTTGAGCTGCCTCCAACTCATTCCTAAAGAGCTCGATTCCTCCTCAACTGTTCTGCGCCACGTTTGCCTAGGGCGTCCCGCTATTCTGCCTGCCTGGGTGAGCGGATTCCACTGCATGGCGTATTTCGCAATGGAGTTGTCTTCGCGCCGTAGGGTGCGTCCAATCCATTGCCACTTTCTTCTTCGTATAGTAATGCTTATAGGTTCTTGGCCCGTTCTCAGATAAAGTTGATCGTTGGAGATGCGGTTCGGCCAAATAATCCTCAAGATGATTCTTAAGCATTTGTTTACGAAGACTTGCAGCTTGCGTGTGTTAATGGTGTCCACCTTCCAGGTACTGCACCCATAAAGCAGCACTGATTCTACGTTAGAGCGGAACAGTCGTAGCTTGGTTCTTAAGCTAATAACATTGCTTCTCCAGATTTTGGACAGCATTCCGAACGCAGCTTTAGCCTTCCCGATTCTGCTGCACACATCCAGTTCGGTGCCACCGCGACTAGCCGAGACGACACTTCCTAGATATAGAAAGTTATCAACTTTCTCGACTTGCTTTCCGGCAATGTTAAGTTGAGCGCGGGTATTGGAAGTACTCAGGTCTTTTGTTTTGGCTGCGTTTATTTTTAGCCCCACTTTGTTTGCCTCAGCTTCTAGATTTTGGGCCATCAAATGAAGATCCATTATCCGATGTGAAAGTAGACAAACATCGTCAGCGTAATCTAGGTGTTTAAGGTAAGATGTCATAGTCCAACGAATTCCAGAATTAGCTTCCGTCAATGCTGCACGGAGTACATCGCTGATAACCACCAAGAACAATAGTGGGGACAGTATGCACCCTTGACGTACTCCACTTTGGACTTCAAAATCGTCCGACACCTAACCATTGTGCACGACGTGACACTTACCGCCCTCATATGTAGCCTTCATAATAGCTATAAGCTTTTCTGGAATGCCTCTCCTGCGCAAGGCCAGCCACATAGCATCTCGATTCAAGCTGTCGAAAGCCTTCTCGAAGTCGATAAACAGTAAATGTAGCGGAGACCTATACTCAACGCATTGTTCGATTATGATCCGTAAGGTGTTTATGTGGTCGATGCAGGAGGATCCAGCGCAAAAACCTGCCTGTTCGACATCGAGAGTTGAATCTAAATGTTCTTTAATTCGTCCTAAAATTATTCTAGCTATTATTTTGGCTACAGCTGGAAGAACACATATACCTCTCCAGTTATCGCACTCCATCAAGTTACCCTTCTTTGGAAGCTTAATGATCATCCCCCTTTTCCACTCCTGTGGAAATTGTTCACTATCCCAAGCTCTCCGTATTAGCGGATGCAGCAAATCTGCCGATGTATGTGGCGCCGCTTGAAATACCTCGGCAGGGATGCCATCAATACCCACCGCTTTGTTTTTCTTGAGGGACTTGATTGCTGTTATTATTTCGGTTTTACTGGGAGGTACGGTGCGAATTCGGGAAAATCAAAAAATCTAACGAATTAGAAATGTTTCTAATAAGAGAAAATATCGACATATGTTTGATCTCCGAAACCCATCTAACAAGGGAGTCGCAAATAAAGATAAGAGGCTACGCTGGTTATCACACCTACCATCCTTCTGATAGAGTGCGGGGCGGCTCGTCCTTATTCATTAAAACTAACATCGAACATTCGTCCGATATAAGCATAGAGCTGGAAAAACTGCAGTTGTACGCGGTAAGGGTTAAAAATAAACACCTGAGCTACAATATAGCATCTGTTTACTGTCCGCCGCGATGCTTACTAGAAAAAGACGACTACTTTCGTGTCTTCAATGATCTTGGTTCAAATTTCCTTATTGGTGGAGATTATAACGCGAAGCACACCTTCTGGGCTTCAAGATGTACATCTTCTAAAGGAAAAATTCTCTACGAAGTGGCATATGAATTCGATTTTTGTTTTTATTCGACAGGAAAACCGAACTATTGGCCAACTGACTCACAAAAAATTCCCGATCTTATAGATTTTTTTCTTACAAAAGGCATTTACGAGAAGTTTATTACAGTCAAATAATGTTTTGATCTTTCTTTCCTACCACTCGCCGGTAATTTCATTACTTGGAGAAGCGCCGATCAAGAAAAATGGACCTCAAGACTCACTAGGCTGGTCGGCTGGTCACACGGTAGTGCATGCGATCATATGAAAACACAAGCGTTTTCACTCAGCTGAGGCCTACCAACTCCTACTCTCAACCTCCACGCGGTGACAGCCGGGTGCCTAGTACCTAAATCCGAGAAGTGGGTAACCAACCCCGTTTAGCGGATTCTCGGTAGCAGCAGATGAGAGAGGGGGGAAGAGTGCTTTTCTCACTAGAGCACTTCTTCTTGTTCCAGGCGGCAGCGGACGAATTCCCTAGACGGAGTCAACGGTGGCGTCTATAGTTCCGGTTAAGTTGAACTTAGTGAATACCTTGCGCGAGCTGCTTCGACGTATTCGGATCACAGGTCGGTAAGGAATTTCCTATGTTGGTCAGGACATTGGAATAGAGATAGTGGCGGAGGAGCCCTTAATGGGTCAACGGCAGCGCTCATACTCCCGTAGTGGACTACTGGCACCGGTGTACCCGGCCCCTCGTCCTAGGGGAATAATTAAGGAACTAACCCTCCAGGTTGGGAGTTGTGCCGTCGGGGTAACTTCCCTAAGCCGTAAAAACACTGCGGTTCCGAAACAACCAAAAGCCTCGGATAAGGACGACTCAACTAATGACGACCCCAGGAAACGAAATAAGGACAACGACCTTCGGATCTGTACGTGGAATGTTCTGTCCCTTTACAGACCACGTGCAGCCGAACAACTAGCAGAGGCCCTAGACTGCTATAAAGCAGATATTACCGCCATCCAGGAAGTGCGATGGGATGGGCCGGGCAAAAAGAGGATGAAAAACTGTGACATCTACTACGGTGATTGCTACAGAGGCAACAGGCAACGCTTATTCGGATGCGGATTTGTCATACGCGGCAGGCTTAGGCAAGAAGTCTTAAGCTTCCGACACGTGAGCGAGCGTATTATGACTATCCGGATCAAGGCTAAATTCGCTACCATAAGCCTAATATGTATTCATGCCCCCACAGAAGAAAAGGACCCTGCCACCAAAGAGTTTTTCTACGAGCTCCTCCACAAAACATACGAGCAATGTCCTAAATACGACGTTAAAATCGTATTAGGCGATTTTAACGTCAAATTAGGAAAGGAGGACGTCTTTGGTAGGGCAGTCGGTAAGCATAGCCCACACGACACCACGTCTGATAACGAACTAAGGCTAATTGGTTTCGCTGTGGAGCAAAATGTCGCCATAGCAAGCACATGGTTTCCTCATCTCGATATTCATAAGCAGACATGGCGGTCCAATGATCATGTAACGATCAACCAAATTGATCATATTGCGATCGACGCAAGGCATGCCTCCAGTATTCTGGATGTCCGGACCTTCCGATCGGCCAACATAGACTCGGATCATTACCTTGTTGTAGCCAAGGTACGAATGCGGATATCCCAATCTGAGCAACAAAGAAGAATTACTGTGAGAAAATCTAACGTCGAAAAGCTACAATCGCAAAAGACCGAAATCTCTCAATCACCCGTCTGCCGCCAGCATCAAGTACCGAAGACCAGTGGCAACGCTGCCAACATGCCATCAGAAATGCCGCGACTGATGTGCTGGGTCTCGCTCGCCCACCACCGCGAAACCCCTGGTTTGACGAAGAATGCCGGCGAGTGCATGCAGCAAAACAAGAGGCATACAAAGCGGCGCTGCAAAGAAAGACGAGAGCTGCTCGTGAGCTCTACGAGCAAATGAGACCGGAAGAACATCGGCTTCTCCAAAAGAAGAAGAAAGAGCATGAGAAGCGCGCGTTTGAGAATGTCGAGAGTTTATACTCCAGGAACAATGTACGGACGTTTTACCAAAATGTAAAAAGAACGTGTCAGAGAAGTAATACCCGTACAGAAACCTGTAGAGATGAAAATGGAAACCTCGTAGTAGAATCACAGTCGGTGCTGAGAATATGGAAAAACTACTTCTGCAGACTGTATAACGGCGACGAAGACCAACATCCCGCTGTCAGGCAGAATGAACCATTCAACATAGACGATGATAGTCAATATTTCCGTCCATCTGACCAAAACGAAGTGAGGATAGCAATATCCAAGCTAAAATCCAACAAGGCTGCTGGACCTGACGGCTTACCGGCCGAACTTTTCAATGCAGCTGGGGATGAATTGGTAGAGTGCATACACCAACTCATTTCTAATATTTGGTCAGACGAGTGTATGCCTGATGAATGGAACCTCAGCATCGTTTACCCGGTCCACAAGAAAGGAGAGCCCCTCAACTGCGCCAATAATAGAGGCATCAGTCTCCTCAACATCGCATACAAGATCTTTTCTGCGATATTGTGTGAACGCCTGAAACCTTTTATGAACAGCCTGATTGGACCCTATCAGTGCGGTTTCAGGCCAGGAAAGTCCAACATCGATCAAATCTTCACACTTCGGCAGATCCTGGAGAAAACTCAAGAATTCCAAATCGATACTCACCACCTCTTTATCGATTTCAAGGCCGTCTATGACAGCATCTGTAGAGAAGAGCTTTATAGAGCCATGTCTAGTTTTGACATCCCTGCCAAACTTGTCCGTCTGTGCAGGCTGACGATGGAGAACGCTCGCTGCTCCATGAAGGTCGGTAATGACCTCACCGAGACCTTTGATGTCAAAAAAGGTTTTAGACAAGGTGACGCGCTGTCATGTGACTTCTTCAATATTGTACTTGAACGGATTGTGCGGAACTCACAAGCCAACACCGGAGGCACAATCTATCACAAGTCTGTACAACTGCTTGCATACGCCGACGATATAGACATTATCGGAAGATCTCAGCGGGCTGTCACAGGTACTTTTGCAAGC
Source organism: Brachypalpus laphriformis (assembly GCA_945910035.1). Classification (NCBI taxonomy): domain Eukaryota; kingdom Metazoa; phylum Arthropoda; class Insecta; order Diptera; family Syrphidae; genus Brachypalpus; species Brachypalpus laphriformis. The sequence continues at coordinate 259,936,702 of OX246753.1, read as the reverse complement.
ATTGAGGCGGAAGCGGCCAAAATGGGTTTAGCGATAAACGAGAGCAAAACCAAGAATATGCTGTCAACTAGAAGGGAAAACCAACACCGACGAATTGGACAAAACGTCTCCGTGGGCATCTATAACTTCGAGGTAGTAAGGGACTTTGTCTACCTTGGCTCTGCTATAAATTCTACTAACAAAATCAGTGCAGAAATCAATCGAAGAATAATTCTTGCCAATCGCTGTTTTTTTGGGCTTATAAGGCAATTCAATAGTAAAGCCCTATCTCGAACAACTAAGGAGACTCTATATAAGACCTTGATCATCTCAGTCCTGCTTTACGGCGCTGAAACATGGACTTTATTAAAAGAGGATGAAGATATCCTTGGTCGCTTCGAAAGAAAAATTCTTCGTAAGATTCTCGGTCCCGTTTGCGTTGACGGGTTTTGGAGGAGAAGATTCAATCACGAACTATACGAGCTGTACAGCGACATCGACGTAGTCAAAAAACTGCGTATTGGACATCTGAGATGGCTAAGACATGTAGAGCAAATGGACACCAACGCTCCGGCCCGCAGAGTTTTCGAATCTAATCCCGAAGGACGACGCAGTAGAGCGAATCATCGCCGTAGGTGGCGCGCACAAGTTCAAGGGGACCTCGACCAACTTGGAGTGCGCAACTGGAGGCAATTAGCTAAAGACCGAGCTAAATGTAGAGGCTTGTTGGTTGAGGCCCAGGTTCACCCCGAACTGTAGCGCCACCTAAGTAAGTAAGTAAGTAAGACTCACTAGGAATAGAACAAACTGGGAGGGCTTTAGAAATGATTGCGAAACAAATATCGCCTTAAATGTATCACTTAAAACACCTTGTGAACTAGAGGACGAAATTGATCGTTTCGTGGAAGCAATTCAAAGAGCGGCATGGAAAAACACTCCTTCTATAAGCTATAAGATCAACCGCAACCAAAAGTATCCCAGAGAAATCATTAAACTGGTGAGGGAGAAACGAAAAGCACCATATAAGTGGCAAATCACTCGTGCACCGCAGCATAAAACGGTCCTTAACCGACTATGCAATCGGCTTATAGATAGTATTCGCGAATTTAAAAGCAAAAAGATAGCGACCTACCTTGAAAATCTCTCCGGTGAAAGAGAATCAAATTATTCGCTTTGGAAAGCGCTAAAAGGCATCCGGAAACCTCAAATGCAAGCACCACCAATTCGGAAAATCGATGGAAACTGGGCCAACAGCGACAAAGAAAAGGCAGAACTTTTTGCTTTGCACTTAGAGGAAACGTTTAAGCCCTTCAACGGCCCTTTGTTAACGCCCGACTCCCCAGTCACGACATCTGACAACTTTAAAGTGAAAAAAGTTGCATTGATTGAACTGAGGGAAGTGATTAAAAATTTAAAGACAAAGCTCCGGGTTACGACTTGATAACGGCGCAGGTAGTCAAGGAATTGCTGAATAAAGCTATTATCAAACTGCTGTACTTGATCAACGCTTCGTTCAGATTGCTCTATGTTCCGAGACAATGGAAAGTCGCCGAGATTATAATGGTCCCGAAACCAGACAAACCGCTAAATGAGAAGAAATCATATCGGCCTATTTCCCTATTGCCGGTTATCTCAAAAATATTTGATAAACTTCTTTCCAAACGTCTACAGCCCGTAATCGACGAAAGACGTCTCATTCCTCACCATCAGTTTGGATTTAGAATTAAGCATTCTACAATTGACCAAGTCCACAAAATAACTGACGTGATTGAGAAAGCTCTGGAAGAAAAAAGATTTGTTGTAGTGTATTTCTTGACGGCTCACAAGCTTTCGATAAGGTTTGGCACGAAGGGTTGGAGTATAAATTGCAACGACTACTGCCACGGCAACTCTTTCTAATCCTTCTATCGTAGCTCACCGAGAGACTCTTTCGTGTTAAGCACGGAAATGATTACTCTGACTTCAAGGAGATTGCGGCCGGAGTTCCACAAGGAAGTGTCCTTGGCCCGCTTCTATATGTACTCTACACGCGTGATATCCCGCAGGAAAGAAACTGCGTCATCGCCACGTTTGCGGAAGATACGGCGATATTGACCACGGGCGAAACTATTGAAGCAGCAACTGGAAAGCTGCAACATGCTATTAATAAAGTCCACGCTTGGACGAATTCTTGGCGTATTGTGCTGAACGAAAGCAAATCTACTCACTTCAACTTTACCTATAAAAAAGTGGATAGATTACGTCTATATCTTAACTCGGCTCAAATACCGTACGCAAACGAAGCAAAATATCTAGGAATGACTCTAGACGTTAGGCTTAAATGGAAATCACACGTAAAAAAGAATCGCGAAGAGCTAGAAAACAAATACCGACAAATGAACTGGATACTCGGAAAACATTCGAAGTTGAGCCTACATAACAAACTGCTTATCTATAAGGAAGTGCTAAAGCCTGTGTGGACGTATGGTATACAACTATGGGGTTGTACTAAGAAAAGCAATAGAAACATCATACAAACTTTTGAAAATAAAGTTCTTAGAACGATCGTCAACGCACCGTGGTATGTACGTAACGAAGATATTCATCGAGATCTGGGAATTCCCAGCGTCATCGAAGAGATAACAAAATTTGCGCGTGAACACAAAGATCGTGTTCACGGCCATTGTAACCGTACCGTCATTCAACTACTGGACGCGAACAATCCAATTCGTCGTCTGCAAACGATAAAACCTTTTGACCTCGCGTCATAGTATATGCCGGTCGCGAAAAAGGCAGGAACTACCATTGGAATTTAACCTGCCTTAAGTTCTACATTTCTTTTAACTTCGTACGAACATTTTTTTTTCCCCAAAAATCGCGTGTATCGTAAGCGAAAATAAAACTGCTGGATAAGCGTCGGCTTAGTTGTATTATTACTTTTTTTAGTGAGTAAAAATCTCACACTACCATAAGCACGCTCGGTCGGGCCTTATGGTATCTTTAAAAGATTTTTCACCTACTCTCGGCAAAAAAAAAAAATATATATATATTGAGTATTTAAACGAGTATCTTCGACAGAGTAACTCGTAGTCTCACATAATCATTCCATGTTAAAGATATTCAAAGTGGTGTCCAATAGGACTACTACTTCAAACGACCTAAGCATGCTGGTGACGAACATTGCGCTTATAGAGAATTTGCGTACACCACAATCTATCTAGCAAAAGTGTAGTCCTTGTTTGCATTCTTAAATTTTTTTCTCCACTTTTAGTATACAATATAAGAATAAGCTTTTGCTTCTGTTATACTCTTCACTGGATGTTAAATAAAAATTCAAGTATTACTGATAAAAAAAAACAAGAGAACAAATGCCCTTACATATCTTAAACGCCATTCTGACTAAATGGAATTAGCAAAAACCACTTTAATCACTATCACCGGCTAGTACTCGTAGTTAATTAAAATTCGAAGTTGAGCTTTATAGACGGCGCGCTTCGATAGGAATACTAAATTTTTAGAGTGAAGTTGCCGTGGTATTTATAATCAAAAGCATTGCAAAAATTTGCCACCTCGGGAGCTGTTTGTTATTATTTTTCGTGATATTTTGACCTACGGTGATTCGAGCTGACTAAATTTTTGCCAGTAGACATGTCTGTACCAACGAATTCCATATTGGTCTCAATGAATGTAGCAATCTGAAAATCAATTCTGAAATAATGTATCATATCAGAAGCCAATTCTCTTTAGTTAGCATTTCAGGAGTCATCATCACCATTTGCATTTGTTGATAACGCACTTGATTCGAACCGCAACAGAATCTATAAGTAAATTCAAGACTTGATAACAGTTTGAAGGTCAGAATTTAAGGTAGTTTGAGGTTCTTGCTAATCGCATTCTATTTTAAATGCTGTTCTATTTGAAATGATGCAATAAGGCGTTGAGGTAGTGATAACGTGAGTCTGAACATCAATTTAGCCAGTGTCATGGGATGGCAGTATTAACAAGAATAAGACTACTGCCACTTTCATGGGCGTGGTTAAGCCTAGTGCTGATGTGATTTAATACTGATGCTTTATCACTCCATATGAACTGGCATTACCATAAACTTGAACTTGAACTTGCATTTTTTATTGAGACATAAATACAACTTCTTTTTTTTTCTCATAAGTTACAATATTTTCAATATAGCCGACTTAAATTAGTTATATTTGGCTTAAGCTTAATAATTAAAAAAAGGTATTCATTACCTATAACACGGATGTATATAGTATAATATGTTATTATATCTTTAGTTTTTCTACGCTTGCTCCCGGCATAATTTCACAACATGACTTTATTGTCAACTTAAAACTAATGACTATAACTAAAATAAAACAAAACAGATAACTAAGTATCGCAAAATAAAAGTATTGGCTCAATGAATGTAAGTCAAATTTATAGGGGCTTACCGTAAACGTTGCCCCCCTGCTACAATTGGAGCATTTGTACTAGATTTCGTTCGTCAAAAAAATGGCTACGTACAATTGGTATTTTAATGCTTACTTTGAACGACAATTTCAGACTTCAGAAAATGAATTTAATATTATGGACTCTCTCAAAATCGAATGAAGATGCCCTTAGACCGCGAGTGGAGGAGAAGGTACAATGCCGAACCATATGACCTATACAATGACATCGACTTAGCCGGAAGAGTTACTTACTTACTTATGCCCTGTATCCCCTTGTGGGTCCTAGGGCCTCTACTACGCCTACGCGCCATCGTGTACGGTTGCTGGCAATGTGTCTGAGCTCTCCCCAACTTTTCCCTAACTGCCGTGCCTCCTTCTCGACTGTTCTGCGCCATATTCTCCTCGGACCGCCAGGTCTTCTGCCATCCGGAGTTAGAGGGTTCCATTGCATAGCATGGTTCGCTATGGAACTGTCACCCTTACGGAACGTGTGACCAATCCACTGCCACTTCCGCCGTTGAATGGTTGTGCCTATTGGTTCCTGACAGGTTCTCTCGTAAAGGTGTTCGTTAGAGATACGATTGGGCCAGAAAATCCTTAAGATATTGCGCAGGCACCTATTAACAAACGTTTGCAGCTTTCTGGTGATAGTAGTGGTCACTCTCCACGTGCTGCAATTATATAACAGTACGGATTCAACGTTGGAGCGGAACAGTCTTATCTTGGTGCTCAAACTGATTGCATTGCTTCGCCATATTTTGGACAACATACCGAACGCGGACTTTGCTTTGGCAATCCTATTGGCTATATCCAGTTCGGTACCACCATCGGTCGAGACAATACTCCCAAGATACTGGAAATCCTCTACTATCTCTACCGGTTGACCAGCAATGCATATTTGTGCCGATGAGTTTGTTCCAAGGCTGATAATTTTAGTTTTGCCGTATAAATTTTCAGCCCGACGACGCCTGCCTCCCTCTCCACATCTGCTGTCATTTGGTGGAGGTCCATAATTCTGTGGGAGAGTAATCATACATCGTCAGCGTAGTCAAGATGTTTCAGTTGAGATGTAAGAGTCCATCGAATTCCTTCGTTTCCCGTCGACAAAGCTGCATGGCGCACATCGCTAATCACCAATAGGAATAATATTGGTGAAAGGATACGGCCTTGTCTTACCCCACTTTGGATTTCAAATTCCTCAGACAACCTCACTCTGTGCACAACGTGACATTTGGAGCCTTCATATGTAGCTTTGATAATAGCAATTAGTTTATCGGGAATACCTCCCCTGCGTAAGGCACGCCAAATAAACTCCCTGTTGACACTATCGAACGCCTTCTCAAAATCGATGAACAGCAGGTGCAGTGGCGATCGATATTCAACACACTGTTCGATGATTATCCGCAGGGTGTTGATGTGGTCGGCACAGGAGGATCCAGAGCGAAAACCTGCTTGTTCGGCATCGAGTGTGTCTTCGAGATGTTGTTTGATTCGCTCAAGGATGATTTTAGCTATTATCTTAGCTACAGCAGGCAGCACGCAGATAACCCTCCAGTTTCCGCACTCCATTAAATTTCCTTTCTTAGGAAGCTTGACGATCATTCACTTTTTACACTCGTTAGGAAAGCTCTCAGCTTCCCAAGCTCTCTCTATAAGTGGAAGCAGAAGCTCAGCCGATGTTGTTGGTGCTGCTCGTAAGAGCTCTGCTGGAATACCGTCAAGTCGTACGGCCTTCTTGGTTTTGAGTGCCTTGATAACGATAATGATCTCATCTTTACTGGGAGTCGTGGTGCGTATTCGGGAACTTCTCACCTCGAGCATTTCAGTTTGATTTGGGAGCATATCGCTAGCGAATACGCGGTTTAAAACCATAGCAAAATGATCTATCCATCTTTTGAGCTGGTCCTCATCCGAAATGAGCAAGGAACCGTCTAGGCTTTTCACTGAGTGTTGGCTGGAGCTGCGACCACCTGTCAGCTCTTTCGTGATTCTGTAGACAGTCCTGCTGTCGCACCTCCGTGCTGCTTCTTCTGCTTCTGTAGCCAGCGCGTTGATGTAGTTGCGTCGCACGCTACGCTGAACTTCTCTCATCTTCATGCGATATAGGGACTCTACCTCGCTTCTCCCTGCTGCTGGGGTAGCTGCAACGCGAGCTTTCATCTGTTTTCGTTCGTCAATTCGTCTCCAGGTATCCTCGGAAAGCCACGCCCTATGTCCTCCCTGCGATCGACCGACAATTTTTTCAGCACCAGATATAAAAACATTTTTCACAGCGCATCAATGGCCTTGGATGGTTGCGGGCATTGAGCTGCTGATTGCTTCCACACCTTGCGAAAAGTGCTCCCTTAATTGTTGGCGCACTGAGGGATCACTAAGTCTATCGACGTTGAACCTAGGCATTCTTGTGTTGTCATGGGATCTTCGAACTGCAGCAGTGCGTAGTTGGAGAGTAGCTATTATAAGATGGTGATCACGTTCTATCCCCACATCTGCCCCTCGCCTGTTTCGGACGTCCAGGAGACTACTTCTAAAGCGACGGCTGATGGCAAAATGGTCAATTTGTTTGGAGGTTGCTTGCCTGTCATTGGAAACCCAGCTGACTTTGTGGCAGGTCTTGTGCTCAAACATGGTGCTACCTATCACAAGGCGGTTGGCATTACAGAAATCCACGAACCTTTCGCCGTTGTCATTGCGGTTGCCTAGTCCATGCTTCCCGATTACATGTTTGAGCTCTTCGTTGTCGTTGCCTACCTTGGCATTCAAGTCCCCTATCACTATGACAATGTCTCCATTTGGTGTTGTGTTAAAGACGGCACTTAAGAGGTTGTAGAAGCTCTCCTTTTCGTCCTCAGACGAACTATTCGTTGGTGCGTAACACTGTATGATGGTGACGCGTCGTACTCTTGCCCGGAATTTGGCCGTCAAAATCCTATCACCATGAGGCTGCCAGGAAATTAGGCCCTTGCGTGCTGTTGTTGTTAGCAGTAGTCCGACTCCATATTCTTGCGGACTTCCGGATGGTCTTCCAGAATAGAGTAATACAGGGTTACGCGTTGGGGACTGGTACTCGCCCGCTTCTAACCATCTTACTTCACTTACCCCCAAAATGTCCAGTTTATATCGCATCAATTCCTTTTCCAATTGGAGAAATTTGGCATTGTAAGGACCTTCTCTTCCCGAGTCGAGGAGCGTCTTTACATTCCAGAAACCTATCTCTATCAACATGTGATCATTCCTTATCCTTGTCGGTTTCTATAGCGAGCAATTTTCAGTAACGCAGGTTGCTAGCCCACGTTACCTAGCTTAGAATCAAGGCCCTAGACAACCCGTACTTACAATGTTAGCCTACACGTATAAGGTTTTATACGTATAGTTGCCCGAGGCCCCCCACTAGGAGGTAAAGTAAGCACTTCATCACGAACTTGATTATTGCGGTACTGGCCCAAGCCAAGTTTTGGGCAGTCAGTAGTTTCCCGATCAATCGCAATGCAGGTCCCCAAATGCACCGTTCAACCTGCCGCTCAAGTTATTTCAACTTCCGCTAACACCATACCTTCCACCGATGGATCGCAGAGTCTCCCATCACCACCTCGCCTCATTAAACGACTTGGAGCCGACTTTTGCGCCCCATCCGATTGGAACGAAAGGCTTGAGAAATTAAATAAAAGCAATCTCTCGACCTTTACCGTAAAAGTTACTTCTCGTCTCGTCGACCCTTCATGGCTACGAAACTTCTTTCACCAAAGATTTGGCATCACAATTGCGGACTGCCACAAAATCTCACCAGCAAATTCCAGTAAGTTTAGCACTTTTAAGTTTACGAGGCCCTCAAGATACGACTGGTTATTTTCGAGCCCCACTGACGATGCTTTCAATTTAGGTGATTTGTGCTTTAAAAAACGGATCGCCAAAACCAATGACACTAGCTCTAAGCCTAAACTTAACACTATGTCTAAGTGCAAGCCTAAGCCGAAATCTAATCACACTTCTAAGCCCTACTCTCAGTCAAATCCTGACCCTAACTGGAGTTTTAAAACTAACATTTTTCCTATTTTTTCCCCTCGAATAATCCAGTCTCTTTCTCTTCCTTCAGTTAATACTCCCTCTAATGTTACTCCTCATCCTAAACGTAACCGCGTCTCTTTCAACCTAACACCTGCTCCTGCCACTTCGTCACAGCAAACCTCTTCCAACACTAAAACCAAGTATCCTAATTTTTCTCACTCGCACATTCTTAACCCTAGACCATCTCCACCGTCATCTTCCGTTGGCAACCCAACCGACCCCACTAGCGCTTCCAACTCTATTAAAGCAGCTTCTCCCGACGCTCCATCTACCTTTCTAGATCCAATGCTTCCCCCTAAGATTAAACTAACTAAACAATTAGTCGATCAGAGCGATGATGGCCGTTACGTAATGTCTCGCTTGAGAGATCGTAAAATCTACGAGAACGTTCGTTTGTATCTTGCATACCTGCACAACAAACCTGATTCCATTTGTATCGATGGTAAAACAAAAACTAATGTAATGGTCTCAATCAATCAGGAAGGTTTTCCTACTAATCCTAAGGAGTTAAGGCAATTGTTCATCCGTTTTCATGAGTGCTTCAACATCTCGCCCACTGATGTCTCTAACGATCTCTCTTCATTTGCTTCCTATGTTAGCTCAAAACGTCTTTCCCATCTTCAGAGATCGCGTAATGACTTTAAAAACTACTACCGCTCCTAACGACAAACGCATTTTCGCTCCAAATAGCTCAATGGCATACCCTACTAGCGTAGATAATAGCACAGTTAAACACCTATCCGTTTACTACCAGAACGTACGCGGTTTACGCACCAAAACCTCCTCTGTCTTCCTTAATTTGCAAAAGTTGCCCTACGATGTTTTCGCTCTTACTGAAACTAATCTTTCCCCCGCCTACAATAGTAATGAGTTATTTACTCCTAAATTTAACGTTTTCCGCGATGATGGTCTTGACAAAGACGATGATTCTTCTGGCCGCGGAGTTCTCCTGGCTATACATAACCGCTATGACTCCGCACTTTACAAGTCGTCGCATACCGCTAATTTTGAGTTTATTTACGCTAGAATTACAATCCTTAAACGTAATCTGTATCTACTTTGCTGCTACATTCACCACTCTCAACCAATTCAAGGGTACCAACTTGCTGTAGGTGCTATAGACTCTCTCCTTGATGCTACTGATCCCAACGATGATGTCATTATCTTAGGGGATTTCAATCTTCCTTTTCTCCAATGGGTTCAGCCTGAGGATGAGTCTCATTTTGTCACTTCAAATGCAACCTCAGACAAAGAAGTCCTCTTCACAGATTGTCTCTCCAACTCTGGCCTCCATCCAATCAGTGGCATAACCAACAGCATTGGCAGACAACTTGATCTTATCTTTTCATCTGATGCTGATAATTGTGTTGTTACAGCAAGCAACCATCTTCTCTCTACTCTAGACAGATACCATCCTCCCCTCTTTGTATCGTATTCCTACGGAGACTTAAATTCTGTTATTCATTCTCAGAACTCATATAGCTTTAACTTTCGAAAAGCTGACTTCACCAAACTTAACATCCTGTAATGCTAATTTTAACTACGCACGCGTTACTGCGGATGCGCGACCCACTTGGCCCAACCATTGACTTCTCTTTTTCTTATGTCCATTTCCCAAGGTTCTTTCCCTATCCTTTGGAAGAACTCATTTATTATCCCAATTCACAAGAAAGGTCCTAAAAATGAAATATCTAACTACCGACCTATCGCCAAACTATCATGCATACCCAAACTCTTCGAGAGCATCGTTTATGACTCGATGTTTTTTCATTGCCAACCCTTATTCTCTTCCAACCAACACGGGTTCCTTAAAGGTAGATCAACAACCACTAACTTAACTGAATTCATTTCTCAGCCGCTGTGTACATTTGAAGGTGGCAGCGAAATTGATGTAATTGCCACCGACTTCAGTAAAGCATTTGATAAAATCTCCCATAGAATTATTATTCTTAAGTTGAAAGCTCTTGGTTTTCAACCCGGTTTTATCAATTGGATCAAATCCTACTTGGAAGGTCGGCAGTACGAGGTTATATTTAGATCTTCTGTCTCTAACTCCTTTAAGGCCACTTCGGGTGTCCTTCAAGGCAGTCACCTTGGGCCTTTAATTTTTGTCCTGACCGCCAACGATGTCGACTGCATCATCAAAGACTCGTATCTTTCTGTCTATGCCGATGATATGCAAATATTTAGATACATATCTTCTCCCAATGATTCTCGCCCACTTCAAGATGACCTAAACAGATTTTCTCTCTAGTGCCAGAAAAATTATCTTGAACTTAACGTCAGCAAATGCCAATTCATCACCTACTCCCGTAAACGACTTCCATCAACCCATAGGAGCTACTTACTCTGCAACGAGCTTGTCCCACAAGTTTCTTCTTTGCGTGATTTAGGTGTAATCTGCGATAGGGAACTTAACTTCCATTCCCATATTTTGTAAAACGTTGGTCATGGGAATTTTCGAACCCATATATCACAAAATCACTTTATATGACCTTCGTTAGACCTATCCTCGAATATGCTAGCCAAGTCTGGTCGCCACACTATGCTGTACACATCCGACGTATTGAAGCCATGCAGCGCAGGTTTATCCGTTTCGGGCTACGCGGTCTCCCTTGGCTTGATATATACGACTTACCTCCCTACTCTGAACGCTTAAAGCTCATAAATCTTCAGCCTCTCGAAACTCGTCGCGATATTGCCGACTTACTCTTCCTCCATCAGCTAATTACTGGTCAAATTGATTGCCCCGCGCTTCTTGAATTAGTCTCATTTAACACCAATCCCCGTAACCTAAGGTCCATTCCCCTCTTCCGTCTCTCTTATCATCGCACCAATTATAATGCAGCACTGTCCAGAATGTTGCGCTTGGCTAACAATATGGAAAAAACTTTTGACTTCCACTGCAGCAGAACCACCCTTCGAAACGACCTTCAGCTACGTTTCAATTCCACCTAGTGCTGTCTTGATTTTGCCACCCCCACACCCAAATTCTCACCTCTACCCTCTCCCTTCTCTTCCTAGCTTTTCCATCCTCTGTTAGTCTTAAGTTAAATTTAAGATTGTTTAAGCTTGTGTTTGAAAAAATTAATAATAATAACAATAATAAATAATAATAGTTTTAAGCTTAGCGTTAAGTCCCCTTTTTTGTTAGTTTTCAAGTTTTAGCTTTAAGTTCCTGCTTGTATTAAGCTTAGATAAATAAAAATTAATCTACACCTAACCCGGCACGTGGTATTATTATCATTCAATGTATCAGAGTGTTGAAGGCTAGAGAACTGAAAAGTTGATAGGCTATTTTGAGGTAAAAAGACGTAGCATAAGTAGCTGTAGGAACTGTACCAATAGTTCACGATCATTTTACTCAGTGCGATCAGCTAATAGCGATAGATAAGCAAGTCATATCAGACACTAGCGACCAGCCTGAAGCTTTTCTTATTTTTGCATTGCAGTGCGGGTACATTCCGCTGTCTGTGTTGTTTTCTGGACAAAATGCCGTCTTAGAAGGTAAAGCAAAATAGAAATAGCACTGCTAGAGTCTCACATACCATGGACATATCGGATGCCATGGCAGAGTTAGAGGAAAGGGGTAGACAATTAGAAATCCGCGAAAAAAAAAACTTTTCGAATGCCGAAGTCCATAGGAAGTTAATGGAACGGAAGCAACAGAAAGGTGAGACGGTGTTACAATATTTTTTGAAAATGAAGGAGCTAGGGGCTCGGGCGAGCATCGATGAAATTTCTATTATACACTATGTGATAAACGGCATTAAAGACTCTCACAGAAATAAAGCGTTGCTTTACGGTATAAACAGTTTTAAGAATTTTAGAAAAAAAAGTAGAAGCGTACAGAGCGTTTTCTGAAAGAAATCCGTCGTCGATTTCCAAGACGAGTTTTCAATCGGATAGAGGACAAACCAATTTTCTAACTGCTGAAAAGGCTGGAAGTTTCAACCTTACTTGTTTTAATTGCGGGCAGAAAGGGCACCGTTCAAGCGAATGCTGCAAATTATCGGAGGGACCTAAATGCTTCAGGTGCAAAGAGTTTGGCCACAAGTCTCCGCAGTGTACAAAGGACGAAGCTCCTAAACACGTTAGGACAACTAACGCTCTGCCAGGTTCTGGTGGGACTTTCCACAAACTAGTCCACTTTGTCGATGGGGGGTACTCGGTAAATGCCCTCCTAGATACGGGGAGCGAAGTCACACTCCTGCGCTCAGACGAATTTATTCAGCTGGGTTCACCAACGTTAACGGGACCGAAAACACCGTTGCGTGGTCTTCCGGAAAGCGGGGTGGAGACATTAGGGAGCTTTGTAGCAAGGATCTCTTTCGATGAAAATATTTTTGAGAAAGTTGTTCACGTCATATCGGACCGATTCCTTTCAATGCCAATGATTTTAGGGCAAAATATTTTCGCGAATACCCAAATCTTGGTAACTCCTGAGGCAGTTAAAGTCAATAGGCTTGATAATCTGCCAGGGTGTTTTACGATTAGCCCAGAGACAGAAGTTGAGTTAGACGTGAGAAATGATGCTTACAAGGAAGAGGTGAGGCAAGTCGTTGATGGATGTAGGCCAGTAAAAGGACTCCAAAACGATTTCGAGATGAAAATTATACTGAAGAATGAAAGTCCCATTTTCCAACACCCTCGTCAACCTTCACCATTAGAGAAGGAAGTAGTGGAAGCTCAAATTGAAGAATGGCTTGCCAAATGGATAATACGAAATAGCTCATCAGAATTCGCCAGTCCCACAGTCCTAGCCTCGAAAAAAGATGGATCCAAACGCATTTGCGTCGATTATCGAAAACTGAACAAGCAGGTCATTAGAGATCATTTTCCGCTCCCACTCATAGATGATCAGGTTGATCAACTGGGTGGTGGTCAAATATTCAGTACTCTGGATCTTGAAAATGGCTTTTTCCACGTATCGGTCGAAGAAGAAAGCAGAAAGTATACTTCTTTTGTAACACCGACAAGCCAATACGAGTTTTTGAAAATGCCTTTTGGCTTATGTACCTCGCCTACCATATTCCAAAAGTTCATTATTAAAATCTTTCAAACACTTATCAAAGAGAAAATTATTATCATTTACATGGATGACTTTACAATTATCGCAAAAAGTTATACTGAGGCAATAGGGAATTTGAGGAGAATTTTTGACTTAGCTAGCCAGTATTGAAAAAATTTCACTTCCTATTTACAAAAATAGAGTATTTGGGATATGAAATTGCTAACGGGCGTATAAGCCCATCTCCGCTCAAAACTAAGGCAGTGAAGCATTTCCCGGAGCCAAAGAGTATTAAAAACGTACAAAGTTTCCTTGGCTTATCGGGATACTTGTGATATATTTTGAACTTACTTCTAATAAAGATACACCCTTACAAAAGAACACCACCCTTTCACTCAACGAAATTCGGAACAATTGATCTTAGTCTATCACTGAACGCAATACAGAGACACAGTTTCCGTTATATACCCCCAATAGCTATTCTAAGTCTTTCTTTTTCAACTTCCTCTCGAGCAGACAAGGTGGCCGAACTCTCTTCGTGGAGTCGTTTCTTGGCAAAGCTACATTTTGTACACATATATATATAAATATATATTTGAGGTTAGTACTGGGTATATTAGTTAATTTGGTTTGTGTTAATAAGTTATTATTTCTACAGAAGCTCCGATACGACCGGGTAGAAACAGAACAAGTGATATATGTATCCGTATATACTCCACACTTGTAGCATACATATATCCCCTGACCTAATATTGCACAGCGGCAGTACTAAGAGAACAGGTTAGCGCTATTCCTTCTCACTTGTCCATGTGCCTTGATCCTTCGTATCGGAAGCATACTTTGAAAGATGACGTGCCTTGATCAGTCGGATCTGAAGCAAGCTCTGGAAGTCCCAGCGTCCAAGAGTCGCAGCATTCTGGAATAACCCCATTTTGACGGACACCAACTGTGCAGTAGACCGCCGGCTTGATCTGCGCCGAAAACCCATGCGGGAGTATTAGTAAGCCAGTAGTTCTCCTTTTACCCCAGCGCAGCGCGCTCTCCACTACTCAATTTGCCAGTGATCGTGATCTTTGCAAGCGCTCGCATCAAAACGGTATGCGCATCAAGAAAAGGTACTGCTGCCACTTGCAAGTGTACCCAGATTACCTACAAAATCGTTAGTACGGTACCTCGACCACCAACAGTCGTCTAATACCCCGTACCTGCAACGACATATACTCACCAATTCCTACATTGAGGAATTGTGAAGTGACGCATTTACATATAACAGTTATTTTTCTTTTTGATTTTAATATAAGATTAGTGTATCGTAATTTATCTACTTAAAATGAAATATTAGCTACAGTGAGTGATCATTGATACAAAAACAATACATCCGCATACATACAAATATAGAGCAAGATAGAAGAACGGGAGCAGCAAATGTGCGCACATCGGCTGGATCATCGTTATCAAACCGTGAGTAACAATTTATTTAACTTCATTTCAATGATAGATAGTGTTTTATTTTTGGGTTGATCGCTCTCGTAAAATTATATTACAGTTATATTAGATTTTTATTTTTTTGTATACATAAAAAAAGCATATATATAATATGTATATAAGTACAGTGATAGTTTTAATTTTCTTGTAACCTATAATACCTTTGATTTGCTTTGATTTGATTGAAAATTCGATGAGTTAAGTTTCTTGTTTAATACGTTTATCGTGTTCTCAATAGTATGAGTGCTTAGTTAAAGTTATAGTGGGGAAGTGATGGAAATGAAGGTGGAAGTGCTGCTTTCTTGGTAGGAATACTTTTCCTGAATTCGTTTTGAGGGGCTAAGCTAAAACTCAGGGCAAAGCTTAGCATGGAGATGAAGCAACTTCGCTTCACCGGTGGATGAGGGATTGCCCAGGTAACCTCCATGGCTACCCAATTGGACATGCCACCTGTCCTGATGGATGGTAGGGACCTAATACCTGTCCCGATAGTTATCTTTCGTTTGCTTTCGATATATTTTCTTGTTTTGTACAGGCACGATTATTTTTATTTTGTTGAAGGGATATAAAGCAGCAAACCCACCCCTTATCCGTCGAGCTGATGTCGAGCAATGACAAGCGTGCCGCTAGCTGCTAGTATGGGATATTTTACACCTTTGCGAATTTCCACCTAACCGACCCTTTACATACTTCAGGAAGTTTGTCCAAAATTATGGAATTCTAGCAAAACCCTTAAGTGATCTGTTGAGGAAAGATAGTAAATTCACCTTTGGAAACCAGCAGAAAGAAGCGTTTAATCACATAAAGACAGCTTTGTCACAAAAACCAATACTCATGATATATAATCTCAAAGCTGAAACAGAGTTGCATACCGATGCATCGAAAATCGGCTTCGGAGCAATTCTTTTGCAAAGATCAAGCGATGACAACATGTTTCACCCCGTATCTTAATTTAGCCGAAAAACATCACCAACCCAAGAACGTTACAACAGTTACGAACTAGAGGTTTTAGCGATCGTAGTGGCCTTAAAGAAATTCAGGGTGTATTTGCTAGGACTTAGTTTCAAAATCATAACTGACTGTGCAGCGTTCAAAATGACAATGGAAAAGAGAGACTTACCTCCGAGAATTGCAGGATGGGCCCTCGTGTTACAGGATTATAACTATCAACTGGAACATCGAGTAGGGACAAAAATGAGACTTGTAGACGCGCTTAGTCGAAACGCATCAGTTATGATCGTGCTAAGTTAGGTCGTTAATAGATTAATAGCAGAGCAGAGAAGGGACGAAAGGATAAACTTAATTTTGAAGATTTTGGAAGAAGGTTCTTACAAAAATTTTGTAGCGGAAAATGGTATTTTATATGAAGGAGATCGATTGTTGTGTGTTCCAAGAAGTATGGAGAAGGAACTTATAAAAAGGGTTCACGAACAAGGACATTTTGCGGTCAGGAAAGTCGAAGAGATAATTAAATGGGAGTACTCAATTCCCAATCTCCGTGAAAAAATCGAGCGATGCCGACAAAACTGCATCCAGGGCATTCTAGCGGGAAAGAAGCAGGGCAAGCATGAAGGGTATTTGCATTCCATACCCAAAGAGGATCGCCCCTTACATACCTACCACTTGGATCTCTTAGAACCCCTTTCTGCTACTAGTAAGAGCTATAAATACATTTTCATTGTTGTAGATGGTTTCAGTAAATTTGTTTGGATTTATCCGACCAAAACCCTATCTACAGCTGAGGTCCTACAGAAACTCAGTTTATAAAGTGCTGTTTTTGGAAGCCCTCTAACGAGCTCCTGTGGGCGCCCTGGCAGGGCTCACAGTAAGTTGCACCTTGTCTTAGCATGCCGGTAAACTAAGATAGACCAGTTGTTCCGTGCCTACTCGTGGGAACCAAAATGTATAAAAACGTAAACTTAAACAAAAAAACAAAAAGAAAATTACAAAAAACACAAAAAAATATTTGCATACCTGGGGAAGTACTCTCTGAGCAGACAAGGATGGAGCTGCAGGAAAAACGCACACCAACTGGAGAAGTGCTAAGCGCAAAGTTGAACAGTTCGGGGGGTGTGACGTTAACTCCTTAAGTGCTTGGGATGGGTTGCAGCTTGATCGGGCTAAGGTAGTCTTAGCCGACGAGGCTGCCAGGAAGATAGGAGGAACTGGGGGCCTCTACGAGGGGAGTAGAGCCTCCCAGCAATATTGAGGGCACAGTCAGGGGGGGGGGGGGGGGAAGGCATCAGCTGCGGGGGCTAGTGGGTGGCGTTCCAAAGCAAAAGGAGCAGATCCGACGATGTCGTGGAACCGAGCGTGGCTGGTATTTCGCCCTCGGCGCGCCCGAACTACGACCCGGAAGACGAGCTCCTCGTTGCTACTGTCAACGAGTAGGAGCCCTGCGGTCGCCTGACCATGTACCAGTGGATTACCGTCGAGGAGAAGTTTCAGGATGCTCTGTGGAAGAAAATGTATTCCACTGAGGATAGTGACCTTCAATTCGACGGTGCTAAATGGGAACGGGGCCGGAAGGTCGTTGCCTGTGGGAACAAAGCCTCTGCTGACTTCCTGAGACAGTTTATTTCGGAGGTTGGGGAAGTATGGAGCGGGCCTCAGCTCAAGCGCGTGACTGTGGCGGAGTTGGCTAGATACACTCCGCTCAAAGCTTGGGTCTGGGTTCCGCTGCCATACACCTACTCAGAAAAACTGTTTGGTCTCCTCCACATGCAGAACAGGGAGTTGAAGGCCGATATATGGAGGGTGCTGAGGACAGGTCCTCGGAAACAGTTTGGTCAACACTTCTTGCTGGCCCTAAATAGGGAATCGCTGCCATTCCTTGAAAAGACCAAAGGGATGGTGCGACATAGTATGGGGAAGGTCATGCTAAAGCTCATGACCAAGGGTGTGGAGGAGGAGGAGGAGCCCAAAGATGATAGAAGTGATGCAAATAAACCTGCATCACAGTAAGGCTGCGACGGCATGCTTGATCAACTACATGATCAAGCATAACGTCTCGGCCATACTGGTACAAGAGCCATGGATCAACGACAACAACCAGATCCAAGGGCTCAAAAATAGGAATTATACGTTGTTCTACAAAGCGAACGAAGGTTAAAACAGGGCTTGCATACTTTTAAAAAACAATATAAGGGCATTTCTTTTGAATAATTTCAGTGACGGTGATCTAGTAGCAGTCTCCTGTGAAAGGGAGGGAAGAAAACCGCTGTGCCTGGTCTCTGCTTAAGGGATCTACGCCAACTTTTGTAGCAAGGAACAGACAAGAAGTGATTGACATAACACTAGCTTCTTGTTCTGATCACCTAACGGTAGAAAAATGGAGGGTTTTGGAGGAGGCATCTCTTTCTGATCACAGATGGATACGCTTCCATATTAATTTTCAAACTAGGGCTAGCTACAGAAATCCCAAGAGTACAGACTGGGGTATGTACACAGAGCTAGTAAGGAAACATCTTAAGGATGGGCCTATTCGCAGCGGCGATCCTCAAGATATAGATAAGGCGGTAGACAACTTAGGCAAAGTAATGAACATGGCATTCGAAAGGGCCTGTCCACTGAGAAAGAAGTCCAAGAGGTCCCAACCTCCTTGGTGGAGCAAGGAAATCAACTCCAAGAAAAAACATTTCTACAACAGGGCCAAAGAAATAGGAGACGGTACTACATGGGATGAATATATGGACCGCAAGCGGGAGTTTAAGTACTTAATTAGGCAATCAAAAAGAAAGTCGTGGAAGGAAATTTGTCAGTCCATTGCGGATACTAATGAAGCTTCCAGACTTCGCAAGATGCTAGCTAAAGAAACTTCTGTCCCAAGCTTCATCAAAAAATCTGACGGCTTGTGGGCAGAAAGTAGCGAAGAGGTTTTAGAAACGTTAATTGAAGCTCACTTCCCAGGAAGTAGATCGCCAATGGATTCTACTACTCATAGCTACTCGTATATAGTATATCGTAATGGTAGGTCAATATGGGACGACGTAGAAAATCTCATTACATGGAAGAATCAGCGATGGGCTATTATGTCATTCGCACCATTCAAAGCACCAGGCCGTGATGGAATTTTGCCAGCTATACTGCAAAAAGCTCCAGCCAAGGTCAGAAACAGGCGTAACATTACCAATTGGCTCTGCAATATGCTCGGCACTAGAAACATTAACTCCACTATCGGAAACAGTTCAATAAGAAAATCCGTTACCAGGGGGACTCCCCAGGGAGGCGTTATCTCACACCTCCTCTGCGTTCTAGTCATCGATGGGATACTTAAAGAACTAAGCAATACAGGCATAAGCGTCACTGCTTACGCGGATGACGTGGTGATTTTAGTTCAGGGTAAGTTCCTTGATACATTAAGTGAAATGATGGAATCAGCTCTTAATTGTCTCGAAAAATGGGCTAGAGGGTGTGGACTACACGTCAACCCGGATAAAACTGAATTGGTACTCTTCAGTAGAAAATACAAGATACCACCCTTCAAACTGCCTAAGCTAGCAGGAGTGGAGCTTTCCCTTTCGGATCGCGCTAGATATCTTGGTATAATGCTGGATAGGAAACTAAATTGGAAACTTAACATACAGGAACGAGTTCGCAAAGCATATAATGCTCTCTTCATCTGTAAGCGGACCGCCGGGAAAAAATGAAGCCCGCAATGATGCACTGGCTATACATCATGGTAGTCAGACCCATCCTTACGTTTGGGGCTCTTGTGTGGTGGAAGGCAACGAATACGAAAAACACACGGGATATGTTGGCCATGGTACAAAGATCAGCCTGCATTGCCATCACAGGTGCTCTACGCACAACACCTACGGCTGCACTCGAGATCTTCCTGTATCTTTTACCATTAGACCTTCAAATTAAATTTCAAGCGGGCAACAGTGCGCTTCGGCTCACTAACGTTGGTCTCTTCAGGACTAATAACATAGGACACAGCTCCATTCTCAAGATATCTTTTCCTGGAATCCCTGACGAATCGGACGATATACTTGGCACCTTAGACTTCGACACACCATACGAAGTACTGTATCCTATTAGAGAGGACTGGCAAAAGAAGACAGTCTCTATCCATAACGAGATTGCAATATACACAGATGGTTCTAAGACCAATGAGGGCACGGGGTCAGGTATTTACTCGAGAGACACGAACCTACAGGTGGCGCTGAGACTTCCAGACACATGCAGTGTGTTCCAAGCAGAGGCTCTAGCTGTACTTAAAGCTGCGGAATTACTTGAGATGGGATCAATATCCGATAAGAATATCGCCATCTACATTGACAGTCAGGCTGCGCTAAAGGCGCTAGAGTCTTACGTCACCAAATCTGAGTTAATCAGGAATTGCCGCACAATGCTTAGGGCATTATGTACGCAGAACCGAGTCAGATTATGTTGGGTACCTGGACACTGCGATATCGAAGGCAACGAGCAAGCCGATGCGCTGGCTAAAAAAGGAGCGGGGCTCCCACGTAGCGATATAATTGGTAGTCTTAAACCACCAGGGTGCGTGGCTAAGGGAATTATCCGGGATAAAATCATTGACACGGCTAATCTAAGATGGTCAAACTTAGATGGTCACAGGGTGTCTAAGGCCTTGTGGCCTGTGTTGGAGGAGGTGTGGTCCTTGAACCATAACAAAGATCTCTTTGAATTTTGTAGGGAGATTAAATTCTTGGGGGATTGGGCTTAGGCCTTTTGCCGTGAAGGTTTCCTACCCGATATGACTTAGATGTCTTACCTGAGATGACTTACCCGAGATGACCCAATGATGGAAAGGACTTGCCTGAGACGAGATACTCTTATTACCATATATGATGACATCGATGCCTAGAGGACCCTTGTGTGAGAATATTTTCTACATAATTATATAACTATACTTTCAGATATCAAAGCTAAGCTAAGACGACCGTCTAATTCACTTATTCATTGTGTTCACCGAGACGTCGAACCAAAGGGGGCCGCGTTATAGGGAACAAAAACAGAGCAGCTGGCAATGCCACAGAAAATCTGGACACTTGACTTAATTTTACCGAAGAATTGAGGAAAAAAGAAGAATAGAGGGAACGGAAGCTGAGCCAGCAATCAATCCGGTGATTGCTCGCTCTCTTGATCACCAACCATCGAAGGGAACACACCAGCCAAGACCTGTCATCCAGCGCCGTTATCGTTCGCCTATTAATCTTACTTATCGTAAAATTGTATTGCTAAGCTCGTACTTAATAATAACCACTAATCTTCCATTCAAAATATCAAGACGAATTGAATAAAACTAATTTTCCTAATTGTATGAATTACCCCTAAAACAATTTCATATTACTCCTAAAATAAAAAAGATACATTATAACGTGTTAAAACTGTGATTTTAACTCTACATGTATACTCGTAGTTCACATCAGCGCAAGTCTTACTCTTAAGCAAATCACAACTTAGGTTAGGATTTGAACATTGTTCTGGCGTTAGGAATTCATTCTCTTAAAATACTGTTTGCCTAATAGAGGACCCCACAACTAATCTCTAAGCGCTGGCTTATGGAAAGAGGGTAGCTGGCTTATGCATATACTGCGAATACTGCCATAGAAGAATTTCGGAAAAACTAAGACGACTGATCACTAGAAATATGATATTTGAACGTCTTGCCGAGAAGATCGCTAGAGTTCGATGTACACCTGATAGATGCCATACATTCTATGAAGCATTTATAGGAAAGTCGATTCCTACGCATCTTCTAAACACAACATTCTATGATTTGCAGTACTAAATGTAAAAAAGGCATTTTTGAAGAAGTACTACAATTGTACTGCTTTGTATCCTACAAAGTTTACATATGAAATATCATTATGTTTCGCTGCCAAATGTGGTATTTGGAGGAAACTTGCATATGCTTCGTTGCCAAATGTGGTATTTGGAAGAAGCTTCTGGATTCGATATCTTCAATAAAACTACACCTTTTAGTGGACTGTATATTTATTTTTCTTGACCGTGTAGTTTGAAAGTTCAATGGAAAGTGAATCGACATTTGATATCGATTGGGTTGCATCTATTTTAATTGCTCACTATGGCAATGATACTACGATATGCCAGTGCACAGTGATTTGATGATACAGTAGTATCTACGCGTGTAGTGTATATGTGCGGCGTATGGACCGAGGAATGTGCGTATGTCCCCATACGCACAAGATTTGTTGCGGGTGCAACATCCTGCCGGGCTCCTGATTCTTGCATGTGTAGGGGTGGATCGTGGATGATGGTGCCGGTCGGTGTTGTGAAAGCTGCGGGGTTGTATAGATTCCAAGTTTCGTAGTCATCGATGTTAATCAGCTCATACAAAGGAAAAGGTGGTTAATGTTGTTCATATATTTATAAAGTTAGAAAATATTATGTGTGATTATGGTTATGTAGAGGATTGTACGTTAAATAAAGTTCGAGATGGATTCTTACGATGTTTCATTTTGGGTAATAGGAAGCTTGCAGATTTTCGAGATAGGATGTTTAAATGTTGAGGTTTGAGTCCGAATGGTGACTACGCGCGTTAAGCCATCTTTTCCTGGATGAGTTTCGATGATACGACCGAGAGCCCATAACGTTGGTGGTGCTTGGTCATCTTTGATGAGCACTAAATCGTCCACCTCGATGTTTTGCTGTTTATCAAGCCATTTAGGGCGCTGCTGTAAGCGAGAGAGGTATTCGGATCTCAAAGCTTTCTAAAAATCGTGATAGATGCGCTGTATTATTTGCCACCTATCGAGATACGTTATCTTTAATCTCATTATATCCCTTTCCGGAATAGTATTTATTGCAGATCCGATTAGGAAGTGACCCGGCGTAAGACATCGAAGATCTTCTGGGTCGCTTGTGACAGGACAAAGCGGTCTGGAATTGAGAACTGCTTCCACTTGGCTGAGCAACGTGGCGTATTCCTCGAAAGTCAAACTGTTCTTCCCGATTATTCGTCGAAGATGATGCTTCATGGATTTGACACCTACCTCCCACAATCCGCCGAAATGTGGTGCCGCCGGTGGATTAAAAACCAAATTGGTGCCTTGCATCGCAAGACTAGCTGCGACCTCTTCATTCCATTGTTTGCAAAAATGGTTTTGCTCTGTTGCCATTACGTTTGCTGCTCCCTTGAAATTCGTTCCGCAATCGCTGTGTAAGTTGGCACATACCCCGCGCCGAGCGGTGAACCTGCGGTAGGCTGCTAAAAAGGCTGATGCAGTGTAGTCGCTGACTAACTCCAAATGTATTGCCCTTGTACAAAAGCAAACGAAAATTGCGATATAAGCCTTAGTAATCCTGTTGCATTTGCCTTTCCATGCCTTCAGTAAGACAGGCCCAGCGAAATCAACACCCGAGTTTAGGAATGGCCGAGCTATTTCAACCCGCAAGGAAGGTAGTTGTCCCATTTTTTGAGTAGACTGACTAGCACGTTGCCTATAGCAGGGTAAGCATTTAAAAATGCACTGTTTAACATATGTTTTGAGATTGGTTACCCAGTAAGTACTCTTTAACGTCGCTAGCATTACTTGCTGTCCTCCATGACAACAATTTATGTGAACGTTATGGATAAGAAGTTTGGTGAATGCATGGTTTCCCGGAAGGATGATGGGATGTGCTTGAGAATATGGCTATTTAGCGTTTTCCAGACGCCCTCCCACACGAAGGATCCCTTCGTCGTCCAAAAATGGGATCAAACGCTGTAATCCGCTTTTCTTAAGTGGTGAGTTTGTCCGCAAAATGGATATGTCTTCAGCGAATGACTCTGCCTGTGTAGCTTTAATAAGAACATTCATAGATTTCGAAAGCTCGTTTGCGGATAGATACCCAAGCTGCCTTTGAGTTGGATTGTTGAGGTTCGAAATGAATCTTAAGCAGTATGCTGTGACCCTTGTCATTCTTTGCAATGAAGAAAACCTGTTGAAATATGGATTCTGCTGAAACTTTACAAAATGAGACAAAACATGTACTAAAGATGTGGGTGTGTGATTACATAGGATTGATTGGTTAGTTACTAGGACGTTTTCTTCTTTGCTTCCAAATCTGTCTCTTGGATACAATTTAGCATCAAATTGGTTGAGAAATGTTGGTCCGTGCCACCATAGCGAAGCACACATGATTTCGGACGGGGATATTCCTCTCGATGCTAGATCAGCTGGGTTATCTTTCGAGGCTATGTGACGCCAACTGTTGGAATTTGTAAGTTCCTGTATCTCAGCGATCCGATTCCCTACAAAGGTCGTACGAGAGTTTGGTGAACCTTGAATCCAAGCTAAAACGATTTTAGAGTCGCACCAAGCAAATACATTACATTCTTTCAGTTCCATCGTTCTGACAACAAAGGACAACAATTTTGCCAATAAAACAGCTCCGCAAAGTTCTAGTCGAGCTAATGTTTTTTTCTTTAAGGGCGCTACCTTCGTTTTAGCCAGAAGTAGATTCGTTTTGGATTCTTGATTGTTCAAAACCCTTAAATAAACGGCTGCCGCGTATGCCTTCTCAGATGCGTCACTGAAACCGTGAACTTCAACCGTGGATTTTGAGTTCGTAAACATCCAGCGCGGAATTTCTAACTTCTCAAGTGACGGCATATCATCGCGAAGTTTGGTCCACACCTTGTTTACTTCATTGGGCAACTCATCGTCCCATGTTACTTCTGTGTTCCAGAGCTGCTGAAGGATTAACTTGGTAGAAATTATGCAAGGTGAAATCCACCCCAATGGATCGAACAGCCGAGCGATAGCGGAGAGAACTGTACGTTTGGTAGCTTTATCATGTGACGTCATCATGTTAACCTTGAAACTAAAACTGTCTTTGGCGGGATTCCACTGAATGCCTAAGGTTTTAACACAAATTTTTTCATTAAACGAGAGAGGTATGTCAACCTCACAAAGCTCGTTGCCAATGTGAGAAAGGAATTCTTCCGAATTGCTGACCCACTTACAAAGTTCAAAGCCCCCAAGTTTAAGCATTGCAGTAAGTTGCTTTTGAACAAGAATAGCTTCAGTGACTGAATCTGATCCGTAAATTAGGTCGTCGACGTACATGTATCGCTTGGTGATTTCCGATGCAATAGGGTACGTTTCCCTTTGATCTGACGCTAGTTGATGCAATGTCCTAACCGCTAAAAATGGTGCTGTGACACACCGAATGTTACCGTTTGCAAGGCGTATGTCTTCAAAGGTTTGTTCGCCTCACTTCTCCACAAAATTAGTTGGTACCTGGAGTCTTCAGGATGAATCCAAATTTGTCGATACATTTTCTTAATATCAGCTACAAATCCGATATGATAACGACGAAACTGCAGTACAAGGTTGAGAAGATCGCACTGGAGTCTTGGACCAACTAGAAGATGACTATTTAATGATAAACCATCAGAGGTAGGACATGACGCATCGAACACAATTCGTAGCTTTGTTGTTGAGCTTGACTCCTTGATCACCGCGTGATGGGGAATGAAGTAAGATTCAGAGAAAATGGCAGATGCATGGTCAATCTCCTTCATATGACCAAGGTTTATATACTCGGCCATGCATCTCGAATATTCATCGTGAAAGCGTGTGTTTGCTTTAAAACGCCGCTCCAATTGAAAGAAGCGGGAAGCAGCTCTGGATTTTGATAACCCTAAATGTGGTCTCTTACCTTCCTTAAATGGCAACGAGACCTGATACCTGCCATCTGGACATTTCTTGTACGTTCGAGAGTAATGTCGTTCGCACTGTTCGTCCTCCAAAGATACGATTTTCTGATACGGAGCTTCCTCTATCTCCCAGAATAGCCTCAGTGTTGCGTCCAGATCGTTGGTTGTATTGTTCAGTACCCTTACGGTTTCTTCTTGTACCTGTGAACCTCCTGATATGACCCACCCAAAACCAGTTTGTTGCGCTATAGGTGTTCCGAAAGGACCCTTTTTTACCCCCTCAAATAGAACAGTGGCGTACACATCGCTACCCAACAGCAAATCTATTTTTCCTGGCAGGTGAAACTTCGGATCGGCTAGTTGAATATTTTTGATATGTGTCCAGTCTCCTTGTTGGACCCTTTTGGTCGGAAGTACAGCAGTTATACGAGGAAGGACATGTGCATGTATCTTTACACCAAAGGATTCATTGTACAAGGAAAAGAGTTCCAGTTGCATCTTGTGTTTCGAAACACATGCCCTTGCATCCCCTAGACCACAGACATCTACGGTCGATTTTGTACTTCCTAGACATAAAAGTTAAACTACCGATTCCGAGATGAATGATGCTTCCGACTCAGGATCGATTAGTGCCCTAAGAATAGTAGGATGGCCGTCCTTGGTAAAAGCACGAACTAAAGCTGTTGCAAGTAGAACAGTCGTTTTGTTTGATATGTGGGTGTTAAAGGACAATGATGCTGACATCGGCTTAGGGTGATAAGAGGCAACTTCTGTCGACCTTGTGACGGTTCGTTTCGATTCGGCGGGGAATCGCTGTTGCTTCTTTGTGAGAAGTGAAGTAAGCTATGGTGCTGCTGTTTGCAGTATGCGCACGAATGTGTACTGGGGCAATTAGCCTTCGCATGTCCTATTGACAGACAGTTTAGACAGCAACGAAGGCGTTTTGCTGCTTCAAAACGTCTTTGTGTACTAAAAGTCAGAAATTTTGCACATTTTCGCAGGACATGCTGGCTTTGGCATAATGAACAAGCTGGCCCTGTTTGCTGAGCGTGAAAGGTGTTCACCTTCCGACTAGGTTTGAATTGAGATGATATGTTAGATACTCTTGAGTGAGAGGATCCTTGGATGATTGCTTCCAAGGTCCTATATCTATTGGCGAGAAACTCAATAAACGTGGAATATTCTGGCAAGGTTTTGAGAGAGCCGATGTGTTCTTCCCAAAGACCTTGAGTTTTTAATGGAAGTCTTTGAACCAATAGATATATAACGATAACATCCCAATGCTCCACTGGTACCTTGAGATTTTTCAAGGATTCTAAACATTCATTTGATGTATCTAGGATAGATTTCAGGCCGTTCGCTGTTTCTATCGCAAAATTAGGTTGGCCGATTAAAAGGTGCAATTGACAATTTACGAGCAACCTTCTGTGTTCGTACCTATCCGTCAAAATTTGCCACGCGGATTTATAATTCTTCCCTTCTATAGAAAAGTGCTGGAGAAGCCTAGCGGCCTCATCTGATACGTTTGATTTCAAGTAATGAAAGCGCTGTACGTCTGACAGAGAACCATTGTTATGCACAACACTTTCAAAAATGCTTCTAAATTCTGGCCAGGAACTGTAGTTTCCTGCAAAGCAGGGAATTTTTATGTTTGGTAATTTAAATTCAATTGGTTGTGATGAAATCGTTGTATTGTTCTTGAAAGATTGCTCATCTTGCTTCGTTTTTAACTCTGAAGAGTACGAGAAATAAAGCTGTTTGATCTTGAAAAATGTTTCACCTTGAATATATACCGTTTTCGCGTCTTCGGATGGAGCACTAAGAATTTTTAGGTGCAATGATTTAACCTCTACAAATAAACTTTCAAGTTCTTTCAGACGCAAGGATATTTCATGAACCGATAGACTTCTATCCTTGTGCGAACTGAATTCTTTATATTCGCTTTTAATATCCGTATGATAATTGAGAATAGTTTCTACTAACACACTTATTTTTTATTTACTCATTTTTATCAAAAATCAACGAACAACAAAGACGATATGATTCAATCCTCTACTTATATTATTTATTTTATGTTTTTAATAGTTTATATAAATATATGAAACAACGCACCTGATGTCTTGGTTGATTCTGCTATGCTGATTGTACACCTGAACTGTATAGTCGAACTGTTAATTGACGAATTCCAACGATGACAATTGTCCGAAAATCCAATATAATCGCAGCGATTAATTAAGTTTTTGACTGAATCTTTATCCGGTTTAGAAGGACCATATGTTTCGCTGCCAAATGTGGTATTTGGAGGAAACTTGCATATGCTTCGTTGCCAAATGTGGTATTTGGAAGAAGCTTCTGGATTCGATATCTTCAATAAAACTACACCTTTTAGTGGACTGTATATTTATTTTTCATGACCGTGTAGTTTGAAAGTTCAATGGAAAGTGAATCGACATTTGATATCGATTGGGTTGCGTCTATTTTAATTGCTCACTATGGCAATGATACTACGATATGCCAGTGCACAGTGATTTGATGATACAGTAGTATCTACGCGTGTAGTGTATATGTGCGGCGTATGGACCGAGGAATGTGCGTATGTCCCCATACGCACAAGATTTGTTGCGGGTGCAACAATTACCCTAGCTCAAAATTTAAAATGGTAGAAATACAGGCGGACGGGCAGACAAACGGGCAATCGACTCGGCTGTTGGTGCTAATTAAATATATTTATACCTTATGGAGTAAAATTCATTCCAGGGATAGCTCAATGGTAGAGCGTTTGTGGCTAAAACCATAACTATCGCAGGTTCGTCTCCTGCCTATGGAAAGATGTTTCTTCTTTGATCCATTCTCCAAAAATAATCATTATTTACTTTTAAATGGAAGTGGCTATGGTGTAGTGGTAACGCCGTCAATTGCCGCGTTAATGGTTCATGGTTTAACTCCTGATGTCAGCAAGCATTTATTTATTTCTCTTGAAATATATAAAGTCAGCCCAATCAATATCGAAAGCTTGTGTGAGCACTATCGCGAAGGCATAATACTGGCAGTAGCTTGGTCATATTACTGGAAAAACTGTTCGCTCTGTTAATGATGATTCGCCTATGACATCGGTTATCGGGAGATATTACTGTAAATCAGGAGCAAAAGACAAAAAATAACAAAAAGCTCTTCAGGTTTCTGGATGCCACCCCTGGAGTTTCTCTAAAACATAAACAACCGAGCTTCAAAAACCACTACACCAAAATCTTTCTCTCTCTCTATCTATTCTTTCTAATGGCCGCACTGTGTGTAAACATGTTAAGGGTATTCATTACCCCTTGACTGCGCACCAATTTAAAAAAAAAAAGATCATACTTCACATTCTATTTGATACAGTATAAACGCATTCATTCATTTAAGGATTATTTATTAAGTTTTTGGAATAAATTACACTCAGCACGAATAGCATGTTCTTCATTTACAACGTATTAACATGTCCAACAAAATACATAGTTTCCGCACTCTTGATGGCAAAAACAAATGGATGGTCAGCAATGAATCTCTTCTGACTCAAGTTCAACGACATGGGTACGATTTTTAAAACTGCCAAGAAAAAGGATCATGTTTATCAAATTATATACTTGACCAGATTTATACTTACTGGAAGCTGCAGCGGCTTCCGATCCAGCCTCATTGACCTCAATGAAAGCCTTGTGTTGAACATCGGAAATCCTTACCTTCGGCCCTGATTGAAAAATCCCAGATAAGTTCGCCGTATTTTCAAATACAGAACGGATACCCAACTATTTAAAAACGAAATGCCATAAGTTAAAATATTCCAGAGATGCTTATTAAATGCTTACTTCCTTAAGGACATTAGTTAGTCCAGTTGTGAATTCGATTTTGAACTTCGGAAGCAGCAAGAACACGTCCTGAACATTTAACCTCGAAGACAATTCATTGATGGCAACACGACTTAATTTTTGTTCCAATTTAGCTAAGCCATCACGTTCTTTAGGAAGGATTATCAACATTGATATATCCGAGTCTTTGTATGGCAATTCGATAGCAGTAGCGTCTAATTCGGGCAGTTCACCATATTTAAAGAGTTCTTCCGCGTACATAGTGTCAGCATTGACTGACTTTGCTTGGCTAACCCAGAAGGGATTCTTACGTGTTGCATCCTTGCTGAATGGGGTTTCCCATTTGCCTTTGAAATAAATCGCGTTCACAATTATCGCACTTGTATCACCGTCGACTGATCCGGGCTGCAGAAGATTGCTAATTTTATTGTTAGTTTTCTGCTCGACCCATGTGTTAATGATTTGAATGGCATCTGTGGTTTGACTGAAGTTGACTGCTTCAGCTTCTGAGTTGAAATATTTCCTGGCACGATCATTAAAAGTTGGTAAGAGTTGATAGGCGCAATTGACGAAAAGCCTATTAGCTATGCTTAGTTGTGCTTCGCCCTTCCTTTCTTTGAGAATTTCAGCGAAATTTTTGCCTACTTCTTCTTTATTGCTCGATGGTAGGCGGAGTCCTTTCTTTAGTTCATCAGCAGTTTCACCTTCGGCACCAAGAAAGGCCATTGCTAGTGCAGTTTGTATGGATATCGGTGAAAGGATTACATTTTGCGCAGGTTTCGCTTTCGAAATTTGACTAAACAAATCGGCGGCGAATAGACCACTATTCGAAGAGGAAGATGGCCGGGGGACGGATGACGCCATTTGAACGATGGCACTAAGAGCTATTAACAAAACTAAAATGAAACAAGATGTCATGTTGAGATAACAGAATAAAAGGAAAGCAAATATCGAGAATAAAAGTTGACGTGGGGTTCAAATATCCCTGGAATGTGACACGATCGCGCCAAGTTGAGATATTTTATTTCACATAGTACGGTGACAGGATTAAAATTTTATTTGACATATTTTCAAATTGATTTCTTTAACTTACTAAAGTATTTTGTAAGTCCATTAAAATGATTGTGTTGGGACTCTATAAACCTTAAATAGATATTTTTTTTCTAAGTGGCAACACTGTTACGATTTTGTATATACTCGTACGTATGGGCCTTACATTTTAAGTTAAGAGGAGCTTTGAAGGGGAAAGTGGACCCAGACTCCCCGTCAACGTACTCACCCCCGTGTATGATGGTCACAACAGGAAAACTCCTCGTGAGAATGCTGAGGCATCGACTCTCTGCGACGGTGAAGAGAGACCTATGGCATGGTTTTAGACAAGGTCATTCTACAATAGGGGCTGTGGAAGAGGTAGTTAGGGCTGTCCAAGTAACCCATCAGGATAGCCACTACTCGAGGAAGGCTGTTGTAACGAGGAAGGCTGTTGTAACTCTCAACGTAACTCGCGACATGCTGAACGCCCTGGAAATAAACTTTCGGGTACCACAGTATCTTCGACGGGTGATAACGGATTACCTTGCTGACAGAGCACTAATTTATGACACCACAGAAGGACCCCACAGGAAGGAAATAACGGCCGTAGTAGCACAGAGCTCAATTCTGGGACAGGATTTATGGAACATCTGCTATGATGTCAATGAGATGCTCAAAAACAGCTTTCCGAGGCCAATGAAATGCCGATGTCGTCGCATTTGTGTGATTCAGGCGTTTATAGGCCTGCCCCTCCTGCCTCGCGATGTCTTTGGAACGTTAATTGATATTGCCTTTTTAACAGGGTTCAAATGATCTCTTCTTTGAACGTGGCAATACCAGCTGAGCCGGTCGCGCTCTATATTTTGTACGATGGTTTTCTTGATGTGAAGGCCTCCATGGATCTTCGAACTTCTTGTTTGACCAAGCTTTGTCACTCTTGTTGTCATGCGAAGCATCTTCATCTCAGCTGCCGTTAATTTACTCTGATACTTTTTGTCCATCGTCTAATATTGTGAACCGTATGTGAGCGATGGACGCACAACTGCAGTGTAGGATCCTCACTAATGATGGCTCCATCGTCAGCAAAGAATAATTGATGCGCATTGAGATCCGTCACTTCGTCTTCAAGTATATAACGGGTGGGCCATCTAGTGATTTCTTTCTAAATCATAGGTTATTTTGAAACTGACAGCTGTTTCCCGCTCGAAATTTTGACAGAAAGTCAGTATCATACCTCCGCGTTTGAGAAAGTGCTCGCTAAACGTATAAATAAAATAATTGAAAGAAAAAAGCTGATTCCGAACCATCAATTTGGTTTTCGAAGGCAGCACTCTACGATACAACAGGTACACAGAATTACGGATAAGATCGAAGAAGCATTAGAAGAAAGGAAGGTCTGTTCGGCTGTATTCTTGGATGTGGCGCAGGCCTTTGATAAAGTATGGCACGAAGGACTTATCTATAAACTGAGATGTATGCTGCCAAATCAGTATGCTTCTATTCTTAAATCTTACCTAGGTGGAAGACATTTTAGAATAAAACAACAGAATACTTATTCAAAACTAAGAGAAATAAAGACAGGCGTACCGCAAGGTAGTGTACTGGGCCCTATATTATACCTATTATATACTAGTGATATTCCGGAACTAGAAAACCATACTATGGCAACATTTGCAGATGATACTGCAATAATAGCAGAAGGGAGAACTAATGAAGAATCCACAGAAAAACTCCAAATAGGAATAAACAAAATCGGTGAATGGACTAAAAAGTGGAGAATCAAATTGAATGAGTCCAAGTCAGTCCATATTGATTTTACAAATAAAAAGGTTGAACATATACCACTCATTATCAACGAAAAAATAGTTCCATACGCTAATACAGCGAAATATTTAGGTATGACACTAGATGCTAAGCTGCGATGGAAAGAGCACATAAAAAAGAAAAAAGAAGAGTTAGAGATGAAATATAGAAAATTGCACTGGCTGATGGGAAGAAACTCAACCGTATCAATTGGAAATAAAGTGCTTATATACAATCACATTCTGAAACCAACATGGACATATGGAATCCAACTATGGGGTTGCGCCAAAAAGGCAAACGTAGACATAATACAACGATTCCAAAATAAGGTGCTTAGAAATATAGTAAATGCACCTTGGTTCATAAGGAACGCTGACCTTCATCGAGACTTGAAGATAGAAAGTGTAAGTTCGGAAATCCTTAAACATGCAAAAAAACACAAAGAAAACTTAGATGCGAGAAAACTTTTGAATAATAAAAATCAATTACGAAGGCTGAAAAGAATAAAACCTCTCGATTTAACTTAACTTTAGAAGTATAAGAAAAAAGAAAGAAGTATGCATAACATAGCACATCCGAAAAAAAAGATACACCGGATGGTGGATCTCATTCAAAGACGTAGATGTCAGGAAAAAATTGCTTATTAGTCCAAGTAACTAGATCGCAATTAGGCTGGCTCCTCCCCGCCCTGCGATGAAAAGCTAAGATGGCGTTACCGCAGGGAAAACGGGAAGAAGGGAGAAGGGGTTAGTGGGTAAAAATCCCACACTGTTACTGAGTACGGGCTCGGTTTCGTCTTTTGAAGATTACCACCTCCCAGCGTAAAAAAAAAAAAATACCTCCGCGGAGCGAAATGAGTCGCTTTACGCTTGAACAACATTGGGAAATATTGAAAACTTATTTCCAAAGTGAGTGCTGTGTAGCCCAAACAGTGCGTTTTTTGAAAAGAAGTTTTGGCCGAAATGAAGCACCCACCGCAGCTGTACGTAAGTTTGCGCAAAAAGTTCGTGAGACTGGTATGCTAGTGGACAACACTCATGGTCCCCGTCGTCGTACGGTACGCACAGACGAGAATGTGGCTGCTTTAGCCGAGAGTGTGAGACTCAATTCACGAACATCAACTCATCATCGATCTCAACAGCTCAACATTTCACGCACTAGCCTGAGGAGAATTCTGCACAAAGATCTGGGATTATTCACTTACAAGGTCCAATTGATTCAGCAATTGAAAGAGCACGACCATCCGCTTCGTTATCGCTTCGCAGTTTGGGCCTTAGAGCAGCTTGAATTGGACAACGATTTTGGGCGAAAAATTATGTTTTCTGACAAGGCACATTTTCATCTCGGCGGCTACGTTAACAAAGAAAATTGCCGCATCTGGGGCTCGGAAAACCCGCACGTTATTGTCGAGAAGCCAATGCATCCACAGAGAGTGACAGTTTGATGCGGATGGAGGAGTGGTGGCATCATTGGACCATTTTTCTTCGAAAATGAGGCTGGGAACAACGTTTCGTTCAACGGTGGGCGTTACAGAGCCATATTAACGTAACATATTTTTTTTACTGAAATTGAAGACATGGATTCGGACGACCTCTGGTTCATGCAGGGGCTTTTGCGCACCAAATTCCCAAATAGTTTTATCAGCCGTCTTGGCGATGTCAGTTGGCCGCCTCGGAGCTCGGAGCCCCTTTGGACTTTTTTTTTGTGGGGAACCGTGAAGGATCGATGTTATGCCAACAATCCGGAAACGATTCAAGTACTTAGGGCCAATATCATCCAAGCAATCCGTGAGCTACAGCCCGAAACCATCAACAAGGTCTTGGAAAATTGGAGTGATAGAATGCACCACTGCGAGGCCAGCCGAGGCAGCCACTTGAACGACGTTGTATTCCATAATTAATGGAAATGTTTGTTCTTACTAATAAAGCCATAATACATGGAAAGAATTTCATTTTGTTCATTTTATTGCATTTTTAAAAAGGAACTTGTAGTCAAGGACTGTAATAAAGAGCAAAGGACTTAAAACGCTTCCCTGGTGCACCTCGACTTTGATTGGGAACTTTTCGGTTACTCTAGCGGTGCATCTTACTACTGTTTTTGCTCTTTCTTACATGTTCATGATCACCTGTACATGTAGGTTTCTGGAGCCCCTCGATGTCTTAGCGCCAACCATATCAGATCTCGTGGTTGTCTGTCGAATGTCTTTTCAAAGTCAACCAATACAATATGCAAATCCTTTAAGGAATCACGATGTTTTTCATTATGATCCTTATACTTTGAATTGCATCTGTGGTCGATTTACCCGCGACAAGCCCGCACTGATCAACAGATAGCCGTATTATTTTTCGCAGTCGGCCACCTAATACCCGCTCAACGATCTTCATGGTGTGTGACATAAGCTTGATCGAATGGTAGTTATCACAGTTTGGCGTATCACCCTTCCCTTTGTATACAGGGAGAAGGTAACTTTCCCTCCATAGGTTCGGCATTGGATCACCTCTCACGAATTTGGAGATGAGAATTCTGAGCCATCTGAACCCGATGTCTCCCATCTTTTTCCAGAACTCAGAGGGTATCTCGTCTGGCCCAACCGCTTTCGTTTTTTGGAGTATTTGACCGCCTCACTAACTTCTTCGACTGTAATGTCGGGTATTTCTTCACAGTTAGGGGTGGCTCTTGGAAAGTATAGCCGGGGAAACTGTTCATTCAAAAGCTCTTCACAATACTGCCGCCACCTCTGCAGAATTTTGTCGTCATCCACAAGAAGCTGGCCATGAGCATTGCTAATGAACTTTGGCGAACGAATCTCCTGAGCATTCTTCCTTCTTTGGGCGGCTATTTTGAAGATAGTGGCACTCTTGTTCATATTGTGTCTTCGCAGCTCGTGGATAGCCTGGTTTGCATCAGCAACCGGGGAAAATATTTTCTCCAGCTCCCGATACAGGCCCTCCGTACTCTCTGCTTGAAGCTGAGCGCACTTCTTCTTCGCTTTTTTCTTGCAGCATCTGTATTCCATTTCGAGGCGAGCTTTTTCGTCACTATTATTAGAGGGGCACTTTGACCAAGCTTTGAAAGCCGCTTTCTTCTCATTTATCACTTTCTTAGCTTCATCACTCCACCACCATGTTTCTTTGGCGTGTTGATGGTGGCCTTTTGAAGCTCCTAGCAGTGATTTGGCCTTCTTTAAGCAAGTTCGCTGTAGGGAATCCCACATATTTTGTGCTCTGCACTCTTCATCCTCAGCTCCGTTGATGGTGTGAGAGAGGTAATTTTTCATTACGAAAACAAAAGCCTCGCCTTTTTCTTTGCCCAGATTGTACCACTTGATTTTCTCAGAGACCCTTGTTTGTTTGCTTTTCTTTGGTGTTTTCATAAAAATTTCTGTTAGCAGGAGACGGTGTTGACGAGCGATTGCCTCTCCTAGGATCACTTTGCAATCTTTTACCCGAGGCTTCATGAAACTGCCTACCAAATGGTAGTCAATCTGAGTTTCATCTCCACCACTGCTGTAAGTGATCAGGTGTCGGCTTTGTTTGATGAACATGGTATTTAACACGATAAGACCGTGTGATTTTCACATGCTTAGGATGTCTTCACCAGGAAGGTTCCTGGTGCCATATCCTAGTCCTCCATGGCAGTCTTCATAGTCTTCGTTTGATTTCCCGACATGTCCATTCAAATCTCCTCCAACAAACAGAAATTCTTCCTTTGGGATGTTCTTAAGGAGATTGTGGAAATCTACCCAAAATGCATCTTTATCTCTCTGATTGCACCCATTGTGGGGAGCATATGCACTGACAATATTCCACACCTCTCCTTGCATTACTAGTTTGAGAGACATCAAACGGTCGCTGGACTACGAAATGCTCAAGACGTTTCCAAGTAGCTCTGGCGCAAGGATGATACCGATTCCGTTCTTAGCCTTTTCCGTTCCGTAGTAGAACATCTTGTAGTCTTTTGTCCTAACGTCCAAGAAACGCGCCCGATTCCCGGTGTTTTTCTATTTCGTCTCTTGGACACACAAGATGTCTACCCGCCTTCTATTCATCATCTCTTCCAGCTCGTAACTTCGACCGGTCATGCTTCCAACGTTCCAACTCGCGACCTTCAAATTGCGTCCAAACTGTTTCATTATTTTGCTAGCCCCCGGAATCCGTATAGCTCTGACCGGAACATTTCTGCTCGGTCCAGGATCAATACCATACTTATGTCCTGTATCCCCTTGTGGGTCCTAGGGCCTCTACTACGCCTACGCGCCATCGTGTACGGTTTCTGGCAATGTGTTTGAGTTCTCCCCAACTTTTCCCTAACTGCCGTGCCTCCTTCTCGACTGTTCTGCGCCATGTTTTCCGCGGACCGCCAGGTCTTCTGCCATCCTGAGTTAGAGGGTTCCATTGCATAGCATGGTTCGCTATGGAGCTGTCACCCTTTCGGAACGTGTGACCAATCCACTGCCACTTCCGCCGTTGGATAGTTGTGCCTATTGGTTCCTGACCTCCTGTCTGCCGAATTATGTGGACGCCTAAAACCAATCGCCAACAGCCCGATAGGTTTTTATCAGTGTGGTTACAGGCCCGAAAAGTCCACCACTGACCAATTATTCGCACTGCGGCATACCTATAGGAATGAATATAAAATCGATACGCTCTTCATCGATATCAAAGCTGCCTATGATAGCGTGTATAGAGACGAGTTATATAGAGCCATGTCTAGTCTTGGCACCCTGCTAAGTTCGTCCATTTGTGCAGAATGACGATGGAGAACTCTCGCTGCTCCATCAAAGTCGGTAAGAACATCGCCGAACCGTTCGGTGTCAGGAAAGGTCTTAGACAAGGTGGCACGCTATCATGCGATATCTTTAACATAGTACTTGAGAGAATTGTACGAAACTCACAAGCCAACACCGGAGGTACAATCTTTCACAAGTCTGTACAACTACTCGCTTATGCCGATGATATTGACATAATCGGAAGAACTCAGCGGGCCGGCAATGGGGCATTTGCGAATATTGAGATCGAGGCAGCAAAGATGGGTTTAGGGGTCAATAAAAGCAAAACAAAATATATGCTGTCTACAAAAACGGACACCCAACATCGGCGTCTTGGACAGAACGCCACAATACACAGATATAATTTTGAGGTAGTAAAGGACTTTGTGTACTTAGGCTCTATGGTGAACTCGACAAATGATATCAGTGGGGAAATCAAACGAAAAATTATTCTTGTCAATAGCTCTGTTAATGGGCTAAGTAGGCAATTGAGTAATAAAGCCCCATCCCCGTTTACTAAGGTAACTCTGTATTGGGCACTTATAATCCCAGTCCTGTTGTATGGCGCCCAGGCTTGGACATTGTCAAAAATCGGGTGAGGATGCTCTTGGTTACTTTGAGGGAAAAATTCTTCAAGTGGTCTTTGGTCCCGTTTACATAGACGACGAGTGGAGGAGAAGGTACAATGCCAAACTATACGCCCTATAAAATGACATCCACTTAGCCAGAAAGTTTAGACACAGCGACTAAGATGGCTGGGTCATTTAGAGCGGATGGAGCCCAACGTTCCAGCACGGACAATTTTCGAATCCAGCCCGGATGGACGGCGCAGTACCTCGCGGTAGGTGATGCAGACAAGTGGAGGGGGACCTCAACTTGACGTGCGCATATGGAGGCAGTTGTCTCGTAACCGAGCTGGCTGAAGAAGTTTGTTGGTTAAGGCCCAGGTCCAGCTCCGGACTGCAGCTCCACCTAAGTAAGTAATTGAAAGGGGTGTGTATAAGATTTGCGGCTGGTCAAACGGTAGTGCATGCGATCATATGAAAACACAAGCGTTTTCACTTAGCTGAGGCCTACCAACTCCTACTTTCAACCTCCACGCGGTGACAGCCGGGTGCCTAGTACCTTAATCCACGAAATGGGTAACCAACCTCGTTTGGTGGATTCTTGGTGGCAGCAGATGAGAGAGGGGGGAAGAGTGTTTTCTCACTAGAGCACTTCTTCTTGTTCCAGGCGGCAGCAGACGAATTCCCTAGACGGAGTCAACGGTGGCGTTGACGTTCCAGTTAGGTTAAACATAGTGAATACCTTGCACTAGCTGCTTCGACGTATTCGGATCACAGGTCGGTAAGGAATTTCCAATGTTGGTCAGGACATTGGAATAGAGATGGTGGCGGAGGAGCCCTTAATGGGCCAACGGCAGCGCTCATACTCCCGTAGTGGACTACTGACACCGGTGTACCCGGCCCCTCGTCCTAGGGGAATAATTAAGGAGCTGGCCCTCCAGGTTGGGGGTTG
This sequence comes from Brachypalpus laphriformis, assembly GCA_945910035.1. NCBI lineage: Eukaryota > Metazoa > Arthropoda > Insecta > Diptera > Syrphidae > Brachypalpus > Brachypalpus laphriformis. The sequence continues at coordinate 259,898,133 of OX246753.1, read as the reverse complement.
TGCCGTTGGGGTAACTTCCCTACCCCGTAAAAACACCATGATTCCGAAACAACCAAAAGCCTCGGATAAGGATGACTCAACTAATGACGACACCAGCAAACGAAATAAGGACAACGACCTTCGAATCTGTACGTGGAATGTTCTGTCCCTTTACAAACCACTTGCAGCCGAACAACTAGCAGAGGCCCTAGACTGCTATAAAGCAGATATTATCGCCATCCAGGAAGTGCGATGGGATGGGCCGGCCAAAAAGAGGATGAGAAACTGTGACATCTACTACGGTGATTGCTACAGAGGCAACAGGCAACGCTTATTCGGATGCGGATTTGTCATACGCCGCAAACTTAGGCAAGAAGTCTTAAGCTTCCGACACGTTAGCGAGTGTATTAAGACTATCCGGATCAAGGCTAAATTCGCTAACATAAGCCTAATACGTGTTCATGCCCCCACTGACGAAAAGGACCCTGCCATCAAAGAGTGTTTCTACGAGCTCCTCGACAAGGCATATGAGCAATGTCCTAAATACGACGTTAAAATCGTATTGGGAGATTTTAACGCCAAAATAGGAAAGGAGGACGTCTTTGCTTGGGCAGTTGGTAAGCATAGCTTACGCGACATCACGTCTGATAACGGATTAAGGCTAATTGATTTCGCTGTGGAGCGAAATGTCACCATTTTTTTTTTTTTTTTATTTTTTTTTTATTTTTAAAAAAAAGGAAACCCAAATCCCAGAGCACTCAGACTCTCCGGTCCATTGTACTACCAGGCAGGAACCTTTCTTTGGTGCAGTGCTTGGAAAAACTTCGATGTAATTCGTTTTTCCTTTATACTTGGGTGGCCCATGATTGCTGTTCCCCGTTGGGGCAATGGGAAATGTCACCATAGCAAGCACATTGTCTCCTCATCTCGATATTCATAAGCAGACATGGCGGTCCAATGATCACGTAACGATCAACCAAATTGATCATATTGCGATCGACGCAAGGCATGCCTCCAGTATTCTGGATGTCCAGACCTTCCGAGCGGCCAACAAAGACTCGGATCATTACCTTGTTGTAGCCAAGGTACGAATGCGGATATCCCAATCTGAGCAACAAAGAAGAATCACTGTGAGTAAATTTAACGTCGAAAAGCTAAAATCGCAAGAGACCGCCAGACTCTTCGCTGAACGCGTATTCCAAAATCTCTCAATCACCCCTATGCCGCCAGCATCAAGTGCCGAAGACTAGTGGCAACGCTGCCAACATACCATCAGAAACGCCGCGACTGATGTACTGGGTCTCGCTCGCCCACCACCGCGAAACCCCTGGTTTGACGAAGAATGCCGGCGAGTGCATGCAGCAAAACAAGAGGCATACAAAGCGGCGCTGCAAAGGAAGACGAGAGCTGCTCGTGAGCTCTACGAGCAAAAGAGACGGGAAGAACATCGGAATCTCCAAAAGAAGAAGAAAGAGCATGAGAAGCGCGCGTTTGAGAATATCGAGAGCCTATACTCCAGGAACAATGTACGGAAGTTTTACCAAAAGTTCAAAAAAAAAACATGTCAGAGAAGTAATACCCGTACAGAAACCTGTAGAGATGAAAATGGAAACCTCGTAGTAGAATCACAGTCGGTGCTGAGAATATGGAAAAACTACTTCTGCAGACTGTATAACGGCGACGAAGACCAACATCCCGCTGTCAGGCAGAATGATAGCAATATCCAAGCTAAAATCGAACAAGGCTGCTGGACCTGACGGCTTACCGGCCGAACTTTTCAAGGCAGCTGGGGATGAATTGGTAGAGTGCATACACCAACTCATTTCTAATATTTGGTCAGACGAGTGTATGCCTGATGAATGGAATCTCAGCATCGTTTGCCCGATCCACAAGAAAGGAGACCCCCTCAACTGCGCCAATTATAGAGGCATCAGTCTTCTCAACATCGCATACAAGATCTTTTCTGCGATATTGTGTGAACGTCTGAAACCTTTTATCAACAGCCTGATTGGACCCTATCAGTGCAGGGTCAGGCCAGGAAAGTCCACCATCGATCAAATCTTCACACTTCGGCAGATCCTGGAGAAAACCCAAGAATTCCACCTCACCACCTCTTTATCGATTTCAAGGCCGCCTATGACAGCATCTATAGAGAAGAGCTTTATAGAGCCATGTCTAGTTTTGACATCCCTGCCAAACTTGTCCGTCTGTGCAGGCTGACGATGGAGAACGCTCGCTGCTCCATCAAGGTCGGTAATGACCTCACCGAGACCTTTGATGTCAAAAAAGGCTTTAGACAAGGTGACGCGCTGTCATGTGACTTCTTCAATATTGTACTTGAACGGATTGTGCGGAACTCACAAGCCAACACCGGAGGCACAATCTATTACAAGTCTGTACAACTGCTTGCATACGCCGACGATATAGACATTATCGGAAGATCTCAGCGGGCTGTCACCGGTGCTTTTGCAAGCATTGAGGCGGAAGCGGTCAAAATGGGTTTGGCGATAAACGAGGGCAAAACCAAGTATATGCTGTCAACTAGAAGGGAAAACCAACACCGACGAATTGGACAAAGCGTCACCGTGGGCAGCTATAACTTCGAGGTAGTAAGGGACTTTGTCTACCTTGGCTCTGCTATAAATTCTTCTAACAAAATCAGTGCAGAAATCAATCGAAGAATAACTCTTGCCAATAGCTGTTTTTTTGGGCTAATAAGGCAATTCAACAGTAAAGCCCTATCTCGAACAACTAAGGAGACTCTATATAAGACCTTGATCATCCCAGTCCTGCTTTACGGCGCTGAAACATGGACTTTATTAAAAGAGGATGAAGATATCCTTGGTCGATTCGAGAGAAAAATTCTTCATAAGATTTTCGGTCCCGTTTGCGTTGACGGGTTTTGGAGGAGAAGATTCAATCACGAACTATACGAGCTGTACAGCGACATCGACCTAGTCAAAAAACTGCGTATTGGACGTCTGAGATGGCTAGGACATGTAGAGCGAATGGACACCAACGCTCCGGCCCGCAGAGTCTTCGAATCTAACCCCGAGGGACGACGCAGTAGAGGGAATCATCGCCGTAGGTGGCGCGCACAAGTTCAAGGGGACCTCGACCAACTTGGAGTGCGCAACTGGAGGCAATTAGCTAAAAACCGAGCTAAATGGAGAGGCTTGTTGGTTGAGGCCCAGGTTCACCCCGAACTGTAGCGCCACCTAAAGGTGCGTCCAGACCAAAGAAACATTTCAGAAACATTTCAGAAACATTTCAGAAACATTTCAGGAACAGAGAAACATTTATGAAATGTTTCTGAAATGTTTCCGAAATGTTTCTGAAATGTTTCTTTGGTGTGGACGCCGACGACATTTCTGAAATGTTTCTCAGTTTCTCATTCGCGACGGAAAACTATTTTTGTTTCTCAAGCTCCACGTGCAGAAAGTGAGTGTTTTTTTGTGAAAATAAAAATAAAAAAAATATCAAGAAATGCGTGGAGTAAGAGGATATAATTTCTTTAATTAAATTGTATGAAACTAAGAGAGTTTTATGGGATCCCCAAAACGAAAATTACAAAAATAGAATTTTTTTCTATTTTAAAAAAAATATCTTTGCCACTGTTTTTGTTTCTTCTTCTTATCGTTTTCTATTTTTTTCATGATGATGAAGCACGACGCTATTAATACTACCTCTTTTGAGCCCATCATCTTCAAGAGCAAAAATGGATAAAAAGAAACATTTCAGAAACATTTCAGAAATGTTTCTGAAATGTTTCTGAAGCAAATGGGAAACAATCGGGAAACATTTCAGAAACATTTCAGAAACAATGTTTCTGAAATGTTTCTTTGGTCTGGACGCACCTTAAGTAAGTAAGTTAGAGGGCAAAACCAAGAATATGCTGTCAACAAGTAGGGAAAGCCAACACCGACGAATTGGACAAAACGTCACAGTGGGCAGCTATAACTTCGAGGTAGTAAGGGACTTTGTCTACCTTGGCTCTGCTTTAAACTCTGAGAACAAGATCAGCGCAGAAATCAATCGAAGAATAACTCTTGCCAATCGCTGTTTTTTGGGCTTATAAGGCAATTAAACAGTAAAGCCCTATATCTGACAACTAAGGAGACTCTATATATGATATATATGATCATCCCAGTCCTGCTTTACGGCACTGAAACATGGACTCTATTAAAAGAGGATGAAGATATCTTTGGTTGCTTCGAGTGAAAAATTCATCGTAAGATTTTCGGTCCCGTTTGCGTTGACGGGTTTCGGAGGAGAAGATTCAATCACGAACTATACGAGCTGTACAGCGACATCGACCTAGTCAACAAACTGCGTATTGGACGTCTGAGATGGTTAGGACATGTAGAGCGAATGGACACCAACGCTCCGGCCCGCAGAGTCTTCGAATCTAATCCCGAGGGACGACGCAGTAGAGGGAATCATCGCCGTAGGTGGCACGCACAAGTTCAAGGGGACCTCGACCAACTTGGAGTGCACAACTGGAGGCAATTAGCTAAAGACTGAGCTAAATGGAGAGGCTTGTTGGTTGAGGCCCAGGTTCACCCCGAACTGTAGCGCCACTTAAGTACATATCCGTACAATATGGATGGGAATTGGTGGCATAGAGAATTCAAGAATGGCACCGTTTTCTGGCATAAATGCCACATGAAGTTTTGCTGATGCGGCAGCGCTGATACAAAGCATTTAATGACAGCATCTATTTCAGCAATAACATCTCCAATATTCTCCAATTAATATTAAGTACAACATAGCTTGCAGCGCCATTGTATTGGTTGGTTAGAAAGGCAGATGAAGCAGTGGGTAGGTTTGACAACAGCTTAGTTGGATAATCACGAGCTAACACGGCGGAAATACAATTTTCCATTTATTGAGCCAGAATCCGATCAAATTCTCCTACGAAGCGATTGACAAGAGCTCTGGTGGCCGAGAAGTAGAATGATTGTCAAGCTTTCGAAAGAAGGACATCCAACAAAGTGCAAAAAAAGTGGAGAGGGATTTAAGTGCAGTTGCAAACGTACTAGTGAAAGTATATTTGAAGCGAATAACTGAGCGCCTTGAAGATACATGATGGACAGGAAGGGTTTCTTCCTAGATTCTCTTGAGTTGAACATATTAAAGCCCTTCGGATAAAAATTGGGCATTGCATTGGCAGAAGAATTCGCCAACCGAGGAACATATGGCGAAGAATAGTCGAGAAGGAATCAAAGTAACTGGAGAAGAGTTAGAGAGCGCTCGAGTGCATAATTACTCGTAAGTTTATTTTACCTTCATCGCCATAGTGCACTGCGTAATGAGGCATTCCTTTCTATTTTTACAGTCTTTTAATTTTATTGGTTAAAAAAAAAACAAAATCAGTTCCGACTGAATTAACCTATCCTAGCCATCATAAGTGTTAGTTTCTACAAATATTTGAAGGTTATGAGAGTCCATATATCTGTCAATAGTCAGCAGATAGTCGGGGATAAGGGAGCAGCATTATTGTTAACTTCACGTTAGCGCGTCCATTTCGTCAGCGTCAAATAAACAAAACAAAAAAAAAAAACAATCAAACAAGAACAGAAAATGCACTCACTTAATTTATTCGACATATTGCCGCAAGTTGAATAAACAATAACACTATAGTCGCTTAAACCAAAATTAGAATACGCGCTTTATAGGCGAAGCCGTTGAGAATACTAAATACTCGGACTGAAGGCTCTCTGGTATTTATAATAGCGAGCTTCAAGATTCACCAACTCGGAAGTTGCGTGTTTCTATTGTGTGTGCTCTCTTGACCTGGGGGAATTCTTACTCACTAAATTCGAGTTAACACACACATCATGCGCACGTAATGTATTTATTCATTATTGGGAATTACCAAGAGGAAGATTACCATATTACTTGTGGTGGTGATAACAATCTGATAAGTGGTGCAGAAATATGATTTTAATCATGTCAGATACAGATTCTCTTTCGTTATCATTTCAAGTCTCATCATAATCGATGATCATTAATAATTGGGGCAATGGTTCTTGCTTATCACATTTAATCAGGTGCTATAGCAATTATATTACAAAATTTACGACGATTGCTGTCAATGAGTTAATATTGCAAAAATACATATTTGTTTCTTCGAATGATGGATATTGAGCAGCTGCCTTATTGATTGATGATAACTCACTTTATTTCAACCGCAGATTATACTCTAATTAAAAACTATAACGCAACATAAATTAAGCTTGCGGTTTGTACATTTCTCAGACTGGAAGAGATCTTAGTTTTAAATTAGTATTTTTCGTCATTTTACAATTTCAAAGATGCAGTATTATTGTAATCTAAGCTAGGTGCGTGCTCCAACTGACTGTATAATAAAAATACTTCGGCTAAGTTGTTTGGTGCGTTGCTATTTAACAGAATCTCAAAATGTGTAGGGGAAAAAAAAGTTCTAAATCAATTCAAACCAGGATTTAGGAAGCATCTCTCACCGGTGGACGAAATCTCCACGCGTGTCAACATTGCTTCTTCTTCTTCTTCCTTTTTCAGCGAGGTTATGATCCGAAAATAAGGGATCATAACGCTCCCACTTCATCGCATTTCTACTGTTCCGCCTGTGGGGTTCGCCTATTTGACCTCAGAAAATATCGGCAGGATTGCCGATTTTGCGTCACTCGGTTACTGACGCCAATGAAATGCCGATGTCGTCGCATTTGTCTGATCCAGGCGTTTATAGTTCTGCTTTTCCTACATCGCGATGTCTTTGGAACGTGCATTGATATTATTTTTTTAACAGGGTTCAAATGATCTCTTCTTTGAACGTGGCAATACCAGCTGAGCCGGTCGTGCTCTATTTTTTGTACGATGGTTTCCTTGACGTGAAGGCTTCCACGGATCTTCCAACTTCTTGTTTGATCAAGCTTTGTAACTCCTGCTGTAATGGGAAGCATCTTCATCTCAGCTGCCGTTAATTTACTCTCATACGTTTTGTATGTATGTGGGTGCCATATGTGAGCGCTGGACGTACAACTGCGGTGTAGAGCCTTCCTTCCCGCTTAGGTGGCATTTTTCTGTCAAAGAAAATAGCGGACTTTTCTCGCCACTTGGACCTACGCTTACGCAATGATTGAAGTCGTCATCACAAGTTGCTTTGCTATTGATCATAGATCCCAGATATTTGAACTTTTCGCACTTGGGAAGCACTGTTACATTCAAATAAATGTCTGGAATAGGCCTGAGTGGATCAGAGAACGGGCAGTCTTTTTTGAACTAATGCGATACCCATTTTCCCCCAGAACGTCCACCCACACATCAACTGCTCGTTGCAGGGATGTATGGGGGCCCTCACTTATGATGGCTCCATCATCAACAAAGAATAACTGATGCACCTTGGGGTCCATCACTTTACCTTCAAGAAGATAGTCAACGACTGTAATAAAGTGCAAAGGACTTAAAACGCTTCCCTAGTGCACCCCGACTTTGATTGGGAACTTTTCGGTTACTCCAGCGGGGCATCTTACTCTTGTTCTTCCTCTTTCGTACATATCCATGATCATTTATGCATAGGTTTCTGGAACCCCTCGATGTCTTAGCGCCAACCATATCAGATCTCGTGGTTGTCTGTCGAATGTCTTTTCAAAGTCAACCAATACCATATGCAAATCCCTTAAGGAATCACGATGTTTTTCCATTATGATCCTTATACTTTGGATTGCATCTGTGGTTGATTTACCCGAGACAAGCCCGCACCGATCAACAGATAGCCGTATTATTTTTCGCCGTCGGCCACCTAATACCCGCTCAACGATCTTCAGCTTGATCGAATGGTAGCTATCACAGTTTCGCGTATCACCCTTCCCTTTGTATACAGGGAGAAGGTAACTTTCCCTCCATTGATTCGGTATTGGATCAACTCTCACGAATTTGGAGATGAGAATTCTGAGCCATCTAAACCCGATGTCTCCCATCTTTTTCCAGAACTCAGAGGGCATCTCGTCTGGCCCAACCGCTTTTCGTTTTTTGGAGTATTTGACCGCCTCACTAACTTCTTCGACTGTAATGTCGGGTATTTCTTCACAGTTAGGGGTGGCTCTTGGAAAGTATAGCCGGGGAATCTGTTCATTTAAAAGTTATTCACAATACTGCCGCCACCTCTGCAGAATTTTGTCATCATTCACAAGAAGCTGGCCATGAGCATTGTCAATGAACTCCTGACGAATCTCCTGAGCATTCCTTCTTCTTTGGGTGGCTATTTTGAAGATGGTTGCGCTCTTGTTCATATTGTGTCAACTAACATCAGCGGAACGGCACATGCTCAATTAGGAGGAAATGTTAAAAAAACTAGTGAAAATTTCATCGAATTCGCCACAGAATTGCAGCGTCTAGAGAAAATTGCTTACCCTATGTGGACGACAGGTGAATGATCCGAAAGTGGAGCTGGGAAAGGAAAACTTATCAGCTTAACGGGGCAGGAACTGACAGCGTCACCCCCACTGCCCCAACAAGCATCCGCTTGGTTACACCAAAATAACACGAAAAAAGAACACCCGCTACCGACTTACTTAGGTGGCGCTTCAGTTCGGGGTTAACCTGGGCCTCAACCAACAAGCCTCCCCATTTAGCAGTTGCGCACTCCAAGTTGGTCGAGGTCCCCTTGAACTTGTGCGCCCCACCTACGGCGATGATTCCCTCTGCTGCGTCGTCACTCAGTGTCTTATACAGAGTCTCCTTAGTTGTTCGAGATAGGTCATTACTGTCGAAAAATAATACAACGCTTCTCGGTGATTTGGATTCATAAGCTATCCGGCAGTTGACCACAACATGCAGAGTGTCACTCATAGTGTACGGACGTGTTTTATTGTTCTATCTAAAGTAAACTTCTTTTTAAATAAACGCAATCTCCGAAAAGTGTGCTAAGTGCGATAAAATCGTTACCAAAGACTTTATTGTATGCGGCGGTGTTTTCGATTTAAAATTCCACGATAAATGTGCAACTTTGTCGGAAGGTGCCTTAAACTTCTTAAAGTCAAGTATAAACTTTTCATGGAAGTGTAATGCTTGTGCTAGTGTCCCAGTGCTTGGCTTAGTGTGTAAAGTTGCTGAACTAGGCAAAACTGTTCAAACTCTACTTGAGGAAATTAAATCCCTAAAAAATAGCATAGATATCAGTCCACCTTAAACAATTAAGCCATCACCTATTACTAACAAAGACAAAAAAATGCACAAAAACAATAATACAATAATACACAACATCTATTTTAACAAACCAGATATCGTCACAGTTCATTCAACCAATGATCCCGACTTACAGGTGGGTATGCAATTAGAATTCGATCTGGTTACTGCTTCCGCCAATTTGCAGGTAATACGAGTAACTAGAGAGAAATTTGTACCTATTTCCAATAAAAATATCCAAAGTCATCCACCACAGTAACGAAAACTTACGTTCAGAAATCTCCGCAGTCAGCTCTTTCCGTAAACTGTGAAGGGACAGCTCCAGTTGACCTGAATGGGCCACCAATCCGAATTGCTGCATCTGGAGATAACCTTCTCTTTGTTACTGGATATGTGGGTAGTACTTCCTACCAATTTGTTGTGGATTTCGGTGCTACAAGAACCATAGTTCATCTAACCGTGCTAACTCAACAGCAGCTTCGGTCATTATCATCTTGTCATACGTTCATCCAAATCATATCCGGTAATTTTATCAACGTCAAAGGTAAGAGTTTTCTTTCTATCCAACTTGGGCAGTTTAGTGCTACGATTGCGGCCTATGTAGCTGATATATCGGAACAGTGCATTTTGGGTCTAAACTTTGTAGTATCCCATGGATGTGTCATCGATTTCAAATCTGGTTTCTTGCTACTCCATGGCAAACACAAAATAAAGCTACTTGACTTGGGGGACTCTCAACGGCAGATTATAGTAAAAGTGGACGATAATCACAGCCCTTACTTAAGTTCATTGCACGTAGATAAGGAATAGCCCAGCGAATCAATAATGCAACTTTTATCAGCCTCTACTCAAGGTTTAAATAGTGAAGAAATTGAGAAACTAAAAGCTCTGCTCTATGCTAATAAGTCAGCATTTTCTTGGGACAGTAATGACCTTAGAAGAACCAGCGTTCTAAAGCATCGAATAGAAACCGGATTAGCTGGACCAATAAAGCAGCCACCAAGACGGCTACCGATTACGCGAAGAGAGAAAGCTGATCAGCTCGTGTAAGATATGCAGTCCCAAAATATCATACGCCTCTCTAAGGATGGATGGTACTCGCCGTTTCTGTGTGGATTACATGCGTTTAAATGAGGACAACAAAGGACTCATACCCTCTCACACGAATCGACTTGCTACCACTGATCTTAAATCGAGCTATTGGCAGGTAGAGCTGGAGGAGTCGTCAAAGGACCACACGGCTTTCAGCATTGGTAGGGGACTCTGGGAGTTCAATGTAATGCCTTTTGGGCTTTCTAATGCACCAGCCACCTTCCAGCGTCTTATGGACAAAGTTCTTCGTGACGTCCCATACCAGGTCTATCTGGTATACCTTGATGATGTCATAGTTCATTCAGCTACATTCCAATGTTTAATTGAAAATCTTCGTCTTGTTTTTCAACGCATTATTGCGGTTTGATGTAAAATAGCTCCCAATAAGTCGGTTTTCTGTAGAAAGTCAGTAAGATTTCTTGGACAAATAGTGTCCGGTGAAGGTATCAGCCCGGGCCCAGATAAAGTAAACTCAGTAAGAGATTAGCCAACACCTTCCTTTAAAAAAGAAGTGCTTTTTGGGCTTCTGCGCATACTATAGGCGCTTTATAAAGTCGTTTTCGGAGCTAGCTAACCCATTCACTCAATTGACAGGAAAACGTCGTCTTTTTGAAGGGAATAGGGAATGCCCAGAATCTTTCAATATACTGCGAATCCGACTAACCACCGCCCTAGTTATGGTCCATCCAAATGATGAAGACCCATTCATCGTAGATTTAGACGCTAGTAATTATGCCTGTGGAGTTGTGCTGTCTTAAGTGCAAGATCGGGTGGGAAAACCAATCGAATTTTTCAGTAAGACGTTCAAAAAGGCCGAAGTAAACTACTGCGTAACGCGAAAAGAATTGTTAACTCATATTACTGGAGTAAAACATTTTCAACATTATCTGCTTGGCAGAAATTGAGCCGACCATTTTAAAGTTTTTAAAATAGGAACCTGATGCATTTTCGATTGAACACCGCCCTGGGAATCGCCATGGAAATGCTGATGCACTTTCTAGACGCCCATGCGTCTCTAGCCATTGCCAAACTGGGCACGGAAGGAAGAAGCAGATGTCATGCGAGTACATTTTTCAGATCCATTGAAGATGTTTGAACTTTTCAAAAACAGGATCCTTGAGAAAGAACAAAGACCTGCCAAGAAGGCAATATGACAACTAGAACCCGATGTTAAAGCATATTGGACAATGTGGGAAACGCTTTGCCTGAATAAACATGTCTCTTGTCGAAAGTTTTTCAAGAAACACTCGTTGGCTCTACAAATTTTAGTTCCTCACCAGCTTCGACAATCTATTCTGAGCCAAGTCCACTCAAGTCCTCCGGTGAGACATTTTGGTGTGGGAAAAACACTACGAAAGCTTAAAAACTCCTTCTATTGGATCGGTTGTGCAGAAGATGTACGTATTTGGTGCAGGGCTTGTGCAGTTTGTCAAGCCAGGAAGGGCGCCATCCCCACACGCAGGGCTCCCATGCAAACCTATCTCGTTGGAGCTCCATTCAATCGGGTTGCCATCGACATTCTGGGTCCCCTTCCAAGAAATGATAGTGGCAACCGATACATTCTAGCTTGTATGGACTTTTTCTCAAAATGGCCTGAGTGTTTTCCGATCTTGGATCAGACTGCAGAAACCGTTGCCGATAATTAAATAAACGAAGTCTTCTCTTGCCACGGCATGCCCCTGCAATTGCACAGTGACCAGGGGAGAAACTTTGAAGCCGACATTTTTCAGAAAGCCATGAATCGGTTAGGGATAGAAAAAACGAGGACGACACCGCTCCAGCACCAATCAGATGGCATGGTTGAAAGATTTAATCGCTGGATTACTATCCTGGATTATTTGGCCAAGTTTGGTGAAGATTATCAGCATGACTGGGATCGCCATCTTCCACTCCTAATGTTTGCTTATAGGACTGCGGTTCATGCTACAACTCAAGAAACACCGGCGATGTTAGTACATATGGCCGTGAGTTGCGTATGCCAATAGAAGCCTGCATCGGAACTAGTCCAAACGAAAAGCCAGATACAAACACATATCTATGCCAATTTCGGGAATTACTACGATATGTTCACGAACTAGCTAGGAATAGGTCGCTACTATTAACTCGAAAAGCTAAGCAGCGCTACAATATGCGGACAAATGATCATTCGTATGCATTTGGGAATAAAGTTTGGCTATACTGTTTGAAAGGGGGCTACAGCCCAAAGTTGCAGTCAGATTGGGAGGGTCCGTATACCGTCAGTGATCGGTTGTCCGACGTTGTCTATCGGACTTGCAAGGATGTTGGAAGGAGGACTACGAAGGTTGGAGGAAGGACAGATTAGCTCCGTTCATCCAAATTGGCCAGGAGTCTCAAGCTTAAAGGGAGGGATAGTGTTACGAATGTGCAGATAGCGTTGCCTTGAGACTAACTTAGCTACGTGGATTCAGTTATAGGGGGGCAAAGAAAATAGAATTAAGATAGAAAAAGAAAGAGAAGAATAAAATGTAGAAAATGTTCATACTTCCCAGAGGCTGCACGTGTTTTCATTTTTTCTCCGATAAACTTTTCCCTGTGAAAAGTCAATTTTATCACAATACTTTCGCCGTTGTTGTGCCATTTTTTTTATTTTTGCAACCCTTACCCTCTCCTCTCTTAACTACCATGACCTTTGACTTGCTTTAATTTACGATCAAGTTCCATAACATGCAGTAGTCAGAGCCCATTAATCATAATCTGTAATGATTCAGGTGAGTGCTCTAATAGCATGAACTCATCGGTAAACAGAAGTGCTTTAGTCAGCTGCCCTGCACTTTCAATATCTTCAGGCAGAATATCTACTATGTCCTCGACGTGTAGTGAAAATAAGCATGGAGCGAACATCTCTGTCTTATTCCGGACAATTACTAGAACCCTTCTGAAAACTCTCAGGCCATCCACACCGCTGATTTGATATCCGCATACAGATTTTTGGAAAACACACCCGAACTTGCTCCACACGCAGTTAAGTTTATAAAATAGAGCATTTGGTCTACCGTGTCAAAAGCAGATTTAAAATCAGCGAAGTCAATCGCTGTTTTGTTCGGCTAATTCAACAGTAAAGCCCTATCTCGAACAACTAAGGAGACTCTGTAGACCCTTATCATCCCAATCCCGCCTTACGGCGATAAAACATGAACTTTATTAAAAGAGGAGGTCCCGTTTACGTTTATGGGTTTTTGGAGGAAAAAATTCAATTATGAAACTAGTCAAAAAGCTGTGTACTGGACGTTTGAGATGGCTAGGATATGTAGAGCGAATGTACATAATGCTTCGGCCTGCAAAGTCTTCGAGTCTAACACATAGGAATAACGCAATAGAGGGACTGAGCGAAATAGAGAGGCTTGTTGGTTGAGAAATAGGTTCACACCGATCTGTAGCGCCACCTAAGTAAGTAAGTAAGTAAATTTTGATATAAGTATATTAGTTTAAAAAAAAGGCGTGGCAAAATCGCATCATCGCCTCCTCGTTGTGCCCGCCGGGTAGATATCTGATAGTGAACTAACGATGAGCGTATGCTGAGTCTGACGATATATGTGTAGCTGAACACTAAGACCTGCGTGAGCACATCCGGGTGAACTTCAGCACACATACGTTTAACGGGACGAGGCATCTCTTGTTGACCTGATTGGCTGAAAAATGCGTCTCAGAAGTCTATCAAGAGCTCCTGAGAAGGAGGACGTGCGGCGGATGAATTCGCCCGATGGAACCAATGCTGACGTCTACAGTCCAGCGGATATCTTACCGGAGCTACATCGACATATTTGGAGCTGTGGTCCGTAAGGCTTTTCAATATTGAGTCAGGGTACTGAAAAAAAGATAGTAGCGGGTGAACCCGTAATGGGCCAACGGCAGCGCCATATTCCCGAAGTGGGTTAGTGGCATCGGTGTATCCGGCCCATCATCCTAGGGGTTGCAATAAAGGACCTGGTACTCCAGGTAGGAGGTGGTACCGTCGGGTTAACTTTCCTACCACGTAAAAAACCTTCGATTACGAAGAAACCAGTAGTTTCGGATACGGATGATTTTAATGTTGACGACCCAAGCAAACGCAAAAAGGACAACGATCTTCGTGCCTGCACGTGGAATGTTAGGTCAATCTACAAACCAGGTGCAATCGAACAATTTGCGGAGGCCCTAGAATGTCTCAAAGCAGACATTACCGCCATTCAAGAAGTGCGATGGGATGGGCCGGGCAAAAGGAGGATGAAAAACTGCGACATCTACTACGGCGACTGCTACAGACAACAAGGACAGCGTCTATTCGGGTGCGGGTTTGTTATTGGAGGCAGACTTAGGCAAGAAGTCTTGAGTTTCCGGCATGTGAACGAGCACCTCATGACTATCCGTATCAAGGCTAAATTTGCCAACATTAGCCTAATATGCGGTCACGCCCTCACGAGGAGAAGGACGACGCGACAAAAGATGATTTCTACCAGCTCTCGGACAAGACGTATGAGCAATGCCCTAGCCGCGACGTTAAAATTATCCTAGGTGATTTTAACGCAAAGCTAGGAAGAGAGGACGTCTTTAGTAGCGTGGTCGGAAAGCACAGCCTGCACCACATCATATCCGACAACGGACTCAGGCTAATTGACTTTGCGGCGGGGCGAAACTTTGTCGTAGCTAGTACGCGGTTTCCACGTCTCGACATTCACAAAGGAACATGGCTTTTGGTGCATAGAGGTGGGGGTATTCCCTACATCATGCAAATTGCAACATTTAGTGCTGCTTCCAACCGGCAATAAGCCGCCCGGACAACCATCATCGTATCGCTCAATATGCCTGCTCGATACGCTGTGAAAGATCCTAGAGCGTATCATCTATGACAGACTGCTTGCGGTGGCGGAGGAAAACGGAGCCTTGTCAGACTGTCAGTACGGCTTCAGAAAATCACGCTCTACTGTCGATGCCATAAAGGCGGTAGTAGATATAGCAACTGAAGCAATACAAGGGAAAAGGTGGAAATGGGGGACGAAGAAATACTCGACGTCAAAAAAGCGTTAAACTCGGGTAGCTGGTCATTCATTAGGAGATCCCTGGCCAGGATGGATACACCATACTACCTGCTGAGGATAGTCACGGACTACTCAAGCAATAGGAAGCTAAGATACCATACTGACGATGGCGTTAAGCACTACAGTGTTTCCGCTGGAGTCCCGCAAGGGTCGGTTCTGGGAACACTCCTATGGAACATTATGTACGACGGAGTTCTGCGACTAATATTGCCCGAGGGAGTCAAACTAATTGGCTTCGCTGACGATATCGCAGTAGTTACAGTAGCCAGGCACGTACACGAGGTGGAGTCTGCCACGGATGAGGCAGTTATAAGAATAAAGGAATGGCTGGAGTCTACCGGTCTGGAACTAGCTGCCCACAAGACCGAAGCTATCCTAATATCCAGCCACAGAAAGGTGGAATATGCCAGCTTCCGGGTCGGAAATCAGACAATCAGGTCCAAAGAATTGTTGAAGTACCTTGGAGTCATGCTCGACAACAAGCTGCGCTTCAAAGCCCACTTCGAGTATTCTAGTAAGAAAGCATCGCTGATGCAGGCAGCACTCTCCCGAATTTCCCCCGAACATCGGCGGGCCTGGACACGCCCGCAGGATCCTGCTGTCCAAAGTGGTCAGCTCGGTACTTCTATACGCTGCCCCGATATGGGCAGGTGCACTGGCGACAAATGAGTGCAGGAAGAAGCTATCATCAGCTCACAGGCTCTGCACAATCAGAGTGATCAGCGGCTTCCGAACTATCTCCGACGATGCAGCCTGCGTTTTAACTGGGATGATCCCAATCGACATCCTCGCTGATGAGATGCAGAGGGTATACCTTAGACGTCCCTCGAACCGGCAAGAGGCAAAAAGGATTAAGGAGGAGCAACGCTATGGCAAACCAGGTGGGACAGCTCTACAAAAGGCAGGTGGACCCACAAGCTCATTCCCACTATAAAATCATGGACAGAGAGAGCGAGGGGGAACTGTAACTACCACCTCACACAGTTCTTGTCCGGACACGGTGGCTACCGGAAATACCTCTATAGATTTGGACACGATAGTTCGTCCCTGTTCAATATGTCCAAACGAAGAGGAGGACGCGGAGCATGCAGTGTTCTACTGCACACGCTTTGCAGAAGATAGAGCAAACCTGCCAAGTCCAGAAAATCTTCTAAGTCACATGACACGATCAGAGGGCGAGTGGATGGAGATCTGCTCATTCATAGTATGTGTGTAGAACACGCTGCGAAGAGCAGAAGCCCTAAGAAGAGCCCAAGAGGCGGCCTCGGAGACTAGAGCATAATTGCTAACCAGCCCCGCGAAGAAATACCTAACAACAGTACCGCGAGGAGAGTGGTTGAAGTGTGTTTGGTGTGTGTTTAGTACGTAGGCATATTCCTGGAATCGATTACTCAGGTTTGGGAATCGTGCTTGCTAGTAGCACTCGGGCTGTTAGTATCTATGAAGATTATGTATCCTTGGCGCAACCTAAGAAAAAAAAAAATTGCTCTCATTTGGTCAAAAAACTATCAGCCAAATCGGTCACATTGCGATCGACGCAAGGCACTCTTCCAATATTCTGGTTGTCCGGACCTTCCGAGGAGCCAACGGATATCCAGAATGGAGCGAATTCAACGAAATACTGTGAAAAAAATTCACGTCGGACGGCTACAATCGCAAGAGACTGCCAGAACCTTTGCCGATCGAGTTTCTTTTGATCTTAAGCTAAGTTCTATGCCGCCGGCAGCAAATGCAGAAGACCGGTGGCAGCGTTGCCAACAAGCCATCAGAGATGCCGCCCCTGATGTACTGGGTTTCTCTCGTTTGATGATGGATGTCGGCAAGCACATGCAGCAAAACAAGAAGCGTACAAAGCGTCGCTGCATAGAAGGACAAGAGCTGCTCGCGAGCTCTACTAGCGGAGGAGAAAAGAGTAACATCGATTTCTCAGAAAGTAGAAAAAGGAGCATGAGAAGCACTCGACCGAGGGGATTGAGAGCCCTTATTGCAGAAAATTTTACCGAAAGGTAAGAAGAGCACGCGAGGGTTTCAAAGCCAGAACAGAAGCCTTCAGGGACGAAAATAGCAATATTGTAGTAGAATCGCAATCAGTGCTGAGGATATGGAAGGAACATTTCTACAGACTGTTAAACGTCGATGATCACCAATTTTCCGCTGTCAGGCAGAATGAGCCATTCAACGATGACGATGACAGTCAAGAATCCCGTCAACCAGATCAGAATTAAGTGAGAATAGCGATATCTAAACTCAAATCCAAAAAAGCTGCTGGAGCCGACGACCTTGTCGCTGATTTTTTCAAGGCACGAGGAGATGAGCTGGTAAGGAGCATGCACCAGCTCATCTATAGAATCTGGTCAGACGAAAGCCCGATGAATGGAACCTTATAAGCATCGTTTGCCCGATTCTGAAGAAAGGAGACCCCCTGAACTGCGCAAACTACAGAGGTATAAATCTCCTCAATATCGCATATAGGATCTTGTCTGCCGTATTATGTGAACGCCTAAAACCGATCATCAACAACCTGATAGGTCCTTATCAGTGCGAGTTCAGGCCTGGAAAGTTCACCATTGACCAAATATTCGCAGTACGGCAGATCTTGGAAAAAACCCATGAATATAAAATCGATACGCACTATCTGTTCATCGTTCTTAAAGTTGCCTATGATGATGAGAGTCATGTCTAGTTTTGGCAGCCCTGCCAAACTCGACCGTTTGTGCAGAATGACGATGCAGAACTCTTGCTGCTCCATCAAAGTCGGTAAGAACATCACCGAACCGTTTGATGTCAGGAAAGGTCTTAGACAAAGTGACGCTCTATCACGCGATCAACTTAACATAGTACTTGAGAGAATTGTATGAAACTCACAAGCCAACACCGGGGGTACGATCTTTCACAAGTCTGTACAACTACTCGCCTATGCCGATTACATTGACATAATCGGAAGAACTCAGCGGGCAGTCAATGGGGCATTTACGAGTATTGAGATCGAGGCAGCAAAGATGGGTTTAGCGGTCAATGAAAGCAAAACAAAATATATGGTATGCTGTCTACAAAAAAGGACACTCATGGACAGAACGCCACAATAGACAGATATAATTTTGAGGTAGTAAAGGATTTTGTTTACCTAGGTTCTATGGTAAACTCCGCAAATGACATCAGTAGGGAGATCACCCGAAGAAGACTCCTGCCAATCGTTGTTTCTATGGGCTAAGAAGGCAATTGAGTAACAAAGCCATATCTCGAACTACGAAGGTAACTCTTTACAAGACGCTAATCGTCCTAGTCCTGCTGTATGGCGCAGAGGCATGGGCTTTGACAAAACCGGATGAGGATGTCCTTGGTTATTTTGAGAGAAAAGTGGTTCGAACGATCTTTGGTCCCGTCTGCATAGACCGCGAGTGGATAAGAAGATACAATGCTGAACTATGCGGCCTATATAAGCATATCAACCTAGCCAGAAGAATTCACATACAGCGACTAAGATGGCTGAGTCCTTTAGAGCGGATGGATCCCAACCTTCCCGTCAAGAAAGTCTTCGAATCCACCCCGGATGGGCGGCGCAGTAGAGGACGACCTCGCGGTAGGTGGCGCAAACAAGTGGTGGGGGACCTCAACCAACTTGTGGTGATCAACTGGAGGCAGCTGGCTCGTAACCGTGCTGGCTGTAGAGGTTTGCTGGTTGAGGCCCAGGTCTATCCCGGACTGTAACGCCAACTAAGTAAGTAAGTAAGTATGGTAAGTAATACAAGGGTTACGTATCTCGCAAAAAAAACCTTTTATGTCTACGAAAAATGAACTCAAAAGCTTACAATACGCCAAAGAGTATGTTACCAAACCCGATGAGTTTTGGAACCAAGTAATTTTTGACGTTCAACATATTTGATTTGGATGGTCGACATTTCGTATGGCGAAAATCAAGCACGTCCATAATTCGATCTTGGTTGGTCTATACTGCAAATCTTCTACTCCCTCTTTAATCACCAGGCCTCATTCTGATTGAAGGGGAAAAAAAGTGCCGCAGCATGATATAATTCAGAGAAATGGCACAAAATATCTTCTGAAGAAATGAAAAATAGAGAGCATCTAGTAAAATCGTTTACGGGTTATTTAGCCATAGGATACCACACGCTATTAACAATTATTTAAGACCCCTAAAATGTACGTTTTTACCAAGAGTGTATGCACAATTTTTTAAAATTAATTTAAGAAGTTTCATTCAATTTTGTTATCCTACGGATGAAATATTAAAATAACAGTTTTATTCTTGTCCATTGTACAAATGTAAGTTAGAAACATTCAGTCTTTTTTTTTCGAATGTTTTCCTTTAATTTTTGAAAATCTGACATTTTATTTGTGAAATCGCTTACTGTTTGTGAAATTTTTGTATGCAGTGTGTGCATGTAGGCTTAATTAAAATGAATACAAAGTCCAGCATTTTATTTCATTTACTTAGCTGTCAATGATGGGAGTGTACAGACAAAAAAAAAAACAAAAAAAAAAGTGACAGAAGAGACAAAATTTTTTGTTGTCTTCTTTTGGAGGCGTTTTTACGAGTATCATAGACATACATATCTATTAATTCATAAAAAATTCAAGATTACGGGACGTTTGATACAAAATCATTAAACTTTCTCTTTTTTTTAAATGTTAATTTTAAATGATAATTTGTATTTAAATACCTACTTCTCGAATGTGCAGATATGATAATTAACAGGGTATGATAAGTAATATTTTCAAATAATGTAAGTGTAATGTTTTAAAGATTTCTTTATTGTTTTTTTGGTGACATCACCATTAGAATAAATATTCTTGAAAGTGAAATAAAACTAAAAACAAAAAAGCAAAGTTACCGGGGAAAAAATAAGCTGTCTCTGCACTCGAAATAACTGTAAACAAATTATTTGCTTATTATTTTAATGTACATGCATGCATATATGTATAACTGAACACTTCACTATAAATAAATCCAACACTTATATACTTTTAAAGTAAATCGCTTCGCATTTCATACTGACAGCAAACGACTGAAAAGCTTTAAATATTATAAACAAATACTAATCTCTAGAAAAGTTCATAGTACAGTTAGAACAAAAAGCAAACGTTCGATCGTGTTTAATTTTTATATTCCCGCTTATTATGGAAACCGACGGATTCGTTTCGGACGGAATCCATCCAATCCGCATTCTACTCACTTTAACAGTATGAACGTATTATGGAAACCTACGGATGCACTCCCTTACAGATCACCAACTGCCTTAGGGAAATCAACTGCCATCAGCGGTCTGTCAAATTTATTTACATTTGGTGATTACGTATTTAGCATTTGATCGCGTTTTGAAGAAAAAACATTAAAAATATGGATGCGATTGCATTTTTTATAGCCGAAAAGAGAGAAATCGAAAGCAGACGAGCCCGATTGCAAATCAGGAAAAAAGCCATGGACGTGTTTAAATCGTCCGACACACAGTAAGTAAAACTAAAACCAAGAAACACTTTATTCGCAGTTCAGGATAAACAAAGCAGCTTTTAAATACATTTTGAATGTCCTTATAAGAAAATTACCACCAGCTGTAAGGGTAACTGCATTCCACCGGAACTGAAATTGGCTGCTTTGCTGAGATTTTTGGCCGAGGGAGGATATCAAAATGGCACGGGGCAAGATTTTAATGTCGGCATGGCCCAGCCAAAAATATCGTTAGTGCTTTCTGAGCTATTGGATATTTTAGAGGAACATCTCTGTCCCAAGTGGATAAGTCTGAAAATGTTAAATGAGGAAAAAAGAGAGGCAAGGGCTTACTTTTACGAAAAGTCCAGGATTCCGGGTATAGTTATGTGTGCTGATAGAACACACGTAAGAATTTTTAATCCTGCTGGTGAAAACTCTGATCTTTTTTACAACCGCAAAGGTTTCTATAGCCTTAACGTCATGATTGTAGGATAAGTATACAATTTATTTCAACATCTTCGATTGTTTTCAAAATGTTTAACTTTCTTTTAAATTTGTGATCACAAGCTGCGTATACGATATGTTGATGCTAAATATCCCGGAGCAAGTCACGATTCCTTTGTATGGAATAATAGTAACACTTTCTATTA
Source organism: Brachypalpus laphriformis (assembly GCA_945910035.1). Lineage (NCBI taxonomy): Eukaryota > Metazoa > Arthropoda > Insecta > Diptera > Syrphidae > Brachypalpus > Brachypalpus laphriformis. The sequence continues at coordinate 259,876,762 of OX246753.1, read as the reverse complement.
TTTCAAATCACAGTACGATCAAGGGGATAGAAATTCAACACTATTAGGTTGTGTAATAAAATAAAAAATTTTACAAAATTTTTCACACCCCATTTTATTTTTAAGGTACATATAAAAAAAATCAGTCTTCTTAGCAAAGTAACAATAGTCTTTAAATTAAGCGTTTCTTTAGATTTCATGAGATCCATTTGCAGCTCCTGTTTTTGAAGTTGATTTTTCTCCAGCTCCATTTGAAACATATCTTTTTGAAGTTGATTTTTCTCTAGCTCCATTTGAAGTAATTCTTTTTGAAGCTGAGTTTTCTCCAGCTCCATTTGAAACATCTCTTTTTGAAGTTTATTCCTCTCCATTCCCAATTCTTCTATAAAATGATTGTGTCTTTTCATTTCTTCAAATATTTGCTGCAGTGCACCACTGTTTCTCTTTGAATTGTCATCCAAACGTTCTATAGCCCGATATATTTTTTTAGGTTGGCATTTTATTCTTGGTTTTGCTTCTCGTGGATTGAAACAACTGAATATAACTTCCCGTAGAATATTTCTAGGTCCACTTGTTTTTCCACAAGTTCAAGTTGTTTTGAGGTGTTTTTTTTGTGCATTCCCTCCGTATTGGAAATCGAGACATTTGGGGCACTTACATTGTTTTCCTCATCTTCGACGAAACTTATATCCATTTCAACTTTTTGCACATTCTACTCCCTCAACACTTTCATTAAGGCAAAGTAATTTTATTACCTCATCTTCCAATGAGGTCTAAAATAATTGATTCGCCTCTCCGCCTCCTGTTCTTTTCAATTCCCGCTTATTATGAGCCAATTTTTTATAATTGAACTTTTATAATCTGACCAAAGCTATAATTAAATTCAAAAATAAAAGTACAATTTAAATTCACCAGTTATTATACAATACTTTCTTCCATTCACAAATTTCTGTCATTGGAGGTCCTAATGAATTTAGATCCGTCTTCAAAGTATTCCAAAAATCATGCACAACGTCAGGGGCTTTGTTAGTAAAATTTTTAGCAATGTCCGGACGAGTTGACATCAACCATTGCCACAAATTGTTCCTTTTTAGTTGTCCGTTTTCTATTTCATTTTTTTCAAAATTAAACAGTTTTCTATTGTTCTTTAGGCTTACGACTTATTGCTATCCATGTTAAGCCACTTTTAAAATAAATAAATCACAAATTTGTATACATGAAAAAAATCAACCAAACGTCGTTGATTCTCTTTCGTTTTGTTGCGGATTTCAATTTGTCAAATTTGTATGAATCGCGAATCCCCCGCGTTTTCCATAATGTCACTTTTTTAACGAATGATGTTCACATTGTAACCGACGTGGTACACTTTTAACCAACACAAAACGAAATGAATCCGACGGTTTCCATAATACGTAAACGTTCATAGTTGTACTCCCTCCGAAACGAATCCGCCGGTTTCCATAATAGGCAGGATTTGTTTTGCAGGTCTTGGCTAGTTTAGATATTTAATCTAAGCATTCATGCTTAAACCTCTAAATTCCTATTTTCTACTTTCGTGTAATGAATTCATGTTTTGTGTTCTAATTTATGTGAAAGTTACCAGGGGCCAGGGCCGTATTTAGGATCTGTAGAACTCTAGGCTGAACCTGTGGTACGGGCCCTACTGGGGGTATTTATTCGAAAATTAACCTGAATTTTAGAGCAACTTTCTAATTTAATACCTAAAACGGAATGAAATGTGAAGTTTATTATTAAATTGTAGAATTTATTTTACTGTGCAGTATTTAGAAGATAACAAATTATTGAGATAACAAAAACGAAGAGAATTCAATGTAGGTAATGTGTGGCCACTGATGAGCAGGGCGGGTTTGTCGCGGGTAAATCAACCAGAGATGCAATCCAAAGTATAAGGACCGTAATGGAAAAACATCGTGATTCCTTAAAGGCATTGCATATTGTATTAGTTGACTTTGAAAAAGCATTTGTCAGACAACCACGGGATCTGATATGGGTGGCGCTAAGACATCGAGGGGCTTCAGAAACTTATGTAAAGATGATAATAGACATCTACAAAGGAGACAAGAGTAAGATGTCCGGCTGGAGTAACCGACGATTTCCCAGTCAAAGTCAGGGTGCACCAGAGAAGCGTCTTAAGCTTTTTGTGCTTTATTACAGTCCTTGTTTATCTGCTTGAAGGTAAAGTGACGGACCCCAAGCTACATCAATTAATCTTTTCTGACGATGGAGCCACGGTAAGTGAGGATCCTACATCCTCACTTGTTGTGTGGCTGGACGATATTGAGCGAAACGGGTATCGCAATAGTTCAACAATGACAGAGTTCTTGTGCTGCCCGTTTTCTGATCCACTCAGGGCTATTCCAGACATTTATTTGAATGCACCAGTGCTTCCCAAGTGGCTGGTCAACGGTAGTGCATGCGATCATATGAAAACACAAGCGTTTTTACTCAGCTGAGGCCTACCAACTCTTACTCTCAACCTCCACGCGGTGACAGCCGGGTGCCTAGTACCTTAATCCAAGAAGTGGATAACCAACCCCGTTTGGCGGATTCTTGGTGGCAGCAGAGGAGAGAGGGGGTGGAAGAGTGCTTTTCAACTAGAGCACTTATTAGGCGGCAGCGGACGAATTCCCTAGACGGAGTCAACGGTGGCGTCTATAGTTCCAGTTAAGTTGAACTTAGTGAATACCTTGCGCGAGCTGCTTCGACGTATTCGGATCAGAGGTCGGTAAGGAATTTTAAATGTTGGTCAGGACCTCGGAATAGAGATGGTGGCGGAGGAGCCCTTAATGGACCAACGACAGCGCTCATACTCCCGTAGTGGACTACTGGCACCGGTGTGCCCGGCCCCTCGTCCTAGGGGAATAATTAAGGAGCTGGCCCTCCAGGTTGGGGGTTGTGCCGTCGGGGTAACTTCCCTACCACGTAAAAAACCTATGGTTCCGAAACAACCAAAAGCCTCGGATAAGGACGACTCAACTAATGACGACCCCAGCAAACGAAATAAGGACAACGACCTTCGGATCTGTACGTGGAATGTTCTGTCCCTTTACAGACCATGTGCAGCCGAACAACCAGCAGAGGCCCTAGACTGCTATAAAGCAGATATTACCGCCATCCAGGAAGTGCGATGGGATGGACCGGGCAAAAAGAGGATAAAAAACTGTGACATCTACTACGGTGATTGCTACAGAGGCAACAGGCAACGCTTATTCGGATGCGGATTTGTCATACGCGGCAGGCTTAGGCAAGAAGTCTTAAGCTTCCGACACGTGAGCGAGCGTATTATGACTATCCGGATCAAGGCTAAATTCGCTAACATAAGCCTAATATGTGCTCATGCCCCCACAGAAGAAAAGGACCCTGCCACCAAAGAGTGTTTCTACGAGCTCCTCGACAAAACATACGAGCAATGTCATAAATATATATATGTCGCCCAATACGATTTTAACGCCAAAATAGGAAAGGAGGACGTCTTTGGTAGGGCAGTCGGTAAGCATAGCCTACACGATACCACGTCTGATAACGGACTAAGGCTAACTGATTTCGCTGTGCAGCGAAATGTCACCATAGCAAGCACATGGTTTCCTCATCTCGATATTCATAAGCAGACATGGCGGTCCAATGATCATGTAACGATCAACCAAATTGATCATATTGCGACCGACGCAAGGCATGCCTCCAGTATTCTGGATGCCCGGACCATCCGCGCGGCCAACACAGACTCGGACCATTACCTTATAGCCAAGGTACAAATGCGGATATCCCAAACTGAGCAACAAAGAAGAATTACTGTGAGAAAATACAACGTCGAAAAGCTACAATCGCAAGAGACTGCCAGACTCTTCGCTGAACTCGTATCCTGGAATCAATCAATCACCTCTATGCCGCCAGCATCAAGTGCCGAAGACCAGTGGCAACGCTGCCAACATGCCATCAGAAACGCCGCGACTGATGTGATGGGTCTCGCTCGACCACCACCGCGAAACCCCTGGTTTGACGAAGAATGCCGGCGAGTGCATGCAACAAAACAAGAATCATACAAAGCGGCGCTGCAAAGGAAAACGAGAGCTGCTCGTGAGCTCTACGAGCAAAAGAGACGGGAAGAACATCGGCTTCTCCAAAAGAAAAAGAAAGAGCATGAGAAGCGCGCGTTTGAGAATATCGAGAGTTTATACTCCAGCAACAATGTACGGAAGTTTTACCAAAAGGTAAAAAGAACGTGTCAGAGAAGTAATACCCGTACAGAAACCTGTAGAGATGAAAATGGAAACCTCGTAGTAGAATCACAGTCGGTGCTGAGAATATGGAAAAACTACTTCTGCAGACTGTATAACGGCGACGAAGACCAACATCCCGCTGTCAGGCAGAATGAACCATTCAACATAGACGATGATAGTCAAAATTTCGGTCCACCTGACCAAAACGAAGTGAGGATAACAATATCCAAGCTAAAATCAAACAAGGCTGCTGGACCTGATGGCTTATCGGCCGAACTTTTCAAGGCAGCTGGGGATGAATTGGTAGAGTGCATACATGAACTCATCTCTAAGATTTGGTCAGACGAGTGTATGCCTGATGAATGGATCCTCAGCATCGTTTGCCCAATCCACAGGAAGGGAGACCCCCTCGACTGCGCCAATTATAGAGGCATCAGTCTCCTCAACATCGCATACAAGATCTTTTCTGCGATATTGTGTGAACGCCTGAAACCTTTTATCAACAGCCTGATTGGACCCTTTCAGTCCAGGAAAGTCCACCATCGATCAAATCTTCATACTTCGGCAGATCCTGGAGAAAACCCAAGAATTCCAAATCGATACTTACGACCTCTTTATCGATTTCAAGGCCGCCTATGACAGCATCACTTGGCGTGCGCAACCGGACCGTAGCGCCGCCTTAATAAGTAAGTAGGCGATGCAATTTTTAGTTTTAGTCTTAGTTTTTCGTAAACTCCCAAAACATACGAGTATTTAATGTGTAGTTTTATAATGGCTTATTTTGAGTGTTATTTTTTTATTATGTCTTTGTTTCTTTATTTTAACTAGTATCGCGTGTGGTGGAAATTCGACCGAAGGGAATTTACCTACATTACTTAAATGTTAACATATATACGCACATGATTTTTCTTTTCTCCACATCTATGGTACCTTTGGAATGATTAAAGTTTCATCCCCCACCTTTTAAAATAAATACTAAAAAAACGCATGATAACTTTCGTGTTCAAGTATTAATATATAAGATATCTTCATCACTCTGAGGGATGAATTCGAATTGGAGATAAGGGCCAAGCTTCTAAGGTATAGAGCGCACAATTGTTCTTTCTTCTGTAGTAGTTTTTGCGTGATGCCTGCCGGGGCACGAACAAAGTTAGCATTATATTGTATGTATGGAAGATGAATAGATTTCCTATTGTATGTATGGAAGAGGAATAGCTTCCTTTCCTATACAAATAGTTGTAAAATGATTTTTGGCGAACGTTGTAGACGTATTTACGTCATCTGTCCGTACCTGCGACACAGACGCACCCGATTTTTATTTTTTTTATAAAGTTTATAAAGAATTTATTTTTTGTGCTGAGGGCCCCATAGGCTGCAGCCTAGATAGTCTGCGAATAAATATGACCATGCCAGAAGCATTTTAATAACTTAAAGTTTGCCACATATTTCTGTAGTATTTTACACTCAAATTTCCGCAACCGAATCTACGGCTAATGTATCTTATAGTTATGTATATAAAATACAATGTATGTTTGTATGTTTGTATAATATGTTTGTATGTTTGTTTCTTTGGTCAAAATTGGGCCACTACTTTAGTACTAATTTAGTAGTAAAGTACTTTAGTACCTACTACCGATCTTTTACATATATTTTTTTTTTTTTTGCTAGATGCAGCAACGCACGCCACCGGGTACCCTCGGTCCAGCAGTTCTAAAAACAAGTATATATATAAGTCAACACAACCAAATTATCGGTAAACCACACCCTACTAACGACGTTCAAATCAGATACTATTTTTAGGACCAAGCTAAGCCACGAAAACGATGCCCATATTTGGTCTTAAGAAACAGCACACAAGCCGAGGCGATAAAGGTCCATTCACAGCTCAGCGACCTGCGAAACCCCAAACTGCGAACAAACCATTTTGAGCATATTTATAAACACGCCATGGGCAATTTTATTATTCCAAAACAACGGAGTTTAATTTATCTATCGACTAATATATAAAAAGTTAAATTGTAATTAGTTTCGGCAAAGAAATTAACAATTCGCCGACTTTTCCGCGAAAAAGCGAATGATTTTTGCGAACTGTCAACTTTTATTCACATTCCACACATGTAGGACGCAATCCACATTCCCGCGACCAAAACATTCGCGAGAGTTTAACCTCACAATTCTTTTGTTTTGTTCTTAGTGGGTAAGATCGTGGTTGGATTTGTCGAAGAAGGTAAGATATTACCTTTTCAATTTACAAAATAAATAACAACTGATATTCGCGGATTGCCGCGACCAAATAAAAAAGGAGCTGTGAAAGAAATGCCAAAAGTTGCGAATATTCGTTCGTTCGCATTCGCAGGTCGCTGAGCTGTGAATGGATCTTAAGGATATTAATGGAATCTCAACGATTTTCATGCATGTCAGACTTCCGACACGATCGCGCCGAATTAGTTCATTTTAAGTTCTTTGTAATTATTTTTAAGTTAAATTTTAAATAAAATTTTTTTTTCTTTGAACTCGTGTCTAAATTTATAATTTATATATTTAAGGTTGGGCCATTTAACCACTATTACCCGGTACAAAACTGTTCTCTAATGGACTTATCCTCCAGGCGCCTGCCTGACAGTTGTTGCCCCAGACGCCTGCCTGACAGCTGTTTTTTTTTTTTTTTTGTTAGGCGCAGCAACGCACGCCGGGTGCCCGCTAGTTTGATATATAGTAACTTGAAGTAAAAATGTGGTAAGATTAAAAGAACAAAATACTTTTATTAAACACTGAGTATTACTGGTAACACACACTCAGCTGTAATGCATGTCTAGCACTATCTATTTTATTAACTGAACAGTGCTATCCAAATTATATAGGTATGTACAAGTACGAGTAGAAGCTTTGAGTTGATTATATTCTTAACTAATCATATCGTAATCCATACAAAAACTAATTAATTTAATCGAGAAATGTGCCGTTTAAAGTACGAGTCATAACTCATGTTAGTGAGTCCCCCTAATTTTTATTCGTTTATACTTGAAAATAATTACTCATTTTATTTTTGTCAATCAATCTGATTATTCCATAGGGTCAATTGACTTTAAGAGGCAGTTTGTCACACAAAAACTTACAATACAGTCCGTTAAGTATATAAGACCTCACCGAGACCTTTGATGTCAAAAAAGGTTTCAGACAAGGTGACGCGCTGTCATGTGACTTCGTTAATATTGTACTTGAACGGATTGTGCGGAACTCACAAGCCAACATCGGAATCACAATCTATTACAACTGCTTGCTTACGCCGACGATATTGACATTATCGGAAGAACTCAGCGGGCTGTCATCGGTGCGTTTACAAGCATTGAGGCGGAAGCGGCCAAAATGTGTTAAGCGTTAAACGAGGGCAAAACCAAGTATATGCTGTCAACAAGAAGGGAAAGCCAACACCGACGAATTGGACAAAACGTTTCCGTGGCAGCTATAACTTCGAGGTAGTAAGGGACTTTGTCTACCTTGACTCTGCTATAAACTCTGAGAACAAGATCAGCACAGAAATCAACCGAAGAATAACTCTTGCCAATCGCTGTTTTTTGGGCTTATAAGGCAATTCAACAGTAAAGCCCTATCTTGAACTACTAAGAAGACTCTGTATAAGATCCTGATCATCCCAGTCCTGCTTTACGGCGCTGAAACATGGACTTTATAAAGAGAGGATGAAGATATCCTTGGTCGCTTCGAGAGAAAAATTCTTCATAAAGATTTTCGGTCCCGTTTGCGTTGACGGGTTTTGGAGGAGAAGATTCAATCACGAACTATACGACCTGCACTGCGACATCGACCTAGTCAACAAACTGCGTATTGGACGTCTGAGATGGCTAGGACATGTAGAGCGAATGGACACCAACGCTCCGGCCTGCAGAGTCTTCGAATCTAATCCCGAGGGACGACGCAGTAGAGGGAATCATCGCCGTAGGTGGCGCGCACAAGTTCAAGGGGACCTCGACCAACTTGGAGTGCGCAACTGGAGGCAATTAGCTAAAGACCGAGCTAAATGGAGAGGCTTGTTGGTTGAGGCCCAGGTTCACACCGAACTGTATCGCCACCTAAGTAAGTAAGTACGTCCGTTAAGTGATCCAATGCCCAGTGAATTGAGGGAAAGCTTCCTTCTCCCTGTATACAAATGGAAGGGTGATACGCAAAATTGTGATAATTACCGTTCAATCAAGCTGATGTCACACACCACGAAGATCGTTGAGCGGGTATTAGGCGTCTGACTGGGAAGAATAATACGTCTATCTGATGATCAATGTGTGTTTGTCGCGGGTAAATGAACCACAGATGCAATTCCAAATATAAGGATCGTAATGGAAAAACATCGTGATTCCTTAAAGGATTTGCATATTGTATTGATTGACTTTGAAAAAGCATTCGGCAGATAACTACGAGATCTGATATGTGAAATCGAGGGGTTCCAGAAACCTATGTATGTACAGATGATCATGGATATGTTCGAAGGAGCAAAGACAAGGGTAGGATGGCCCGCTGGAGTAACCGAAGGGTTCTCAATCAAAATCGGGGTATACCAGGGAAGCGTCTTACAAGCTCGTTGCTCTTTATTGCAGGCCTTGACTATTTTATTTATTTCAATTTATTTATTGGTATATAAGTTAAGATCCTACGTCCCTGCAAGGAGCGCTTGATGTGTGGGTGGGAGTTTTGGAGCGAAACGGGTATCGCATTAGTTCAAAAAAGACATAGTACTTATGCTGCACGTTTTCTGATCCATGCAGGCCTATTCCAGACATCTATTTGAATGGAACAGTGCTTCCCAAATTCGAAAAGTTCAAATACCATATCTGGGATCTATGATCAATAGCAAAGCAACCTGTGATGACGACATCAATCGCAAGCGTAGGGTAGATGAAGTGGCGAGCGAGGATGGCGTCGACGAGATAAGCAAGTAAAGTTCGTGCTCTGTCCATATTTCCAAATTATTTAAATAAAACTCGTACTAAATCTTTTTCAAAGTGTCGTCTACTTAGGTAGTTCAAATCTTTACGCGCTTTTTAACACAACTACTTGACCCAATTACCTTGATCCTATTTCTTTTTCATTCATCTGAACAATGGCACCAAATAGCCCCCCAGGAAGCTGCTTAAGGCCAAATAAAAACAATACCCATCAAAACACTCCCGCGAGTGGCGGATCTATAAATGATAAAATTCTTAAGACGATCAAACAAGAAATTCACAAGCGGTCGAGTAAAATCATTGCGCAAGTTAACTCCCAAATACAAAACATGATCGATGCGCTCAGTGAAAAACTCGACACTTTTATACATCAAATTAACTCTCGCCTTAATGATGTAAATAGTGCAATGGCCAAACTTAGTGGACGGGTTGATTAATTCGAAAGTTCACCTAACTCCGTAACAAAACTGATTTCTTGGAGCGAAGAAATATATCCGCCGATGCCGTTCTACTTGGTGCGCCCAAGAGAGATGGAGAAGACCTCACCCAATTATTCAGCCTGCTATGCCGGTCTGTCAAGTGCATCCCACCACCCGCGCCGAAACAGATTTTTCGCACAAGACCTCGAGGAACATCACAAGACAGCGCTATCATCATAAAATTTCAATCCTCAACTGATAAGATTGAAGTACTTAAATCGGCAAGTAAGCACTGTAAAGACCTAAAAAAAACACTTTGCCTAAAAGATGTTGGGTACGAGTCTGACAACCGAATACACATCAACGAAAGCCTCACCTCCCATAATCACATTATCTACCGAAAAGCTCTCCAGTATAAACAATGCAAGCGGCTTACGTCTATTTTCACCAGAGGAGGGCGTGTGTATGCTAAAACTACAACTGACAGTGGAGCTTTTATGGTGGATTCATGCGAATGCTTGGACTCACTGACCACGAACAATCATCGACCTGCTGTAACGTTACAAAACTCAGCTCGAGGTCAATCATCGTAAACTTATTCTTTTCTTTTTTTGCTAACATTACAATTTTTCTCTAAGAATATTTATACTCAGCTTCTTTATTTTTTTAACAGCTTATAGTACACCCCTTCGGGTAGGGGTCAGAATATACCCGAGATAGGCATGCCTGTCGTAAGAGGTGACTAAAATCCACCCTCCGTATACCGAGTATGGCGTATACAAAAACATGCAATGATCAAAACAAAAGATTTTAATACTTCGGAGGTCGGCTCTACGGATTCTGGGGAGAGCCATTTATTGCACCTAATAAATCCCTTCTCAAAAAGTTCAAGGGTATCTCGATCTCCACCAACAAGATCGAACGTCTCCGGGAAAAGAAGTCCGCCGGAAGCGCAAGCGCGTGAAAAACGAGACTCAGCGAAATCAAAAAGCATTGAGGAGGAAAACGACGTACTCCGTACAAAGCTTACCGAAATGGAGCTACTCTATCGTGAGCTTAAGAAAGAAGTAGATTTACTCAGGATTTACCTAAAAAACACGTATCTACAAAAAGAAAGTACAGTTAGCCCACATCGCTCACTTAGTCACGAATACCAGACGGACGAAGAAGAGCTAACACGTGAAACGAATTGGATCGAAAAGAAACGACCTAGCAAAAAAAGCAAAACTGGTTCGTCACCGGAAGTCGAGCCACAAAAACATGAAAAGCGCAAGGAGTTGCAAGAAAAGCAACAACAACAAAAATTACGTCCTCCGCCACCGATAAACGTCGTTGGAATAACGGACTATAATAAGTTGCATTGCCTCCTTAAAGGAACCCTGCCATCGAAGTTTAAGGTGACATCTCTGCGAAACAATACGTGGAAAATCAATGTCGATGATGCCGACGGTTACCGATCATTATCCCAAAAATTGAATGCCGAAAAGATTCAGTGGTATACTTACCAAAATAAGTTAGAAAGACCACTGCGTGTTGTAGCAAGGGGACTCCACCCCTCGTGTACTAAAGAAGATGTAATGCACGACCTTCAAGATAAAGGCTTTAAAATTCTTGATGCCGTCAATATTATCAAGAAGAAGAAGCAACAGTCGGAGGGAGATCATGAAAAATTGGTAAGGCGTGAACTTCCACTATTCATGCTTAGTTTCGACAAAGATGAAAATAAATATGCTATATATGGTATTAAGACTATTCTAAACATCGTGGTCAAAATCGAACCCATGCGTAAGACCTCCAGATCGATCCCACAGTGTAAGCGCTGTCAAGGCTTCAATCATACGCAGACTTACTGCCAGAAAGAGCCGCGATGCGTCAAATGCGCAGGTAAGCATCTCTCGGAAGAATGTCACCTAAACAAGCAAACCCCAGCCACTTGTATAAACTGCAAAGGAAAACATCCTGCGAACTATCGAGGTTGCGAAGTGGCGAAAGACTTCCAAAAAAGGCGCGATACGCTTAAAAATTCCATGCGCCCTAATCCGAAACCAGTTAAGAACAGACCCAAACTACTGCAAAAAAAGCAGCGAAAGATAGGAAATCCGTCAATATTGATTTAAGATCGGGTAACGAAGAAAACCCCAAACGCAGTAGAGAAATGTGATGTCTTCGAATACTGACGCACAGTCTTATGCTCAAGCGGCGATGGCAGCTAATGGCAAGTATATGACCGTCAACCCACGGGAGATCAAGGCAAAAAACCGTCTAAACTCTAACGTAAAGACTCCTGCTCAAGTTGCGACATTGGAAAACGGTGATAGAGGTAGCTCACAAAATCCAGTATCCAATGTTTTCTCCTTAATACTTGCGAAACTTGTAGAGCAGTGCAAAACAAACAAACTTATTTTCGAGAGACTAGTTGCACTAGAAAGCAACATTCATAACAGGCGCACTTCAACCCGAATATGAAAGAAATGCTAAAAATTCTTACATGGAACGCTAACGGCCTCATACGAAGACTCGAAGAGTTAGAAATATTTATTCGAGAAAAAGATATTGATATATGCTTGGTCTGTGAAACTCATCTGACAAAACAAACGAATGTTAAGATAAGAGGATATATGTAGCGTGTATCACGCCTTTCACCCATCGGAAAGAGCAAGAGGCGGATCATCCTTGTTTATCAAAGAATGTATCGAACACTCAGCGGAAGTAAAGATTGAATTAGAAGCAATGCAAGTAAGCACGGTACGTGTTAGAAATAGACATTTTGCCTTCAACATTTCGTCTATATATTGTCCACTGCGATGTAAACTTGAAGAACGTGATTTCACAAACATCTTCAACTTCCTTAAACCAAATTTTATTATTGGTGGTGACTTCAACGCGATACACCCCTTCTGGGGTTCAAGGTACACCTCTCAGAAAGGTAGAAAGCTTTATAATGCGGGTATGCAATACTGTTGTGATTTTCACTCGACGGGTAAACCAACATATTGGCCGACTGATAGAAATAAGTTACCAGATCTGATCGATATCTTTGTTGTTAAAGGAATATCTGGCAACTGTATACAGGTTGAAGAAAGCTTTGATCTCTCCTCTGATCATTCTCCAATAATTATGACGATAAGCGATGCTCTGATTAAAAAAGTAGGACCGGTCAGATTAATCAGCGCGAAAACTAATTGGGATGGCTTTAAAAAAGATATTGAAGCAAATACTGAGCTGAGCGTATCACTTAAAACGCCATATGAACTTGAAGTTGAAGTTGATCGCTTCGTCGAAATCCTACAGAATGCCGCGTGGAAGAATACTCCCAAACCAAAGAAAACGCGGGCAAGCTACATTCAAAATTATCCGCAGGAAATAAAAGAGATGATTAAGGAGAAGAGAAAAGCGCGCAAAAAATGGCAACAAACTCGGGCTCCGCAACATAAAGCACATCTTAACCGTTTGTGCAACTCACTAAAAAGTTCTATTAAAAACCTTAAGAATAATGAAATGCAAACTTACCTAGAAAGCTTAATGGCAGAAAAAGATTCTAGTTACTCGCTTTGGAAGGCTATAAAAGGTATTAAAAAACCTCAAATTCAAGCCGCCCCAATTAGGAAAAATCAAGGCGAATGGGCCAGGCATGATAAAGAGAAAGCGCAAGTTTTTACCACCCACCTGGAAGAAATTTTCAAACCGTTTGATGGACAAGCTCTTATTGAAAATATAAATACGTCTTATATAGCCAATAGCGTAATAAGAAATGCAACACTTACCGAACTTAATGAAGAAATAAAGAAACTTAAACCTAAGAAGGCTCCTGGATACGACCTAATTACGGGAGAGGTTCTTAAAGCCCTACCAAGAAAAGCTCTAATTAAGCTTCTGTTCATTATAAACGCCGCGCTTAGGCTAGAATATGTTCCCAGTCAATGGAAAGTGGCCGAAGTCATAATGGTCCTTAAGCCCGGAAAACCGCCGAATGAAAAAACATCTTATAGACCGATTTCGCTTCTTCCAATTATATCCAAAGTGTTCAAGAGAATATTGATTAGGCGAATACAGCCGGTTATAGAAGAAGGGCATCTCATTCCGGATCATCAATTCGGATTCAGAAGTAAGCATTCTACAGTTGAACAAGTACATCGAATAACACATGTAATCGAAAAGTCACTTGAAGAAAAAAAGATTTGTTCAAGCGTATTCCTTGACGTCTCTCAAGCCTTTGACAAGGTCTGGCACGAAGGCTTAAAGTTCAAATAACGACAAATTCTGCTAGAGCACCTATATAATATTTTGAAGAACTACCTTGCGAATAGACTATTCCGCGTCAAATGTGGAAATGAATATTCAGATTTCAAGGAAATAATGGCTGGGGTGCCGCAAGGAAGCGTTCTTGGTCCAGTCTTGTATCTATTATACACCCGTGATATACCGCAAGTAGAAGGCACTGAGCTAGCTACATTTGCCGACGACACTGCTATCTTGGCAGTAGGTAAAACGGTCGAAGATAGTACAGAAAAACTGCAAGAAGCTTTAAATAAAGTAAATGAATGGACAAAGGTTTGGCGAATCGCACTTAACGAGACCAAATCTGTTCATGTAAATTTTACTTATAAGAAAATAAATAATTTGCCGATCTTTTCAAACGAGGCTAAGTATCTTGGAATGACACTTGATACAAAGCTGAAATGGAAAACGCACGTAAAGAAAAAACGCAAAGAATTAGATAATAAATATAGAGAAATGTATTGGTTACTTCGAAAATATTCCAAGCTTAATATAGAGAACAAACTGCTTTTATATAAGCAGGTGCTAAAGCCCGTATGGACATACTGTATACAACTCTGGGGTTGTACCAAAATAAGAAATATTAAAATTGTACAAACTTTTGAAAACAAAGTGCTAAGAGGTATTGTAAAAGCGCCATGGTATATCCGAAATAGCGATATCCACAGAGACCTTGGCATTAAAACAATCGAAGACGAAATTCAAACCTACGCGAGAAAGCATAGAAGTCGACTAGAAAGTCACATAAATATTACAGTCCTCCAAGTTTTGGAAGAAAGAAATTTACTGCGCCGTCTACAAAGAACCAAACCTTTAGACTTAGCGCGATAAGTAACCGCGTCTAAACTGCGGAGCTGGCAGGAACTTCTAATGGGAAGGTCCCTGCAAAATGTTCTTATTACGTGAAATGAAAACTACTTGATAAGTCGAATACTTAGTTGTAGTAAAAATGAAAACAAGTCTGTTTTGAAGGGAGGTTTTTTAGTGGGTAAGAATCCCACACTACTATGAGCACGCGGGTTACGTCGACCTTACCGTCAACGCAAACCGACACCAACCACACTATACCAATAAACTGGTCAGCATAAGTTCATTTGAGTTCAACCAAGTGCATTTGAGTGCAACCAAGTTCATATGAGTTCAACCAAGTTCATATGAGTTCAATCAAGTTCATTTGAGTTCAACCAAGTTCATTTAAGTTCAATCTAGTTCATGAGAATAATTGTAAGACTAAGTTCATTCGGGTTCAATAGATTTCACCGTAATGAACTGTGTCAATAATGATGACCGGCATTTTTCGCAATACCTTTAATGCAATGTAATATTAAACTAAGTTCAACGAATGGAAGAATGAAAGAAAAACGAAGTAACAAGTAATAAAATAAAATTGTAAGTTTTTAGTCTAAGTTTTAGATTCATAATAAACAGAACGTTTTCGTTAAAAAACAAATCGTGTTCGTGTTTTTTTTGGAATAGTCCCGAAGGGCATCCATAATTGGCGCAGTCGGTGAAGCCTACAGTATTTAATAGAAATTAAATATAGCTACAGAAAAAGTGCTAATAATTATCCAAAGATAATTATATAAAAAAAAAAAAGAAGAAGAAAAGTGTCAATAATTATCCAAAGATAATTACAAGAAAGTGATAACAATTATCCAAAGATAATTACAAGAAGGTTATAATAATTATCCAAAGATAATTACAAAAAGTGTCAAGTGTTTAAATATCTAAAGATACCCATACCCATAACACATAAAGACAAATACATCAAAGGTGAATCTGAAGATTAGCCTTACTAAAACTAATGCCAAAGGAAAGCAAGGACAGAAACATCAGATTTACTGTACCTTACACAACTACAAAAATTGAAGAAATGCCAGCAACGATTGGTGAATCTACGACGCAGCAGCCAACGTCAAGCGGCACTGCTACAGCTCAACCAGAATCACACTACACGATAACAGCGACAGAGTTAATCAAAGAAGCTTCAAGAATCAAGGAATTCTCTGGAAGTAGAGAATACGACTTGTCATCTTTCATAAGGGAGGTGGAGTTAATTCTACCACTATTCGACAATGATCCAGGGCTGAGGAACTTCATATTCCAACGATACGTCCGAAATAAGATCCAGGGAGCAGCACTTCAAGTCATCCGTACACTGGGACCAGCACCATCATGGGAGCAGATTAAGGAAGAATTGATCAAAAATTTCGGCATCAAGGAATCATACCATCATCTATACCACCAGGCCATTAATCTGAAGAATACTAAAGTAAGTGAATATTTTCGTAACTTAAGAAATATATTAGACAAACTTAATACCAAATATGAATTTGACAAACAACAACCAGTAGAATTTTCACCAAAATCCAATGAATCTATTATTTTAAAAACTTTTTTAAATGGTATTGATGCAAATCTATCTAGTATCATATACAGTAGAAATATTAAAACATTAAGGGAAGCATACTACGTCTTGGAAGAAACAGGTATTATTAGACATTATGATAAACAACCAAGTAGTTATAACAAGTATAATAATAGGCAGCTGACAAGACAAGACTCACACTATAGAGACGAACAGTATAAGCAATATCACAGTTATGAGGGAAATCAGATAGGACATATTAGGAGTTCAGGACAGTATAGACAGAACCGTCACTCAGACCACAACGATTCCAAATCGGAACAAATAAATCAAGGGCAACCAAGGTTCAACTCGAATTCGGGACAATTTCGACAAAACTCATACAGCACAAACTCAAGACAACCTAGGCAGCAGTGGGGAGACAACTACGGGAATTCTAGACAAATTAGACAAAATCGCTCTGAACCTATGGAAGTAGATCACATCGAAACTACAATCCAAGAAGAGGTAAATTTTCACTCACATGCCCAAAAACAAGTTTACCGATAGTTGAGTTAACTATTGGTCACGATAAAATAAGATGTCTTATTGACACAGGGTCAACAACATCTCTTTTAAACTTACATAAGCTACCCCAATATAAACGACAAAAACTTCAGAACTCTATAACTTTTAACACACTTAGCGGACAAACTTTAATCAGCGAGGAAATTATAACCCCATTACCAAAAGAATTTAAGGAAGATAATCTTATGAGTTGGAAGCTCACTGTATTTACGAATAAACAATTCGACGGTTTGATAGGACAGAATTTGCTAAAACCTATGCAGGCAACTATTAATTTAGAAGAAGATTATTTAGAAATACACGGTGTAAAAACGAAATTCGTAAACTCTTGTCCTTATAATTATAATGAAATTCATCTGTTGGAAGAATCCAAATTAGATCAAAGTACTTTGGAAAAACTAGACCGCGATGATATGAATTCAGAGGAAAAAGAAAAACTTAGAAAACTGATAAATAAAAACAAGGATTTATTCTTTCAAGAAGGGCAGAAATTGACACACACTCACGAAATACAACACGAGATTATAACAAATACAGATAGACCAGTATATTCTAAAATATACAGATACCCTCAAATACACGAGGAAGAAATAAGCAATTAAATAAAAGATATGCTGAGGCAAGGAATCATAAAGGAAAGCAACTCTCCATACAATTCGCCACTATGGATCGTTCCGAAGAAGATCGATAACTCCGGCAAGAAGAAATGGAGAATAGTAATCGATTATAGGAAGCTCAACGAAATTACTGTTAGTGACAAGTTCCCTATACCCAATATAGAAAATATATTAGAGAAGTTAGGAAGGGCGCAGTACTTCACTACCCTAGACCTTGCTAAGGGATTTCACCAAGTTGAAATAAAGCAAGACGACAGAAAAAAAAACCGCCTTTTCAACACCTTTAGGTCACTACGAGTTTACTAGAATGCCGTTTGGGTTAAAAAACGCTCCAGCGACATTCCAAAGGCTAATAAACTCAGTTCTCAGAGAGTATATTAACCAAATATGCGTAGTTTATCTCGACGACATCTTAATATTCAGCACGACGTTAGAAGAACATACAGAAAGTATACAAAAAGTGTTCAACAAATTAAGGGAAAACAACCTTAAAATTCAGGTGGATAAGTGCAATTTTTTCACAAAAACCACTGAGTACTTAGGACATATACTCACAACGGACGGCATTAAGCCAAATATGAATAAAATTGAAAATATTCAAAAACTCAAACTACCCTTAACTACAAAACAAATCAAGTCATTTTTAGGGATAACAGGTTATTACCGCAAATTCGTAAAAGACTATGCGAAGGTTGCACAGGGAATGACTAAATACTTGAAAAAGGACATAAAGATAAATACAAATGATCCTCATTATCTAAATGCATTTGAAAAGCTTAAAAGACTATTAATTGACCCACCGATATTAAAATACCCGAATTTTAGCAAAAAATTTAGTCTTATCACAGATGCAAGTGATTTCGCTTTGGGAGCAGTCCTTACACAGGACGAACACCCCATAAGTTATGCAAGCAGAACCCTAAACGATCATGAGAAGAAATACTCAACGACAGAGAAGGAACTTCTTGCTATCGTTTGGGCAGTCAATTACTTTAGGCCATATATTTATGGACGACCATTCGATCTATTAACAGATCACCAGCCAATAAAATGGTTGCAGGCTAAACATAAGGGGAAAGATATCAATCCCAGGCTACAACGTTGGTTATTAAAACTTGGTGAATATGATATAAATATTAATTATATTAAAGGAAGAGAAAATAAAGCAGCAGATTTTATGAGTAGAATAAATGTAGATACAGGAGAAATTAACGCGATAGAATCAAGTCAGGAAGTAATTGATAATATGAGTACAAACGCTACAATACACTCACAAGAGGAGGAACAGAACGATCACATCCCAATATTAGAGACAGTTGTTAATAGGTTTTTCACACAAATTATTTTAACGAACAATAAAACAAAAGAAATTGAGGTTATCAATACAAAACGCAAAATTTATATAAGCCCAGAAGATATCGAGAGCAATTTTATGACTGACATATTTCGTAGCTTTTTAAAACCAGGTAAAATAGGTATTTACTCTGAATTATCAGACCATGAGTACAATAGGGTGCAGCAGAAACTAATAGAATTATATAACACAAGCCTTTCATTTTACAAATGTTCCTACCATGCTAAGGATATGAGAAACGAGGAAGAAACCTATAAATATATACATAAATACCATAAGAATGAGACAGGACACGGAGGAATAAATGAAAATTATGAGGGACTCAAAAAATGCATATATTTCAAAAATTTAAAAAAATATATACAGAAATACATCAACAATTGCGATGCATGCAGTAAAGCGAAATACGACAGAAAACCATTAAAACCCAAATTCAATATCACGGAAACACCAAGCGACATTAATCAGACAATTCATTTAGATATATACATAAATAAAAAACACAGCTTCTTAACTTTCATTGACAAATTCTCTAAGCATGCAGTGGTACTTTACCTAGAAGACCGAAATAGCATTACAATTGTAGAGAAGCTAAGGCTATACTTTTCTATAAAGGGAAAACCAAATTTAGTTATATTAGACAATGAATTTAACTCAGTCAATGTAAAGGACTTCTTAAGAACAGGAAGAGTAGAGGCACATTTTACGAAACCCAACAGCCACACGGGAAATGCAGATATAGAAAGGTTCCATAACACTATAGGGGAAAAGCTCAGGATACTAGAAACGGAAAAGTCTGATCTATCGATCCAAGAGAGAATCT
The DNA here is from genome assembly GCA_945910035.1 of Brachypalpus laphriformis. Lineage (NCBI taxonomy): Eukaryota > Metazoa > Arthropoda > Insecta > Diptera > Syrphidae > Brachypalpus > Brachypalpus laphriformis. The sequence continues at coordinate 259,857,164 of OX246753.1, read as the reverse complement.
TTAAATGCGTAGAGTGGTATAATAAATCCTTTCATTCAACTATTAAGGCCAGACCAATAGATGTAATGGAGGGGAAAACCGACAAAGAACAAGTCGAAAGATTGCTTAAATTAGGAAAAGAAAAGGTTATAGACAAACTCAACAAGAATCGCGAAGTATACCAGCAAACTCAGGAGGAAGGGTATGTAAAAAACTACAAAGCCTTGAGACACAAAAATGAACCTAAATATAGAAAATTGAAGTTAGAAAATATACATCCAATAAACATAAAGAGACCTTCTAAATTTGCAGGTCAGCTTGATACTGATGCTTACAATGATGATACTACTACTACACATGGCGAGGGGAACATTGATCGTAGAGAAGATAGACAATAACGACGGATTCGTAGAAATAAGATTAGGAGACATACAAATTACTCGAAACTATGACATCATTTTACATATTATTGAACCCCGAAGCATTGAAATGATCGTGAACACATTAGAAAGTAATATAAATCAGGTAGATACACTGGAGAGTAAACAGATTCTACAATACGAACTTGAATCACTAAGGGCAAAAATACAGACCATACTACCACACAGACACAGAAGAGGACTTGCCAATTTTGTGGGAACAGGATTAAATTGGTTATTTGGTTCAATGGACGACAACGACAGAACAGAAATCGAGGAACATCTAAGTATAGTAGACAAGAATAACCATATGATTATAAATAATCTTAATAAAAATATTCAAATCAACAACCATTTTAATGAAACATTTACCAAATTAAAACAGATGATAGAAGCAGATAGGATTAAGATATTAGAAAAGTTTAACGATATAAAAACAAATAATGAGAAAATTTATAAGGAAGTAATTTATTTAGATATTTTATTGAAAATTAAAATTCTCGCAGATAATGCAGAACATATCCAAAATAACATTGCATCCGCCAGATTGAACGTTATGACTAGTAACATTTTGTCTGGAGAAGAAATTAGAAAATACAACGTAGATTTATATAAATTGCAAAACATTAGGTTAGGTGCAGCTAAATTTAACAACGAACAAATAATTTTTGCTATTAAAATACCAAGAGACACAATAGCAGCCAAAAGATCATTTATAACTCCAATAACTAACAAAAATTTTGAAGAACTTGTATTTAAAAATCAAAAAATTGTTAACCTAAATAATATATCCTATGATTTTGAAGGAGATGTTAACGAGAACAATTTAAAAGAATCTAGTATTTGTATTTACCGAAATAATTGTTTAAAAATCAAAAATAAGAAGCCGGAGATTGTTGAAGTAGAATCAAATTCGTTATTACTTAAGAATCAAAATGAAGCAAAACTAAGCAGCTCATGTGATGAAAAAATTATGACATTAAGCGGAAACTATTTATTAAGTTTTCATAATTGTTACATTAAAATAAACAATAGAACATATTATAATAAGGAAGAAAAATTTATACAGAATTTTGTTATAGAGGCAAGTAATCTAAAATTAAACGAAACTGTAAACACATTATCATTCGATGAACTTGTAATAAAACAAATTGAGAATATGGAAGAAATAGAAGAACTCAAGTTTCATAAGAAAAACAATATCATATATAATTGGACAATGTTAATCGCAATTCTAATAACTGTAAGCTTTTTAATTATATTCTTTGCATTCATTTCTTTAAAATATAATTCACTCAAAGTCATTATAAGTAATAAAACCCAGGAGAGTTTTCATTCAAAGGAAGGAGGGGTTACGTCGACCTTACCGTCAACGCAAACCGACACCAACCACACTATACCAATAAACTGGTCAGCATAAGTTCATTTGAGTTCAACCAAGTGCATTTGAGTGCAACCAAGTTCATATGAGTTCAACCAAGTTCATATGAGTTCAATCAAGTTCATTTGAGTTCAACCAAGTTCATTTAAGTTCAATCTAGTTCATGAGAATAATTGTAAGACTAAGTTCATTCGGGTTCAATAGATTTCACCGTAATGAACTGTGTCAATAATGATGACCGGCATTTTTCGCAATACCTTTAATGCAATGTAATATTAAACTAAGTTCAACGAATGGAAGAATGAAAGAAAAACGAAGTAACAAGTAATAAAATAAAATTGTAAGTTTTTAGTCTAAGTTTTAGATTCATAATAAACAGAACGTTTTCGTTAAAAAACAAATCGTGTTCGTGTTTTTTTTGGAATAGTCCCGAAGGGCATCCATAATTCGCGCTGTCGATCCTCATAGTGTCTTGTTGAAGATTTTCACCTACCCTCGGAAAAAAAAATAAAAAATTAAGATAAAGCTAGGAACTTAGGCATTTGTTTCAATCGAACTTTGGAATGGGACGACCACATCCAATCAGTCATTGGGAAAGTGTACTCTTGCCTAAAGAACTTATCCATGTCGAAGTATTACACTCCTTTGAGCACGAAAATAATGTTAGTAAAATCTCTTGTTGTACCCATAATTGCATACGGCTGTCAAATTTTCATTGGCTATAGTGCCGAGTGCAAAAGAAAATTAACTGTTGTTTTTAATAACGTTGTCCGCTACGCTTTTAACCTACGACGCTTTGATCACGTATCTCCTTATGTTAAAAAGATACTCGGATGTTCGCTCCATACGTACCTTAATTATAGAACTTTAATGTTTTTGCACCAAACGATGACGTGCAAACAGCCCACTTATTTATCTCCATTTCAACAAGATCGTTTTTCTTAATTCAACCTCGATTTACATGCCTAGCTACTGAACGACAATTTTTGGTGGAACTCGTTGCCCATCAGCGTCAGAAGATTGTGTGGCTCTAATGCGTTTGGTGATGTCCTGTTTAAGCATTTGACTGACGAAAGAAACTCTACTCGTATGTGAAATAATATAAACCTTTTTATACTTTAAATTTTAAAATTATTATTATTATTTTTCTCTCCTTTTTTTCTTTTTATAAAATAGACTTCCTTTTATAATGAATACTTTATCTGAACTCTATTTATGTACGTAACTTTTACATTAACTTTTTCTTATTTTATATTGTTTCCTGCTATATCTATGCATTTGTTTCTTCCATGTCTGTTTTAAAATTAAATTAATAAATTCTACTAGTCAAAGATTGTTACAATATATTGTAAAAGATTTGTTGTGAAATCAATTATAAAATTATGAAATTATGAAACTCCGCTACCTTCTGTGACAGAATAAGGCCCCCTAAATTGAAAGGAAGGCTCTAAACCGCAGTTGTTCGCCCAGCGCTCACATACGGTTCACAATGCCGGACGAAGTACAAAACGTATGAGAGTAAATTAACGGCAGCTGAGATGAAGATGCTTCGCATGACAGCAGGAGTGACAAAGCTTGATTGAATAAGAAGTTCGTAGATCCGCGGTAGCCGCCATGACCAGGAGGAAACCATCTCACAAAAAAAAAAAAAAATAGAGCGCGACCGACTCAGATGGTATTGCCACGTTCAAAGAAGAGATCATTTGAACCTTGTTAAAGAGTCAGTGTCAATGAACGATCCAAAGATATCGCGAGGCAGGCCCTGCAGGCTGCTAAATCACACAAATGCAACGACACCAGCACTTGATTTGCCTCAGTAACCAAGTGATCCAAAATCGGGTGGCCTGCCGATATTTTCAGAGGTCAAAGAGTCGAACCCCATAGACGGATCAGTAGAAATGTGGTGAAGTGGGAGAACTAAATAGAGTGAGTTCCAAAACGCATCGTTCCATATCAGATGGAAAGTCATAAGTTTCAAAGGTCGGAACGAAAAAGTTTTGACAAAGTCGCAAGTTTCTAAACGCATCCGAAACGTTATCGAGGTGAGCAAACCAGGCATCGATCATATTCTCGATGCTTTCATTTGACATTTGCATACAAAAAATGGATAAGGCTGCTGCATGTCTATTTCTGTAGATAGCTGTTGGATACGTCCGTGGGTTTTGCTATAACTCAACGCACTCATTTAAAATTCGCTTTAATTCAAAGTCTGCCATTTTGATTTTAGCAAATACCTGCTCTGTATAAAAAGCGTTTCGAAACGTCAAACTTGTGCAAAATGAATTGCATGCCGGTTGCATTGCAGATGCGTGTCAAAAGGGTAGTGCTACCGCATCGAAAATATTTGTTTGACGTTTTGGAACTCAGCCATGCACTGAATCTCTGATAAGTTTCCCTAGCATATTCCAAGCAGAAGTTCACGCGATCGAAAGATATGCGCGCTATTCAACCTCGACAGGAAATATCGCGGACAGGAGATCGCAATGCTGTCAGTTAGCTAAGCCAAGGCACTGAATTCACACGAGAATAGATTCAGACTGTTTTGGGAGTGCCTCACGAAGGTCAGCAGACTGGAACAGGAAGTATGGGAAAAACTGAAAAAAGAAATGAGCAAATGGGTGAAGCATTGGGATGATATCCCTCAATTGAGACAGGTGAACAAATTTCTCGGAAACTACAAAAAGAAAAGAAGCTGAACTTATCCAAGAGTAAGCCAGAATTGACTTCGCATCTTGACAGGCATACTAACGCCTCACTGTAGATTCAAGGAACACCTTATGAAAATGTGAACAAAAGGGAACGGACATTGCAGATTCTGTAGGAACCTCGCAGAAACCTCGCACACCTTCTTATGGAATGCGAAACTCTAATCAATAAAACAAACATCACCTACTCATTGCATTCAAGCAGAGATGAATCAACCTTCACTGGATCTACTTTAGATACTCCTGTTCATTAAAGCAGCTCCACTAGAGGAACTGCTCTAAGTCGAGCATATCATCGACTAGATCTTTAGTTTGGGGGCACAATATATCTACTAAAGGCCCCAGTACACATGCATCCCACCAACTATACATCTATCTATTATTATAAATTTTTTCATCTGGAAATGCCTGTGATTTGCCCATGTGTCAAAACCAACTCAAAGAAATTAAAGGTCTATTCAATTCAATTCAATTCAATTTATTCAATAGTTTATGAGTACAATAAGACTGGGTCTTTTTTAGTACATAGTATTATACACTTAGCAAATTAAAACTGTTAAAGGATATTTAACTTAACAAAATAAAATATTATATAAAAAGGAAGGAAACAGAGTATTAAAGCAAAAAATAATAGTGCCGTGTTTATTGCTGCAATGCAAAATCGTCAAAAATAGCAGATTTAAAACTTGCAAGGTTGTTATTAGAATATCCCCTGATGCGAGTAGGCAATGCATTCCATAATCTAGTGGCGTGGACAAAGAAAAGGCGAGAGGAGTTAAGGTATGTATACTCTTGTGAAATAAGTCCAACTGTTCTGGTGGATCTGGGAAATTGCAATCTATTAAATAAATAGTGCGGTGATCTTGTACGAATAATGTTGAACAGAAATATACAACACCTCGCGTTAAGAAATTGTTGCACGGTACAACCCAGAACTAATTTACTATATTCAGATATATGAGCGTGCCTAGGTAACCCAAAGATATATCTAACTCCATCATTAAATGCTACTTGCAGCTTATGAAGAGAAACTGCGTCAAGCTTGCAATAGACCACCTCTGCGTATCCTATAATAGGGACAATCAGCATTTTAATTAGTTTAAGACGGGTTGCGATAGGTGTGAAAGGTGCAGTAAACCATAATTTACGAAGGCATCCATAAATACGACCAACAACATAATTAACATGATTAGAACAGGTTAGATCTGAGTTAAGAACGAAACCAAGTGTACTCACAGATTCAACTACATTAAGTTTGGTATCTGCCAAACAGATATCAGGCAAAGTATTGCGATTAAAAGTGCGGGGTGAGATCGGTATAACCTGAGACTTAGATGGATTTAAAATTAGTCCGTTGGCAAGTGACCAATTATATACATTTGTGAGATCTTTATTAACACATGAGACAAGTTCATTTACGCAGGTCAACGGGCGAGACAAATACAATTGAACATCGTCGGCATATAAGTGAATAGCAACAGATTGACATACAGCAGGAAGATCATTTATAAACATACAGAATAGAATGGGTCCCAAAATTGATCCCAGTGGTACTCCCAGATATACAGGCTTAAAATCTGACTTCTTTTCACCGATGACCACTCGTTGGAACCGATTTGACAAAAAAGACTTTACAAGTTTGACAGCCGTCGGAGAAAAATTAAACAAGTTGCGCAGTTTCCAACAGAGTATACCATGATTAACTTTATCGAAAGCATTTGAGAAGTCTAGCAGACACAGAAGCGTAAGAAAACCTTTATCAAACTCACGTCTTATATCGTCCAGAATGTTAACCATGGCTGTAGTACAACTATGGTTAGACCTAAAACCATATTGAAAAGGACATAATAGTGAGTTAGACTTCAGGTGATTGTGGATTTGTTTGGCTAGAATTTTCTCCAGGACTTTAGATAAACACGGTAGGATACTTATGGGTCTGAAATCGTTAGCGCAACTTGCTCTAGTTTTCTTCGCAATTGGAATAACTTTTGCCAGTTTCCAGCTCTGTGGAAAAGTTGAAGTCATAATGCAAGAGTTAGTTATATGTGCTATGTGAGTTATTATTTGAGTTAGAATTATTTTTACGAAGCGCAGTGGTATTCCATCTTCACCTATAGAATTCGATTTGATGGCGGCTATGACAAGAACAATATCGGCCTCAGAGACAACCTGAAAGTCTAGTTCACAGTGTGGAGACGATGTGGTAATTTCACGTGGGTGAAAAGTAGAGTTTACTATAGAATTAGACAAGAACTTTTCATTGAGATCATTGGGATCCAGTTTACAATCGCTAGTGCTCTTTGAACGAATTCCGATCTGTCGAAGATTTCGTCTATTCGCGTACTTTCTGCACCAAAATTCGCAGTTTATCAAATTTCAACGAGTGGAAACATTTTCTCAGAGAAAGGTAAAATTACGAAAAAGTAAACGAACGCGTTGAACCACAAAATTTGCGCACTTTTTAAACGTCAAACCTCAAATCCATTTGTACACTAAAGAAAGAAAGAGAACAAGAGGAAGAAGCCAACAAAAAATTACGTATACAGCGATTTGACAGATTCCACAAATCTGCCCAAAGAAAGTTCTTGTACTAAAATTCGCAGCATGGGGAAATTTCTTACTCTCTCGAGAGCGCGCTCTTCTGTAATAAACTACGAAAATTCTCCGTACTCGAACAAGTTTTCGTAAAAATTAGTACTTTTCGTAAAAATTTCCTGCTTTGGTAGGGTACGTGAACGGATCTAAAAACTCAGGTACAGCAAAGCCAAATGTCACAAATCAAAACGAATACCATTTGAAACATGTATGCAAGTGTAAGAATAAAAATAAATTTCTCAGTGAATTTATCAGACATTGACATACCATATAGGGACTGCTGGTAAAATGTCAGTTCCATACAAGTTCTGCTCAAAAAATGACGCCAACATAACTAGCCCGCTTGGTTCGAGGCGGAAAAATGTGAAAACAAAATGCCAACCATCTTGAATTTCTCCATAGAATGGTAGCGACAAATACAAATACAAATATTTGGCGCAACAGCTCTTTAAAGTGCCAGGGCCTAGCTTCTCGCAACCACTCATGTTGTGTGCGTTATATTTTTCACACGAATGGAAGGGACCTACAGTTTAATGCCGAATCTGAACGGCGATTTAAGAAGCTTTTTCGTGACAACAATACTCTCGGATGTTTGTCAGACGCTCGCGAGAGGTGGGACCGTGAAAAAAAACTTTTTGGTATTTTCTGGGATTCGAACTTGGAACCTCATGCGTAGTGATCCGACACACTAACCACTTACGCGACGGCGCCCATGGCGCTACAATTGGTAGCGACACCCATTGGGTTTATGTGGATTTGCTAAGTACTCGTAAAACGGTTGAAATTCAAATTGTTGAGGCATTGTTTGCACCAGATGTCACATCGAACATGTGCTAGTTCAAATAATTTCCGATAGATGGAACCAACAAAATTTAAATAAAAAAGCGTTATACAGTAAACTGTCGATAATTCGAATTTCTTCGGACCAGGGAAAGACTTCGAATTACAGATGTTTCTGAATTATGGAGCTTTTAGAGAAAAAAAAAAAATCTTTACAAAACTTAATTTTATTTTTTCTGTATGTTTACATTTATATAATACCCCCCAGAGTTATATTTTTACTCCCATCGAAAAAATGAACAACTTCAGTATTCAAAGAAATGAACTCTATTATGTGACGAACCAATCTTTAAATTATCGATCCGTCTCTTTTCTCCTACATTTTACATGACATTTTCTTATCATTTGATTACAAATAATAAGCAAACAAAAAAAAGACAGTATGAAAAAAGAAGTATACGAAAATGAAAACAAAAAAAAGAGAGCTAACACAAAACAGCGTAGCAACATCGTTGGCTTGGGTTTTGTGGCTTGGGTTGTGCAGACCGCCTAGCAACATCATTGGCTTGGGTTTTGCAAGCGTGCATGATAAGAAGCGGTTGATCAGCTTTGCTGCAGCAAAGAAAAAGGTACTGCATGATATATAAAATCATAAACAACATCATACACACTTTTGGGCATGCTGGCATATTGTTTTCGCTGTTGCCAACCTGCCGTTTGATTAATACGTGCTATCGATATTGGCAGCATGTATGAGCATGTAACTCCAGGGTAAAGAAATTATATCTTTTTTATACAAATTACAAAACCTGTAACTTTCTTCTGAGTAAGCGACTGCAAACGAGCTTGGTCCAGGGTGGGTCCAGGGTGTTTTCGATCGTGATTAAAGCTGAAAAAACTTCGTCGTCGACATCTCTCCTCTCTGAAAGTTCGTTTAGAATGTAAAACTTGTAAACTCTACTGTAAACCATCTGCCCACCTCTTCGTTCAATGAACACACAGGACACAGGTTTTCGTTACATACGCAATTCAACGAACAGTTGAGTAGAAACAAATAGACTTAACTTCGAATCATAGAGGTAAAAGAGCCGTCAAGTTCGAATTAGAGAGGCTTTCAGGTTATGTTGGACAAGCATCGGTTCGAATTAACGAAGAGAACAAATTGCGTAGGTTTTCTTCGATTAATAGAGGTTTTCTCATGGGACTTAGGTAATTCTTCTAATTATAGAGGATTTCGAATTATAGAAGTTCGAATTATCGAGAGTTTACTGTATATGCATTTTACTGTCCAATAAATTGCACAATATTCGTATGCGAATATTTATTACGAATCAATTTTATGTAATATGTCAATGAAAACACCGTCTTTGCACAACTGCATCCAACGAAATTTTAAAAATGTGTGAGTTTCTATTTTTTTTTCCGCTCCGAACTAAGAGATCTAGTGCCAATGTTGGAACCACCGTGAAGTCCATATATAGCATCTCAATGTAAGCAGTGCTGTCATTTGCATTTGTATACATTTACTTACTTACTCCGATGGCGCTACAGTCCAGGGTTGACCTGTGAGTCAAACAATAAACTTCTCCAGGCTTACTTACTAACTTAGGTGGCGCTACAGTTGGGAGTGAACCTGGGCCTCAACCAACAAGCCTCTCCATTTAGCTCAGTCCTTAGCTAATTGTCTCAAGTTGCGCAGTCCAAGTTGGTCGAGGCCCTCTTGAACTTGTGCGCATCACTTACGGCGAGGAATCCCTCGGCGTCCGATTCGAAGACTCTGCGGGCCGGAGCCTTGATGTCCATTCGCTCTACATGCCCTAGCCATCTCAGACGTCCATAACGCAATTTTTTGTCTAGGTCGATGTCGCCGTAGAGCTCGTATAGTTCGTGATTGAATCTTCTCCTCCAAAGCCCGTCGACGCAAACGGGACCGAAAATCTTACGAAGAATTTTTCTCTCGAAGCGACCAAGGATATCTTCATCCTCTTTTAATAAAGTCCATGTTTCAGCGCCGTAAAGCAGGACTGGGATGATCAGGGTCTTGACAAGAGTTATTCTTCGCTTGATCTCTGCGCTGATGTTCTTTTCTGAGTTTATAGCAGAGCCAAGGTAGACAAAGTCCCTTACTGCCTCGAAGTTATAGCTGCCCACTGTGACGTTCTGTCCAATTCGTCGGTGTTGATTGGCCCTTCTCGTTGACAGCATATACTTGATTTTGCCCTCGTTTATCGCTAAACCCATTTTGACCGCTTCCGCTTCAATGCTTGCAAACGCACCGGTGATAACCCGCTGAGTTCTTCCGATAATGTTTATATCGTCGGCGTATGCAAGCAACTGTACAGACTTGTGATAGATTGTGCCTCCGATGTTAGCTTGTGAGTTCCGCACAATCCGTTCAAGAACAATATTTAAGCAGTCACATGACAGCGCGTCACCTTGTCTAAAACCTTTTTTGACATCAAAGGTCTCGGTGAGGTCATTACCGACCTTGATGGAGCAGCGAGCGTTCTCCATCGTCAGCCTGCACAGACGGACAAGTTTGGCAAGGATGTCAAAACTAGACATGGCTCTATAAAGCTCTTCTCTATAGATACTGTCATAGGCGGCCTTGAAATCGAAAAAGAGGTGGTGATTGGAATTCTTGGGTTTTCTCCAGGATCTGCCGAAGTGTGAAGATTTGATCGATGGTGGACTTTCCTGGCCTAAAACCGCACTGAAAGGGTCCAATCAGGCTGTTGATAAAAGGTTTCAGGCGTCCACACAATATCGCAGAAAAGATCTTGTATGCGATGTTGAGGAGACTGATGCCTCTATAATTGGCGCAGTTGAGGGGGTCTCCTTTCTTGTGGATCGGGCAAACGATGCTGTGATTCCACTCATCATGCATACACTCGTCTGACCAAATCTTAGAGATGAGTTGGTGTGTGCACTCTACCAGTTCATCCCCAGCTGCCTTAAAACGTTCGGCCGGTAAGCCGTCGGGTCCAGCAGCCTTGTTCCATTTTAGCTTGGATATTGTTATCCTCACTTCGTTTTGGTCAGGTGGACGGAAATTTTGACTATCATCGTCCATGTTGAATGGTTCATTCTGCCTGACAGCGGGATGTTGGTCTTCGTCGCCGTTATATAGTCTGCAGAAGTAGTTTTTCCATATTCTCAGCACCGACTGTGATTCTACTACGAGGTTTCCATTTTCATCTCTACAGGTTTCTGTACGGGTATTGCTCCTCTGACACCCTCTTTTTACCTTTTGGTAAAACTTCCGTACATTGTTCCTGGAGTATAAACTCTCGATATTCTCAAACGCGCGCTTCTCATGCTCTTTCTTTTTCTTTTGGAGAAGCCGATGTTCCTCCCATCTCATTTGATCGTAGAGCTCACGAGCAGCTCTCGTCTTCCTTTGCAGCGCCGCTTTGCAGCACCGCTTTGTATGCCTCTTGTTTTGCTGCATGCACTCGCCGGCATTCTTCATCAAGGCAGGGGTTTCGCGGTGGTGGGCGAGCGAGACCCAGCACATCAGTCGCGGCGTTTCTTATGGAATGTTGGCAGCGTTGCCACTGGTCTTCGGCACTTGATGCTGGCGGCTTAGAGGTGATTGAGAGATTTCGGGTTACGCGTTCAGCGAAGACTCTGGCGGTCTCTTGCAATTGAAACTTTTCGACGTTAAATTTTCTCACAGTAATTCTTCTTTGTTGCTCAGATTGGGATATCCGCATTCGTACCTTGGCTACAACAAGGTAGTGATCCGAGTCTATGTGGGCCGCTCGGGAGTTCCGGACATCCAGAATACTGGAGGCATGTCTTGCGTCGGCCGCAATATGATCAACTTGGTTGATCGTTATATGATTATTGGACCGCCATGTCTGTTTATGAATATCAAGATGAGGAAACTATGTGCTTGCTTTGGTAACATTTCGCTCCACAGCGAAATCAATTAGCCTTAGTCCATTATCAGACGTGGTGTCGTGTAGGCTATGCTTACCGATTGCCCTACCAAAGACGTCCTCCTTTCCTATTTTGGTGTTAAAGTCGCCCAATACGGTTTTAACGTCATATCTATGACATTGCTTGTATGTTTGTCGAAGGGATCGTAGGAACAATCTTTGGTGGCAGGGTCCTTTTCGTCAGTGGGGATATGAATACATGTTAGGCTTATGTTAACGAATTTAGCCTTAATCCGGATAGTCATAATACGCTGGCTCATTTGTCGGAAGCTTAAAACTTCTTGCCTAAGTCTGCCGCGTATAAAAAATCCGCATCCGAATAAGCGCTGCCTGTTATAGACCAAGGGTTCACCGCATATTTTGGGCGTGAAGATATAACCGAAAGATTGATACATAAATGTAAAGTGCTCCAAGAAATAAGATCAAATTGGGAAGTCTGGCATATTTTTTTTCGCAGCTGAGGTTAGTAATAATATGTCAAAACAATGTTTTTTTCCAAAATTTGGGTTTTTGTTATAACCACTTGAATGTGGTACTAAAAGAAAGAACAGAATGTGCTGATTACAAAAATATAGGTCACAGACGTTTAACATGGAGCCATCACCTTGCCAGACGAGCTAATGGTATGTTATAGATCACTTCTTAAAATAATTGGTATATCCGCATGATGGTTATAGCAACAAATTTGTGAGAGCACCCTGATTACAAAAGTCCTAGATGCTTCACGGACAGATATTGCATTACTAACTGTACTGATGCTATCTTTACGATTTCTTTAGAGATGGGAATAGATGTATAATAAATATTGCAAGATCATTGCTTAATTTTGCTCTCATCAGTGCAAGTTTTAGCTTTTTTTGAGCATCAAAACAAGCAATTGTCTTGTACAGTTGCTGTAAAATATAGGTGATCGCAAAACAATCAACATTGCTGATAGATGGATTTATTATAAAAGCAGATAAATCAACATTGGTCAGACATTTATAAAAAGCAAATCCAAATGAAGTTGACGCCATAATTGTAGACGGCTTCTTTGTTCTATATACTTTAGGGGACCCAACTTTAACTTTTGCTAATATCGCTATGCACATACTAAAAAAGATCTGCAGAATGAATGCAACACATACCCACAATGTGTTTGATCAAATAATATCGCCATCTGTAAAAGATATTGAGCGAGATAGGCAAAACTCTTCAGAGGATCAAGTTGAGTATAGTGTTTTCACAAAAAATCAGAGACGACCAGCCAATTTTGTCAAATGTTTAAGAAGCAACTCCTTTAAAAAGAGATTAAATGAATTTTTAATAGATGATAAAAGAAATGTTTTCACTTTAAAAAAAAGGAGGAAAATTTGAATGAGCTGGAGGACTTTTAAGAAGAGGCCGATACTCGCATGATGCTACATTTGTCTTTTTTGCCAAAGGACTTTTCTCTGGTCATAAGGTCTTCAGAAACAGATGTGTTTATAATAGCTCTCTACAATTTTCCATACCTAACAAATGGCATTAAAGTCTGGCTTGAAGTTGGAATCATGTCAAAAAACACTTTAAGATACATTTATGTAAATGCCATTTATCACAGATTAGGAGCCACACTTTGTGCTGCACTACCAAGCTTTCACAGCTTCACTCGATGCGATTACACCCCATCCTTCTTCAAAAATGGAAAAATGTAGCCTTTTCAAATTTTAAAAAGCAGGTCAGATTTTCAGTTAATTTTTTCCAAATTTGGAAATGGCCTGCGAATAGGATTTTGACCGCATTGAAAATTTTGTCTGTATTATGTACCCAATAAGGGCTTTGAATGTGAACAAGGCTAGGTACGAAATATTTTACAAAGCCTGCAAACCCACATCCAAAAAAAAATTTAAAAATATCAAATGTAAGTTACATTTTTAAAAATCTATTCCAGGTAGTTAGATTCGTAATAAAATTAATTTGTCTACCGTAGGTTTTGAAGGAAGTCTTTTGCAACCAAACAAAGCGGTGCTATTACAGCAAACATACAGATGTAACTGTATCTGTCATGTATGGAATAATGCTGTAAAAAATGAACTTATTAAGCCTCACCAAAGTGAAATAGTTGGACGGAAATGCCGATCCTGAGAGACTTGAAAATATTTTAAGGAATGTGGAAGATACATCCGACAATGAAGAGAGTGTTCATAATAGCGAATCATCGGATGAGTCTGATGGTGAATCATTTTATATTTTGTTTTAGCTATTTATAGACACGTGTGCTACTTACTACATACGACGTACATATATAATATATACATATATTTAAATACCATATAATAAACAATAAAGTATAGGTACAATACTTAATTCATAGGTAATGACGTACTCGCGTGTCTATTTGTCTATAATATCTCTGTAAAATAATTGTACTTTAAAGATAGCTTCAGTACAGTTAGTAATGCAATATCTGTTCGTGAAGCATCTAGGACCGACTTTTGTAATCAGCCTGCTCTCACAAATTTGTTGCTATAACCATCATGCGGATATAGCAATTATTTCAAAAAGTGATTTATAACATACTATTAGCTCGTCTGGCAAGGATATGGCTGCCCATAAAACGTCTGGGAATTATATTTTTGTGATCATGGCATTCTTTTCTTTCGTTTAGTATTACATTCAATTGGTTATAACAAAGATCCACATTTTGGAAAAAAAAAAAAACAAATTTTTAGCATACTATTACTAACCTCAGCTGCGAAAAAAACCTGCCAGACTTCCAAATTTGATTTTATTTCTTGGAGCACTTTACATTTATGTATCAATCTTTTGGTTATATCTTTACGCCCAAAATATGCTGCGGGCGCTTAGACTATTACCTCTGTAGCACTCATCGTAGTAGATGTCATAGTTTTTCATCCTCTTTTTGCCCAGCCCATCTCATCGCACTTCCTGGAAGGCGGTAATATCTGCTTTATAGCAGTCTAGGACCTCAGCTAATTGTTCGGCTGCACATGGTATGTAAAGGGCCAGAACATTCCACGTACAGAACCGAAGGTCCATGTCCTTATTTCGTTTGCTGGGGTCGTCATCATTTGAGTCGTCCTTATTCGAGGCTTTTAGTTGTTTCGGAACCATAGGTTTTATACGTGGTAGGGAAGTTACCCAGACGGCACAACCCCCAACCTGAATGGCCAGTTCCTTAATCATTCCCCTAGTACGAGGGGTCGGGTACACCGGTGCCAGTAGTCCACGACGGGAGTATGAGTGCTGCCGTTGGCCCATTAAGAGCTCCTCCGCCACCATCTCTATTCCAATGTCCTGACCAACATTGGAAATTCCTTACCGACCTGTGATCCGAATACATCGAAGCAGCTCGCGCAAGGTATTCACTAAGTTCAAACCTAACTGCAAGTATAGATGCCACCGGTGAGTCCGTCTAAGGAATTCGTCCGCTGCCGCCTGGAACAGGAAGAAGTGCTCTAGTGAGAAAACGTTCTTCCCCCTCTCTCATCTGCTGCCGCCAAGAATCCTCCAAACGGGGTTGTTTACCCATTTCTTGGATTAAGGTACTAGGGAGGCATCCAGCTGTCACCGCGTGGAGGTTTAGAGTAGGAGTTAGTAGGCCTCAGCTAAGTGAAAACGCTTGTGTTTTCGTATGATCGCATGCACTACCGCTTAACCAGCCTTCTCCAGGCGGCTCGTTTATTAGCCAGCTGCCTATAGTTACTGCGTCAATTTGGTTAAGCTTTCTTTCTAATTGTTCGCGCCACCAAGATGTGGCCTTCCTCTACTGCTTCGTCTCTCGAGAATGATTTTCATAACTTTTCGGTCCGGGCGTTGATATCCATTCGCTCTAAATGTTCTAGCCATCTCAGTCGCTGTATACATTCTCCTCTGGGTAGGCAGATATTTTTGTACAGCCCATACAGCTCTTGATCGTATCTACTCATCCACTTTTCGTCTATGTAGACGGGTCTATACTATATACATCACTCGAAGAGCCTATCTTTCAAAGTGAGCAAGGCCATCCTCATCCTATTTCAATGTAGAGTACATGCCTCTGCGTCATATACGTATAAAGTCTTGTACAGGGCTACCATAGTTATTCAAGAGAGGACTTTACTGCAATTGACAAGATTGATTCTTCTTTTGATTTCCGCGCTACTGTCATTGCCTGAGCTTATAGCGGAGCATAGGTAGACAAAGTTCTTAACTACCTCAAAGTTGTGAAGCAATATTTGTCATTTTTCGGTGTTGACTGGTCTTTTTCTGTTAACAGCATCTACTTTGTTTTGCACTCGTTCAGCGTTAAACTCATTTTTGTCACTGCTGCTTCATTACTCAGGAACGCACCATTGTCACCATGCTTTCTTTCAGGGTGATTTGCACACACTGCTGGCAAATAAACATCAGATAGCCACAATATTTGGTGTACAACAAAAACTATTTTATTAGTTAGAATATTTTCTTTGAACAAGTCCATCAAGAAATAAATAGTTAAACGTTAAGTAATAGATAACTATCAGTACTTAATGACAGAGCTAAGATTTGTTCTTTTTCAATAACAGAGGTAATCACATATTTTGTTCCGCTTCGTTGTGTAAAATCGATTCTTTTTAATAGATACGAATATACCTTGTGGGCAATAGATATGGGCAAAAAATCACGACCAGTGAATTACACTGTGAATGAAAATACACATTTGCAGCCTGTGAATGACTTTTTTCACTCCACATTTCTGTATCCGAAACTAGCGATTCACAGTTAGCATCGTGAAGTGCAAAGCAGAAAGTGATGAACAAAAGTGTGTATACACTAAACGTGAATGTAAATGAGGGATGACTTCTTTTTTCATATCACATTTCTCTATTTAACAGATGATTCACAGCTAACGTCCTGAAGTGCGAGGTAGCGAATGACAGAACAAATCAAAGCGTTGTGAACGAAATGCTTTGGGTACACAAACAACATGTACATATGTGTGTTATTGCCTGAGCACAAATTTACGCATTTGTTTGTTTGGTGTCTATGAGTATGCGTACCTAACAAAATATACTTTTAAGATGCCGCCCATAACAAAGTATCCTTTGGTGTCATTAGTTCCTAGGGTAAACATTTTTTTTTAATTATTGGGTTAAAACTGAAACTAATTTATAATTTAATTATGGTATTTTGATTGAGTTCCAAATTCTCCTATACTTATTCATACTCGTATTAGCAAGAATTTACATTCACAGGTTGCGTTCACATTGAATAAAATATCACATTCACGGTTATACCTGTGATATAAATGCCAACACTAGTATGCATTATATACATTATCCGTGTTTTTTTTTAAACTTAGCCAGCCAGTAGTTGCTAGTAAAGTAAAATGTTACACATAAAACAAATACAAACACCAACTGGCTACTACTCTTGATTTTATCCACAGCAAAAAGCAGCTGGCTGGGAATTTTGTGATGCCTAATTTCAGGTGGCGCAAAAACGAGTGGTTTTTAGTTATTTCTTGTTGCTGTCACTGCGAGGTTGCTTGGTTCCTAGAGATATGTTCGTATAAAATTAGCTGGATTTGGCTGGCGGGCAAATCGTTTAAATGAACGACTGGCTGGCTAGGTTTCGAAAAACTCTACTATTATACATAATTCAAGAAGCACACCTCCCTCTTATTCACAGGTCACTTAACTCATTTTAAACAGAAATCGATTTAATCACTTATTCACTGGGATGATAGGTTAACTTTTTACTTCTCCGTTTGAATTTCATAATGATTTTCATGAAAACACCTGTTTACACTTAACACTTACGTAAGTTGATTTTCCCAGAAGTTTTTATTTATCACTTTAAAATTTTATTTTTCCCCGCGCTTAGACATATTTTGAAAATTATAAATCGAATTTATTACAACATTCGTCTGTCACCAGCAATTCCATTCCACTAGCTCATTGGGTGAGTCAATGGTTCGAAATGTTTTGATAAGATTGCAGCGCTGTGGTATCATTATTAGATTGTGAGAGCAAATAACTATTTTCTACCAACTTATCTATTACAGTGAGATAATATTTTGTTTAGAAAACTATTTGAAACGTGAGAATTACTTTTCCAGTAATCCATGCAAAGCAGGTATGCTAGCCTTTCGACGGTCAACCGGCAGTTAGTGTCCGGTGTCTGATGTTCAGACAAAAAACATCTCAAGAACTATAAGGTCTAGAGAGTGGAAATTTGACAGATATGTAGATTTCTTAAAGAGTAGGGGCATGAAATGGTATACCCCCTCCGGCTTCAAAATGCTTAGAGTGATAGTATTTTGTCAGCATATTGTCCTCAGCACATACAAATGCACCAATGTCTTCAATCCTTACTTTTATAAAAGGAAAATTTGATTTGATATACATATGTTATATGCTACTGCTAATGTGCGAAAACCGTTAATCAACAGATTAACTAAGCAATCTTCAGATTACATAATTTACTCAGTTAAAGTATGAAACCTCTTATTTTTTAAGCTTACCTAGGTAATGCCCACCATTTTATTATGTCCTTGTTTATTAAAGACTGCGTCGAACAATCCGAAGACCTAAAGATAGAGCTTCAAACTTTGCAACTGTGCACGATTCGAGTTAAAAATAGTCAGCGTACTCTTAAAATCTCATCTATCTACTGCCCACCGCATTCTGCGCTTGAAAAAAGTGATTTTACTAACTTCTTTAAATCGTTGAAACCTAATTTCATTATTGGCGGCGATTTTAATGCGGAACACACGTTCTGGGGATCAAGATACAGCTCGCAAAAAGGTAGAATGCCACATGAGGCAGGCATGGAGTACTGTTGTGACTTCCATTCGGTGGGTAAACCCACTTACTGGCTAACTGATACTTCGAAAATACCTGATCTGATAGATTCTTTCGTTGTGAAATGTATGTTATAACTACTAACCACATAAAACTTAAAGAGGGCTTTGATCCGTCGTCTGATCATTACCCAGTTATTTTGACATTGAGCAAAAAACTATTCTATAACGTAGAGCCAGCGAGATTAACTGGGAGAAGAACTAACTGGTAAGGCTTTAGGAACAAAATTGAAGATAATGTTGAACTGAGCGTTCCTCTTACGACACTCTATGAACTTGAGGTAAAGTTGATCGCTTCGTTGAGATCGTACAGCTCGCCTCTTGGAATAATACGCCCAATCCAAGGAAAACGCCAGACAGATACGGTTAACGATATCCTCCGGAAATTAAAAAAATTGGTCAAGGAAAAAAGAAAAGCGCGTAAAAAATGGCAAACGAATCGTGCTCCGCTACATAAAGCATTTTTTTTTTTTTTTATAAAAAAGCAAACGCAAATCCCAGAGCACTCAGACTCTCCGGTCCATTGTACTATCAGGCAGGAACCTGTCTTTGGTGCAGTGGTTGGAAAAACTTCGATGTAATTCGTTTTTCCTTTATACCCGGGTGGCTGATGCTGATTGCTGTTCCCCGCTGGGGCTTGAACCTGCACGCATCGGTTAACGAGCAAACACTCTACCCACTGCACCATTGCCACCCTTGAAAAACATAAAGCATACTTGAATCGTCTGTGCAATTCGTTGAAGAAGACTATTAAGGATTTTAAGATTCATGCGATATGCTCTTTCCTTGAAAGTTTAACAGCGAAAAAAGATTCCAATTATTCACTTTGGAAATGCTGCGCTCAGATTAAAACACGTGCCAAGTCAATGGAAAGTTGAGGAAGTCACAATGGTTTTTAAACTAGCCAAATGAGGTTAAATCATATACAGTCGAACCCGCATATCGTCACATGAAGCGGGTAACACAAATTTGCGACTATAAGCGGGTTACGCTTCTATCCGATATTCACATCTTCTTGCACTGTCCCAAAAACAAAAATCTTTCAAATAATTTCAAATATAAACTTTATGAACTTCATAATAAAAATAAAGTAAAATAAATTACTTCATTCAATAAGAAACAATTAATTCATTTGCAGACATACATACGTATGTACAGTACATATAAGCATACGAACAGAGAAATGTTAATGTTAAAAGAAGATTTAAGAGTAATAGTCAATGATTTTTTTTTACCATATTCGAAAATACCTTTTTTAAAAAATGGTTTTCGATGGCATAAACGTGCTGCGTATCGCCGTTTTCATCTTCAGAGTAAAGCCGCAATGTAGCAATTGCCAAACTCACTTCTCTCCGTGATAGAAGGAGTTTTCAAGTGACGAATTCGCCTTCTCCTTCAGCGTCTTCCAGGATGCATGGAGATATTTCAACTTTCTTTACTGTATCTTCTACTGTGAGCTCCCCATAGCATTCGATGTTGAAGTCGTAGTCAATGTATTGTTCAAAGTCCTCAATTGGCATAGGTATTTCGATCATCACTTCATCAGATTCAGATTCTCGACTTAAGATGGTAATTGTTGTTGGGGATACTAACCACCATTTCCTATCCCAGAAATATTTGATAAGAACACTTTTCCCCTGAATGAGTGTGGCTGCTTTGCACGACCAATTGCGAACATTTTCTTATCCGACCCGTCCATGTTTACCAACAACACCAACAACACCAACGTTAGTCTGTCTTTTTGCATTTTGCCACCAGTCGGACTTTCGCCTTCAAAAGCCATTGTACTATTTGGAAAAACAAGGTAACGTAGGCCACTTTCATCTGCATTGTATACATCTTCTGCATGATAGTCCTTGAGAAGGTGTCGAAGTGTGTTTGCCACCCAATCATTTTCCATTTCAGTATCAGCATCGAGTTTTCCCCCTTGTAACATAGTTTTGGAAAGTGATATGGTTTCTGTTTTTCTACCGTGTAAGTCAATCATTACTGGCGTCAAAGTTTTGTAAATTAAGCATTTGGCCAAATTTGCATGCATGCTCTTTTAACATCGGTCTATTTATAATAGCGTTTGTTGTTCTCATTTATCTAAACCAAATGATCATTGCTTTATTGATTTGCTCGTGAATGCCTAGAGATGAAAAAAGAATGAAATCTAACACTTCGAATTTAATTTGATGTTAAATATGAATATGACCTACCCACACGAAATCGTTTTCTTTAAATGTTACCATTTCCTACTGCCACTTGTCTGATGATAGTTTCCTGTTTCAAAATCTTTAGAACTGTAGAAACATCATAATTCAATTTATGGGAAATGTCTTTCCTCTTTGCACCATTTTTCAAATGTTCGAGAATCTCAATTTTCTGTTTAACTGACAGGGATTCTCTTTTGTTTGCTGTAACGTTCAACGTTACGTTAACGTTGAGTGCTTTACTTTATGTGATCAATTAATAACAAAAAAAGGAAGAAGAAGAAAACGAACAGCACACACAGCTTAACTTATGATGACAGTTTCTATTTTATTGTATTACTAAACTTTAAAAAAAAATTAAATGGAATAATGCACTGATTGTGTGCTTGTATGCATGTGGCCAAATAGACACAAGCTCACGAGACAGTAGTTTACATATACATCCATGCAGAACTTTAAATACAATTCCAGTGGAAAGAAAATAAAAAGAGAAGGAAATACATTCTGATCAAAATCAGAGCCTGTTTTTTTTTTTTTTATAATTTGCACGCGCACACGGGATTATGGCTACCCTTAACATGTTAAAACACAGCGCGGGCGGTAGGAAAGTTAGGTGGAGATAAGAGGATCTACCGATGCACATTGGTTTTAAATGCTTGTGGGTTATAATGATAGCGAAAAACAGAGCTTTCCATAGCATTCCACATCCGTGTTGTACGGCTCAGGAAAGAAAGTCTATATTTCACAGTACGTCCGAAAATAGGCTTGACGGTGAACTGATGAGCATTCAGGGCGTGGCGAGTATTGCGAGAAAACTGTTGAAGGGGTAGAATACAACTGGATATTTCGCTCGAGCACTGTTTGTAAAAAAATCGATAAAATAAAGAAAGGCAGGAAACATTTCTTCGGTGTTCAAGTGAGTCTATAGAATCCGTAATGTTTCTGTCCCCTATTAGTTTTAACGCACGATTTTGAATCCGACATAATAGGTGCAATGCCGTTTTAGGTGCACCAGACCAGATGTGGGAGTTATACTCGAGCTTAGAGCAGGTGTATGCCTTATATATCGCAGCCAGATCAGAGGGGGTAAAGTATTTCTTGCACCGTTTAAGGAATGACTGGTCAAACGGTAGTGCATGCGATCATATGAAAATGCAAGCGTTTTCACTCAGCTGAGGCCTACCAACTCCTACTCTCAACCTCCACGCGGTGACAGCCGGGTGCCTAGTACCTTAATCCAAGAAATGGGTAACCAACCCCGTTTGGCGGATTCTTGGTGGCAGCAGATGAGAGAGGGGGGGAGAGTGTTTTCTCACGAGAGCAGTTATTCCTGTTCCAGGCGGCAGCGGACGAATTCCCTACACGGAGTCAATGGTGGCGTCTATACTTCCAGTTAAGTTGAAAATAGTGAATACGTTGCGTGAGCTGCTTCGACGTATTCGGATCATAGGACGGCAAGGAATTTCCACTGTTGGTCAGGACATTGAAATAGAGATGGTGGCGGAGGAGCCCCTAATGGAGCCCTGTGGAACGAAATGTCACCATAGCATGCACATGGTTTCCTCATCTCGATATTCATAAGCAGACATGGCGGTCCAATGATCATGTAACGATCAACCAAATTGATCACATTGTGATCGACGCAAGGCATGCCTCCAGTATTCTGGATGTCCGGACCTTCCGAGCGGCCAACATAGACTCGGATCATTACCTTGTTGTAGCCAAGGTACGAATGCGGATATCTCAATCTGAGCAACAAAGAAGAATCACTGTGAGAAAATTTAACGTCGAAAAGTTACAATCGCAAGAGACCGCCAGACTCTTCGCTGAACGCGTATCCCGAAATCTCTCAATCACCCCTACGCCGCCAGCATCAAGTGCCGAAGACTAGTAGCAACGCTGCCAACATGCCATCAGAAACGCCGCGACTGATGTGATGGGTCTCGCTCGCCCACCACCGCGAAACCCCTGGTTTGACGAAGAATGCCGGCGAGTGCATTCAGCAAAACAAGAAGCCTACAAAGTGGCGCTGCAAAGGAAGACGAGAGCTGCTCGTGACCGCTACGAGCAAAAGAGACGGGAAGAACATCGGCTTCTCCAAAAGAAGAAGAAAGAGCATGAGAAGCGCGTGTTTGAGAATATCGAGAGTTTATACTCCAGGAACAATGTACGGAAGGAGGAATGTCAGAGGAGAAATACCCGTACAGAAACCTGTCGAGATGAAAATAGAAACCTCGTAGTAGAATCACAGTCGGTGCTGAGAATATGGAAAAACATCCCGCTGTCAGGCAGAATGAACCATTCAACATAGACGATGATAGTCAAAATTTCCGTCCACCTGACCAAAACGAAGGTCCAATGGCTGCTGGACCTGATGGCTTACCGGCCGAACTTTTCAAGGCAGCTGGGGATGAATTGGTAGAGTGCACACACCAACTCATCTCTAAGATTTGGTCAGACGAGTGTATGTCTGATGAATGGAACCTCAGCATCGTTTGCCCGATCCACAAGAAAGGAGACCCCCTCAACTGCGCCAATTATAGAGGCATCAGTCTCCTCAACATTGCATACAAGATCTTTTCTGCGATATTGTGTGAACGCCTGAAACCTTTTATCAATAGCCTGATTGGACCCTTTCAGGCCAGGAAAGTCCACCATCGATCAAATCTTCACACTTCGGCAGATCCTGGAGAAAACCCAAGAATTCCAAATCGATACTCACCACTATAGTCTAGTCTAGTTCTGACATGTCTAGTTTTGACATCCCTGCCAAACTTGTCCGTCTGTGCAGGCTGACGACGGAGAACGTTCGCTGCTCCATCAAGGTTGGTAATGAACTCACCGAGACCTTTGATGTCAAAAAAGGTTTTAGACAAGGTGACGCGCTGTCATGTGACTTCTTTAATATTGTACTTGAACGGATTGTGCGGAACTCACAAGTCAACACCGGAGGCACAATCTGTTACAAGTCTGTACAACTGCTTGCATACGCCGACGATATATACATTATCGGAAGAACTCAGCGGGCTGTCATCGGTGCGTTTACAAGCATTGAGGCGGAAGCGGCCAAAATGGGTTTAGCGATAAACGAGGGCAAAACCAAGTATATACCATACTGTCAACAAGAAGGGAAAGCCAACACCAACGAATTGGACAGAACGTCACAGTGGGCATCTATAAGTTCGAGGTAGTAAGGGACTTTGTCTACCTTGGCTCTGCTATAAACTCTGAGAACGACATCAACGCAGAAATCAAGCGAAGAATAACTCTTGCCAATCGCTGTTGTTTTGGGCTTATAAGGCAATTCAAAAGCAAAGCCCTATCTCTAACAACTGAGGAGACTCTATATAAGACGTTGATCATCCCAGTCCTGCTTTACGGCGCTGAAACATGGACTTTATTAAAAGAGGATGAAGATATTTAGTATTTAGTATTTAGTATTTAGTATTTATTATTAATTAAGTAACATCATTTATAATAGACTTTACATCATCTTTAAACTATAAATGAGATATGTATATAATTCAAATATTTAAAAAAAAACCAGCATATACTTGGTTTTGCCCTCGTTTATCGCCAAACCCATTTTGGCCGCTTCCGCCTCAATGCTTGCAAAAGCACCGGTGACAGCCCGCTGAGATCTTCCGATAATGTCTATATCGTCGGCGTATGCAAGCAGTTGTACAGACTTGTAATAGATTGTGCCTCCGGTGTTGGCTTGTGAGTTCCGCACAATCCGTTCAAGTACAATATTGAAGAAGTCACATGACAGCGCGTCACCTTGTCTAAAGCCTTTTTTGACATCAAAGGTCTCAGTGAGGTCATTACCGACCTTGATGGAGCAGCGAGCGTTCTCCATCGTCAGCCTGCACAGGCGGACAAGTTTGGCAGGGATGTCAAAACTAGACATAGCTCTATAAAGCTCTTCTCTATAGATGCTGTCATAGGCGGCCTTGAAATCGATAAAGAGGTGGTGAGTATCGATTTGGAATTCTTGGGTTTTCTCCAGGATCTGCCGAAGTGTGAAGATTTGATCGATGGTGGACTTTCCTGGCCTGAAACCGCACTGATAAGGTCCAATCAGGCTGTTGATAAAAGGTTTCAGGCGTTCACACAATATCGCAGAAAAGATCTTGTACGCGATGTTGAGGAGACTGATGCCTCTATACTTGGCGCAGTTGAGGGGGTCTCCTTTCTTGTGGATCGGGCAAACGATGCTGAGATTCCATTCATCAGGCATACACTCCTCTGACCAAATATTAGAAATGAGTTGGTGTATGCACTCTACCAATTCATCACCAGCTGCCTTGAAAAGTTCGGCCGGTAAACCGTCAGGTCCAGCAGCCTTGTTCGATTTTAGCTTGGATATTGCTATCCTCACTTCGTTTTGGTCAGGTGGACGGAAATTTTGACTATCATCGTCCATGTTGAATGGTTCATTCTGTCTGACAGCGGGATGTTGGTCTTCGTCGCCGTTATACAGTCTGCAGAAGTAGTTTTTCCATATTCTCAGCACCGACTGTGATTCTACTATGAGGTTTCCATTCTCATCTCTACATTTTTCTGTACGGGTATTACTTCTCTGACACGTTCTTTTTACCTTTTGGTAAAACTTCCGTACATTGTTCCTGGAGTATAGACTCTCGATATTCTCAAACGCGCGCTTCTCATGCTCTTTCTTCTTCTTTTGGAGAAGCCGATGTTCTTCCCGTCTCTTTTGCTCGTAGAGCTCACGAGCAGCTCTCGCCTTCCTTTGCAGCGCCGCTTTGTATGCCTCTTGTTTTGCTGCATGCACTCGCCGGCATTCTTCGTCAAACCAGGGGTTTCGCGGTGGTGGGCGAGCGAGACCCAGCACATCAGTCGCGGCGTTTCTGATGGCATGTTGGCAGCGTTGCCACTGGTCTTCGGCACTTGATGCTGGCGGTATAGGGGTGATTGAGAGATTTCGGGATACGCGTTCAGCGAAGAGTCTGAACTGGTCGCTTGGTCGCTTCGAGAGAAAAACTCTTCGTAAGATTTTCGGTCCCGTTTGCGTTGATTAGTTTTGGAGGACCAGATTTAAACACGAAATATACGAGCTGTACAGCGACATCGACCTAGTCAAAAAAACTGCGCATTGGGCGTCTGAGATGGCTAGGACATGTAGAGCGAATAGACACCAGCGCTCCGGCCCGCAGAGTCTTCGAATCTGACCCCGAGGGACGACGCAGTAGAGGGAATCATCGCCGTAGGTGGCGCGCACAAGTTCAAGTTGACCTCGACCAACTTGGAGTGCTCAACGGGAGGCAATTAGCTAAAGACCGAGCTAAATGGAGAGGCTTGTTGGTTGAGGCCCAGGTTCACCCCGAACTGTAGCGCCACCTAAGTAAGGTTAAACGGAAATTCAATCAAATAACTTCAGTCAGGCCTTTAGCCATCTATTTGATATGATTAACAAATTAACTTTCAAGTCGGTGGCGTATGTGTACCAAAAAAGCTAGAGATCTCGTTTAGTACCAATCAAAAATATATAATATCAAAAATAAAAAAATAAATCGAGGGTACACTCCAAATAATAAAAAAAGAAAATGCAGTTCGTGCAAATATAGGTATGTCAATTTAAATATGCATAAAATACGAAACATAGTATGTAAAAATGGGTTCCAAGTTCCACCCCTAACTGTGAATAAATACGCGACATTACAGTCGAAGAAGTTAGTGAAGCGGTCAAATACTATAAACAACGAAAAGCGGTTCGGCCAGACGAGATGGGAGACATCGGGTTCAGATGGCTCAGAATTCGTATCTCCAAATTTATGAGATGTGATCCAATGCCCAATCAATGGAGGGAAAGTTACCTTCTCCCTGTATACAACGGGAATGCTGATATGCGAAACTGTGATAACTACCATTCGATCAAGCTGATGTCACACGCCATGAAGATCGTTGAGCGGGTATTAGGTCTCCGACTGCAAAAAATGCGGTGCGGATTTATCGCGGGTAAATAAACCACAGATGCAATCCAAAGTATAGGGATAATAATGGAAAAACATTGTGATTCCTTAAAGGATTTGCATATTGTATTGGTTGACTTTGAAAAGGCATTCGACAGACAATCACGAGATCTGATACGGGTGATGGTAAGACATCGAGGGATTTCAGAAACATATGTACAGATGATCATGAACCTGTATGAAGGAGCAAAGACAAGTGTAAGATGTGGCGCTGGAGTAACCGAAGAGTTCCCATTCAAAGTCGGGGTGTACCCGGGAAGTGTCTTAAGCACTTTGCTCTTTATTACAGTACTTGACTATCTGCTTGAAGGTAAAGTGACGAATCTCAGGGTACTTCAATTATTCTTTGTTGACGATGGAGCCATCATAAGTGAGGATCCATTGTGAATGGATAGCACATTAGTTCAAAAAAGACAGAGTACTTGTGCTGCCCGTTCTGTGATCCACTCAGCCCTATTCCAAACATTTATTTGAATGGAACAGGGCTTCCCATGTTCATAATGTTGGACGCTGTATTAAGCAAAAGGTATGCGAGTAAATTAACGGCAGCTGAGTTGAAGATGCTTCACATGACAACAGGAGTGACAAATCTTGATCGTATAAGAAGTTCGAAAATCCGTGGAAGCTTTCACGTCAAGGAAACCGTCTTACGAAAGATATAGTGCAACCGGTTCAGCTGGTATTGCCACGTTCAGAGAAGAGATTATTTGAACCCTGTTAAAAAGGCAATAGCAGTGAACATTCCAAAGGCATCGTGAGGCAGGAGAGGCAGCCTTATAAATGCCTGGGTTACACAAATACGACGACATCGGCATTTCATTGGCCTCCGTAACCGAGTGATCCAAAAGCGGCAGGCCTGCCGAAATTTTGTGAGGTCAAAAAGGCGAACCCCACAGGCGAATTAGTATGAATGCGTTGAAGTGGGAGGGTTATGATCTCTTGTTTTCGAATCATAGCCTCGCCGAAATAAGAAGAAGAAGTATCTAAAAATAGATTCAAAGTCTCAGTATTTCCTGAGTTTACCAATACGTATGCTGACGAGTGAGGAGGAGGCGAGGATGTGCACATCCCTTCCGCCCAGGACTGCTGAAGAGATAAATTTTAGAAGTGTATCAAAAGTCTATATTTGGTCAAACTTTACTTCAACACTATTACAAACGATACTTAGCTTTACTACTATGTATAATTATAGAAACACATGGTCTACATTAAGGGTGGAAGTCGTTCCAGCGGTGGATTAGAGTGTGCTCCGTATGGCTGGTCAGACTCTCGCGTTGCAGCTGCTCTTTGCATCAACCGAATAGGAGCTTGGCATTGACGCCGGCTGAAGATGGTGGAAGGCTTGCGACCGGTCTGATGTTGCAAATCAGGTCGCAGGTTATCTGACGGTTCGCTGATGAAATACTGCAGCGGCGGGGTAGTTATCGAGGGCGCCGGAAGGGTGTGCAGACTTGCGGCTTACACCGTGACCACTTTTTTTGTTCTCGTTCCAAGACTTGCCACTAGCCGGAGTTTTATTCTTTTACTTTTTTTTCTTTTACTGGTTGCGGTGCGAGGGATATTTAATCCCCCTTTCGAGTCGTGCAGTCACGCACTTCCCTTTTTATTTCATTCTTTTTTTTTTTTTGTTTTTGTATTTTCAGTAAATACGGCGAGGGCAGTAGTTATTTTCCTCTTTTTTCATTTTTTTTTGTACGCGCTGTGGTAATGCACGCTTGCACTTCTCTTTTTTCTTTCGGTAACATTTTCCCTTTTTTTTTATTGAAGTGCTTTAAAATTGACAGCATTTTCTTATACTACAACTATTTTAGTTTACACTAACGAGTATTTTTCTTTTGTTATATATAACAGTATACATACATAAATTATTTATATGCGAGTATATTTTACATTAAACAAATACACGTTTATTTTACTTTTCTCTAGAATTTTTAAGATATTGTTATTGCCGGCTAGCTCGCGTGGTTTGATTCGCTTTAGTCTTTGGGTAATCCCAGTTGTATCGCATAGTCTTGCTACTTCCTGGTTAATATGTCATCTAAGTCTTGAGTGGTGGGTTGTTGCAAATTCGCGAATCGTTTCTTCTACTGTTTTTATCTTTAGATCACTATGTAAGTCCGAGTTTTTTACATACCATGGAGCATTTGCTATATATCTTAAAACTTTGTGTTGGAAGCGCTGAATTACATCTATGTTATTTTTAGCTGCACACCCCCAGAGCTGAATTCCGTATGTCCATACAGGTTTTAGTGTTTGTTTATATATTAGGAGTTTGTTATGTATTGACAAAACGGATCGTCTGCCAATAAGCCAATCAAGTTTTCTCAGCTTAATATTGATTTCTCATATATATTCCTTCCATCGTAATTTAGCATCTAGGTTCATTCCTAAGTACTTTGCTGTATTGGAATAAGGAATTTGTATTCAATTTACAATGATTGGAATATGTTGAATCTTTCTATTTGTAAAACTTACATGAATCGATTTTATGCTATTTAGCTTTAAACCCCATTTTTAGGTCCAATCTAATACAGTATCCACAGCGTTCTGTAGGATTTGAGTTGAGAGAATGGCTGTACCATCAGCACTTTCCTTTGACGATTTTTATTTTAGCCTTACTCTATCACCCTCGGCACTCAAGCCTAACTTAACTCAAAAGAAAATCTGCTGCGATGTAGCGAACCTGGCTTATATAACTTTCCTCCCGTGCTTGCTTGTGAAAGTTTATCGGATGATACCGTTCTCCCATGTATGTACATAACACAGACCCGAACGATCTCTGCTATTTATCATTCTCCTCTTACCAGCCGCCTATCTTGTATGCCAATTGGTGTTCACGGGGGTCTTTGCGATCTAGACATTGCTAGACGTCCTCTGGGTTCTTCCACCTTTACCAGCTTCTTTAGTTGTGACATCAACCCCATTAGATGTCGGCAGCCACTGACATACTGTACATGGACTGCTAGTAGCCAACTTCGCTCTCTTGGTTCGGAGCGGAAAAAATGGAAACTCACACTTGTTTGAAATTTCGATGGATGCAGTTTGGTGTGCAAAGTCAGCGTTCTCATTAGCGTATTGCATAAAAAGTTGATTTGTAACAAATATACGAATATTATTCAACACATATATTGTAATTATTTGAACTAGCATATTTTTGAGGTGACATCTGCTGCAAACAATGCCTCAACAATTTCAATTTCAACCGTTTTACTTAGCAAATCCACATAAACCCAAGAGGAGTCCCTACCATTCTATGGAGAAATTCAAGATGGTTGGCATTTTGTTTCCACATTTTTCCGCTTCGAACCAAGAGGGCTAGATATGTTGGCGTCATTTTTTAGGCAGAGATTGTATGGAACTGACATTTCACTATGTCAATGTCAATGCCGACAGGAGCAATGGCATACTTTCAGGTACGTCGCATGGAGAGACGTTTCCCACAAACGAAATAAAAAGTAAG
Organism: Brachypalpus laphriformis; assembly: GCA_945910035.1. NCBI lineage: Eukaryota > Metazoa > Arthropoda > Insecta > Diptera > Syrphidae > Brachypalpus > Brachypalpus laphriformis. The sequence goes on along the minus strand of OX246753.1, from coordinate 259,826,905 downwards.
AAAAAGAAAATATTTTGCCTAATACTACGCTTTTCATTAAAACACTCCAGTTTCACTCCGCTTTGAGTATTTTGAAGTGCCAACACTGATCACAGTAAGTAAATTCCCTGGATTTTAGTTCTCATTTTCATCCCGCCTTTTGAAATGTGCAATGGCTGTCAAAGTCATTCCCTCCGCGGTTGACAGTAATATATTGTCTTCTACATGCGAACCTCTGCGGCTAACCAAATTCAATATAACGACAATATTAAGCAAGTATTATTACTCAAACGCTGTTTTAATCAAAACATTACAAAAAAATCACCAAATAGAACGATAATCTCACAGAGATAAGCCAGACGAACTAAACCTTTCGTGTTGTGCTATTCACTATTACACCATTTTCTATAGAATTTTGTTAAGTGATAATTATTTCCGCAGAAAATATATTGTCAGTTTCGTTGGAATATCAAATCGGCGCGTTATATTCTGAAGTTTTTAAGATAACGTAAGGTAACCAGGCAGATCTCTGAATCATTTTTTTTTTAATTTGCGTCCAATTTCCGGTATAATTTACTATAAATTGTACAAATATTAAAAAGTTTTAAATTAGTAGTGAAAATTAATTCTAATTATATTAATAACAAGAAAGCGAAGTAAAAGTCGAAAAATAGTGTTAAGTGTTGTGATATTTGTGATTTTAATTCGCGATCGGTTACGTTATCGGTTTCATAATGTCAAAATTGTTGACCCTAAGTAAGTATACATGTACAAATTTCTTCTCTTTATTCTGATAACAGAATGTTGTGCTTATGAAATGAGTTGTAAGAATGGTTTTAAGGTTGGGAAATCGAAAAAAACTGTTTCGTTTGTGAAAATTTTCGCTGATTTTGTAGTGAAATTGATTTTCGAAAATATTTATATACCTTCTGATCAAAAAGTACCAGGAATTCTTCAATAAAACGGTTTAATTATTCATCGATATTCATTTTATTCCCTTTAAAGTAATCTCCATTGAAAGCAGTACACACCTTTCAATGCTTCCTCCAATCTTCAAAACACTTTTCATAGGGCGTGTTTGGAATCGCCTTCAGCTCCTTCTGCGAATTCTCCTTTATCGCCTCAATCGTCTCACAAACGCTTTCCGCGAAGTAGTTACTTACATACTTATTTACTCAGGTCACTACAGTTCGGGGTGAACCTAGGCCTCAACCAACAAGCCTCTCCATTTAGCTCGGTCTTTAGCTAATTGCCAAGTTGGTCGAGGTCCCCTTGAACTTGTGTGCGCCACCTACGGCGATGATTCCCTCTACTGCGTCGTCGCGGAGCGTTGGTGTCCATTCGCTCTACATGTCCTAGCCATCTCAGACGTCCAATACGCAGTTTTTTGAATAGGTCCATGTCGCAGTGCAGCTCGTATAGTTCGTGATTGAATCTTCTCCTCTAAAACCCGTCAACGTAAATGGGACCGAAAATCTTACGAAGAATTATTCTCTCGAAGCTACCAAGGATATCTTCATCCTCTTTTAATAAAGTCAATGTTTCAGCGCCGTAAAGCAGGACTGGGATGATCAGGGTCTTATACAGAGTCTCCTTAGTTATTCGAAATAGGGCTTCACTATTCAATTGCCTTATAAGCCCAAAAAAACAGCGATTGGCAAGAGTTAGTTTTCGCTTGATTTCTGCGTTGATGTCGTTCTCAGAGTTTATAGCAGAGCCAAGGTAGACAAAGATCCTTACTACCTCGAACTTATAGATGCCTACGGTGACGTTCTGTCCAATTCGTCGGTGTTGGTTTTCCCTTCTTGTTGACAGCATTACTTGGTTTTGCCCTTGTTTATCGCTAAACCCAGTTTGGCCGCTTCCGCCTCAATGCTTGCAAACGTACCGGTGACAGCCCGCTGAGTTCTTCCGATAATGTCTATATCGTCGGCGTATGCAAGCAGTTGTACAGACTTGTAATAGGTCGTGCCTCCGGTGTTGACTTGTGAGTTCCGCACAATCCGTTCAAGCAAAATATTAAAGAAGTCACATGACAGCGCGTCACCTTGTCTAAAACCTTTATTGACATCAAAGGTCTCGGTGAGGTCATTACCGACCTTAATGGAACAGCGAGCGTTCTCCATCGTCAGTCTGCACAGCCGGGCAAGTTTGGCAGGGATGTCAAAACTAGACATGGCTCTATAAAGCGCTTCTCTATAGATGCTGTCATAGGCGGCCTTGAAATCGATAGAGGTGGTGGGTATCGATTTGGAATTCTTGGGTTTTCTCCAGGATCTGCCGAAGTGTGAAGATTTGATCGATAGTGAACTTTCCTGGCCTGAAAGGGTCCAATCAGGCTGTTCATAAAAGGTTTCAGGCGTTCACACAATATCGCGGAAAAGATCTTGTATACGATGTTGAGGAGACTGATGCCTCTATAATTGTCGCAGTTGAGGGGGTCTCCTTTCTTGTGGATCGGGCAAACGATGCTGAGGTTCCATTCATCAGGCATACACTCGTCTGAGCAAATCTTAGAGATGACTTGGTGTATGTACTTTACCAATTCGTTCCCAGCTGTCTTGAAAAGTTCGGCCGGCAAGCCGTCAGGTCCAGCAGCTTTGTTGGATTTTAGCTTCGATATTGTTATCCTCACTTCGTTTTGGTCAGGTGGACCGAAATTTTGACTATCATCGTCTATGTTGAATGGTTCATTCTGCCTGACAGCGGGATGTTGGTCTTCGTCGCCGTTATACAGTCTGCAGAAGTAGTTTTTCCATATTCTCAGCACCGACTGTGATTCTACTACGAGGTTTCCGTTTTCATCTCTACAGGTTTCTGTACGGGTATTGCTTGTCTGACACGTTCTTTTTACCTTTTGCTAAAACTACCGTACATTGTTCCAGCAGTATAAACTCTCGATATTCTCAAACGCGCGCTTCTCATGCTCTTTCTTCTTCTTCTTGGCTACAACAAGGCAATGATCCGAGCCCTCCGTACTCTCTGCTTGAAGCTGGGCGCACTTCTTCTTCGCTTTTTTCTTGCAACATCTGTATTCCATTTCGAGGCGAGCTTTGTCGTCACTATTATTAGAGGGGCACTTTGACCAAGCTTTGAAAGCCGCTGTCTTCTCATTTATTACCTTCTTAGCTTCATCACTCCACCACCATGTTTCTTTGGCGTGTAGATGGTGGCCTTTTGAAGCTCCTAACAGTGATTTGGCCTTCTTTAAGCAAGTTGGCTGTAGGGAATCCCACATATTTTGTGCTCTGCACTCTTCATCCTCAGCTCCGTTGATGGTGTGAGAGAGGTAATTTTTCATTACGAAAACAAAAGCCTCGCCTTTTTCTTTGTCCAGATTGTACCACTGGATTTTCTCAGAGACCCTTGTTTGTTTGCTTTTCTTTTGTGTTTTCATAAAAATTTCTGTTAGCAGGAGACGGTGTTGCCGAGCGATTGCCTCTCCCAGGATCACTTTGCAATCTTTTACCCGAGGCTTCATGAAACTGGCTACCAAATGGAAGTCAATCTGGGTTTCATCTCCGCCACCGCTGAAAGTGATCAGGTGTCGGCTTTGTTTGATGAACATGGTATTTAACACGAAAAGACCGTGTGATTTGCAAATGCTTAGGATGTCTTCACCAGGAAGGTTTCTGGTGCCGTATCCTAGTCCTCCATGGCAGTCTTCATAGTCTTCCTTTGAATTCCCGACATGTCCATTCAAATCTCCTCCAACAAACAGAAACTCTTCCTTTGGGATGTTCTTAAGGAGATTGTGGAAATCTACCTATGGAAGCTAGTGGTGAACCTTAACAAGTCCAAAATTATGATTTTCAAGGAAGGTGGATGCCGAAATTGTTCCAACAAAAAATGGCGCTTTGATGAAGAATCAATCGAAATTGTTAAGGACTATAAGTATCTCGGGGTTTACATAACTAAAAATATGAGCATGGAACGACATCTCAAGGAAAAGTGAATAAAATCTAAAACTGCCATCAATGTAGCTTGGAAAAATTGTTTCAACGCCAAATATATTAATCATAGCAGCAATTGAAGCTGTATCTGAGTCGATCCTGTTATATGCGGCGCAAGTATGGGGTGGAAGGCAGTACGAAACGGTGGAGAAGCTACTAAGATTTTATATGAAAAGAATATTCCGCCTTCCGCCGAATACACCTAACTACATGCTTATGCTCGAAACAGAGTAACCGCCTTTATTTATTAAGACATTCAAGCTACAGGTATGTAGATTATGTATTAAAAGCTCTAAACATGCCAGCTCATCGTTTCTCAAGAAAAGCAGTTCTGAATGCTGTGCAAACAAAAACTGGTTGGTACAGGGAATGGCTGGATCGGGCTGATGAATGTGGGATCGAACTGAGAGAGGACAAAATGAGAAACTGGGACACTAAATTGTACGAGCTCATTATAAAGTTAGACGAGCAGGCTAGAACGAGATATCCTGAAGAGGCAGCTGGATCAGTACATAGGACAATCTACAGTAAACTCAATTATAACTTGCAGAATAACAATTCTTTTCATGATAATTACAAGATAGAAGAAATTACGATGAATTAGAATTATGCGAACCCCACAGGCGGATCAGTAGAAATGCGGTGAAGTGGGAGGGTTGTGATCCCTTATTTTCGGATCATAACCTCGCTGAAAACGAAGAAGAAGAAGAAACTACGATGGTACTGAGACTGCGTGGTGAACTCCTGAACCTGAACTACGTACCCCACAGGGAGAACTTACCTATTTTATGCAACATGTGTAACTTAGTGGAGAGAAAAGATGTATTCCATTTAATGGGAATATGCCCAATCCTATGAGAAACAAAAAGGCATGTATTTGGATATGACGCCTTGACGGAGATGCAAGTGGAAAGTATCGACAGAAAAATATAAATGAAAACTTTTAACAAACTGTTCCTGTTATTTTTGTAGTTTACTATGGAAGCTGAAATCACTATTTTATTTTTATTGTGAATATGAATAAATCAAGCAGACAGACGGCAAAGCCATGCTAAAAAACAAAAGATATGGCACATCAGTAAACAGAAAAATTAATCGATCTAGTAAAAAGGAACAATATTCTATGCGAATTGAGTAATCCTCACTATAAAAATATAACAAAAAAAGGCCAAGGTGTAAAAAACCAAATTTCGAAGCATTTGGATTACCAACAACAAACACCGGTGCAGCGCTTCACCATTATCATCACCATTTAACAGCGCTGTGACGTATAGCTTCTGGCTGGTCAAACGGTAGTGCATGTGATCATATGAAAACACAAGCGTTTTCACTCAGCTGAGGCCTACCAACTCTTACTCTCAACCTCCACGCGGTGACAGCCGGGTGCCTAGTACCTTAATCCAAGAAGTGGATAACCAACCCCGTTTGGCGGATTCTTGGTGGCAGCAGAGGAGAGAGGGGGTGGAAGAGTGCTTTTCAACTAGAGCACTTATTAGGCGGCAGCGGACGAATTCCCTAGACGGAGTCAACGATGGCGTCTATAGTTCCAGTTAAGTTGAACTTAGTGAATACCTTGCGCGAGCTGCTTCGACGTATTCGGATCAGAGGTCGGTAAGGAATTTCCAATGTTGGTCAGGACATTGGAATAGAGATAGTGGCGGAGGAGCCCTTAGTGGGTCAACGGCAGCGCTCATACTCCCGTAGTGGACTACTGGCACCGGTGTACCCGGCCCCTCGTCCTAGGGGAATAATTAAGGAACTGGCCCTCCAGGTTGGGGGTTGTGCCGTCGGGGTAACTTCCCTACTACGTAAAAAACCTATGGTTCCGAAACAACCAAAAGCCTCGGATAAGGATGACTCAACTAATGACGACCCCAGCAAACGAAATACGGACAACGACCTTCGGATCTGTACGTGGAATATTCTGTCCCTTTAGAGACCACGTGCAGCCGAACAACTAGCAGAGGCCCTATACTGCTATAAAGCAGATATTACCGCCATCCAGGAAGTGGGATGGGATGGGCTGGGCAAAAAGGGGATGAAAAACTGTGACATCTACTACGGTGATTGCTACAGAGGCAACAGGCAACACTTATTCGGATGCGGATTTGTCATACGCGGCAGACTTAGGCAAGAAGTCTTAAGCTTCCGACACGTTAGCGAGCGTATTATGACTATCCGAATTAAGGCTAAATTCGTTAACATAAGCCTAATATGTGTTCATTCCCCCACGGAAGAAAAGGACCCTGCCACCAAAGAGTGTTTCTGCGAGCTCCTCGACAAAACATACAAGCAATATCCTAAATACGATGTTAAAATCGTATTGGGCGATTTTAACGTCAAAATAGGAAAGGAGGACGTCTTTGGTTGGGCAGTCGGTAAGCATAGCCTACACGACACCACGTCTGATAATGGACTAAGGCTAATTGATTTCGCTGTGGAGCGAAATGTCACCATAGCAAGCACATGGTTTCCTCATCTCGATATTCATAAGCAGACATGGCGGTCCAATGATCTGACTGAATGTAACGATCAACCAAATTGATCATATTGCGATCGATGCAAGGCATGCCTCCAGTATTCTGGATACCCGGACCTTCCGAGCGGCCAACATAGACTCGGATCATTACCCTGTTGTAGCCAAGGTACGAATGCGGATATCCCAATCTGAGCAACAAAGAAGAATCACTGTGAGAAAATTTAACGTCGAAAAGCTAAAATCGCAAGAGACCACCAGACTGTTCGCTGAACGCGTATCCCGAAATCTCTCAATCACCCCTATGCCGCCAGCATCAAGTGCCGAAGACCAGTGGCAACGCTGCCAACATGCCATCAGAAATGCCGCGACTGATGTGCTGGGTCTCGCTCGCCCACCACCGCGAAACCCCTGGTTTGACGAAGAATGCCGGCGAGTGCATGCAACAAAACAAGAAGCATACAAAGCGGCGCTGCAAAGGAAGACGAGAGCTGCTCGTGAGCTCTACGAACAAAAGAGACGGAAAGAACATCGGCTTCTCCAAAAGATAAAGAAAGAGCATGAGAAGCGCGCGTTTGAGAATATCGAGAGTTTATACTCCAGGAACAATGTACGGAAATTTTACCAAAAGGTAAAAAGAACGTGTCAGAGAAGTAATACCCGTACAGAAACCTGTAGAGATGCAAATGGAAACCTCGTAGTAGAATCACAGTCGGTGCTGAGAATATGGAAAAACTACTTCTGCAGACTGTATAACGGCGACAAAGACCAACATCCCGCTGTCAGACAGAATGAACCATTCAACATAGACGTGGATAGTCAAAATTTCCGTCCACCTGACCAAAACGAAGTGAGGATAGCAAAATCCAAGCTAAAATCGAACAAGGCTGCTGGATCTGACGGCTTACCGGCCGAACTTTTCAAGGCAGCTGGTGATGAATTAGTAGAGTGCATACACCAACTCATCTCTAAGATTTGCTCGGATGAGTGTATGCCTGCTGAATGGAATCTCAGCATCGTTTGCCCGATTATAGCCAATTATAGAGGCATCAGTCTCCTCAACATCGCATACAAGATCTTTTCTGCGATATTGTGTGAACGCCTGAAACCTTTTATGAACAGCCTGATTGGACCCTTTCAGGCCAGGAAAGTCCACCATCGATCAAATCTTCACACTTCGGCAGATCCTGGAGAAAACCCAAGAATTCCAAATCGATACTCACCACCTCTTTATCGATTTCAAGGCCGCCTATGACAGCATCTATAGAAAAGAGTTTTATAGAGCCATGTCTAGTTTTGACATCCCTGCCAAGCTTGTCCGTCTGTGCAGGCTGACGGTGGAGAACGCTCGCTGCTCCATCAAGGTCGGTAATGACCTCACCGAGACCTTTGATGTCAAAAAAGGCTTTAGGCAAGGTGACGCGCTGTCATGTGACTTCTTCAATATTGTACTTGAACGGATTGTGCGGAACTCACAAGCCAACACCGGAGGCACGACCTATTACAAGTCTGTACAACTGCTTGCATACGCCGACGATATAGACATTATCGGAAGAACTCAGCGGGCTGTCACCGGTGCGTTGCAAGCATTAAGGCGGAAGCGGCCAAAATGGGTTTAGTGATAAACGAGGGCAAAACCAAGTATATGCTGTCAACAAGAAGGGAAAACCAACACCGACGAATTGGACAGAACGTCACCGTAGGCATCTATAAGTTCGAGGTAGTAAGGATCTTTGTCTACCTTGGCTCTGCTATAAACTCTGAGAACGACATCAACGCAGAAATCAATCGAAGAATAACTCTTGACAATCGCTGTTTTTTTTGGGCTTATAAGGCAATTCAACAGTAAAGCCCTATTTCGAACAACTAAGGAGACTCTGTATAAGACCTTGATCATCCCAGTCCCGCTTTACGGCGCTGACGGGTTTTGGAGGAGAAGATTCAATCACGAACTATACGAGCTGTACTGCGACATCGATCTAGTCAAAAAACTGCGTATTGGACTTCTGAGATGGCTAGGACATGTAGAGCGAATGGACACCAACGCTCTGGCCCGCAGAGTCTTTGAATCTAACCCCGAGGGACGACGCAGTAGAGGGAATCATCGCCATAGGTGGCGCGCACAACTTCAGAGGGACCTCGACCAACTTGGAGTGCGCAACTTGAGGCAACTGGCTAAAGACCGAGCTAAATGGAGAGGCTTGTTGGTTGAGGTCCAGGTTCACCCCGAACTGTAGCGCCACCTAAGTAAGTAAGTAAGACGTATAGCTTCAGCTTCACCACTGTGTTCGGCCAGTAAAGAGCAACAAGACTCCGGGAATGGATAAAATCCCAAACTTAGTGCTAAAATGAGCCATTAAAGCAAGACCAGAGATCTTCACGCTTACCACTACGGTTGAAAAGGCAATGTTTTGTCCTCATCGCAAAAGGAAATAAACCACCTGAGCAACCATTGTCGTACAGGCCGTTGTGCATGCTTGACACACTGGATAAAGTGTTACAGAAAATAATACACACAAAGCTAGAGCCATATACGGAAGGAGACTCGGCTCTCTCTGCTTGGCAGTACGGCTTTAGAAAGAAACGAAGCAGCAAAGGGGCGATAAGGGCAGTATGTGACATTGTACCCGAGGCTATTACTGGACAAATACGGCTAGGACAGAGCAAGCGGTATTGCGCCATCGTAACTCTTGACGTCAGAAATGCATTCAACGCAGCTGGAGCTGTATAGTTAGAGCGCCAAGCAACCTGTATATACCTAACTACCTGCTGAGAATAAAAGGCAACTACTTCAGTGAGAGAATCCTTCATTACGACTCGGAAGAGGGGTCTAAGACGTACACAATTACAGAAAGAGCCCCTAATGGTCAGTGCTAGGCACAGCCTTGTGGAATATAATGTAATATATAATGGCATACTAAGAACGCCTTGGCCGAGCGAAGTAGAAATTATCGCCTACGCTGATGACATTACAGTAATTGTCGTAGCAAAAACGTTAGAACCAGTGTCCGAAAACTGCAACCAAACAATAAGGAACTTGAGGGCATGGCTACAGGCATCAGGTCTGGAACTGCCAGATCACAAGACAGAAGCAGTGCTAATAAGTAGACGAGCAAAGGTAGAACACCTTACTATACAAGTCGGTGAGCAAAACCATCGCATCGTGTCCGCACATCAAGTACCTGGGAGTGCTGGACCGCATGCTAAACTTCAAAGAGCACCTTATGTACACAGGCGAGAGAGCCCCCATAGCAGTAATAGGCACTGTCAAGATTAATGCCGAACGTTGGAGAACCCAGGCAGCCAATTTATCGTATCGTTCTATAATTTGTACGAATTTGACGTGTTGTGCTTTGAGCTGCATGTGATTTTGATTTTCGTTGTAAATTCCGTGTAATATTAATTGTATCTCTGGTACATGGTATTATCTAGTGTGTTGTGTCTATACTGAACATGTTTTGAAGTGCTATAATTATTATTTTTAATTCATATTTTAGTGATTTTTATAATATTTTTTTTCCTCTTCGTTTTTTGAGATCTCGTTTTGAGTGGTTTTCACTGAGTGAGTTAATCTGTGTTTGCTGTTTTATCTTGTCTTGTCTGCTATTATAGTTTAGAATTTACACCTTATACCCGGGTAGCACTTTACATAAAGTTTTGCTATAAATCTGACTTGTGTTTAAGTGGCAGTGCGTGTCAAGTCTACCGCTTATCATACTCAGTTCTGCCTCCTAGGTTTACTTCCTACCCGCGGCTAACAATTCGTTTTTTTTATTTATTTATTTATTTTTTTCTTTTGCAAGCGCATTAAACCAATTTTATTTTTTTCTACTCACCATGTCCCGCTGTTGTGCTGACAAATGTACTGAACGTAAGGCCACAGCTCCCCTACTGACGTGTTTTGGCCTTTGCAATAAATTCAATTTCAATTCAATTCAATTTCAATTTATTTCTTTATCAATTTATAACATTTAGAATAGTCTACAATAGCAATGGTTAATATTAATATGAGTAAATTAATAAAGAATCTGCAATCTATAGTTCAGAAGGAACAAGAGGCAAAAGCAGCAGGCAAAGCATAAGAAAATAATATACAAAAAAATTTTAGAATGTAGTGTGATGGGGCCACGACAAGATTTATATATATAAATACATTTATTTTTTCCTTTTGCTATTTAAATACCAGCATAGATATAAATTTAAATATCGTGTTCGAAGTTCTGCAACGCGTTTGAGCTGCCTCCAACTCATTCCTAAAGAGCTCGATTCCTCCTCAACCGTTCTGCGCCACGTTTGCCTAGGGCGTCCCACTATTCTGCCTGCTTGGGTGAGCGGATTCCACTGCATGGTGTATTTCGCAATGGAGTTGTCTTCGCGCCGTAGGGTGTGTCCAATCCATTGCCACTTTCTTTTTCGTATAGTAATGCTTATAGGTTCTTGGCCCGTTCTCAGATAAAGTTGTTCGTTGGAGATGTGGTTCGGCCAAAAAATCCTTAAGATGATTCTTAAGCATTTGTTTACAAAGACTTGCAGCTTGCGTGTGTCAATGGTGTCCACCTTCCAAGTACTGCACCCATAAAGCAGCACTGATTCTACGTTGGAGCGGAACAGTCGTAGCTTGGTTCTTAAGCTAATAACATTGGTTCTCCAGATTTTGCATAGCATTCCGAACGCAGCTTTAGCCTTCCCGATTCTGCTGCACACATCGTGTTCGGTGCCACCGCGATTAGCCGAGACGACACTTCCTAAATATAGAAAGTTATCAACTTTCTCGACATCCTGTCCGGCAATGCTAAGCGCAGGTATTAAAAGTGCTCAGGGCTTTTGTTTTGGCTGTGTTTATTTTTAGCCCCAAATCTAATCTAATCTAAATGTTCTTTAATTCCTTCTAGAATTATTTGAGTTATTATTTTAGCCACGGCTGGAAGAATGCATATACCTCTCCAGTTACCGCAATCCATCAAGTTTCCCTTCTTTGGAAGTTTAATGGTCATCCTCCTTTTCCACTCCTTTGGAAATTGTTCGCTATCCCAAGCTCTCCGTATTAGGGGATGCAGCAAATCTGCCGATGTATTGGCGCCGCTTGAAATAGCTTGGCAGGGATGCCATCAATACCCACCGCCTTGTTCTTCTTGAGGGCCTTGATTGCTGTTATTATCTCAGTTTTACTGGAAAGTGCGGTGCGAATTCGGGAATTTGTTGCTTCGAACTGCTCATTCGAATTTGAGATCATACCGCCATCGTCTATGTGATTTAGCATTGTAGCAAAATGTTCTCTCCATCTAGTGAGCTAATCCTCATCCGAAATCAGAAGGTTACCGTCTAGACTCTTCACTGGATAATGTTTGGAGTTTCGACCACCGATGAGCTCCTTAGTGATGCTATAAACAGTCCTACTGTCGCACTTACTCGCTGCTTCTTCAGCCCTTGAGGCCAGTGAGTTGACATATTGACGTTTGTCACGTCTCACACTACGCTGCACTTCTTTCTTCTCCGCACGGTATTGGGTTTCAAGCTCGGTTCTATCTACTGCTGATGCCGCTGCTATCCGAGCCTTGATTGCTGTACGCTCATCGATCCGTCTCCAGGTGTCTGTAGAAAGCCATGTGCGGTGGTGTTTCTGCTTTTTACCGACATACGTGCGTGCCCCAGTCGCAAAAGCATTTTTCACAGCACTCCAGTGGTCATCCATGTTCTCTATGCTGATTGCTTCTGCTTCTAAGGCAAGATGGTCCCTGAACTGTTGACGCACTTGGGGAACCTTGAGCCTGTCGATATTAAACCTGGTGATGTTAAGTAGATTTGAGCGGTTGCTGTTGACGGATGCAGAACGAAAGCGTAAATGAGCTACCATAAGATGGTGATCTCGTTCTAGTCCGACGTCAGCTCCACGTCTGTTTCGGACGTCCAGGAGACAATTTCTAAAGCGGCAACTGATTGCAATGTGGTTGATCTGGTTGGATGTTCGTTGCCTATCAGTAGAGACCCAACTGATTTTGTGGCAGGTGTTATGCTTAAACAGCGTACCTCCGATGACTAGGTGGTTGGTATTGCAGAAGTCCACAAACCGTTATCATTACGGTCTCCCACGCCGTGAACTCCCATCACGTGCTTAAGCATGGTGTTGTCGCTACCCACCTTGGCATTGAAATCTCCCATCACCATTACGATGTCCCCATTAGGCGTTTGGTTGTAGGCGGCGCCTAAGTGGCTATAAAAATCATCCTTTTCATCCTCAGTCGCGTCTAGAGTCGGAGCATAACACTGTATGATGGTAATTTTCCTAACTCTACTCTGGAACCTAGCCGTCAATATCCGGTCACTATGGGGTTTCCAGGATATGAGGCTACTACGTGCTGCTGGAGTTAGCATGAGTCCTACGCCAGAACTCCGTGCACTTCCAGCTGGTTTACCAGAGTAGAACATGACAGTGTTTTTTGTTGGAGAGATGAATTCCCCAGCATCGAACCATCTTATCTCGCTCAACCCTAAGATGTCGATTTTATACCGTGCGAATTCGCGTTCTAATTGGAGGAATCTGGCGTTATAAGGCCCTTCCTTGAGTGAGTCCAGGAGGGTCTTAACGTTTCAGAATCCGATCGTTGTCCATGTTCGATAGCCAAATTTCGTCATCAAATTATCCGTCCGTATCCGAGGCGTTGGTTTGCGTTTCGGAGCAAGATTTGTTTTTACGGTTGCGGCTCGCTGGGCCACAGACCAACCGACACTTATCCTGTTTTTTGGCGCAGGAAGCTCGCCATTCGTCCTCTCCCGTTAGCAATTTCCGAAGAAATGCCCAGATGGCACCACGAGGAGGTGGGAGTAGGGCTTACTAACAGAGCTGCTAGGTTTTAGCCTGCAGTGGCTCTTTCTCGTTACTTAGCGGACCAACACCTATCGGCAGATGCTGCCCCTATGAGGCCTTTGTTAGTCGTTTGCCATCCAAAATACTATAGGGAAGGCTATTAAACAGTCTCGGAACAATTGACGTAAAAAAATTTAAAAAAATTTGCAAATTGTGATGAGGTGCTAAAGCAGGATTTTGATTGCTTACTCTAAGGCTATAACTAGAAGAGCACCTGTTCAATAGATAGCCCGATCTGGCGAAAAATATTGGCAAAACTTTGTAAAAATATAAGTGTTTTAGAGGTAGAACTTTAAGGTTTCGGAAAAGTATTAAATTATTATATCTGCGATTTTTACTACAAATGAGACGTATAACGTGTTTCTGAGAAATCAGAAGCGGGTGGATTTTATTGTTGTGTGTACCACCCCATGAAACTATGCCATATGCAAGCTTAGAATGCACTACACCGTAAAAAATACACTTAAGAAGAATTCGTGAGCAATACGATTTTAAAAGGTACATTCGCCTTGTGGCAGCCATAAGATACTTCTTTAGTGCATCGGTATGAGCAGACCAACTCATCTTCCAGTCAAGCAAGACTCCAAGATATTTAAACGACTTGACACTTTCAATACTAAAACATTTATCAGAGCATGTGCGTGAGTCAAAGAATGTCTACGAGGTATCTTCCGAATTGCAAATACACTTACTGTGCTTATATTTGTTGCAGTTAGCACAATGAAAAAAGAAAGGTCCATAGTCAACTTCCTTACCACAAACATTAAAAAACATAATTTTAGTTTTGTCACTAATAACCATTTTATGCATTTGAAACCAATGACTTAAGACCTCCAGGTCATGACTTATGTCAGCAGAAAGATTAAGAACAGAGTCACTCTGAAACGCACATGCCATATCATCAGCGAACGCATTAACTTTGCTTCGATATTTTCGTGAATAAAGCGAATTAATGAAAATTAAAAAAAGTATCGGACCAAGCACATAACCTTGGGGAACTCCTATAGAGATCATGCTTTTGGAACTGAGTTGTCCATTAACTTCAACCCTTTGCCCTCTGCCAAATAAATATGAACAGAACCAATTATGCATTACTCCCCTAAAACCACATTTTGATGATCGACGGTATCAAAAGCTTTTGTAATGTCGATAAATAGAGCTGCAGTTAAATTTCTGCTATTAAAACTATTATAAATATTTGAACAGAAATTTAAGAGGGCTCCTTCAGTTGAAAAACCAGTACGAAAACCAAATTGAGAGTCACTAAAAAAATTGATTTTCTCTAAATATTTGATCATTCTGTTCTTTATAGCTTTTTCAAATATCTTAGAAAATACTGAAAGTAAAGAGATTGACCTATAATTATTTAATGAAGTTTTGTCACCTTTCTTAAATAAATGTAACACTTCGGCTTGTTTTAAGTCGTCTGGGAACACACCATTAAAAATGCTCTTGTTATAAATATGACATAAAATGTCACAAATGTTCAAAGCTATTTTCTTCGCGAAGTTGTTAGAAAAGCACCGAGTAGTTTCAGAATTAGAGTTTTTGAGTGAGGTAATAATTTTGTACAGTTCATAAGAGGTAATTGGATCAAAAAAGAAGCTCTGAGGGGATGACACTTCATGAGCTAAACATTCGCATTTATTAAAAACAGAACAACTAACAACAATCTTTTCACACCAAGTGTGTTGGCCTCACGGACTTGGTCTTAGACAAAGTAAATGCAACACTTGGATTACACTTTTACTGCTCTGAATGTCGACTGGTATCATTGTCTAGTTTGTCATTTAAACTTGTCGCTATGAAACGCGAATTCTTAGATCTCTTAGCGAATTTCGCTGTTATGGCAGACCGATTTGAGAAAGTAAATGGTCTTTTTGCATCGTTTTCCCAATATCCATTAATGTGCAGCGTATCAACATCCACCGATCTTCCGACCTCTCGTTCCGAATTAATTACTGAAGAGTTAATAAGTAACGAGCCGATACCACCCTCAGGTGATTTAAACCAACCTACTGCACCTAAGAGAAAGCGTTCGCAATCCTCTAGTCCGAGCAAGTTTTTACCTAAAAAGTGTTTGGCTAAGAAAAATGTGACGGACAAAATCGAGTGTAGAATAACAGCACCAAGTATTTCATCCAATACTGAACTTTCTACCGATCTCTCCACCACCAGCGCGAATTTTGGAACAATTATACCCAATGTTGATATTCCAACCTCCAGCATAACGAATACTACTCATATAGCCACAATTAAAAATCGTCTGTCAGCCTTGTCTAAACCGAAGGAAATCTTCGTTTCTAGATTACTTCCTGCCACGTCCTGTGAGGACATACTTAGTAATTTAAAGGACTTTTCTGTTGACGTGACTAAAATTAAATGTCAAAAAATTAATAAAAAGAGTAGTCCTTTCGCTTCGTTTAAGCTTACGACTGAGTTATGTCTCTTTGAAAAACTATTGAACAAAGAGATGTGGCCTCAGGATGTGTCAGGATCTCATGCATCGATCCATGATGTGATTGCACTGACGGAAACTTGGCTCAATTTTACCTTTTTAAACACAGAATTATTCTCCACAGACTTTGAGGTATATCGTAAAGATAGATACTTAGATATTGAGCATCTAAGGGGTGGTGGAGTCCTAATTGCTGTTCGAAATTCTTTGCAAAGTTGTATCTTTCCAATTCCTAATACAGATTCGCTAGACGTTATCTGTGTGAAATTAAATCTGGGATATAAGTTCGTTATAATTATTAACATTTATATTCCTTCTGAAAGCTCTATCGAGGTATATAAGCATGCTACTGATGCCATAAATTATGTATCGGAAAATTGTAATCCTCTCGACGACATTTTATTGGTGGGTGATTTTAATCTACCCAACTAAAAGTGGACCCTTTCTGATGACGAACTTAGTTTTGTGGTAGCTCATGCGTCTTTACCTCAAGAAACAATTTTGGTGGACAATGTGATGTCTTGTGGATTACTGCAACTAAGCAGTATAAAAAATTTTCTTGACAGACAACTTGACCTGGTTTCTTATACAAATTCGAGCAGTTGTATTGTGGAACCTAGTTCCACCACGATGAGTACTATTGACGCGTATCATCCTCCGCTTCACGTTATTCTTTCTCATGACGACGTGGTTCATGATACTTTTCAAAATCTTACTCTTGAATTTGATTTTAAGAAATCAGACTTTAATTTACTGAACGAACTAATATCTAGCATTGATTTTGTAGGAATCTTCAACAGCAATAGTAATATTCAACAAATGACTGAAAATTTGTACATACGTATACAACCTTAATCAAAAAGTTCCCGGAATTTATTCAAAAAATTAAAAATACAAGTTTATTCATCTAAATCTATATTGTCACCTTCAAAGTAATCCCCATCGACTGCAACACACTTATGACAGCGCTTGATCCGATCTTTGAAACATTTTTTATATTCGGTTTTCGGTTTGTCCATCAGTGCTTCCTGCGATTTTTCCATTACTCCTCTCGGCTGCTGAAACGCGTTCCCCGTAATGGTTTTTTAACTCGATTGAACAGAAAGAAGTCACAGGGAGCCAAATCAGGTGAAGTCGGTGGCTGTTGGATGGTATTTGTTGCATTTCTCGTCAAAAAATCATGTCTTTTGCGACGTCAACACGGCCTCTTTTTTGCATGAAATTGAGGTCTTTTGGCACCAACTTTGCTGCTACACGACGGAAACCCAAATCATTAACCAAAATGTCTTGGAAGGATCCATAGGCAATGTTCAAGTCCCCCGCTATCTCTCTGATGGTTAATTTGCGGTTATTGACCAACATTTCTTTTACTTTATCAATTTTTTCGTCGGTTTTCGATGTCGATTGTCTGCCACTGCGTTCATCATCTTCGATTGACTCACGCCCACTTTTGAACCGCTCGTGCCACTGGTAAACGACCGTTTTCTTTAGAGAATCGTTGCCGAAACACTTTTCCAACATTTCCAACGTTCGCGCACCATTAAATCCGTTTTTTACGCAAAATTTAATACAAGTTCGTTGTTGCAAATTTAAATCCATTTCTAAAATTGTAAAAAATCGCCAACACACACAGAGATAGATGTACTCTTGGCTACGTAACTTTTGCAAATGTCAAGCTATGACGCTAAGATTTAGAGGGAATATCAACAACAGATGTACCAACTTAACAAAGTAAACAAAACTCAAATCGGAACGATGGGAGCGCCACACGGTTTTTGTTCCCGGAACTTTTTGATCAAGTGGTATTTGATTGTTTTATCTCGTCCGTACCTGTAAGAAACACACGTAAGGATATGTCTACAACTGCACCTTGGTACAATAACCAATTACGGAGTCTACGTAATAAATGAAATAAAGCGTGGAAAAATTATTTAACGACAAACAGAACAAGCGATTATAACCAGTTCGCTATCCTCTATAGAGACTTTCAAATCTTATCGAAAAATATATTAGTTACATTAATAAAATGCGTGGCTCACTTCTTTACGATCCCAAAGTTTTCTGGAAATTTATAAGCAGTAAGAAAAAACGGATGGTTATCCTGCCAATATGTCTTACTTAAGCGAATCAAGCAGCAGCCCTCTTGTAATCTGCAATATGTTCTCTTCATTCTTTGGTCTATCTTTCTGTTCCGACAACTATTCACCTACCCCAAATAATTTTGCCCACCTTGAAGGTTTCTCTAGCAGCTCAATGGGCCAGATTTCAATAATTGATGAAGATTTGAGAGAGCATTTAGCTTTACTTAGCAACGATACTACCTGTGGCCCTGATGGAATTCCTCCGATTGTGCTAAAATATTACTGCAATACTTTGGCAACACCCTTAGCCGAGGAGAAAGGGGCTTTGTCCAACCAGCAATTCGGATTCCGAAAGTCTCGCTCAATTGACAATTGACGCCATTAAAGCTGTAGTTAATATAGCAGCGGAAGCAATCGAAGGTGAAAGATGGCGATACGGCACCAAGGAATACTGCGCAGTAGTGACGCTAGATGTCAAAAACGCGTTTAATTCGGCAGACTGGCCCACTATAAGAAGATCTCTTGCTAGGATGGATACACCATCTTACTTGCTGCAGATAATGGCGAGCTACTTTACCAACAGGAAACTGAGGTATGATACCGACGAAGGAGTGAAGTACTACGATGTTACAGCTGGGGTCCCGCAAGGATCGGTGTTGGGCCCATTACTATGGAACATAATGTACGACGGAGTTTTACGACTACCACTGCCACCTAAAGTGAATATAATTGGATTTGCTGACGACATCGCTGTTGTTACAGTAGCAAAACAAATCAGTGAAGTAGAATCAGCTACAAATGTGACAATCAGTCAAATCAAAAGCTGGCTAGGATCCGCCGGTTTAGAATTAGCTGACCACAAAACTGAAGCTGTTCTAATATCCAGTCGGAAATCTGTGGAATATATGGATGTACAGGTTGTAACCCAAATCATCAGATCCAAAGAAGCAATCAAATACTTAGGAGTAATGCTCGACAATAGACTGCGGTTTAAACAGCATGTTGATTATTCGAGCAAAAAAGCGTCACGACTTCAGGCAGCACTCTCAAGGATAATGCCCAACATTGGAGGATCTGGATACGCTAGGAGGATCCTACTATCCAGAGTTATCAGCTCAGTCCTTCTTTATGCCGCTCCGGTTTGGGCGGGGGCTCTCGCGACCAAAGAAACAAGGAGGAAACTTACATCAGCCTACAGACTCTGCGCTATAAGGACCATCAGTGGTTTTAGAACTATCTCTGACGAAGCAGCCTTTGTCATAGCAGGAATGGTTCCTATCGACATCCTCGCGAACGAGATGCAGAGAATCTACAATTGGAGAGGCTCAAGCCATCAAGAGGCTAGCGAAAGAAGAAGGGTTATAGAAGAAGAAAAAGCAGCTTCAAGAGCTGTGTGGCAAGATCGATGGGATAATTTGGTTAAAGGCAGATGGACCTATAAATTAATCCCCACCATCGACATTTGGATAAACCGAGCACATGGGAACTGCACCTACCACCTCACGCAGTTCCTGTCTGGCCATGGAGGTTATTGCAAATATCTTTACCGGTATGGACACGATATTTCTCCTTTGTGTCCAAAATGTCCAGACCAGGAGGGAGATACGAAGCATGCAGTCTTCTACTGTAGGCGATTTGAAAACTGGAGAAACGAACTTCCCAGTCCCCCATTCCTCATAGATCATATGGTACAATCTGAGGAAAAATGGATGGAAATTTGCGCGTTTATTACGCACGTGCAAATGCAGCTTCGAATTCGAAAAAAAAAAAAAAACCCTTAGCCGTGCTATTTTGGGCATCATTAAAGCAGAGCATTTTTCCTAAAATTTGGAAAAACTCTTTTATTATTCCAATACACAAAAAGGGAAATCGAGGTGAAATTTCTAATTATAGATCTATTGCCAAGCTATCGTGTGTGCCAAAACTGTTCGAGGCTATAGTTTGTAAGGGTTTTTATTTTGCTTTTTTTTTTTTTTCCGAGGGTAGGTGAAAATCTTCAACAAGACACTATGAGGATCGACAGCGCGTGCTCATAGTAGTGTGGGATTCTTACCCACTAAAAAACCTCCCTTCAAAACAGACTTGTTTTTATTTTTTTACTACAACTAAGTATTCGACTTATCAAGTAGTTTTCGTTTCGCGAAATAATGACGTTTTGCAGGTAGCTTCCCATTAGAAGTTCCTGCCAGCTCCGCAGTTTAGACGCGGTTACTTAACGCGCTAAGTCTAAAGGTTTGATTCTTTGTAGACGGCGAAGTAAATTTCTTTCATCCAAAACTTGGAGGACTGTTATATTAGCGTGACTTTCTAGTCGACTTTTATGCTTTCTCGCGTAGTTTTTGATTTCGTCTTCGATTGTTTTAATGCCAAGATCTCTGTGGATATCGCTATTTCGGCTATACCATGGCGCATTAACAATACCCCTTAGCACTTTGTTCTCAAAAGTTTGTAAAATTTTAATGTTACTTATTTTGGTACAACCCCAGAGTTGTATACCATACGTCCATACGGGCTTTAGCACCTGCTTATATAAAAGCAGTTTGTTATATATATTAAGCTTGGAATATTTTCCAAGTAACCAATACATTTCTCTATATTTATTATCTAATTCTGTGCGTTTTTTCTTTACGTGCGTTTTCCATTTCAGCTTTGTATCAAGTGTCATTCCAAGATACTTAGCCTCGTTTGCAAACGGGATTTGAACCGAGTTCGAATAGATCGGCAAGTTATTTATTTTCCTATAAGTAAAATTTACATGAACAGATTTGGTCTCGTTGAGTGCGATTCGCCAAATCTTTGTCCATTCATTTACTCTATCCAAAGCTTCTTGCAGTTTTTCTGTAGTATCTTCGACCGTTTTACCTACTGTCAAGATAGCAGTGTCGTCGGCAAATGTAGCTAGCTCTACTTGCGGTATATCACGGGTGTATAATAGATATAAGACTGGACCAAGAACGCTTCCTTGCGGCACCCCAGCCATTATTTCCTTAAAATCTGAATATTCGTTTCCACATTTGACGCGGAATAGCCTATTCGTAAGGTAGTTCTTCAAAATATTATATAAGTGCTCTGGCAGAACTTGTCGTAATTTAAACTTTAAGCCTTCGTGCCAGACCTTGTCAAAGGCTTGAGAAACGTCAAGGAATACGCTTGAACAAATCTTTTCTTCTTCAAGTGATTTTTCGATTACATGTATTATTCGATGTACTTGTTCAACTGTAGAATGCTTACTTCTGAATCCGAATTGATGATCCGGGATGAGATGCCCTTCTTCTATTACCGGCTGTATTCGCCTAACCAATATTCTCTCGAACACTTTGGATATAATTGGAAGAAGCGAAATCGGTCTATAAGACGTTTTTTCATTCGGCGGTTTTCCAGGCTTAAGGACCATTATAACTTCGGCGACTTTCCATTGACTTT
The DNA here is from genome assembly GCA_945910035.1 of Brachypalpus laphriformis. Taxonomy (NCBI): domain Eukaryota; kingdom Metazoa; phylum Arthropoda; class Insecta; order Diptera; family Syrphidae; genus Brachypalpus; species Brachypalpus laphriformis. The sequence continues at coordinate 259,805,670 of OX246753.1, read as the reverse complement.
GAACATATTGTAGTCTAATCGCGGCGTTTATAATGAACAGAAGCTTAATTAGAGCTTTTCTTGGTAGTGCTTTAAGAACCTCTCCCGTGATTAGATCGTATCCAGGAGCTTTCTTAGGTTTAAGTTTCTTTATTTCTTCCTTAAGTTCGGTAAGTGCTGCATTTCTTATTACGCTATTGTCTATATACGACGTATTTGTATTTTCAATAAGAGCTTGTCCATCAAACGGTTTGAAAGTTTCTTCCAGGTGGGCGGCAAAAACTTGCGCTTTCTCTTTATCATGCCTGGCCCATTCGTCTTGATTTTTCCTAATTGGCGCGGCTTGAATTTGAGGTTTTTTAATACCCTTTATAGCCTTCCAAAGCGAATAGTTAGAATCTTTTTCTGCCGTTAAGCTTTCTAGGTAAGTTTGTATTTGATTATTCTTAAGGTCTTTAATAGATCTTTTTAGTGAGTTGCACAAGCGGTTAAGATGTGCTTTATGTTGCGGAGCCCGAGTTTGTTGCCATCTTTTACGCGCTTTTCTCTTCTCCTTAATCATCTCTTTTATTTCCTGCGGATAAGTTTGAATGTAACTGGCCGGGGTTCTCTTTGGTTTGGGAGTATTCTTTCACGCGGCATCCTGTAAGATTTCGACGAAGCGATCTACTTCAACTTCAAGTTCATAGGGCGTTTTAAGTGATACGCTCAGCTCAATATTTGCTTCAATATCTTTTTTAAAGCCATCCCAATTAGTTTTCGCGCCGGTTAATCTGGCCGGTCCTACTTTTTTAATCAGAGCTTCGCTTATCGTCATAATGATTGGAGAATGATCAGAGGAGAGATCAAAGCTTTCTTCAACTTTTATACTTTTTTTTGCTTGTAAACCATTTCTTTCAAGCAAGCAGCATGTGTTCATGAATAGAAGATCCACTGTTACCAACCTGTTGGAATTTACTTCTTTTGCAAACAAAGTTGCCGAAGAGGGTGGTCAGGTCGACTGTATTTATACAGATTTTAGCAAGGCCTTTGACAAACTTTCTCACAGCGTAATTCGGTTTAAAATTACCTCTTTGGGCTTTCCAAATTACTTCGTTCGATGGATATGTTCTTACCTTGAAGAACGAACTAACTTACCAAGTTTTATTTCGGAGAATAACATCCGATACAATCCTCGCTACATCCGGTGTACCCCAAGGAAGTCACTTAGGTCCTCTTTTATTTATCGTTGCGATCAATGACGTGGTGGCAATACTTAAGAGTACTCGAATCTTAATCTATGCTGACGATATAAAAATCTTTAGACTTGTACGCAGTCAATCTGATTGCATTGCTATGCAGAATGATTTAGATACGTTCGCTGAGTGGTGCTATAATAACAATTTACTTTTAAACATATCTAAATGCCAGTCGATGATCTTTTCAAGAAAACGTAATTTAATAAGTTATGATTACAATCTCAACAAAGCTTTATAAAACGTTGGAATAAAGAATTCAAGTGTCCTCTTATAACATCCACGCTTTATAATACCTTTGTTCGTCCGCAGTTAGAGTATGCGTCTAACATTTGGTCTCCAATGTACGCAGTACACATTAACCGTATTGAATCGGTACAGCGTAAGTTTGTCCGATTTGCACTTCGCCATTTAAACTGGAATGACCCTACACGTCTTCCACCGTATTGCGACCGCCTTCTTCTCCTAAATCGTCATTCTTTGGAGAAACGTAGGGAAGTATGTGATGTAGTATTTTTACACCAGCTGGTAAATGGTTTTATCGACTCGAAGTCTGTCAGGTTTTTTCCGCAGCTGTGGTTAGTAATAGTATGCTAAAAATGTGTTTTTTTTTTTTCAAAATGTGGATTTTTGTTATAACCACTTAAATGCGGTACTAAAAGAAAGAACAGAATGCTCTGATCACAAAAATATAGGTCCCAGACGTTTGACGCGCAGCCATACCCTTGCCAGACATACTAATAGTACTCGTATGCTAAAAATCACTTTTTGAAATAATTGGTATCTATGTATCTATCTTTTGGTTATATTTTTACGCCCAAAAAATGCTGTGGGCTCTTGGTCTAATATTAGAGAGAGAAACTGACGGCCCAGCGACTCCGAGAAGACTAATAACTTTCATGCTGTCGATGAATGAAGCCTGGAACACAGCGAACGAAGTCATCGCCCGCATGATGCAACAACTACGTCTGGAGGAACGAGCAGCAGCAGCAACACCAGATGAATTGCATGCTAGCTTGAAATATTCAACTTTTTGGAGCACAGTAAAAAAATACACTTAACAACAAATATGAGAGTTCAGCTTCAAACCGATCCAACAGCTGATATATTTTCAAGAGAATAACTCGAGGTCGGTAACGACTTTGTACCAACACGACTTTGTAACAGGAAAAATCACCTTCCCATCTAATTTCTGCAATATCTTGAATTCAAAAGAAGAACTAGTAGACAAGGTTTCCCAAGGCATCGAAACAAATTATCGACATTACGCATGGTTGAGCGGAAGAGCCATTCTAGTGGCTAAAAATGTCGGCGCATGAGTTACATATGAAACGTCAGCGAAAACTCAGATGGCCAACAACCCCGAACAACAATCCAATTCAATGAAACATGAGCTCAACAGCGGTCATCACTCCAAATCCAACGGAAGTAACCAAAATGCAATGTCAGCGAATAATGTGTATATAGAGAGTTCGTCAATGTCAACGAGGCGACCAATAATTCGATTATTCTAACAGCGACAAGTTGCAGCGACGCTTGGACGGCGAACTTGAAGCTGGAAAATAAAATAAAATAGAATTATCGAAAAGTCAAAAAAGAAAAAAGTGTTTTTCTTCTTTTGTTGCGAAACATATAACTCATGCGATATGAACAACGTCATTTTAAAAAGAATCGCAGGTGAAACAGTGACATACAAATCCATTGACTCCGTGATGAACCAAAGGGAAGCAGTGAATTTTCTACCGGAATTTCTTAATTCTCTCGATGTTCCCGGATTACCGTCACACATTCTGAGTTTGAAAATTTGGAGTGCCAATTATATTACTCCGAAACATCAATCGGATAAAGTTATGCAATGGCATACGATTAATAGTTCAATTCAACCAACAATTTTGATTGCACCTCAAAAAGGTGAAGACGTACTACTTCCACGAATATCACTCATTCCGACCGACATGGCAAGTCCGAGTTCAAACGACTTCAATTTCAAATACGCCTTGCGTTCGCTATGTCTATCAATAACGCGCAAGAGCAATCTTTACAAAGTGTGCGGTTTGAATTTAGAAAACGATTGCTTCTCTCATGGTCAACTATACATCACATGCTCTAGAGTTGGTAAACCGTTTTATCTTTATGTTTATGCAGAAAACGGACAAGCATAAAATTTAGTCAATCCACTAGCTTTATAATAAAAATTGATTTTTTATGAAAAACATATTTTTTTACCTTTCATTTCATTCCACATAGCCACCAAAATGCAAGGCAGGGTATTGAATTGAATGGGTTTTCGCGATGAATCTAACATACATATGTTCGTTATTTATTTACTTTCCCATTCATTTCATATCAAACTGCTCCACAGCGATATATGCATACATAACGGGTGGCCATCTAGTAATTTCTTTTTAAATCATAGGTTATTTTGACACTGACAGCTGTTTCCCGCTCGAAATCTTGACAGAAAGTCAGTATCATACCTCCACGGAACGAAATAAGTCGCTTTACGCTTGAACAACATTGGGAAATATTGAAAAGTTATTTCCAAAGTGAGTGCTGTGTAGCCCAAACAGTGCGTTTTTTTGAAAAGAAGTTTTGGCCGAAATGAAGCACCCACCGCGCCTGCTGTACGCAAGTTTGTGCAAAAAGTTCGTGAGACTGGTATGCTAGTGGACAACACTCATGGTCCCCGTCGTCGTACGGTGCGCACAGACGAGGATGTGACTGCTGTAGCCGAGAGTGTGAGACTCAATTCACGAACATCAACTCGTCATCGATCTCAACAGCTCAACATTTCACGCACTAGCCTGAGGAGAATTCTGCACAAAGATCTGGGATTATTCGCTTACAAGGTCCAATTGATTCAGCACGACCATCCGCTTCGTTATCGCTTCGCAGTTTGGGCCTTAGAGCAGCTTGAATTGGACAACGATTTTGGGCGAAAAATCATCTTTTCTGACGAGCACATTTTCATCTCGGCGGCTACGTTAACAATCAAAATGGCCGCATCTGGGGCGCGGAAAACCCGCACGTTATTGTCGAGAAGCCAATGCATCCACAGAGAGTGACAGTTTGGTGCGGATTGTGGAGTGGTGGCATCATTGGACCATTTTTCTTCGAAAATGAGGCTGGGAACAACGTTTCGGTCAACGGTGGGCGTTACAGAGCCATGTTAACGACTTTTTTTTTTTACTGAAATTGAAGACATGGATTTGGACGACCTCTGGTTTATGCAGGATGGCGCGCCATGCCACACAGCCCATGCCACAATCGGTCTTTTGCGCACCGAATTCCCAAATCGTGTTATCAGCCGTCTTGGCGATGTCAATTGGCCGCCTCGGAGCTGCGATTTTACCCCTTCGGACTTTTTTTTTGTGGGGAACCGTGAAGGACCGATGTTATGCCAACACTCCGGACACGATTCAAGCACTTAAGGCCAATATCATCCAAGCAATCCGTGCGCTACAGCCCGAAACCATCAACAAGGTCTTGGAAAATTGGAGTGTTAGAATGCGCTACTGCGAGGCCAGCCGAGGTAGCCACTTGAACGACGTTGTGTTCCATAATTAATGGGAACGTTTGCTCTTACTAATAAAGCCATAATATGGTACATGGAAAAAATGTTATTTTGTTAATTTTATTGCATTTTTAAAAAGGAACTTGTAGTTGGCCCACCCTGTATATACACGAGTGAAGCCGCGCAGGTCTGCTAGTAAAATATAATTTAAAAACAGATATTAATAAAAAATGCAATGAAAAGCCCAAGTTCTAATATCAAAAGCAAGCTTTGTCTCAGACTGGGAAAGTCTAGCGTCTAGCTGCAGCTTTAAGGAAAGAATTTAACATCCTACTAAAAAAAAATGCAAATTAGACGTACGATAAGTACATAGCCGATGCTCAGCAGTCAATCTACAGGACGTACTATTGCAGTTTGAAATATAACCTACAAGATAGAATTTACTTTTTAAACTCAAACTTAATTGAGATGATAAGTACCATTATAAGAGGAGAACTAATCAACTTGCATTATATGCCTCATCGACCAGACCTTCCAATTCAGTGCGATATCTGTAACCTCGAAGAGAGAAGATGTAGTCCATTTCCTTCCGAGATGTTCTGTGTTAAAAGAATTTCGTATATGATTCTTCGGCGCAGATATATTGGACCTAGATGAAGCGATGAGTATACTTAACTGGCTGAACACAATGGCGTAGCATTAGCAGTAGTAGTAGTACGAGCTGTCAAAAGTAGAAGACACGCAAGCCCAATACTGCGAACACAATGGGTAGCTGTAGTAGTAGTACGTAGCAGTAGCTGCAGTACGAGTTGACTTACTTTCAACTTTCGTAGCGCTATAAGTTTGACAGAACCACCTGATACAGAAATTGCAGACTGTTGAAGGAACGGTTTGGTTTTCTATACGATGTTTTTGTGCTGGATTCTTGAATGCAGAACTGCAACAAAAATTTTAAATATTCATGACCGCCAAAATGGAAGAACAAGATGTGGAAAAATTTATTGAGCTGGTAAAAGCAAAGGAAATTTTATGAGATTTGTGCCATCCGCTCTACGAGAACATAAAAAAAAAGCACAGGAGTGGAAAATCATTGCGGATCAATTTGGTTTGCAATGTGAGCATTTCTATTATTTTATTAAATTTATTGTTACTTAAACGTATAATTTTTTTCAGATGAAGTCGTAAAAAAAAGATGGAAGGCACTAAGGGATTCTTATTCCAGGGGTCTCAGCCAAAAAAAAAGATCGGAACAGAGTGCCGAGGAACATGACTCGTGGAAGTATGCAGAGAATATGGCATTTCTAAAAGCACACTTGAAGCCAAGGCCGTAAGTATTTATATTTAGCTTTGAAAAAAAATATAAAAATTATAATCTTATCCAAATTAAAGGACTATTAGCAATTATTCTTGCTCGTCGGTGGAAGAATCTGATTGGGAAGGCACCAGCCCATCATTACTTACCACGCCAATTCATATGACATAGGACTTGCACTCCAGCCCTTGACCAGAAAATAACACATTTGCTACATAATCTGCCGCACCCAGTTCATCCGTTGCAACACCAGACAACGATGAATCCTCACCGCGGCAGTCGAAGGCGAAGAAAAGATGTGTAACGGTTAAGGAGACGTTGCTATGCACGATGCAGTCTGTGCAGTAGTGAATAAATAAGTCTCGTATACCAGCTTTAGTTGCCTCTTCGTCTGTAAGTACCGAGGTCGAGCTTTTTTGCGGAAGCCTTACTGAGAAGCTTAGCATATTTCCGATCGAGCTCCGGAATGACGCTGCGTTATCTTAGTGGGCTTCAAGCGGAGCTCCTAAAAAAGAACAAGAAGTAAAATAAAAAAAATTTCAATTTAAAAATGTGTTGGCTTTATTATTTGAAAAAAGGAAAATATAATATCTACTGTGGTTGAAAGGATACTTTCCCTTCATTTAGAACGTAGGTTGTCAACGTCCTAATAATTTCAAACGCTTCCTTAGTCCTGTTGTTGCTTCCACATCTGCAAACGGGCAACACATTGTTACTCTCCAGACGGCGCCTACCATCTATGCGCTCACCACCTATGTCGCACGAATCGCAATAGTTTTCGGGGCAGTATAAATTGTTAGTGTCCGTAATTTTTAGGAAATTGTGTAGGATAGTACACGCAAGCACGATTTTGTCAACATTTTTTGCGTGAAAATCTATGCATTTTCCCAGGATTCACCAACTGGCTGTTAAAATCCCAAAAGTGTTTTCGATGACTGTGGCTAAAGACCTATCAACCTATGGCTCTCATATTGCTTCCAAACGTCTCTCATATCTCCAAAAACTCGCAGCAATCATAATAAATATTTTCGTCCCTAACTCCATCACAGTCGATCCATCTCACTCCATTGAAATTGCCCCAAAGCTCCTTTCCCTCTACTATCAGAATGTCAGACATTTTTGCGCTAACTGAAACCAACCTTTGTCCCAATGTTCTTAACTGTGAATTATTCACTTCTGACTTCGTAGTCTTTCGCGCTGACGGCCAGAAACATGAAGACCTCTCCTTCGGCCGCGGTGTTCTTTTAGCCATACATAATCGTCTTGATGCAACCCTCGTCAAATTCTCAAATTCCACTTCTTTTGAATTCGTATCAGCTTAATTATCTGTATCCAAACGGAGCGTATATATTGTTTGCTGTTATATTCGCCCTTCTCAACCCGTCCAAGCATACCAGCTGGCCGTTGATACATTTGACTCTCTGTTAGATATCGCTGATCCTGATGACGATTTTATAATTGTTGGCGACTTCAACCTTCCCCTTTTACAATGGTCTCCATCGGAAGACGAATCATCATTTGTTCCTACTAACTCCTCCTCAGAAAAGGAAATCCTCCTTACTGATCGTCTTTTTGACTCCGGCCTTTTCCAGATCAGTGGCATTACCAACAACTTAGGTAGGCAGCTAGATCTGATTTTCTCATCCGACCCCCATAATTCCTTGGTTACCGCGAGTAACCATCTTCTCTGCACCCTAGACCAATATCACCCCCCTCTAGCTCTTGCCTTTTCGTATGAAAACGTCAACATTTCCGTTGATTCTGAGAACTCTCTCTCTTTCAACTTCCGCACAGCTGACTTCGTTAAACTTAACAACCTACTCAATAGCATAAATTTCAGCCTCTTCCTAAACATTAACACACCCATTGATATCGCTCTCGTGTTCTTCTACACAGCAATCTTTGACTGTCTTCTCCAATCTGTCCCTTATCTGCCTCGAAAAAACTGCTCATCATCACCTCCTTGGTATAATAAGGAATTGCGTACTCTTCGCAACGTCAGAAACAAATTATGGAAAACTTACCTGGTATCCACATCGGCCTCAGATTATGCATATTACCAGCAAGCTTACTCCCGCTTTTCCATCCTCTGCGAATCCCTCTATCTCGAATACCTCGATAGAATGCAATTAAGTCTAATCACTGACCCTAGGCGCTTTTACCAATTTATCAACGTCAAAAGAAAGTCCGAGGGCTTTCCTTCCACTCTAAAATTACTTAATACTTCATCTGCTGACCCTAAAGTAATCTCCAACCTCTTTGCAACCTTTTTCAGCCAATCGTATAGTGACCATGTACACGAACCGGACCTAGATTTTTTCTCCTACCTGAATAACTGTCCTCAAACCTCTCTAGCTTCAGTCGACATTAGGTCTGATATTGCGCGAGAAAAAATTAATAGGCTCAAAGATGACTTCTCTCCTGGTCCCGATGGTCTGCCCGCCATCTTACTAAAGAAATGTGTAGATGTCCTGTGTCAGCCCCTTACAACTCTATTTCGTCTCTCACTCTCTCAAGCCGTTTTCCCAAAATTATGAAAGGACTCTTTTATTTTCCCTATCTATAAAAAAGGCAGTAAAAACGACATTTCTAACTATAGACCCATAGCCAAACTTTCCTCTATCCCTAAGCTCTTCGAAAGCATTGTCTACGACTCACTGTATTTCCATTGCAAATCCATTTTTTCCCCACAACAGCACGGTTTCTTAAAAAGTAGGTCCACAACGACTAACCTGACCGAATTCGTTTCCAAAACACTACAAGCATTAGAGAAAGGTAATGAAGTGGATGTCATTACCACCGACTTCAGCAAGGCCTTTGACAAAATCTGTCACTTAACAATTTACCTTAAACTTGAAGCCCTCGGTTTGCCACCCTCTTTCATTTCATGGCTGAGATCGTACCTAGAAAAACGCCAGTACAGGGTTCTCTTCAGATTTTCAGTCTCTGACCCCATTAACGCCACTTCAGGGGTTCCTCAAGGCAGTCATCTTGGTCCGCTGATCTTTGTCTTAACTATAAACGACGTTGGTCACGTCATAAAAGACTCTGATCTGTCTATTTACGCGGATGATATGAAAATCACTAAGGCAATATCTACCCCCACCGATTCTCTCTTACTTCAAATCGATCTAAATTCATTCCACACATGGTGCGACAAAAACTTTCTAGAACTTAACGTCGCCAAATGTCAGTCCATAACATTCTCTCGTAAACGCCTCCCCACATCCCGCAGAACCTATTACTTTCTTAGCGAGCCGGTTCCCTCAGTCTCCTCTATATGCGATTTGGGTATTATTTGTGACAGGGAGCTAAACTTCCGTTCCCCCATTGATCATATTGTACACAAGGCCAATTCTTCTCTCGGTTTCATAAAACGCTGGTCTAAAGAATTTTCAAACCCTTACGTTTCTAAATCCCTTTATATCACCTTTGTCAGACCACTCCTGAAATACACCAGCCAAGTTTGGTCACCTTATCACAACATACACTCCCTTAGAATCGAAGCTGTGCAGCGTAGGTTTATCCGATTTGCCTTACGCGGTCTCCCATGGGCCGACAACTATATCTTACCTCCCTATGAAGACCGGCTAAAATTGATTAACCTGCAAACCCTTACAAAACGTCGCGAAGTCGCTGACATACTTTCCGTGCACCAATTATTAACCGGAATGATTAACCACCGCACTACTGGAAATGATTTCCCTTCGCACTAACCCTCGAAACCTCAGGTCCGTACCGCTCTTTCTTCTCCCTCACCACCGCACCAACTACGGAAATTTCGAACCAATTTCCAGAATGTTACGCCTGGCAAATAACTCACAGAACACCCTAGACTTTCATTCGAGTCTATCCGCCCTTAGAAAGTCCCTGTACACCTCTTCATGAACTAACCAGTCCCAGTTCCCTCTCTAGTTTTTAAGATAGTTTTTAAGACCTAGTTTAATAAAAAATGTGTGGGCCCCCAGGGGCCCAACAAAAAAAAAAAAATAAAAAAAAAAAAAAAAAAATAAAAAAAAAAATAATAATAAAAATAAAAAAATAAAAAAATGTTAAGCTTAGAGTTAAGGTCCCTCGTTGTTAGTTCTTAAGTTTAGATTTAAGCTTGCTTGTATTAAGCTAAATAAATAAATAAATAAATAAATAAATAAATAAATAGCTCTCGAAAGTCTGAAATTGAAAACTTCTTCGGGGTTGTTGAGTAAAATCCCAGGATATGGTCGCATAAGACTTTTCCGTAAAGGAAAAGCACTTTTTCCAACGAAGTAATAAGGTGCCAGCCTTTCAGATTTTGGTAGCTTTTCTGTTGGTGGTAGATCTACGTCACACCGGAATATTTTACTGCCAACAGCGGAATTACGGAAAATGCTAGCATCACTCTGGCTTCTGTAAGCCTCAACATCGACAGCCGTAAAGAAGTAATTGGCATCACATACAGCAGGCAATACGATACTAAAGTATCCCTTATAATTTATGTATTTGGAGCCTGAGTATGGGGGACACTTTATCTCGACAAGCTTACCATCTATGCTACCAACGCAGTGAGGCATGTTCCTGCGGTCGTTGAGCTCATTGCTGATGTGCGTCCAGTCGCACGGGTTCAATTCCGTCATCTAAACCGGCGACAATGATTTTGCGAACCGTTGATACACCCATTCGGAAAGACCAAGCCCAATAATTAGACGATACTCCTTGAGATAGATACCTGTAGAACAAAAGGACATTGTAAAATCAGAATGAATCAAGTAAATATGGCCCAATTCAAAAATGCAGTGTTGCAGCAACATAAAAGGAACAAGTTCAAAAAAGCAACATTTTGGCAGTGTTGCTCAAATCAAGAGTTTTTTTTTTGCAACATCTGCGCAACCAAACGTCAAAGAAGAGCAACCTGCGCAACAATTGTTTTGCTGTTGCTTTTCTTTGTTTTGGGCTCTTGTTTGTTTTTTCCAAGTGAGAAATGGATGAAAGGTAAACGTTTAACAATGTTAATGTTCTATTTATATAATGTATGTAAATATTTTACTACATTCTCCAATTTCTCCTATTGTACATACCATTACAACACAATCGTTCATAAATTGTCAAAATAAATTGCGCAGGGCAACAGCAACAGTGCAGTAGCAAGGCAACAGCAGGTTAAGTTAGGTTAGGTAAGTGGGCAGGTGTAGGGGGATATAAAACCTCCACACCACACTCAGGTCAGTATAGACCCATTGTGATACCCATGGGGGGAAAGGAGATAGAAAAGCAAATCCCTTCCTCGTGGAAAAATACCGTCTTTGTAAATATCCTAAAGAAAGAACTAAGTACTCACTGTGCCCTAGATACAAACCATCCAGGGGATTTGATGAAGTTTGCGATGTCATTTATTGGTCTGTTGGACAACTCTTCTAGATCCTCAAAGAAGTGTTGTCCAAGGATCTTATTTCTCAAATGATAGAGGCCTGGGCAATGACAGAGAAAGTGGACGGTGTCCTCCTGAGCCTCCTCGTCGCCGCAGCCTCTACAAAGGTCTTCGCTAGTCACACGTAGTTTTTTCATGTGGTACCGCATGGTATTATGCCCCGTAATGACCCCTATTAGAGTAGAGAGGGATTTTCTGTGCCTCTGTATGAGTCTATTGGTTCTTACTCTGTCAAATGTGGGCCACAGCTTCCTTGTGGTGACACAAGTATCTAAAGAGGTCCACCTATTGTTAGCCTCCGTTATGGCTTTGTTTCCTGCTTCGAGCTTAAGGGCGCAAGGCGCGATGTACACCGAGGGGTCGGATTGGTCCGAGTTTAGTACTGAGCCTCCTCTAGCCAGTTCATCGGCTTTCTCATTCCCTGGTATGCCTTCATGACCAGGGACCCAGCAGAGCTTTACCTAGTGCTGTGTTCCAAGAACCTTGAGCTCTACTCTACAACACTTCACAAGCTTCGATTTTATTTCTATGTAGATATTGCTTTTATCGCTGCCTGGCTGTCGATGAAAAAGGTGATATCCTCTCGTGGTATTGCCCTCATCGCAGTCTCACGAGCTGCTATTGTAACTGCTAGGACCTCCGCCTGGTAAACGCTGCTGTAGTTCGGAAGCCGAGCTGACATGGAGAGGCCAAGCGTTTCAGAGAAGATGCCTGTGCCTCACCTGTTTCCATTTTGGATCCATCGGTGTAGACAGCTAAGGATCGCTCGTTAGGCGTTCTGTCATTTTTCCAGTCTTCCCTGCTCGGATAGGTGCTAGAAAACGGTCTTATGAAGTCTAGGTAAGGCGTTAAGTAGTCTGTATTAGATACACTGCCTAGATATCTCTGCAGGATCGTGGTGTGACCCATTGCATTTGGTCTCCAGCTATCTGTTTGGCTTAATCTTACGGCACTATGAGCTGCCGATACTTGTATAAAGATGTCTAGCGGAAGCAGATTGAGAATGGCCTCGAGTCCTGCTGTAGGTGTCGTTCTCATCGCACTGGTTGTGGCGATGCACGCTAGTCTTTGTACTTTTGTGATAGCAGCTAGGTTATTTATTTTGCTGGGTGCCTGCCACCATACAAGGCTCCCATACGTTAGTATTGGCCTTACTATAGCTGTATACATCCATAGGATGATTTTGGGGCTCGGTCCCCAAGTCTTCCCAAATATTCTATTGCACGAGTAAAAAGCTATCGTGGCTTTTTTGACTCTTTCGTTGATGTTTAGTCTCCAGTTCAGTTTCCTATCGAGCACCAGGCCAAGGTATCTCGCACTATCGGAGATACTCAGGGGAGTACCCCTTACGGAAGGAGTTACGAATTGTGGAATTATTCTTTTGTTAGTGAATAGTACTAACTCTGTCTTCTGGGGATTAACCGCCAGCCCACATCTCTCCGTCCAGGAGTCAATGATTTCCAGCGCCCCTTCGATTTGTTCGCTCAAGGTCGGGAGAAATTTATCTATTGCTAGCAGCACAACATCGTCCGCATATGCAATGGCCTTGACGCCGCTGTTTCTAAGTTTAAGAAGGACTTCGTTCAGGACAATAACCCACAGTAGTGGGGATATAACCCCTCCTTGAGGGGTGCCTCTTGAGGCATAGACTTCGAGCTTAGTACCTCCGAGTACTAAGTCTTTCCTTTAGCATATTGACGATCCATTTTATCACGGAATTGTGAATATTAAGGTTCGTTAGAGTTCTATTGACCGCGCCCGTTTTGACATTGTTAAAGGTTCCTTCAATGTTCAGGAAAGCGGCTAGTGTATATTCTTTATTTTTCAGTGATTTTTCTATTGAGCCGACTACACAGTGCAGCGCTGTCTCTACGCTTTTTCCTTTCGTATAAGCGTAGTGCGCTGGGGATATGTCACCTGGGCGTAGTTTACTACGGATGTATATGTCAGCTAGTCTTTCAAAGGTCTTTAGGACAAAGGCTAATTGGCCTAAAGTCCTGCGCAGTAGTGTGGCTTGCTTTACCGGCCTTGGGTATGAAGACCACTTTGACCTCTTTCCATGATCTAGGTATATACCCCCACATGAGGCTGTTGAGGTACAGTTCTTTAAGTACCGGGATGATTGTGGTTATTGTTTTCTGTAGCATGATCGGGATAATCCCGTCGGGTCCTAGGGATTTAAAGGGAGAGATTGATCCGATTGCCCACTCAATTCTTTCCTCTGTGATAAAATCCGTCGGAGTTTCCTTTACAAAACTACTGCTAGTTACGATTTTATTATATGGATGGGTCGTACAACCCGGAAAGTGCGCTTTTAGCAGGGAGCTAAGCGATTCTGTACAGGATTCAGTCCACCTTCCGTCGGATTCCTTGAGAGATCCAAGAGTTTTTGATTCCCTGGATAGAATTTTTTTCAGTCTCGCAGATTCTGTCGTACCCTTGATTTCATTACAGAAATTCTGCCAAGAGTGGCGTTTGGCCTTCTGTGTCTCGTTTTTGAAATTTCTCTGACTGGACTTATACTGTTCCCAGTCCGCTTCTAGCATAGTTCTTTTGGCTACATTTAGAAGGTATCTAGTTACTCTCCTAATTCTAGCTAGTTCAGATGACCACCAAGGTGGTGATTTTTTTTCTTTTCGTTTGGTTTCTGGACATGCCTTGACATAGGCTTCATTAAAAATGGATGTAATATCCTCTGCCTTGCGGTCAATGTCGGCAGGTCCGAGCCAGTTGCTATCCTGCAGGGATCTTATACCTTTCCTCACCTCGTTGTTAAATAGATCCCAGTTAGTTTTCCTGGGATTCCTGTAAGGTTTGGGCGAGTCATAGTTGTTACCCACGAGGAATTTGATCAATTTGTGGTCGGAGTAGGATTCTTCCCCTATCACGTTCCCCTTGTCAATAGTTAGGGTGCTCGAGTTACTGGCTAAAGTTACATCTATAACTTCTTGCCTGTTCTTTACTAAAAAACTAGGTTCGTTACCTCTATTCGCTACAATACGGTTATTTTCAATTATAAACTCAAACAAAGACTCACCGCGTAAGTTTGTGTTGCTGCTACCCCATTGAGAGTGATGAGAGTTGGGATCACACCCCAGCAGCAAGTCCCATCTTTTCTGTTCCGCCTTTTGCACAAGAGAGCGGGTCAGTGTAGATGGCGGTCCCTCCTTGGCATCAGAAGGCATGTAGACGGCTGATAGAATCAGTGGGGAAAGCCCCCTCCGCTCAAGCCTGCATTGCTGTAGCTAGATAAAAGAAAAAGGTTAATTTGTTTCCTAGCTACGATGCACGTTCTGGTCTTACATTCCGCGTGCAGCAGTTCGATGCTGTATGTAGTAAGGTCTTTATGCCTTAGCCCACTTATTTTGCCACGGGAGATCCATGGCTCTTGAATTAGGGCAATGTCTATGTTTCTATCTCCCATGAGGTAGATGAGGTTGGCGTTAGCTGCTATGCTATGGTGAAGGTTTATTTGAGCAATCTTCATCATTGATTTTCCTTATCACCCGCCTTCCTTCTTTTCTTTTCGTCCATCCCAACTAAAGGTCTGACCTTGCATCGGGTAATTCCAATGCGAACCTTATAGTTATATCTCCTTAGGATGAGCATGGAATTGTGGTTGACCAACACCACTATCTCAGTTCCGGCTTCTGTATGGGTACCCACTTCTAACACTTCTAATTTTCGCTATAGAGCTCGGGGTTGAGGTGTTGGAGGTTTCTTTCCAGCCGTTCTCTAGGAATGTGTGGGCCCGGAATGAGAATGCGCCCTTTAGGCCTAATGAATTCCCGCAGATCTGTTTTTTCCACGAGTCGCAGGTCGGCATTCGCCCAAGGAGCCTGCGTGCTGGTTACAAAATTCTTGAGCCAATTAAGTGTTGTCTCGTTGTCACACGACATGACCTTGAAGCTTTTGAAGGTGGTGAGCTGCTCAAAGAAAGCGATAGTTCCCTGATTCTTGACTATGGCGTCATTTACTCCGTCGAGTATACGCAGTTCCACCAGCATCCATTGGTCTCCGGATAGCTTGCGGTCAGGGTTATTGAAATCGACGATCGCCACCTGAAGATTAGCTTTTTCTTTTCGAGATGCCATCTTGGCTTCTTTGCTTATTCTTCGTGTTGGCGGCGATGTCGTGTCGTCGTGCCTACCTCTCTTGGAACACCCCGTAATCGGATCGGCCGTGAGCCTTGTGGCCCCATCCGAAACTGTCGGCGGGGGCTTGAGTCTGTCCGAGACTGAGGGGGATGGCAAGAGGCTTTCCCTCCTCGGCTCGAACAGTCTCCTGCCTGTTCCCCTAGTCTGCCCTATGCTACGTTGATTGTTGCCTGAGTCAGCAACAGAACGCCTCGTAGTCGACCCAGGTTTGGACTGTGCGTCTTTGCTTGGATCGACTGAAAGCGGTTTAGGTCTGTCCCCGGCTGAGGTGGATGGCAAGAGGCGTTCCCTCCTCGCCGCGGTCAGTCCTACACCCGTTCCTGTTGCGGTCGAGTTCCGTGACGTAGTCTGCGTCGGTAGCTGGCCGAAGTCTCCTCGCGGCTAAGGCGGGGAGCAAGAGGCTTCCCGCCCTCCCCGCGAGGGAACTTCTTACCTTACGGCCCGTCCTGTCTTATCGGGTGGATCCTCTCAGCTAAAGCGTGTTGGTGGCTCTATCCAGAGCCACTCTTTCCTTGTCCGTGTAGAACTCCGGATCACGCTTTTTAAGCCGCCGTGTTAACCGGATAGCGTTGCGTATACGGCTGCGCACCGTCGTCTGTCTTGGGTAGATGCCTACGTCGCTGGTCTTCCCTATTTTGGGTGGTTGGGCTAGTCCCAAACCAAAATGGCTACCTAAGCTAACTACCGTCGCAAAGCTACAGGCAGAGGAGTCAATCCTAGGCTCAGCAGGACTGCAATCGCCATATTGCTGAGGTGTTGACGTATCCTTCCCGCGTGAGTAGCTGAGGCTTGACACGCTGGAAGTGTCCATCTTGACCATCTTGGCATCCACCAAAGTCGCACTCTCACCTTACACTGGGGCTACCCCAGTCATCGATTCAAAGGCTTTATCGGTAGGCTTTTGCCTACCTTGCGTACTGACTGGCTATGGCTTGTCGCAGACTTAGGTGGTCCCATCAACCCTTCCTCGCTCGTGACTTCCACCGTCACTGTTCTTTTTGGAGATCTAGCAATAGGCTTACACTCCGCCATGGACTGTTCCTGCAGGAAGGCACGTGCGTTATGGAGCCTCTTCCGCTCGCATTCCGCTCGCATTCCGTTAACTCCTCCCATTTCTTTGTCCCTAATCTCCGGACTGTCAACTTGCAATTTTTTGAGCGCTTGGAGGATGTTGACATATTGGAGAAGGATGAACTGGCAATGGAGCAAGTGTCGCTTGATTCCAGAAAAAGATTTTCAAGATTAACGTCAATTGCATTAACGCTTTCCTCATCCGACGTACGGAGAAGAATCGCTTCTTCCTCCACTCCTACACCTTGATCGGTTTTTATAGAGCTAGGAGTGCCCAATCGAATTACACTCTTCGCTTTGGTTTTTTATTTTTAGAATTATTTAACATTTGGATCCCACGAGTAAAGGGGAAGAAGATGTCCGCCTGCACTCACCCCGTGTATGCAGGTAAGAGGAATTAAAATGAAACTGAAGGTCCCCAGGTATTCAGAGTTTGCGCTCGCGACTGAGCTTCCCCCCAGCCATGCAGGCCTCGGCGCATCGTACCTTGCCTTGGGTGATTACCTTTTGGTCTCTAAGACCTCCCCTTTAGTCGAACCGATATGTGGGAAAACATCTAGCTGGACGCAGACTAGATTTAGTTATTCTCCTAGGCTCGACCTTCGGTTCATAGGAAATAGATTAAACCTCTCCACCGCGACAAGGTAGGGATCGAGGAGAGGAAGGCAACAGCAACAGAAACCCTGTTCTGTTGCCGCAACACTGCACAGTTTTTCGACGTTTTTGAATTCACCCCATTGTTTTAAGATGGCATACATACATAAGTGTTGACACCATTCTGCATTCTGGATCGATTGGTTTTCTGATTGACTGTTTTCTAAGGGATTCTTTTACCAACTTCAACAACAAGTCATACTGCGTTCTGCTCATACGGGTTGACTTAAGAAATAGGTCCGGGTTATGCTCTTTTATGAACATGAATGTTGTCTCAAAAAATCCCTTAACCTTCCGTTCCTGGTACAAGGATCGCACCCACTATCTCCTCTTTTTTCCTTCAGAAGCGTGTGTGCAACGTAGCACATCTGGATCACGGCCATAATAAAGGCTATTTCTTCCTGGTTATGCATTTCTTATTAATTTTATTTTACTATAGCACAAAATCTCATACAAATAATCAAATCGCAATTTAAAAAAAAAAAAAAACAGAATTTCAATCAGCTGACTTAATTGACATTACTACGCGCTACACCATTGTGGGCGAGTTTTTCGAGTCTACCGCTACAGCATTTGACAGCTCGAACTACGTACTACTACTACAACTACGCTCATTGTGTTCCGGCAGTAATGGAGAATACGGGTGGGACGCATTATATAAATATACAATTAACTCATTTCGATGTAGAAAACATGTTATTTAGGAAACCCTTTAGTTCACCTTTGTTATTTCCTACTATCACATGTAATTTATAATATCTTGGTCAATATATTTTGTCAATCTGGTAGACGGGCTAAGGGCAAATCCAATTGGACTTGTAATCTCTAATGTATGGAACAACTTTCTTTTTTATGAAATAAAAGTCAATAAAATTTAAAATCGAATCTAATCTATGAGCATTATCGTACATTATTGATTAATTTAACCCAAATGGGTGGATACTATTCTTCAAAAACGCTATGTGGAGTGTTAGAGAGAGATAGACCATACTAAAAAAGCTCCAAGGATTTAAAAATAAATCATTATTCGGTTATTTCCCCACAAAATGTGGTCAGTTATTATGCGATTCATAGCATGTGTCACGACACTTTTGTGGGCCATAAGAACACGTTTTACTAAAAAAGTACTGCGCGTACGTTGAACTTGTATCATACATATGCCTCCAGAATTAGTAACAGGAGACCAACACAAAGATACCAAGCAAATAAATGAACTGGGTTAATGAACTTTGTTATAACCGTCCTTGCCTGATTCCTAATTTGGAGGCCACTTATTACTTATTCGCCTTTCGATTTATTTTCTCAAACACTTAGGTACATTTGAGTAGCACTTCGTGTCCAAATAAGAAGTAATTTCTAATACACAGGGTATTATCCTGGACTTTGTTGTGAATCGTGGGAAATTTCTTTTGGAGTCAATTTATTTGGTATGTTTTAATACACAAGCTTTATATTACTACAGATTGTTAGTAATTCATAATTTGTTAATAACCAACTGTTAAGAAAGTTTGAAAGTGTTTTTTAGTGTCATACATATATATGTATCTGGATATTACAAAATAATGAATAAAATATTTCTGCATTTGAAAAATCAGCGGCAATGAAGGCATCCGTCATTATTTGTAGGCCGGTGAATATTTCTGGCTGGCAGGACGGAGAAACGCGAATCAATTTTCAAATATAAAAAGTCACTACCAAATTATTTTTCTTAAAAATTCGAGTCCTTTTTCTCAGAACTCACGTGGAATCCTGATTTATTATGATGGATATTATGTTGTTAGAATTTTAAACTTATTTATTGTTAGAGTTTTAAACTAATTTATTTTCTCATGATTTATTTTGCACATTGTTAAGCGCATCGTACCAACTCAAGTCTTTTACTGAACTCAACTGCTTCATTCCTCACGTTTTCTTTTTATCTATCCGGTTCTTCCCCGTTTATCCTCATTGGTCTCAAGCAAAACAGTTGATTCTCATATCTCCGGTTCTTCCCCGTTTTTCTTTTTAGTCCCAGGCAAAACAGTTGGGTTGACTGTGGTCGCTGGCGGGTACGTTCGAAAGGTGCGTGCGTGTTGTTTAACGTCAAAGGGGATGATAGTGGCAGCACTTTCAATGAAAATATTAAAATGATACTAATACGTCCCACCTGTTCCGGTGACGCACTCGGCACCGCAATCCCTGTCTGCACATCTGTAAATAAGACCAAACATTTTCCCTACCTACAAATGAGCTTCTTTGCAGACGTGTGGGACCGCAGCCACCTGGCTCTAACACTAATGGCTTAGAGACCAATAAACAAATATTAAAATACAACAAATCTTATGGGACCGCAGCCACCACCTGGCTCTAACTCTAACGGTTTCATTCATTCATTAGATGGCGCTACAGTCCGGGGTGGACCTGGGCCTCAACCAACAAACTTCTCCAGCCAGCACGGTTACGAGCCAGCTGCTTCCAGTTGCGCACGCCAAGTTGGTTGAGGTCCCCCTCCACTTGTTTGCACCACCTAGCGCGAGGTCGTCCTCTAGTGCGCCGTCCGTCCGGGGTGGATTCGAAGACTTTCTTAGCGGGAAGGTTGGGCTCCATCCACTCTAAATGACCCAGCCATCTTAGTCGCTGCATGTGAACTCTTCTGGCTAAGTCGACGTCCTTGTACAGGCCGTATAGTTCGGCATTGTACCTTCTCCTCCACTCACCGTCTATGCAGACGGGACCCAAGATCGCTCGAAGAACTTTTCTCTCGAAATAACCAAGGGCATCCTCATCCGGTTTTGTCAAAGCCCATGCCTCCGCACCACACAGCAGAACTGGGATGATTAGTGTCTTATAAAGAGTTACCTTAGTAGTTCGAGATAAGGCTTTGCTACTCAATTGCCGTTTTAGCCCATAGAAACAAGAATTGGCAAGAGTAATTCTCCGTGTGATCTCCCTACTGATGTCATTTGCGGAACTGACCATAGAGCCTAGGTAGACAAAATCCTTTACTACCTCAAAATTGCATCTGTCTATTGTGGCGTTCTATCCAAGACGCCGATGTTGGGTGTCCTTTTTTGTAGACAGTGTATATTTTGTTTTGCTTTCATTGACCGCTAGACCCATCTTTGCTACCTCGATCTCAATACTCGTAAATGCCCCATTGACTGCCTGCTGAGTTCTTCCGATTATGTCAATGTCATCGGCATAAGCGAGTAGTTGTACCGACTTGAAGAAGATTGTACCTCCAAGGTTGGCATGTGAGTTTCGTACAATTCTCTCAAGTACTATGTTAAAGAGATCGCATGATAGCGCGTCACCTTGTCTAAGACCTTTCCTGACATCGAACGGTTCGGCGATGTTCTTACCGACTTTGATGGAGCAGCGAGAGTTCTCCATCGTCATTCTGCACAAACGGACGAGCTTGACAGGGATGCCAAGACTGGACATGGCTCTGTATAACTCGGCTCTATACACGCTATCATAGGCAACTTTGAAATCGATGAAGAGGTGGTGCGTATCGATTTTATATTCATGGGTTTTTCCAAGATCTGCCGTAGTGTGAATATTTGGTCAATGGTGGACTTTCCAGGCCTGAAACTGCACTGATAAGCACCTTTCAGGTTGTTGACGATCGGTTTTAGGCGTTCACATAATACGACAGACAGGATCTTATATGCGATGTTGAGAAGACTTATACCTCTCTAATTGGCGCAGTTCAGAGGGTCTCCTTTCTTCAGGATCGGGCAAACGATGCTGAGGTTCCATTCATCGGGCATACTATCGTCCGACCAGATTTTACAGATGAGCTGGTGCATGCTCCTTACTAACTCATCTTCTCCTGCCTTGAAAAGTTCTGCAGAAGTGTTCCTTCCATATCATCGGCACCAACTGCGATTCTGCTACTATATTGCCATTTTCGTTCCTGCAGGCTTCTGTTCTGGCTTTGAAACCCTGGCATGTTCTTTTTACCTTTTGGTAAAATTTTCGAACATCATTCTTGCAATAAAATCTCTCAATCTCCTCGATCGAGCGCTTCTCATGCTCTTTTTTCTTCTTTCTGAGAAGTCGATGTTCCTCTTTTCTCCTGCTCACATAGAGCTCGTAAGCAGCTCTGGTTCTTCTATGCAGCACCGCTTTGTATGCCTCTTGTTTTGCTGCATGTGCTTGCCGGCATTCCTCATCAAACCAGGGGTTTCGCTGTGGTGGGCGAGAGAAACCCAGTACATCAGAGGCGGCATCTCTGATGGCTTGTTGGCAACGCTGCCACTGGTCTTCCGCATTTGCTGCTGGCGGCATAGAACTTAGATTAAGATTAGAAGAAACACGATCGGCAAAGGTTCTGGCAGACTCTTGCGATTGTAGCCGCCCGGCGTCAAATTTCCTCATAGTATTTCGTTGAATTTGCTCCGTTGTGGATATCCGCATTCGTACTTTGGCTACAACTAGGTAGTGATCGAAGTCCACGTTGGCTCCTCTGAAGGTTCGGACACCCAGAATACTGGAAGAGTGCCTTGCGTCGATCGCAATGTGATCGATTTGGTTGGCAGTTTTTCGATCAAAGGAGAGCCATATTCCCTTGTGAATATCGAGACATGGGAACCGCGTACTAGCTACGACAAAGTTTCGTCCCGCCGCAAAGTCGACTAGCCTGAGTCCATTGTCGATATCGTGCAGGCTGTGCTTTCCGACCACGCTACTGAAGATGTCCTCTCTTCCTAGCTTTGCGTTAAAGTCACCTAGGATAATTTGTTGATATCCCTTATGACATACGAAATTATAACCAGAACATGAATGGTGCCGTCCGAATGGACCAGAACATACTGTAATGTTCTTGCTGGGGTTCGTTTAAATAAAACCTTCTTTTGTGTATTTTAATCGTTTATTTATTATCAAACACCAACTTTACTTTAACACAATAGTCAATCACTTTATTCTTTATTTATTTCAAAATAAACGGTCGCTACAGATTTATTTTCACAATGTCGCTTGCTTTCACCACTGGTCGGATATCTCTTGTAATCGCTGTATTCACTTATAAACAACTGTGTCGACGTTGGTTGTGGTATGGGTATTTATAGGAAATTGCAAGGGGTTCTAGAACATGCTGAATGTTTCTCCGGGTGAATTGAGGATCATGGAATATTGGGATATTGTGTGGAACAATTTTGGAATGTAAGCACACCAGGTTGGAACGTAAGCACATCAGGTTGGAATATTTACTACTAGTAGGCAATAGATGTCGTTGCACAGTTTGAGATATAGTGGTTTAGTTTTTGGTACACAAACCATCCTGTAGTCAATGCTACACGGCCCCCTTCTTAAACTTGTTCGTCCCGAACAAGATCATCTGGATTACTGCCATGGTAACGATGAAGACGATCCAGGTGGACAATTTTCATCTTGCCTCTCACTCTACGCTGGATCCGGAAGACGACGTCATTGATGCGTGTGACCACTTTATAAGGGCCCTCCCAGTCTTGCTGCAGCTTGGGTGACCTCCCCTTTTGCCGGTGTGGGTTGTATAGCCATACTAGGTCTCCCTCGTGGAAGCTGGACGTTGTTGCCTTTGTGTCGTACCTGGTTTTCATGCGGTCACTCGCTATCCTTATCCTCGTCCTGGTCCTCTGATGTATGTCTCGGATCCTTTCCCTGAGGTCTGCCACATAGTCCTCTTCACATTTGGGCTCATCGTTAGGGGATCCAAACTTCACCTCACTAGGTAGCCGAACTGCTCGACCAAACAAGACTTCGGATGGAGTATGTCCAGTAGTACTGTGCACTGCATTTCGGTAGGCCATCAAGAAAAGAGGAATTTGTCGATCCCAATCGCGCTGGTGGTCTTCTACGACCTTGGAGAGATGTTCGTTTAAGGTTCTGTTGAAGCGCTCTACCATCCCGTCGGATTGCGGATGAAGCGGAGTCGTCCTCGTCTTTTTAATTCCTAGTTGTTGGCATACCTCTTGGAATATCTTTGATTCGAAGTTTCGTCCCTGGTCAGAATGCAGTTCCATGGGCACGCCAAACCTGCTCACCCAGTTGTTGACGAGCTGTTCCACGATGGTCTTCGCTTCCTGGTTAGGGATGGCGAACGCTTCCGGCCATTTGCTGAAGTAGTCCATGACGACTAGGATGTAACGGTTACCATTGTCGGTTTCTGGAAATGGATCAGTGATGTCAACGGCAATCCGTTCAAAGGGTGCGCCCACGTTGTACTGGTGCATCTTGCCTCGCGTTTTCGTTCTGGGTCCCTTGCTGGCGGCACACACGACGCATTTTCGGCACCAACTCTCTACGTCTACCCTTGCGCTGAGCCAATAGAAACGTTCTCGCACCTTCTCCAGCGTCTTGTTTGCACCCAAATGACCTCCGGATGCTCCATCATGCATCTCCCGTAGCACCTCGTGTACTTTTGATCGCCGCAAGACAAGCAGCATTATGAAATCCTTCCCGTCCGGGCTCTCCCATTTCCTTTTCAGCACACCATTTTGCACATGAAGGGAGTCCCACTGAGCCCAGTATGCTTTGAGAGTGGGGCTCCTGTCCGAGATATCTGTCCACTTGGCTTTTCCATAAACTCCTTCCACGCTAATATCGGCTCGATGTCTGGGTCTTCTTTTTGAGCGTTGCGGAGTTCCTCTGCACTCCCACCGGCGATAGGCTCAGCTCTTACCCTTTGGATGGAAAGAAGGTTCTTCTCTTCCTGCCGCACACAATGCTTGCAGTCACTCTTACATGGTCGCCGGGACAAGGCATCCGCATTAGAATGAAGTTTCCCTTTACGATGCTGTATTTCATAGTCGTACATCTGCAGCCGTTCAATCCATCTTGCGACCTGGCCCTCCGGATTCTTGAACTGCAGCAGCCATTTTAGAGCCGCGTGGTCTGTGGGCAAAAGGAACTTTTGGCCGTAGAGGTATTTATGGAAGTGTTTTGTCGCCAGAAGCAGCGCCAAAAGTTCTCGCCTGGTCACGCAGTAGTTCCTTTCGGGCTTGGAGAGCACTTTGCTGAAGTATGCTACTACCTTCTCTTGGCCATTGTGTACTTGCGAAAGAACCGCTCCGACGCCGACGTTACTTGCATCTGCATCCACGATGAACATTTCTCCGGGAATGGGATATGCTAGTGTTGGTGCTTCGCATAGTTGTTGCTTAAGGTTCTTGAAGCTATTGTCGCACTCACCTGACCACTTGAATTCCCTTCCTTTTTCCGTCAGCTGGTGCAAGCTCTTCGCGATTCCGGCAAAGTCCCTTACGAATCGTCGGTAGTACGTGGCGAGGCCCAAAAAGCTCCTGAGTACGTGTTTCTCTTTTGGAACTGGCCAGTTTTTCACAGCTTCCACCTTGTCTGGATCAGTTCGCACTCCTTCTGACGAGATAACGTGGCCCAGGTACTTGACTTCGGATCTGAAGAGGTCACATTTCTTTGGGTTCAGCTTCAGGTGAGCGCTTCGAAGCCGTTCTAGCACATTCTTCAGGCTGTCGCGATGTTCCTCGAATGTTTTTCCTATCACGATCACATCGTCCAGATACACCAAGCAAGTTTTCCAGGTTAATCCACGCAGGACGTGTTCCATTAGGCGCTCAAAAGTTGCCGGAGCGTTGCACAATCCAAATGGCATTACTGTAAACTGCCACAGCCCATTTCCTGCAGTGAACGCAGTTTTCTCTCGGTCCTTTGGATCGATCTGTACCTGCCAGTAACCGCTCTTTAAGTCAAGGGTGGAAAACCATCGAGCTCCTGAGAGTGTGTCCAATGAGTCATCGATCCGTGGCAGAGGGTAGCTATCCTTTTTGGTGACATCATTAAGTCTGCGATAGTCCACGCAGAATCGTGTGCTGCCGTCTTTCTTCTTAACCAGTACAACAGGTGAGGCCCACGGACTCTTAGAACTTTCGATGAGCCCTTCGTTCTCCATCATTGACACCATATCCGCAACCTCCGTCTGCTTTGCCAGTGGTAGTCGTCTGGCAGGCTGACGAATTGGTCTGGCATCCCCAGTGTCTATGCGATGTTGCACCAGATGTGTTCGACCATACTCTCCATCCTGTGAGGCAAATATATCAGCGTACTCACCGATTAGCTTTTCTGCCATGGCTTGCTGATCCTGGTCCAGTTCGCAGTGCTTGAGGATCATGTCCCTTACTTCGGCCAATCTGGTTGATGAAACGGGCTTCGCAGATTCCTTTTCGGTTATTGTTGAAATTGAACATATCGGCGCACATTTACCAATAACCTCCCCTTGTTTTAGTTTGACGCTATGGCTCTTTAAGTTCATGAGCCTTACTGAGACCAGGCTGTTCTTTGGCTCCACTAAAACTTTTCCCACGATGTAGTTTGGGGAATTCCTTCCTAAATCTGGCTCCAATAGGTAGAATCGGTGGCTTCCAGGATCACCCTCTAGTTTTGTCCAAATGATAGTCTCGGAAGATGGTGGTAAGACTTCGTCCTTGCTGAGTATTGTCCTTAAATGTGCTGCGTTCTCGTTCCCGTACACCATTGGGATCTCTACGTTCCGGTACCGCAGAACTTGCATCCCGATGTCGATGATTACGTCATGTTCTTTCATAAAGTCCACTCCGATGATGCATTCATCACAAATGTCGGCCACCAGGAACGCATGAGAAAAGGCCAACCCTGCTAGTTGTAACGTGAGGCGAACTTCTCCGTATACTTTCGCCGCTTCCCCTGTCGCAGTCCTAAGGCAGTAGCAGCTGGTGTTGTGCAGCCAAGACTTCCGGACGAGATCTTTTCTTACAATGGAAGCCGTGGCGCCGGTATCGATAGTAGCCACGCACTTATTTTTGCCGATGAATGCTTCCACTGTTAGACTCTTGTTGCATCGTTTGGTTTGGGAAACCTGGATGGTGGTCTTGGGGGCGTCGATTCGTCGATTAGGCGTTTCCCGACTCCTGGTTTCGCGGAGCCTGGCCAATAGGATAGATGTTGTCCCTGTAGGATGGTTCTTCGTTGCGTCGCCTATTCGCACAATGTGGACAGTTTCCGCGTCTGGGTGGATTTCTGCATTGCCGTTGTAGGTGTACTCTTTTGTTGCAGTTCCAGCAACGAATTTGTCCTCCGCGAGCGTTGTTTCGGCCTTCGGCGTCCATCCTCTGGCAAGAGCATTCGATGGCGGCTGCTTGCCTCACACGGTGGATTCCCTGACAGGGCTGGTCTGCCGCCTCCATTGTCAGAGCAAACGCCAAAGCTTCGGCGAGCGTTTTCTTTCCAGCCATTCTTACCGCCATTTGTAGTTTCGCGTCAGCTATGGCATGGGTGAACGCTTCGGTTGCCATCTCGTTAATGATCTCCTCGCCGGCGTTTGGATAGGACAAATGTGCCAGCCGCTCGATGTCTGCTTGTAACTGCTGGAGCGTCTCACCCTTCATCTGGGACCTTCTGCGCAACTGGACCCTATATACTTGTTGCATGTGGTCGTCCCCAAATCGCATCTCAATGGCTTTCACCAGGCTATCGTAGTTGCGTTGTTTGTCCTCGGGAATAGTTTGTAGTAGCTCTGCAGCTGAACCTCTAAGCGCAAGCGTGAGGGCAATGGACCTCTCTTCATCGTCCCAGTTGTTCGTCGTTGCCGCAGCTTCGAACTGCCTCTTATATATCGGCCATGATATCTGCCCATCGAAAACGGGAGGCTGCATGTCTTTCCTTCTCGGGCAGTCGGTTGAATACTCCCGAACTTTCTGTTTCTTTACGTGTTCGAGTTCCTTTGCCAAATTCTCGAATCTTCCTTCGACAGTCTCGATTTTCGTTTGAACACTCTCGAATTTTGTTTCAACATTCTCGAATCTTCCTTCAACGGCTGTTTCAAATGTCTCAATTTTAGCCTGTACGTTTTCGAATTGTCCTTCAATTGTTCCGAATTTTGCGTCTAGAGAATTCTTCTGCTCAGCCAAGGAATTTTCGAGAATCTCGAACTTCTTGTTTTGCATATCCAGCTTGGCATCTAGAGAATTCTCAAATTGTTTATTCTGTTCCTCGAGCTTGGCGTCTAGAAAATTGTTTTGCTCAGCCACGGAATTTTCTAGCTTCTCGAATTTTTCATTTTGAGAATTCTTTTGTTCGTCAATCTTAGCTTCTAGAGAATTCTTTTGTTCGTCGAATTTCTCAGATAGCAATTTCATTAAAGCCGACATGTCACTCGTCGTACTTACTTGTTCTTCTTGGACGTCAAACAAAGCTGTTTCAGGATCTGCACCCTCGTCCGTCACTATTTTCCGCAACTTAATAATCAATTCTCTTTTCGTACCAGTCGTAGGTTGCTCCCGCTGGCTCAGTACTTCCTTTAGTTGCGGCAATGATAAATCTTCTAGTAATTTCCGAACCTTTTTTTTTCCACTTACACAATAAGCAATACACAAAATTTGTTTTATTCCACTTTTCTGACACCAATGTAATATTCTTGCTGGGGTTCGTTTAAATAAAACCTTCTTTTGTGTATTTTAATCGTTTATTTATTATCAAACACCAACTTTACTTTAACACAATAGTCAATCACTTTATTCTTTATTTATTTCAAAATAAACGGTCGCTACAGATTTATTTTCACAATGTCGCTTGCTTTCACCACTGGTCGGATATCTCTTGTAATCGCTGTATTCACTTATAAACAACTGTGTCGACGTTGGTTGTGGTATGGGTATTTATAGGAAATTGCAAGGGGTTCTAGAACATGCTGGATGTTTCTCCGGGTGAATTGAGGATCATGGAATATTGGGATATTGTGTGGAACAATTTTGGAACGTAAGCACACCAGGTTGGAACGTAAGCACATCAGGTTGGAATATTTACTACTAGTAGGCAATAGATGTCGTTGCACAGTTTGAGATATAGTGGTTTAGTTTTTGGTACACAAACCATCCTGTAGTCAATGCTACAATACTATACTTTCCGTCTATCCGCGGAAAGTAAGTGCTGGTGGGTATAATTCACATGGATGTTGGATGTCTCTGTCCAGAACTCCTGGTTGTTGGCACGGGCATATTCAAATGCAACTAAGATGACCCAACTAAGCCTTTGTCGTGATTTGGCCATGTTCTATTTACTCCAAAAATATATCCTTTAGGGTGTCCTTTTGTGTCCTCTAGGACAAAAACAACCTTACAAATACAAATGATTTTTTTAAAATGCCGTTTATTATTTGTCCTCATATTCTCCTAGCGTCGTCGTATGACAACACCCCCTAATATCGTATTCATCTATATTGTGGAAAAATTGGACTTAATTTTATACGAGTTGGTCCATTTAGAGACACCGTGGTGAATTTTATTACGTTTGGATAAGTATTTCGTTACTAGAGAATATAGGCTAAATTAAAGTCGCCATTATTTAATATTGTAGCATTGACTACAGGATGGTTTGTGTACCAAAAACTAAAACACTGTATCTCAAACTGTAGCAACGACATCTATTGTAAAACCTGCTAGCAGTAAATATTCCCACCTGATGAGCTTACGTTCCACAATTGTTCCACACATTATCCCAATTATTCCAGGATCATCAATTCATCCCGGGCGACATCTAGTATGTTCTAGAAGGACTTATATTTCATATAAATACCCATACCACAACCATCGTGGACACAGTTGTTTATAAGTGCATACAGCGATTTCAAGAGGAAGATTAGACCAGTGGTGAAAATAAGCGACATTATTTGAAATAAATAAAGAATAAAGTGATTGAATATTGTGTTGAAGTAAAGTTGGTGTTTGATAATAAATAAACGATTAAAATACACAAAAGACGGTTTTATTTAAATGAACTCCAGCAAGAATATTACATTGGTGTCAGAAAAGTGGAATAAAACAAATTTTGTGTATTGCGTTTTGTGTAAGCGAAAAATAAAAATGGTTCGGAAATTGCTAGAAGATTTGTCAGTGCCGCAACTAAAGGATGTAGTGAGCCAGCGGAATCATCATTGATCATTAAGTTGCGGAAAATAATGACGGACGAGGGTACAGATCCTGATACGGCTTTGTTCGACGTCGAAGAAGAACAAGTGAGTACGACAAATTACATGTCAGCCTTGATGAAATTACTTTCCGAAAAATTCGAGAAGCTAGATAATTCTTTCGATGAACAAAAGAATTCTCTAGACGCCAAGCTCGATGAACAAAAGAATTCTCTAGAGCAACAGCTACTCAATCAAAGGAGTGTTCTCGAAAGCAAATTTGAAGAACAAAACAGAAGTTTGGAAACAAGATTTGGGACAAACGACGAGAAGATTGGAAATGTAGAGACCAAAATTGAAACATTTGAAACAAAATTCGAGAATGTTCAAACAAAAATCGAGACTGTTGAAGGAAGATTCGAGAATTTGGCAAAAGAACTCGAATACGTGAAGAAACAGAAAGTTCGGGAGTATTCAACCGACTGCCCGAGAAGGAAAGAGATGCAGCCTCCCGTTTTCGACGGACAGACATCATGGGCGATATATAAGAGACAGTTCGAAGCTGCGGCAACGACGAACAACTAGGACGATGAAGAGAGGGCCATTGCCCTCACGCTTGGGCTTAGAGGATCAGCTGCAGAGCTACTACAAACTATTCCCGAGGACAAACAACGCAACTACGACAGTCTGGTGAAAGCCATTGAGATGCGATTTGGGGACGACCACATGCAGCAAGTATATAGGGTCCAGTTGCGCAGAAGGGTCCAGATGAAGGGTGAGATGCTTCAGCAGTTACAAGCAGACATCGAGCGGCTGGCACATTTGTCCTATCCAAACGCCGGCGAGGAGATCATTAACGATATGGCGATCGAAGCATTTACCTATGCCATAGCCAATGCGAAACTACAAATGGCAGTAAGAATGGCTGGAAGGAAAACGCTCGCCGAAGCTTTGGCGTTTGCTCTAATGATGGAGGCCGCAGACCAGGCGTGTCAGGGAATCCACCTTGTAAGGGAAGTAGCCGCCGCCGAATGCTCTTGCCAGATGATGGACGTCGTAGTCCGAAACAGCGCTCGTCGAGGTCAAATTCGTTGCTGGAACTGCAACAAAAGAGGGCACCTACAACGGCAATGCAGAATTCTACTCAGTCGCGGAAACTATCCAAACTATGGTAATTGGCGACGTAATGAAATACCATCCAACAGGTATAACATCCATCCTGTTGGTCAGGCTTCCCGAAACCAGGAGTGGGGAGACCGCTCAAGAACCAGTTTCGCGGGGCGGAAGTCGGATGTCGGAATCGACGCCCCCAATACCACCATCCAGGTTCCCGAAACCAAACTCCATTCTAATGCGGATGCCTTAACCCGGCAACCATGCGAGATCGACTGCAAGCATTGTGTGCGGCAGGAAGAGAAGAACCTTCTTTCCATCCAAGGGGTAGGAGCTGAGCCTATCGCCGGTGGGAGTGCAGAGGAAATCCACAGCGCTCAAAAAGAAGACCCAGACATCGAGCCGATATTAGCGTGGAAGGAGTTTATGGAAAAGCCAAGTGGACAGATATCTCGGACAGGAGCCCCACTCTCAAAGCATACTGGGCTCAGTGGGACTCCCTTCATGTGCAAAATGGTGTGCTGAAAAGGAAATGGGAGAGCCCGGACGGGAAGGATTTCATAATGCTGCTTGTCTTGCGGCGATCAAAAGTACACGAGGTGCTACGGGAGATGCATGATGGAGCATCCGGAGGTCATTTGGGTGCAAACAAGACGCTGGAGAAGGTGCGAGAACGTTTCTATTGGCTCAGCGCAAGGGTAGACGTAGAGAGTTGGTGCCGAAAATGCGTCGTGTGTGCCGCCAGCAAGGGACCCAGAACGAAAACGCGAGGCAAGATGCACCAGTACAACGTGGGTGCACCCTTTGAATGGATCGTCGCTGACATCGCTGGTCCATTTCCGGAAACTGACAATGGTAACCGTTACATCCTAGTCGTCATGGACTACTTCAGCAAATGGCCGGAAGCGTTCGCCATCCCTAACCAGGAAGCGAAGACCATCGTGGAACAGATCGTCAACAAATGGGTGAGCAGATTTGGCGTGCCCATGGAACTGCATTCTGACCAGGGACGAAACTTTGAATCGAAGATATTCCAAGAGGTATTTCAACAACTAGGAATCAAAAAGACGAGAACTACCCCGCTTCATCCACAATCCGACAGGATGGTAGAGCGCTTCAACAGAACCTTAAACGAACATCTCTCCAAGGTCGTAGAAGACCACCAGCGCGATTGAGATCGACAAATCCCTCTCTTCTTGATGGCCTACCGAAATGCAGTGCACAGTACTACTGGACATACTCCATCTGAAGTCTTGTTTGGTCGAGCAGTCCGGCTACCTAGTGAGGTGAAGTTTGGATCCCCTAACGATGAGCCCAAGAGTGAAGAGGACTACGTGGCAGACCTCAGGGAAAGGATCCGAGACATACATCAGAGGACCAGGACGAGGATAAGGATAGCGAGTGACCGCATGAAAACCAGATACGACACAAAGGCAACAACGTCCAGCTTCCACGAGGGAGACCTAGTGTGGCTGTACAACTCACACCGGCAAAAGGGGAGGTCACCTAAGCTGCAGCAAGACTGGGAGGGCCCTTATAAAGTGGTCACACGCATCAATGACGTCGTCTTCCGAATCCAGCGTGGAGTAAGAGGCAAGATGAAAATTGTCCATCTGGATCGTCTTCATCGTTACCATGGCAGTAAACCAGATGATCTTGGGACGAACAAGTTTGAGAGGGGGGCAGTGTAGCATTGACTACAGGATGGTTTGTGTACCAAAAACTAAAACACTGTATCTCAAACTGTAGCAACGACATCTATTGTAAAACCTGCTAGCAGTAAATATTCCCACCTGATGAGCTTACGTTCCACAATTGTTCCACACATTATCCCAATTATTCCAGGATCATCAATTCATCCCGGGCGACATCTAGTATTTTCTAGAAGGACTTATATTTCATATAAATACCCATACCACAACCATCGTGGACACAGTTGTTTATAAGTGCATACAGCGATTACAAGAGGAAGATTAGACCAGTGGTGAAAATAAGCGACATTATTTGAAATAAATAAAGAATAAAGTGATTGAATATTGTGTTGAAGTAAAGTTGGTGTTTGATAATAAATAAATGATTAAAATACACAAAAGACGGTTTTATTTAAACGAACCCCAGCAAGAATATTACAATATGTATAGGCAGCCTGCATTTAAATTTCTAATGGAGTGTGAGTAAATGAAATAGTTTAAAATTTCAGAATTTCCCTCTTTTAATGGCGATGTTGAACTTAATTGAGGGTGAATAAATCGGGCCTTACTTACTTTTGTAACTTGGTTCTATTATGAAAATAAAATAGAAACCTGTAAAAAAATCGATGATATTTATTTGAGTTGAAGAGTGCCTCTAATTTATAGTGATGCATTATATGAATCACTCCGTTTTGTTTCTTACATTTTTAAATGTTTAATCACACAACAATAAATTTTGCCGGAACAACATTTTTTTTTTTTCTACATTAGAGGGTTAAATGGTTCTGAATCAAAAAAGTTTTAAAAGTTGCAACTTGGAACGTCTTTCGAAAGTGTACCAAGAGTATTAAAACTCACCTACATTTCTTTTTATACTTTCTATTTGAACTGTACATAAAAAGCTTTGGTGACATCATTCACCGAATGAAAATCAAATCTCATGGGCGATTCGATTTTTTTACCGTCGTGTTTCTTTATGAACATCATCTCACTGAATACGATTTTCTATCTACCCCAGCCTAAGTTTTTAATAAAATTCTGTCCATATATTTGTAATTATTTTAATTCTAAACAAAATATTCAGTCCCATTCACAGTCAAAAATGTTATTCCCCTTTAGCTGTGTGCTGAGCGCTAAAGAAAAGCTTTGCTCTTCGGACTGGATGAGTCCATTCTAATGTCATAACTCTGCATTCTGCGGTTTTGTTTTTGTTCCACAAGTTGATAAACAAAATTAAGTATTTAGAGTCTAGATTACTGTTATCTCTAAATTCTTATCGAATTTTTAACTATTCCGTGACCGACTATCAATAAATTCTCCAGATTGAAATACAACGAAAGAGATCCAATACGGCGCCAGTACGTGTAAAGACTAAATGGGTGAGTCCCGTATCATTTCATGACCGGCTGCAGTAATTAAAAAAAAAAAAAAACCCCCCAAGTAATATGAATGTCATGTACTGACAGAGCTTTTTTTGGCTTACGTGGTCCGGTTGTTAATGTTATTCCGTTTTACTTGATTACTCCCGCAAACTTAGGCGAGGCAAGTTGTCCATTCTAGCAACTCAGCGCATAAAGTTAGTCAGCTCAGCGCCGCAAGTATTAACTTTTTTTTCTTATTTATTTACAGTTAAATTGTTCTTATTCATCGGTCTACTGTTTCCCTGTATATCAACCACAATACAAGCAACAATGTCTGACTCCGAATTGTCTGTCAAGTTTGCAAAGAACAGTGCCCAGTTCTCTGTTGATTTCTACAACAAACTTACGGTGGGAAATGAGAGCAAGAATATAATTTTCTCTCCATTCTCGATTCAGACGTGCGTCGCATTAGCATATGCCGGTGCCACAGGCGAAACAGCAGAAGAAATAGCTAATGGCCTGAGACTGGTGGAAAATGATCGTTCATTGGTGGCTCAGTCATTCAAATCGGTGCTGGCCAACTACCAGAATTCACCGCTGCTGAAGATTGCCAATAAAGTGTACGTAAGGGAGGGCTACGAAATCAATCCAGAATTCGATCAAATAGCCAAAGAGAGCTTCTTTTCGACAGCGGAAGAGGTCAACTTCAGTCAGAGCTCAGCGGCAGCTGCCAAGATCAACCAATGGGTCGAGGAGAAGACGAATAATAAAATAAGGGATCTCATTTCGCCGGACGCATTGGATTCGCTAACCCGGCTGGTACTGGTCAATGCGATTCATTTCAAGGGCGAGTGGGTGCACAAGTTTGAAAAAGTTGCCACGCACGAGGAGGACTTCTTCCTAAACGAAGAGGACAGTGTAAAAGTGGAAATGATGAATGGCAAGGCCAGTTACAGTTATGGGGACTTTGAAGATTTGAATTGTACTGCACTGGAGATGCCCTATAAGGACTCGGATCTATCGATGTTGATTTTGTTGCCACAATCTCGCACTGGGCTGAAGGCTCTCGAAGAGAAGTTGAAGGGCGTCAATTTGTTGGAGCTAACCCAGAGGATGAGCCGACAAGAGGTTGTCGTGAAGTTCCCCAAGTTTAAGGTGGAATTTTCCGCAGAGTTGACCGCTCCATTGAAGCAGGTAAGATTGAGTTTGACACTCATTTTCAGATAATGTATGAAATTCGATTTTTCGTTTTAATCTAATCAAAAGGCCGTTATCTATATTGTGATTTGCTAGAGGCTAATGATAATTTTAAAAATAGCAGCTCGTTGTTGAATTTCTTACAAAGCACAGCAGTGATAGCGACCTTATCTGTTGACCTGTTTTTACTTAGTTAGTTGGCACTACAGTCCGGGGTGGACCTGTGCCTCAACCAAGACACCTCTCCAGCCAGACCGGTTGAGAGCCACTTGCCTCCAGTTGCGCACGCCAAGTTGGTCGAGGTCCCCTTCCACTTGTTTGTGCCACCTACCGCAAGGTCGTCCCATACTGCACCGTCGATCAGGGGTGGATTCGAATACTTTCTTGGCTGGAACGTTGGACTCCATCCGCTCTACATGGCACAGTCACCTTAGTCGCTGTATGTGAACTCTTCTGGCTAAGTCGATGTCCTTGTGTAAGCAGTGTAGTTCAGCGTTGTACCTTCTCCCCCACTCGCCTTCTATGCAGACGCGACCAAAGATAACTCGAAGAACTTTTCTCTCAAAGTAACCAAGGGCATCCTCATCCGATTTTGACAAATTCCATGCCTCTGCGCCATACAGCAGGACTGGGATCATTAGTGTCTTATTTCATTTCATTTCATTTCATTTCATTTCATTTCATTTCATTTCATTTCATTTCATTTATTTATAAAGAACCTTTTACATTGGACTTATAAGTTAAAGTCTATAACAGTAAAAGTTAATAAATTTAAATTTCAGTAATTCATAATTTCATATTATCGGTTTTGCTTTCGTAAATTAAAAAAAAACTACACATGTTAACACTGGAGATATTAGTATTCGAAACAGAGAGAGAGAAAAAAAAAAGGAGGAAGATAAACTCTCTTATTACAAAATTCTTCTAAGCACCTTCGGTCAGATATTTAAATAAAACTATCAAATGACTTGGTTCCACGTAGCATTCTAATGTCCATGGGTAGAGCGTTCTATTTTCTGACAACATAAACAAAATATTGGTTCTCAGAGTTTCTGCACGTAAACCTAAGTTGAATAAAAACTAAAGAACGAGAGGAAGTTGGGAACTGAAGTTTTTCATACAGATACTGTGGCTCTTTGCAAGTTAAAATGTTTAGTGTTTTAAGAGCGCAAAATTTGAAATAAGTGTGCATGTCACAACCCAGAATCCTGTTAGTGTATTCAGAAACATGATCGAATCGTTTAAGATTGTACACATATCGTGTAATGTTGTTAAAAGCCCCTGTAAGATTCCGTCGTGTTTCTGATTTATGACAACTAAAAATTTGACATCCATAGGTGACGATTGGTAAAACCACGGTTTTTGCTAAGCTAAGTCTTATATGCTGAGGTATGAAGTTTTTTGTCAATGAGAGGGCACGTAAACATCCGTATATTTTGCCAATAACTATTTGAATATGATGGTCCCATGTGAGTAACGAATTGAACCAAATACCTAGATTTTTCGCAGTTTCGACATATTCCAAAATATTGTTACCTAGATATAGAGGTGGGAAATAGCTACTGTCAAGCTTGTTCTTGTAGACTACTAAGCATTTTGACTTCGTTGGGTTTAATTTTAGGTGATTTTTGCGGACCAAAGCGAGATTTGCTTAAGGTCGTTATTGAGTTTGTCTACTCCATCTTCTAACATTCCCAGTTTGCAGCTCAACCGAATCTGCACATCATCAGCATATAAATGTATTGATGAGTGTCGAACTACTTGCGGGAGATCATTTATAAACATGGCAAACAGCAATGGCCCAAGAATTGATCCCTGTGGTACACCTGACATTAGCTGTAAATACCCGGAGGTGTTTCCACAACTGATACGGCTTGACTTCTATCACTTAAATAAGAAAGAATCAAGTTAGCAGCAGAGTTAATAAAACGGAAATTCCTCTTCAACTTTGAGAGAAGTATTACGTGATTGACAGTGTCAAATGCCTTTGAGAAGTCTAGGAGCCCAAGGAAAGATATTAAGTCGTGATCCATCGCACTTCTCAGATCATCTGTTATTTTCAAAATAGCAGAGACACAACTATGGTTTTCCCTGAAACCTGACTGTTGAACATTCAGAAGCTTATTACTTTTAACAAAAACTGTCATTTGCTTATGAAGAAGTTTCTCGAAGACTTTGGATAAAAATGGGAGAATAGAAATAGGTCGAAACTCAGGCGGTGACAAACGAGTAGCCGGCTTTTTTACTATTGGTATAACCTTAGCAACCTTCCAGGCAGGAGGAAATGAACATGTTGTGATTATTGAAATAAAAAGTGTAGGAAGAATGTGAGGCAAGATTATTTTAATAAAGTGTGGATGTATTTCATCAAAGCTCACAGCCTTGGACTTTATTTGTAGAAGGGCGCTCAAAACATCGTTTTCATTTACTCTGGTGAATTGGAAGCAATGGCTACTTTCAAGATTAGTGAAAGAATCATCGATACTGGATTCGCCAACGTCAGGCAAAGTACTTTGAACTTTCGCGAATTCAGAATTTAGGAAGTCAGGGGTCGAATCGCGACCTCCATCAACGGATGACTGGTAACGTAATTTCTATTGTGTTGTTGGTAGATCTAGCAACAAAATACATACAAATTACGTAACGAGTTGTACGTTTATGTAGGACGCGATTCGACCCCTGGATTTGTATTTTCAGGCATTATCACCTTTTGTCGACCAACACCAAGTTCTCTGATATTTTTCCACAATGTTTTCGCCGGTAGAATTTTACTAAGTCGCTTTGAAAACACCCGCTTCTTAGCTTCCTT
This sequence comes from Brachypalpus laphriformis, assembly GCA_945910035.1. NCBI lineage: Eukaryota > Metazoa > Arthropoda > Insecta > Diptera > Syrphidae > Brachypalpus > Brachypalpus laphriformis. Next base: position 259,768,295 of record OX246753.1, on the reverse strand, counting down.
TATTTTTAAAGAAACACTATTTCTTAAAGCCCGAAAAACTGCGTGAAACTCAGGGAGTTTAAAACGTTTCCACCGCTTGTTAGCCAGGTTTCGTTGTTTTATGGCTTCTCGTATTTCAGGTGTAAACCATGTGACAGTATTAGTTCGCATATATTTTGTTTTTATCGGAATGTGTGAGCTATAGAGATAACGCATGGCATTTTGCATGAAATCTTATAAAGAGTTACCTTAGTAGTTCGAGATATGGCTTTGTTACTCAATTGCCTTCTTAGCCCATCGAAATACCGATTAACAAGAGTAATTCTTCGTATGATCTCCCCACGCACTGGTGTCATTTGCGGAGCTCACCATAGAGCCTAGGTAGACATAGTCCTTTGCTGCCTCAAAATTATATCTGACTATTGTGGCGTTCTATGGAAGACGCTGATGTTGGGTGTCATTTTTTGTGCACAGCATATACATATGTATTTTGTTTTGCTTTCATTGATCGCTAAACCCATCTTTGCTGCCTCGATCTCAATACTCGTAAATGCCCCACTGACGACCCTCTGAGTTCTTCCGACTATGTCAATCTCATCGGCGTAACAGTTGACCTGTCCTGTAAAATATTATTCTTTTGCTTCAGTCCTTCCCTCCGTTTCATATTCGTATACGAGTTGTGCCATTTTACTATTAAAATAAACCCTACAGCTGTCCACTTTTTAACGGTTGACATGGAAGGAGCAGAGTCCCCGTAAACTTTTGTCAACTTTGGATGAATTTCCGTAGGGGTTAACCCATCCAAAACGAAGAATTTTATGGCCGCACGATATTCAAGTTTATCCATTTTAACGAAAAACACGCAAGACGTCTACTGCAAAAATTCGTGTAAAGAAACTATTTGAGAGAACAAGTTGAAACTTGTCATACGAACTATTGAGAAGTGCGCCCAGGCAGGAAACATAAATTTTTGCTGATTAGAACGTTATCTCTGCGTCAGGCCGAGAACTTTTTACCTTGCCCTCGTAAGTTAGATATCATTGGTGATCCCAATTATTTCAGCCGCAACCTCGTCATTTCGGAATTGTGGTAGAGAAAGTTTAACTTCATCCATGTCCTGACAGCATGGGGCTAAATCGTCGCTGTACGTGAACATACAACTCGTAATATATTATGTATGTATTTTGTTGCTAGATCTACCAACAACATAATACAAATTAATTTACGAGTTGTACGTTTACGGAAGCCGATTTGGCACCAGATCTTCTTTCTACCAGGTGAAGTATGGAAATGCGTTTATTACAAATTATGCGACTTTGTATAGTCTCCACTTATGCTACATGTGGTGCGTTGCTACATTCTGAAGGAATTCTTCTAATTCTGTCTTATGTTCGCTTACTGGTATGTTTATAGCACCACAATGGGGTACGAGAATTTCCAAGTTGTTGACTGATTTATAATTATTGTCAACAAATTCATATGGATTATCAGCCTTACTTTCTATCATTTTCTTAACATCAATCTTTTGTTTTGATTCAGGAACATATGAAAGTTAGATATCATTGGTGATTCTTTTCTTTTTCTTTGTATTTCCCCGAAAAGTGGGGCTACTCTTTGCTTATGTGTAACGTAGTGTTTATATTCGACCTATTTACGAGTCACAATTGCTTGTATTGTGGTGAAATTGCATTTTGCTTCACCTTAAAATTGCATCAAAAGTTATAGAAGCTTCTGTTGGTGCGTCATTGTTATTGTGATAAAATAATTCGTAACCAAATGACTCATCAATTCAGATGTGAAATCTGAAAAATGAGTGGGAGAAATTTCAATATAGATTTAAGGTCATGTAGTGATAGTTGAATGAGTAACTGGTTATTTGGTGAGAAGATTTCACAATGCAGTGCAAATTGTTTGTGCGTCAAAGTCCAATTAAATCTATTTAAAATACCAAACCATTTGGTTTGTTTCTATTGAGCATTTGGTTTATTCAATGTGAGAGGAAGCTACAACTCAGCTAGAAAAATAAACTTCATTCAGTTGATATACATATGCATGTACGCATGAATGTGTTGCCGAAATTGTAGAAAGAGAAGAATCCGAGAAATGTTGAATTGTTAAACACATTTGTACGTATTTTGTAATGGGTGTCATAATATATTTTATTGCTTTCACTTCAAAGACAAGCAATGGTTTTATAAATATTTTATAAACCGTATTGTCTCTCTCAATGTAGTCGAATTTCTTATCGAAATTTGTGAAAGTTTGTAGGGACATATGTATGTATGCGTGTATGTATGTATGCACGTAAAGCTGAGTATAGGTTAATATCTGTTCTTTCCTTCAGTTCAAAGGTTTTCGAGTTATTCTTCGCTTGATTTCTGTGATGGTTTCGTTGTCAGAAATATAAGCAGATGCAAGGCAGACAAAGTCCCTTACTACCTCGAAGTTGTAGTTGCCCACTGTGCTGGTTTGTCCAATTCGTCGGTGCTAATTGTCCCTTCTTGTTGACAGCATGTACTTTGTTTTGCCTTCGTTTACTGCTAAACGTATTTTGGCCGCTTCTGCTTGAATGCTTTCAAATGCAACGATGACAAACCACTGAGTTCTTCTAATTATTTCAATACCATCGGCGTATGCATACTTTTAATAGATTGTGCCTCTGGTGCTGGCTTATGAGTTTCGCACAATCCGTTCAAATGCTATATTAAAGAAGTCACATGACAACGCGTCACCTTGTCTAAAACCATTTTTGATATCAAAGGTCTTAGTGAGCTTATTATTGACCTTGATGGAGCAGCGAGCGTTCTCCATCGTTATTCTGCACAGACTGACAAATTTGACATGCCTCTATATAGCTCCTTTCTATAGCTATTGAATGCCTTCATAAGCGGCATTGAAATCGATTCTTCAGGACTTTGCTAGCTTGAAACCGCACTGATAGGGGCGAATCAGGCTGTACATAACATGTTTCAGGCGTTCAAACAATATCGCAGAAAAAATCTTGTGTGCAATGCTGAGGACACTGATGCCTCTATAATTGACGCACTTGGAGGGTCTCCTTTCCTGTGAATCGGACAAACGATGCTGAGATTCCATTCATAAGGCAAACACTCGTCTGACCAAATCTTAGAGATGAGTTGGTGTATGCTCTCTACCAATTCATCGCCAGTTGTCTTCAAAAGCTTGACCGGTAAGCCGTCAGGTCTAACAACTTTGTTGTTGTTGTAGCAGCTACGGTTCCGCTGGGGACAAAATCAGTTTCTAGGCTCAGGAATCGAGCCACGTCTATGGGTCGGTCCCAAAGTGCATCGGGGCGCAAGTCGGTTGGCTTTGCTGGGCAGTTGAAAAGATGTTTGGTGTTGTACGGGCCATTTCCGCAGTCAGAGTATTTGTCTTCTATGGAGGCGTCGAGACGGTTTTTGTAGCTGTTTAGTAAGCGACACCAACCTGAGCGTAGCTGAGCTAGGGTGGTTCTTGTTCTTCGAGACATGTTACGTTCTGAGTCTGCTGTAGGTGGTGGACGGCCTCCGAGGACCACGTTGGGGCGGAGATTCTCCATAGAGTGGGACACAGTCGTGCGATGAATGCTTTTCAATCCATCTTTGTAGGTCTGTCTGTCGATCCTGGTGCCCTCCGTGTAGGCATCGAGGTCGTATTTGTAGATTTGGAGCCCTTTGCGAATGGAACGGGGTGGTTATGGTACCATCGTCAGCGAATGATTAGGGTGGTCTTGTGGGTGACAAGATAGAAGGAATTGCTTGCAGAGCATGGTGGTATGGTCCCTTACTGGAACCAACTTCGTCTCAGCATGGAGGTGATCAGCATGTGGCATCAGGTGACATCCGGTAATGGTCCTGCCGCGTTTTGGCAGGCTTGAAGATGCTGCCAGTTAGTGTCACTCAGCTGCGAAGTGGGAGGGTTGTGATCCCTTATTTTCGAATCATAACCTCTCTAAAAAAAAAGGAAGAAGAAGAAGAAGAGTGTCACTCAGCTGCGGTGTCCAGATGGGGGCGGCATAGTTCAGCACGGATTCCATTCCCCTGGAAGATACCGCTAAGGCCTTGAGTACATTGTTACCAGGTCTAAGTCGACTTCTGATGTTTGATGCATGTGCGGTGAACTTCATCATGCTGTCGAAAGTGACGCCAAGAAGTCTTGGTTGCGTGGAAGTTGGAATTCGACGTCCTGCTATGTCTATGTCTAGGACTTACCTTATCTCCCTTATCCAGGACATGAATAGTGTGGCTGACGACTTCTCGGCCGACAGTTGTATGTCTACCAGCTTTGTTTGACTTCAGTTGATGAAATCTGATAAATTTCTATCAGGTATATCATAATAGGTATATTCGCATACACAACCTAAAGCGCTTTAAGGTGTTCTTAAGTGCTCGGAGTGTATTCGGGTATTGAGCGAACATGACCGATAAAGAGAAAAATTGAGAAATAACGAGTGCCCTCTGTGCTTAAATGTACTCGAAGAATTTCTGCTGGCACGAACGTACAACTGCCGAATAGAATCAGTTGATTGCTAAATGAGTCGAAGAGTTTTTGATTCCATTTCAAATAGTCAAAGGACATAAAAAATTGATGCAAAGTGTCTTGAAAGAAATGCAATGATCTGTGAATGTTCTCCCAAAATATTCCTTTTCAACTTAATATGAATCTGTTGGTTTTCACACGAGTTTAATTTGTTCATTATCATTTTTTTTTAATGACAATTGGCTCGAAATGGCTCGCTTTTCATTCGAGTACTTTTGCTTAGATTTTCCGGTCTCTGAGAGTTTTTACTCTCATCATGTCATATTTGACAACTGATTAGTTTTTGTCTCGGACAGTTTGCGACCGGAACTAATATCTTAAGGTCCATTCACAGCTTAGCGACCTGCGAATGCGAACGAGCGAATGTTCGCAAATGTTGACATTTCATTCACAGCTACTTTTTTATCTGGGGCCTCACTCTGTATTGCTACTCTAAAGTCAAATCATTCGAATTCGCAGAATTGTCACTCTGTAATTCGAATCGCAAATCCAAATTTATGACAATCGAACAAACTTTTGTTGCCAACTTCAATGTCAATTTCTAATCGCAAATCTGGCACTCTGTATTGCTAAACGAAATGTCAAAGTAACTCGAATTCGCATCATTTTGTTCTATTGCTATTTGGTTTGCGGATGTTGAGGTAAGCAATTGTGTTTCTTTAAAATGTAAGTATTTTATGACATAAAATGTTATTTTTAACTTAAAACTCAATGAAAATGATATACATAAAATAGTTTTGTGAAATTACTTGGTTAAAACGTGTTTAAGAACATGAGGACAGACCACCAAAAAACAAATGTAAATGCTCCACCTTAACTTCTGTTGAAGGTAGCAGTGGATAGAATGAGTAAAGTAGGAAATACAAGATACAACTGTTCTACGAACGGTTTCACAGCTTTGGTGTTGTATACGATAATTGTGTCGTGTGTATTCACACAACCGACCGTTGTTTCGATATCGTATGGTCGCATGGTCTTGACTGTACAACCGCTGTAACATACACAAACTGTATGGAAATTATATGGTGTGTATGTGTAAAATGGCTGACTAAAATGTCTGGTTGTACGTAAGTCGTATGCGAATTGTATGTGTGTGCTGCATACAACAGTATGCCGAAGTCGGTACGACGGTTGTATCGTGTATTTCCCACCTAATACTCAGTTTCGGGTTGAACCAACCACTGCTATATTTTTCTTCTACTTTTTATTACTTAGCTCCATTATATTCGACCTATTTCTAATTCACCGGTGTTCTATTCGTTCTCCTTGTGTGTCATCTTGATGAAACCATAATTCGACAGCATCCAGTTCTATTTCTATAACATATATTTAACTTTCTTTCTCAAATCTAAATAAAACACAAAATTCCTTGGAACGAAATTTGCTTCAAAGTGACATTTCAGCGTGCCGGCTAAGATTAGAATCGCAAAGTACTTTCGCAAAAAATTGACTTTCGAGTAGCAATACAGAGTGAGGCCCCTGGTCACGGCAATCCGCGAATTTCAGTTGTCATTCAGGGCTATCGTGAATAAAATTCAACCTTAGCGAAAAATAGGTATCGGCAATGAATTTCGAACGAGGGAAAACATTTCCCCCGGAAAAAAATTGGTATCGTGAAAAAAGTTTCCCCGGAATTTCAATGCGATTTTCCCCAGAATATTCCCTCATCAATTTGCTGAAGCAATCAAAAACAAAAGCAGCAATTCATGGATAGCGTTACTTTTTTTTTGCCAATTTTGTTGTTTTTTAAGCAAAAAGTGAAAAACGGGTTTGATGTGCACCAACCGCAAATGACGTGCTATTTTAAAAGTAAAAGGATTGATTGCTTTCATTTAGAAATACTAAAATAAACATTTACTTATTTGAATTAAGTCCAACTTAACTATTCCTAAAACTGGCCGAAAATAGAAAACACTAAAATGCCACTGGCTATTTCAGGGAATACAGAATTTCCTCTTTGGAAGAAGCCATAATTGAGATACATATGTTGAATGAGTAAATCAGTGAAATATTTACCGAATAAAATGATGGATGATCCGATGATCGAGGGTTCAGTTAACGTCTTTTGGTAGTGAAATGAAGCGATATTGAACCTTCCAAAGATCCATTCCAACTGAAAGTGCGCGTGAGGAGTACCATATATACCAACCATTCTAAAAACATAATCTCACCCAGGGTTGGAGCTACAGCCATTGCAATAACGTCACAGCTTTTTGGCTCACAGCTCCTTGCAGCGCCTGTGATAACTTCAAAGGGTTGGACTTGTCTATTTCACTTCTGGTTATGAATATTTGATAATTTTTAGCTCATCGGTCTTACTCCCCATGGGAAATAAATTCCGATGGAAATTTACGATAGGAGGAATAATTTCGAGGGAACTAAAAAATTCCGGGGGAACTTTTTTCCCTCGGAATTGCCGATAACCCTGATTCATTTTGTAACTAATTGCCTAAACGTGAAAAATGCATAAATACATAGCGTAGCTTTCATTCAGAAGGTAATATCTTACCTTCTTTCGATAAATTCGACCACGATCTTACCAACGAAGAAGAAAAAAAGTATTGTTAGGTTAAACTCTCGCGAATGTTTTGGTCGCGGGAATGTGGATTGCGTCCTACTTGTGTGGAATGTGAATAAAAGTTGACAGTTAAGGTCCATTCACAGCTCAGCGATCTGCGAATGCGAATAAGCGAATATTCGCAAATTTGAACATTTCTTTCACAGCTACTTTTTTATCTGGTCGCGCCAATCCGCGAATTTCAGTTTTCATTAAATGTATGAAAACATAACGCAACTTTTATTCAGAAGGTAATATCTTACCTTCTTTCGATAAATTCGACCACGATCTTACCCACCAAGAACAAAACAAAAGTATTGTGAGGTTAAACTCTCGCGAATGTTTTGGTCGCGGGAATGTGGATTGCGTCCTACATGTGTGGAATGTGAATAAAAGTTGACAGTTCGCAGAAATCATTCGCTTATTCGCGGAAAAATCGGCGAATTGTTAATTTATTCGCAGAAACTAATTACAATTCAACTTTTTATATATTAATCGATAGATAAATTAAGTTCCGTTCTTTTGAAATAATAAAATTGCCAAGGGCGTGCTTATAAATGTGCTAAAAACTGTTTGTTCGCAGTTTGGGCATTCGCAGTTCGCTGAGCTGTGAATGGACCTTTAGCAAAAAGCATTCGCTTATTCGCGGAAAAATCTTCGTAGAAACTAATTACAATTCAACTTTTTTCATATTAATCGATAGATAAATTAAGCTCCGTTTTTTTGGAATAGTAAAATTGCCAATGGCGTGTCCATAAATGTGCTAAAAATGGTTTGTTTGTAGTTCTGGCGTTCGCAGGTCGCTGAGCTGTGAATGGACATTTATGGTCCCATCCTCCAAAATACAGCTGTACCACGGCATTTTTGAATTTTATTCATAATGTAAATTGGCTTTGTAACTTCTTTGGTCGTATTACTTAGATTAGTCAAATCTGATATTCTTCTTCTTCTTCCTATTTCGCCGAGGTTTCGTAAGATGTTTTCCTTGACGTGAAGGCTTCCACGGATCTTCGAACTTCTTATTCGATCAAGCTTTGTCACTATTCGTTTAATACAAAGCTAGAAGTGGCTTTTAGAGAGAAAGTATCATATTTCCCTACTCTATCACAAGGCGTTTCTAATAGATTTTAAATCTGAACATGATACGTACGTGTGGCTGGATCCTTAGTTTCAACCATGTCGAGATGATCGTAATCCACATGAATCAGTAATAAATTTATTTGGCTCTCTGCCCATGGCCATGATTCAATCTGTTGAAGTTAATTTATAGAACATTAATTATTTCCTCTTTTTTTTAGTGCTCATCAAATCTTTGGAATTGCTTCAAATTTGGCGTTAGTTGCTTAATACGAACAAAAATAAAAATGCGCCCATAGAACACTTAAAAGAGAATAGAATGTGTAATATGCATATTTTTCTATTTCTCGGTAAAGTTGTTATCGTGTTTCTCAATCATAGAATTGGAACTCGATTAGTGTTTATTTTTGTCTTTTAGTCATTGAAACATTTCTATATTAGCCCTTTATTGCACTTTTTTTTTTTCTCTTATGGTAAAAAATATTGTTTTATGTGTTTCATCGACCTGATTACGAAAATGATGATTTGTAAAAATATTGAACCGTTTTTGAGATATTGCGCAATTTGTATACATATCACATATGATAAATCATGCACATAAAACACGCTTTTTTAACGTCTCAAAATTGGGTTTATGAAACAAAAAAAGCATATCATATATGATTATGCTATGCAATAAAGGGTTCAAATTGATTCCGCCTTTCTTTTCATGGATATAAACAGTTTTTTTTTGTCAAAGAATTGCCACCTTATTTTGCATAGTACCAAGGACTGTAATAGTCTGTGTTCAATGATTTCATCCTCATCCAGATGGTATTTATTTTATTGAATTATGCTTATCTTATATAATTTATATTTGAGGCAGCAGGGTCATATGATATCCCATTAGCCATGGACTTGATATTTTTATGATTAAAAATTATTAATTGCACCCTTGTGCACATTTTTTGATAATACTGTCTTAATTATTATTTTCCAATTTGGATAAGATTAGTATAGCTAACAAAACAGGTGCGGTTTTGCGTTACCAGCAATTTAATTTCCCGCCGATCCAAAGTTTTACATACGCGATAAGCCTTGCATTTACTGCTTTTATAGCTGTTTTGGTAGCCATAAAAATGGTAATCACCCTGATTACCTTTGGCGTATTACGCTTTTCGGCGATTGCCGTTTTATTCCTCAGATGTACCACGAATCCATTTTCATAACTTTTTCAATGTGAAAGAGTTGTAATAGTATTCCACATGACAAAAACAATGTCACGGTCAGCAGGTCGTAGGTATGAATAAAACGACAATCGTCGAAAAGCGTAAAATGCCAATGGTAATCAGGGTCAATATCTTCCCTTGGTATTGATATCATTGATGTTGGGTTAATAGCTTCTATTGGTACTTCTATTGGTGATGGGCATAATCGAACGATTTAAAGTATCGAGACATTAGTACTCGAGTGATCCGTGTAATCGAATGATCATTAGAGATATGAGTCAAGACATCGTCTAAAATCATTCGAATGGTCTACAATACCTACTTCCTACGAAGCAGCGAGAACCAAGAACGAAAGCAAAGAATAAACACAAGTACTCATGCCTCATATCTCATCTCTCATGTATCATGTCTTATTTCTCATGTCTCAGTTTTCAGTTCTGGAATGATCGTTCGAGATATGAGTGCTATATACATATGTTGTATTCAACATTTGTGGTTGAATACACAAACAAAGTTCTCGGTTTCACTAATACCACGATACGAGATATGAGATGTGTATTCGAGTAAAAATAGTACTCGATTCATTCGCTTGGCTACTACCCGCCTTTAAAATGAATCGAATACTATTTTACTCGGGTACACATCTCATATCTCGATTCTTGGGGATCTGTAGTTTTCTTCCTAAAAATAAATAACAATTTTATTGATCAACATTTTTGATTTACTGCAAAAAAAAACTTCTCTTGAAACACAGCAAAATAACGCCGTAAAACAAACAAATTCGCTCTGAATTCGATGCGTCAATTTTTGTATGGGGATATCCGTCCACCCGTTTTGAATGATCGTATGAATCTCATTCACATTACCGATAAGTGGACGACTCCCTTCGAACGGTTTGAATGATACCGAAGTTGACATTTCGTTGAATTGTTCGGTAAGGAAGTTCACAAGCCTTTTTAATTCGTTTCTGCTTTTGGAAGGGTTGGATAACTCTTTTAGCTTGTCTAAAACCTTGGTGTTAATCCAGTAAGAAATGCACATGTTGCGTTCCCAGCTGTTTAGAGTATATTTAAAGGCAGAATCAGATATTCTGCAAAAGAGTTCAGGTCCAGTGAACAAGTCAGAGGAGTCTTTTCTGGCTAGCAGATCTGCAGTTTCGTTGCCATCAACGCCTTCATGACCCAGTACCCTCCACAATTTTACTTTATTGTATCAGGCCAAGTTTTGTAAACTGTCAAAGCTACTTAGAACAAATTTTGAACTGATCAAGTGGGAGATCAGTGCTTGTAGATCTTAGGGCTTCTACTACGCCTACGCGCCATCGTGTACGGTTTTTGGCAATGTGCCTCAGCTCTCCCCAACTGCCATGTCTTCTTCTCGACTGTTCTGCTCTATGTTCTTCTCGGCCCGCCTGGTATTCTACCATCCTGAGTTAAAGGGTTACATCACATACCATGGTTAGCTATGGAACTGTCACTTTTTTGAAACCAGTCCAATGCCACTTCCGTCGTTGGATGGTTTTCCATATTAGTTTCTGACCCGTTCTCTGGTAGAGATGTTCGTTAGAGATACCATTGGGCCAAAAAACCCTTAAGATGTTGCGCAGGCACCTATTATCGAACGTTTCCATCTCTTTCGTGATAGTAATGGTCACACTCCACGTGTTGCACCCACATAACAGAACGGATTCAACGCATTGCAGTGCTTCGTCATATTTTGGACAACATACCTTTTCTTTGGCGATTCTGTTGACTATATTCATATTCCGCCTATCTGCCTCCCTCTCCACATTTACTGTCGTTTGATTACTTACTTACTTAGGTCCTTTAACCCCTCGGGGGGCATAGGGCGTCAACCACGCCTGCGCGCCATCTTGTTTCGAGTTCTGCAACGCGTTTGAGCTGCCTCCAACTCATTCCTAAAGAGCTTGATTCCTCCTCAATTGTTCCGCGCTACGTTTGCCTAGGGCGTCCCGCTATTCCGCCTGCCTGGGTGAGCGGATTCTACTGCATGGCGTATTTCGCTATGGAGTTATCTTCGCGTCGCTGGGTGTGTCCAATTCACTGCCACTTTCTTCTTCGTGTAGTAATGCTTATATGTTCTTGGCCCGTTCCCAGCTAAAGTTGTTCGTTAGAGATGCGGTTCGGTTAAAAAATCCTCAAGATGCTCCTTAAACATTTGTTTACAAAGAATTGTAGCTTGCGTGTGTTAATGGTGCCCACCTTCTAAGTTCTTCACCCATAAAGCAGCAACGATTCTGCGTTGGAGCGGAACAGTCGTAGCTTGGTTCTTAAGCTGATAACATTGCTTTTCCAGATTTTGGATAGAATTCCGAACGCAGCTTTAGCCTTCCCGATTCTGTTGCACACATCCACTTCGGTGTCACCGCGCTTAGCCGAGACCACACTTCCTAAATAAAGAAAGTTATCAACATTCTCGACTTCCTGTCCGGCAATTTTAAGTGGAACGCGCGTGTTAGAAGTGTCATTTGATGGATGTTCATATTTCTGTGAGAGAGTAAGCATACATCGTCAGCGTAGTCCAGATTTCTTGCGAAGTAAGAGTCCACCGAATTCCTCCGTTTCCCATCAATAAAACTGCACGAAGCACGTAATTAATCACCAATAGGAATGGTATTGGTGAAAGAATGGCAGCCTTGTTTTACTCCACTTTGGTTCTCGAATTTCTCAGATAACTTTCCTCTGTGCAGAACGTGATATTTAAACCCATCGTATTTTAGCTTTGATAATAGCAATTAAATTATCGAAATTATCGGTATATCTAGGAACCAAATATGCATCTCTGCTAGTATTACCACGGTTGTTGCAAATGCTGTGAAATATGAAAAATAAATAAATCTGATTTAGAAATTTATAAACTTATTCCGCGTATATCTAAATAAAAAAACTAATCCAAATATCTACTTTCAGTTGGGAGTAAAAAAAATGTTCAGCGACCAAGCTGAATTTGGCAATCTTCTTCTCTCGTCCGAACCACTTAAGGTTTCGAAAGTAATTCATAAGGCCTTTATCGAAGTCAACGAAGAAGGAGCAGAAGCAGCCGCTGCTACTGGTAAGTTATATTCAATGCATATTCAAGCTTCCACTTTTCCTGTCCTCATTCCAAGCATACTTTCACACAACACTTAACGTCTTAAATTAGAATTAGCTTTTGTCAATTATTTCATTCTTCTTTTATATTTATTCTTGTCACTGTCTTGTAACCCAACTCGTGTTGTTCTTTTTATAGCTTGTGTTATCCGCAAAAAACGCAGTATACGTGTAACAAACGAATTAATTGCCGATCATCCATTCATATTTGCCTTGGTAGCTGGCAGGTCCAGTGAACGTTCGATTCTCTTCTATGGTGCTTATGTGCACCCAAAAAGCTTAGCTAATAGAGCCCATGATGAGTTGTAGATCTTGTTAATCATACTGTAAGCACGATTTATGTGATTTTCATTGCCTTAGTTTTCCCTTTTTGTTCCTGTCTTTGTGAATCCTTAATTTATTTTGTTTTTTTTTTTTATAATTTTTGTTCTCTAACATCAAAAACTATTAAAATACAATACGTACTTCCATTTCTATTGAACGTGGAAGTAATAAATAAAAAACAAAATTGCATTTTTTTTACTTTACTGAAAGATACATACAATATAGTTTTCAGAAATTGAAATAATGCAAGTAATGATATTGATTGCACGATTAGCGAACAACGTTTTCAAATTGATTTTATTTCAAATTCTCCGCATTACATATCGGAAAGTGGTTCCTATAGATTTCGTCCCCCGTTTATTTCCATCATCAGCACTTTGAATCGATTATTTACGGTTAATTTAAATTTGTCCATAAAATATTCCCTTCCACAGCTAATGCTATGCTAAACTTATTGATGTTTTCCATGTACATTATTAAAATAACTTTTATTTAGGAATGATTATGATGATGAGATGCGCTCCTCTTTCGATACGATTCCAAGCTACACATCCATTTGTTTTCTTGATCAAGGATACAAATTCCATTCTTTTTGCTGGAACTTTCGTCAACAAAGAATAGAACTCCATTTATAAATGTTCACTTTCGTGTGAAAAAATATAACAAATACCTATGGCCTTCATGAATGGCTGCAGAATACCTACAGTCATGACTAAGCTTGTTTTGAATAGATTTATCACCATTTTTTGTATTTTTTTATATGCCCTTTGAAGATTTTATTAAAGTATTATAAAGATTTGTTTTAAATAAATTTGAATATAAATCCATAACTTGGCATCATTTTTATACCGAAACGACCGATTAAAATCTAATTAGTTGCATTCAGTGTGCTATTATACCCATACATATGGGGTAGGTGCACGTTAAATGTGGACCGCTATTTCAAGACCTTGAACCGTATTCAACAAAAAAGAAATATTTTATCATTATCTGATACCTGAAATAGATGTCCACAAATGAGATGCAATCTAAATATTAGAAATTGAGAAGTCCTAATTGCCGATTTTAAGTCTGTGATATGCAGTTAATTTACAACAACTAGCTTCGCCCGGGGGATATTACAACACACTAATTGCAGCTGCATGTAATAGATAGACATGCTTTGCATTTGTCGTATTTTTTGTCAAAGATTAAAATAAAAGATACCGAATCTGTTTTTTTTTTTACTGAACATTTGTTATTACTAGTATCGCGTCTGGTCGAAATTTGACCGAGGGGAAATAAACAAACAGCGAAAAAACAACGCTATGTATTTGTTTGCATAACCTCTTTCTTTGTAATATTCTCCCGTGCAGGGAAGGCAAAGGGATTTAGCCATGAACGTGATCAAAATGCTTTCATTTAATTTGTAAACACGTTTTGTATGGGAAAATCATGTGTGTATGTCTTTACCTGCCTTAACGATCACATGCGCAAATGATTTTCCTTTTCTGCACATCTATGATACAGTACCTTTCGAATGATATAAGTTTTATCCTCTTCCTTTTATAATACATACTAAAATAAACATACGAAGGGTTTGATTGAGACTGTCACCCTACCTAGTCAACACCATGCATAGCAGTACTTAGAGTTAGATTGAATCAGTCACTCTACTACGCTTATGTATCCCTACACCTTCACGGTTAACTTAGACCTGCCAATAACTTACACAACAGTACAGGGGGTTCGATTGAATCAATCACCCCCAATACTTGTTTGTACACTGTACCTTCTCGGTACACTTTGACTTTAGGGTTGATTGAGTCAGTCACCCTCTCTAGCCATTTCAAGCATAGCTATTCTCAGCCAATACCCTCATGAGAGAGAAGGTTCCCTGGGTAACCGGTGACTTCTCCGATCCCTACTATATGTGGTATCACAATGGACCCAAGCGGTCTAAGTGTGTCCTGACCCTGTCAGGACAGCCACCTTTACCTAACCTAACCTAACCTAAAAAAACGTACGATATATTTCGTGTTCGCGTATTAATATATAAGATTTGTATCAATTAAGCGTTGATGCTTCAAAATTACATACAAAATAACAAAAAATACTGTAAAAATCGGTTATAACGAACTCGAAGGGACTTAGAATTTAGTTCGTAATATTAATATTGTTGAATATCAACAATAGAACGTAATTATATTGCTACTAACAACCATTTTTTTAATAAAATATTTTATAATCGAAACTGTTGTTCTTGTTGTGTTTTTCAATAGTCCACTCAATTTTGTCGCCGACTATATATAATACAAAAATAGATCTGAAACTGTAATTGAATTAATCAAAATAACCTTTGTTTATTATTTATTTATTGTTTATTAAAGTAATCCGTAATTTTTTGCTGTTTACATTTTTGTTTTAAAAATGTATTTTCAATTTTCAACTCCATTTTAGACAGATAATTGTATGAATTATCAAAAATGTCATTTAACAAAACGTGCTCCTGCAATTTATTCACTGCCGAAAGTGCATTTCCGATTGTTGTTGTCAAAATCTCACTTCCTGTAAGAAATAATTATGTTTTTAGTGCTCTGAAAAATCTTAATTTCTGTGAATAAGAATTTGTTACCTTCCCCGCTGTCATCATTCTCCAAATTTACATCTACATTCTGTACCGATTCCAAAATTTGTTCGTCTGTCAAACGTTCCGAAGTTACAACATAATCATCGACATGCACAAAATCTTCAAAAGTGCATGAATCTAGAATGTTATTCAATGGGTGTACATGACTTATCCAATGTTGTAAAGGCAGTTCGTCCTCTTCTTCAAAAGCTTCTGCTCGATTAGCTAATTCAAGTGAAACAAACCCAACATGTCTCTAACAATTTGCTATTGTTGCTAGTTAGACCCTTTTCCAAGCTCTGGAAACTAATAGAATCGCATCTAACAAACTTATACTACGCTGGTCAACACCATCCTCCATTTTTTTTGATAATGTTTAGCACTTGAAGCTTTCTGTATTGTTCCTTTAAGGATTTTATTATGCCTTGGTCCATTGGCTGTCCTACAAAGTTGTGTTCGGTGGTAAGAATATCAGCTTGATGAAAGAGAGCCCATTAAGCATTGGATGCGGAGGACAATTATCGACCAGTAATAATATTTTACGTTTTTCCTTTTTCACAGATCTTTATACCAATTTCTTACAAATTTTTCAAAAATTTCCGAAGTCATTCAGGCCCTTTTATTATTACTTACCAATAACGAGAAGTATTTTTTTTCTCAGTTCCAGTCATATTAGCTCCAACCAAAACACTAATTCTATCTTTAGACATCTTACCGCCAACACACTTTTTCCCTTTAAATTTTAACGTCCTATTTGGTACCATTTTGTAAATAATCCAGTTTCGTCAATGTTAAAAATATTTTATAATAATCTTCACGAAGTTTCGGCCAGACGATTTTTGAGGAAACGTTCCCTGCTTCACCGCTTACCTTTCCACCAACAATATCATCATGTCGCCTTCGAAAGCGCTGAATCCAGGCTGGTGAGCAGATAAAATCGGGTTTTCCTAATCGCTTTGCAAATTGCTCCGCCTTACTGTGCAAAATTGGTCCACTAATTGGAACATTTGCACTTATTTGGGCTTTGAACCAACCAAGCAAAGCGGCTTCGATGTACGGATGATGACTGGATCTAACTTTTTTTGCTTTCAAATGGGAACTCTCAAAATTTGTTTTGATTTAAGCTTTGTCCTTTAAAATCGTCGATATGGATGACGGCGACACAGAATATTCAGCTGCCAATACTTTATAAGATTCACTCGCTTCCAGTCTCCAAATGATTGAAGCCTTCTCTTCTATGCAGAAAATTCTTCTATGTTTTGAACACATAATTACAGATTAAAACACAATAGCACAGTAGAATTTAGCTCTCTTTCGGCAAATGTTCACCAATAAATAACGAAAAATCCTAGGAACGAAATGAGAAAAAAAGACACTGCACTAAACGGGGAATCCCCAAAAATAAGATACGTAATTTAAAATACATATTATGAGAAAACTCAAAGCCTACTATGTTTGCCTTTTTTCTTTTTTTACTAAGTTCGTTTATATGCGATAATTCGTTTTGTTTTTAGTGCTAATACATTCGTTAAACGCGATATTTCGTTATACGCGATTTCGTTAAAAGCGATATGTCGTTAATGTAATTTATACGTATCTCAGTGGGTACTTTGAGATTGGTTCGTAATAACCGATATTTCGCTATAACTGATATCGTTATAAGCGATTTTCACTGTACATATTTTACTTAAACCTTCTTTTCATCGATATTTACTTTATATGACTTCTGCACATAGTCTGGGCATCCTATTTATGAGTTTTTCGATTGTTTCGATAGTAATGGTATTTCATGCTTCATTAAGAAGCTGCCACAACTGATCTTTGGACGCTGGTCATGTTTGGCGGACCTTCCGATCGAACTCTTCCCACAAGAGCTCTATTATAAATCTATATCTATATATATAAAACTAAGTTGATATTTTTGTGCGTTAACGTATAACTCACGTCATTTTCAACCAATTTACTTATTTCGAGTTCAGTAAATATAAATTTATTAATTATAGCAGCCGTTTTGAAATTAAATAAGACTATTATCATTTTGATTCTGACCTAATGTCTAGTTCCATTTCATAACAAATTATGACAGCTTATGATGGCTTGCAAAATAATTGCTTTCCTTTTCTTAAAAGAAAAAGTGTTGTCTCTTTTATGCAAAGCTGATATTTAAACGTGATTTAATGCGGAAAAAATGTAGTGTCATACGGGCTTAAGGGTATGTCAATAATTGTCAGGAAGGCGGCTGGAGCTGACGTCTTTTAGAGAAATGTTAACATCTACAAATATGCAACAATTTTTCCCATTCGTCGGTTGCAATCGTTCAACCGATGATCATCTGAAAAGTTACGTGATTAGAGTACAGGTATGTCGTTTTCAAATTGACTAAATTTTAAGTTCAAACATAAATATTGGAAAGTATTGTAGTTCCATTTGGTGTTGTCTCTTGTTTACTCGTACTTACATTTTATGCTGTCATCATCAGCATTCTGCATTGTGCTTAGGCAATTTTGCATGTGTTCCATTCCCTTAGAGTGCTTATGCTATGCGAAATTTATTGATATTCTTCTAAGTTCGTTTGTTAAAATAACTTTTGTTTAGGAATGATTATGATGACGAGATTTGTTATGCTTCCGATACAATTCCAAGCTACACATCCATTTGTTTTCTTGATCAAGGATGCGAATTCCATTCTCTTTGCTGGAACATTTGTCAATAACGAATAAAATTATTTTTTATTTATGTTCACATTTGTGCGAAATGCCAATGCTTGTTTCGTTTAAAGTTGTAATATTTGTTTCTAAATTTTTATAACTGCTTTACAATCATTATTAAATTAATTTAATGTTATTAAAAAAAATATATTTTTTATTTAAATAAATTTGAATGTAATTTTGGCAACTTGGTAGTTTTTTTTTTAACACAAATACCTTCAAAGTGCGGTTGTGTTCAGTGTGTATAATGTACAGGGTAAACATTAAAGGGCCAACCATTATTACGATAGCTAATTTCATAGTTAAACGAAAATTCAGCTGCGTGTTGTCAAAATCGTGCAGTACCCATAATAGCATTAAGTAAACGCGACCGTTTTCCCGAATTTTATTTTATTTGTGCCGTGAAAATAGATAGTACTTTTGAATTTCAATTATTGGAGGACTTCAAATTGATGCACCTTGCTCTGAAGGCATTAGCTGATTTAAAAGATGTTGAATATAATTTAGAAAAAAATTTGGCGTAGTGTACGCCAAATAAATCGGAAGCGAAATCGAAATGGCTTCTACTATGTTTCATTTAAGAAAGTTATGGCTAAACTACAATGTAGTGTTAGGACGCTCTGGCGTTAATGGGCTTTTTAGTGTCGTTTTTTAAACTTACGATATCATCTGCCAAAATGCGGGACCAGATAATTTGCAAACCGAAATGTCGCTTCACAGCCATCGGGTGTTGAGAGGTTAGAAATATGACAAAATATGTGTCGGTTAAGGGAGAAATCGGAATCATTTCCTCGTTAGATTGGTTCTCATTTAATTGGTGTAATAAAATGGTTAGATTCAACACTGTAACACTTTTTTCTTTTGTTTATACGTTTTTGTTATACAAATATTTTTTAACATTTTTTTTTTATTTCTCGGAGTTCCACAGCTCACAGTGAATTTCCACCTCGGAGAAGTTTCTCCACTTAATTAGAAATACCTCACCAAAGTAAGAAATCGGTCAAAAATCACCCACTCTTTCGTAGGCCGAATGAATACACGTGCGGGCTCTTCCGCATATCCCTACGTCTTAAAGCCTGGGGTCGAATCGCTTCCTCCGTCAATGGAAGACTGGTAACGTAATTTGTATTGTGTTTTGTTGGTAGATCTAGCAACAACATTCATACAAATTACGAGTACGTGACGAGTTATCCGTTCAAGAAGCACGCGATTCGACCCCTGTTTTCGAGCGCACAGTGAAATATAGAAGTTCGTTTTTTAACCGCTCAATACGAATGTGGAATGATTTGCCTTCCTTAATATTTCCAGAAACCTATAACCTACAAGGATTCAAAGTAGCGCGCGCCGTCACCCACTCTCTTTCCTTTCTTTTTCTAATCCTTAGGCGTTTTTCTTTTTTCGTTCAGAGCAGAGCTCGAGCACATCGAGCGCGCTCTGAGCGTGCTCTGAACCGAGCGTGCTCAGAGCGTTCAGATTTGTTTATGAAACACACTTAAGCACTCTGAGTTATTTGATTAGTAATTAGAGCTTGAGCTGTCAAAATATGAATGAAATATCTATTGATAGTTATTTTTTTATGTTTTATTTACATTCTGCACCAGAACAACAAATTTCGTCCGCAATTTCAATTGCTTTGGAATTTTTTTTTTTGTCCTCTCCTGTCAAACATGAAAAATAGCTGTGCTCAGGATTTTGCTCTGAACGCTCGGTCAATAAATCCAGAGCTCATAGAGTGCGCTCTGAGCATGCTCTGAACGAAAAAAGAAAAACGAATTCAGAGCTCTGATGTGTCTGAGCTAAAAAAGAAACACGTTTTTTTTTTTTACAGTTCAGGCTCTGCTCTGAACTAAAAAAGAAAAACGCCTCTTAACTCTTCTCTATACTCTTTCCTTTCACTCCATCACTGGGTTTGACAACTTTAAGTGACAACTCGTAAGTGATGCAGAACATAAAAAAAAAGTCGAACTAAAATTTGGAAAATAAAAATGTAAAAACAGCTATGAGTTTTTAGACGCGAAACACTGTAGAGTGTAGCTGTGCTCGAGAGTTGGTAATGGCTTTACGATATTTACGATCAAAAGTCGACCAAACGCCTGAGTCACATTTCGTTTTAACCCATGTGCACGTTGTTTTTATAGGTACACAATGTCAAAGCGCGAGCGCCCCAACACCACGTTGCTGCTTGGCTTTTAAGAATTTAGATAGTGGCCGGTTCTTAAGATACACATGGGTCAGTCCGGGACTATTTAATGGGCTCTTAGAACTAGCGAAAAGACTCCTAATTCTCCACAGAGAATCCATTAGTCTGAAATGTCGAATAGATGAGTCTCTATTGTTTTTTCTATTATCTCACTTAGAACTATAAAATAATATTCCACTCTCGTACAATAACCTTATCTGTCAGCGTTCCGTACGATGTGCGAATGAAATCGCTCTTTACGTGAACGAAAACTTGACGGAACTGAGCGAGAAGTAATTATTATACAAATTACGTACGGCAGCATACAGAGCCCTTATTCAGTTCCTTATACAAATATTTGGCGCAACAGCTTTTTAAAGTGCCAGGGCCTAGCTTCTCGCAATCACTCATGTTGTGTGCGTTATATTTTTCACACGAATGGAATGGACCTACAGTTTAATGCCGAATTCGAACGGCGATTTGAGAAGCTTTTTCGTGACAACAATACTCTCGAATGTTTGTCAGATGCTCGCGAGAGGTGGGACCGTGAAAAAACTTTTTGGTATTTTCTGGGATTCGAACTTGGAACCTCATGCGTAGTGATCCGACACACTAACCACTTACGCCACGGCGCCCACTCAGTTCCTTATGGTTCTGCCTTAAGTTTCCACTAAAAAGTGCATACACATACATATGTACATATGTTATGCGAATTTTACAGTTATTGTGTTATATTATTTATGTAACAGCCCACGATTACGCTGCGACGTAAAATATTACATTAAGTAGTTATTCTAAAATTTCATATGTTCTGAATGACTACTTATAGACAAAAAAAACATGAGAATCATTCTCAACCTGTGCAATACAGTTAATTTATAAACGGAAAGAACCCTGTAAACATGCAAATTCAACTTCCTACGCTAATTGCCGTACTTGGTGAATTGTTCGCCAAAGCTTCTGAAAAACAAAAAGTTCCTGTTGTATACGGCACAAAACTGTAGACCCCTTCCATTCGTGCGAAAAATTAAGCGCACACAACACGTGTGGTTGCGAGGAGATAGGTCTAGGCATTTGATGAGCTGTTGCGCCAAATATACTAGCTGATCCGCCCGGTTTCGCTCACGTGTTTTGAAAGTGCGTGTATTGACAAATATCTACTCTCTGTTCGTACAAAATTGTACGAAGCTTTGATAGCACATGCATATCCTAATTTTTAAAATATGACTTAGATTTGGCACTGATAATGATTTTGTTTTTAATTTGTATTCTAGAAGAGATCACACACTAAAGTTCAGAACATAATCATGTTACAGCGTGCCCATATAGTCACACACAGACATTGCAACGATAGCCACTGCTGGTAGTGATCTCAATTGAAGGAAAATTGTGGGCGATGATTTGATTAATTGCTTTTAACGTTGCTTAGCTTCAGGATAACGAAAAACGATGATTTATACCTTAAATAAATCAGCGTCGAATTTACTGAATTTGCCTTTTTTATTTTAAAAATCCGATAAACCATTACTGAGTTAGGGCTGTGTAATCAACTTTTAATGACGGAAAATTCGACCTCAACTTTTATGCCACTTAGACCTTGAAATTTGGAAAATCCCTTCTTATCTCGCATCTAGGCAAAATAAGGAATAACTGTGCGAAATTTCAAGTACCTACGTCAAACCGTTTTCCAGAAACCGTGTTCACAAGAAAAATCGTCTTTGGTTTTATAGTATTTAAGATATACCATATAACTAGTCAATAACGGCAATAAATTCGTCTGTCTACTTTGGTTACATTGGGATTGATATATATATGTACATAATTCCTGATGTAAATTACTCCTGAAGACGAAAATCAAAATACCGTTATTGTAATTTATGCCGAATTGGAATTCAAATTTTGATTGATTTTGTTCAAAGTTTTCTATATATAACGGGTGCACCATATTTTATGTCGGTATGTAAACATTGAATAACTTTGACATTTATCAACCGATTGACTTGAGTTAGACATGTTTTTGAAACGTCAATTCAGTACAATTTTAACCATGAATCACTTCACATTGAAGCAACACGCCGAAATAGTGACGCTGTACATTGAAAATAGTCGTTCAATTGTGTAAACTCAACGCGCATATCGTCGAAAATATCGTGCTCAAGAAATGGCGACATTGACTGTCCACCCAGATGTCCAGCTTTGTGAGGTTATTTGAAAAGCAAAGTGTACGCCAGCAAGCCTCAGACTATTGACGAGATCAAGGCAAACATTCGTGTCGAAATCATCGCTTTATCGCCCGAGATGCTCGAAAAAGTGATGAAAAACGCAGCAAAAACGGCACATTTTGCTTTGGTCAATAGAGGCGGCCACTTGATTGATGTATTCAAAAATTGGTCCAAATAAATTGTAAAGGACCAAATTAAATAAAAATACCTCATACTATATGGAAATCGTTTTTTTTTTTTAGAGTTATTCAATACTCACATACCGACATAAAAGATGACGCACCCTGTATATATATATATATATATATTTTTTTAATTTGCGCGCACTTAATTTGTTATGAATACCCACCCTTAACATGTTTTTACACAGTACGAGCGTTGGAAAGGGTTTGAAGATCAGTTGTTTATACTTCAGGGGGTGGCGTCCATATAACTGGGTACATTTTTGTTATTTTTTTGTCTTTGCTTCTGATTCACAGTATTTTCTTCCCGACCACCGATGTCATAGGCATATCAATCATCCAACAGAGCGAACAATTTTTCCAGCTATATGACCAAGCTACCACACAAGTTTTCGCAATTGATCAGACTGACTTTATATATTTCATGAGAAATAAATAAATACTTGCTGAAGTCAGAATCTGTACCATGAGCCATTAGCGTGGTAATTGACGACGTTACCATTACACCATTGCCACCCCAATTGCCTGGTTGTATAGTGTGCATTAGATAAGAAGATAAGATATTTTTATCGATATGGCTACATGCGCAAGTTAAATTTTTAAATTGAATGAAGTCTGTGATCAAACTGAATTGTTTTTATCTCTAGCAGTAATGTTTGGCGTGCTTTTTGAATTATGTAATTTGTTTCTTTGTTCTTTTATAATAGGGACTATCAATTGTCGATCAGAAAACGACATTTATCGATAGTCGATCGTCATTCGTATTAGTAAAGTATGTCAACTTAATGTCAAGAAACTGTCAAAGCGTGTTCTCAGTTCAATTCGTTAGTAACAGTAACACAAACCTTTGTAGATTTGGTTACACAGTTTAGTATTCGAAATCAATCGACGCGATTGGCATTTCGATTAACATCCAGTCGAGTGGAGATCGACAAAATTATAGTCAAGACACATATGTCACAGATGTTATAAGTGAAATTGCTTTCACTTTGAATAGCTTGTAAGTTATGACTATTCGCAAAATACTTTGACAATAAAGTTATTTATTTATTTAATAAGGCTATTACACTTTTAATCAGGGTTATCGCGAATAAATTTTCCCTACGATTTTTTTCCCCCGGACAAATATTACGTACCTTCAAAAATAGGGAAACAATTTATCGGGGAAAAATCAAATATTGCGATTGCGTTTAAAATTCTCCTGAATTATCATCATACCTATTTCTTTTCCGCGGAATTACATATTTCCTCTTGTTTGAAAATACCTAATTTTTGTTCGGGGGAAAAACTACGAGGGAAATTTTATTCACGATATCCCTGAATGCCTCCCGCAGACCTTCCCGTTTTTGCTGGAAAGACTCCACTATAATATGTTTGCGCGAATTTTGGATCTGGGTAATTAAATAACAGGTAATATTCTTAAATTTACGGCACTAGCTACCAGGGCTTTCTGCCGAATGGGATAACTTATCATAGTATAGGAAAATGGCTTCGGGTATTTAAATAATTATACTTAATATAAATATTAAATGCTATTTTCAAATTTTATTAAGGTTAATATCTTAAAAACATCTCTAATGTTTTGTTCTGAGGGAACGGTTAATAGGTTTATCAGGTTGCTTGTTCGATTTACTTTTCTGGATGTGAGTTTGATGTGCTCGCAATCATTGATTAGGTGATTTGTATCAAGGAGGACATTATTGTTGCACAGTTGGCAGAACGGTTGTTGTTCTCTTGTTATAATGTGGCTGTGGGTGATATTGGTATGGCCTAGGCGTAGTCTAATATAGGATCTTAGCATGTTTGGAGGTATGTTTATCGGGTAACTAGCTTTTTCAGCTTTCGGGTTGATTCTGGAGTAATGATGAAGGTATCCGTCCCAATTACTTCGCTTAGTTTTTCCAGCTATGTGCAGAAGAGTTTTTTTTACATCTTTTTTTATTAAATATGTGGAACTGTATTAGTGGTTCGCCAAGGGCTGTTTTTGCTGCCTTGTCTGCCATCTCATTGCCGGTTATTCCAACATGTCCTGGTACCCAAATAATTTTTAGGTTTATATTTCCGATAAGTTTGTCGCGTAGGCGTTCGATTATTTCGGTTTTGTTGTTGAGATTTCTCAGCGCTGTGATAGTAGATAGACTATCTGAAAAAATGGCAGTTCTTTTCTTGCTTGTGGACGTTGTGGCCTTAAGGATGGCGAAGGCTTCGGCAGTAAAGATGGAGGTGGAGTCGTGTAGAAGACCTTTTGAAGCTACGATTCCGTTTTCGTCTACCACTGCAAACGAGGTGCCATGTTCGTTCTTAGAGGCGTCTGTGTAAAGAACATTCCAATCTGTGTTTTTTAAATTTGTCACCGTTTCCATAAACATTTTCCTGTACATTTCGTTGCATGTTGTGGCTTTTGGGAATCTTTGAAGGTCCATGTTTATAGAATTTGTCGGTAATTTCCATGGTGGAAATATTGGATATTTTATTGAGTTAATGTGGACTGGGAGATTCCATATTTTGGATAGGTTTATCGCATTAAGTAGTGAGGACGAATACTTTTGGTGTTTAGTTCTTCGCAGGAGTTTAGTCGCGACTGCTTGAATAGGCGAGCACCTACAGGAGTTGACTTTGAGGATAATAGAAGCGGTAAGGTATTCTATCCGTTCAGTTATTGATAGGAGTCCGTCGTCTGTTAAAATATTTTTGATTGGTGTTGTTCGGAACGCTCTCAGGGCAGTTCTTACTGCGCCATGGTAGGATGGTGTTATTAGCTTCAATGATGATTTGGAGCACTTACTGTAGATGGCGAGTCCGTAGTCTATTTTTGAAAGCAATACTGATTTGATGACATTAATAAGAGAATTTAAATTACAAAAGCTATGTTTAGAAGCTAAGTACCTTATCATATTTACCTTGGTAGTGAGGCTTTTTTTAATGTATAAACAATGGGTCTTAAAATTAAACTAAGTATCAAATAGAATACCTAATATTTTTAAGTTATTTACATTTTCAATATAAGTATTATTTAGATCTACTATAATATTTTTGCAGCAGCTGTTTTTTTTACAAATGTGAAGTATTTTACTTTTCTCTACAGAAATTTTCGTTCCGGAGTATTTTCCCCATTTGGTTATGTCCAAAAGTATGTTTGAAAAGTCAGCTGCTACGTTATTTAAACCTTTGCATTTAGATAAAATTACGAGATCATCAGCGTATAAACAGTAATTAATTTTGTTATATTTTGCGATTATGTCGCTTATTTTATTGAAAGCTATAATGAAAAGCATAACAGAAAGTGGGGAGCCTTGGGGGATACCGTTTTCGAGGATGTGGACCGAGGAGAAGGTGTTCTTAATTTTTATACGAAATTTTCTGTTTGATAGGAATGCTTTTACGAAAGTGATTATTTTAAGACCTATTTTCCATACAATCAGTGGATCTATTACGACATGGATACCAATTCGATCAAAAGCTCTTTCGAAATCAATCGAAAGGATTGATATATGATTTTTTGTTGAAAGGCCTGAAGCTACAAATTCATCAATATGCAATAATGCATCCATTGTACCTCTATCTTTTTTGAATGCTACTTGATTCATGTCCAGAAGGTTATTTCTGTCCAGGAACCACGATAGCCTTCGGGATATAATTTTTTCAAGGACTTTACTAACGCAAGGTAATAGGGATATTGGTCGATGGCTGGATACATTTCTGATTTCTTTGTTAGGTTTGGGTATAGGTACTACTGTTGCAATTTTCCATGTTTGTGGTATAACCCCTTGGGTTAGGATTTCATTATAAAGATTTAGTATACGCTGCTTAAGGAAGGTTGGACTATTTTTTATCATGGCATATGATATTCGGTCAAAACCAGGTGTGTTACCCTTGCATGAGTTAATGCAGCTTTCAAGCTCGATAAAATTAATGTTTTCTTCGATTTGTTTTGCTGTTTCACTAACGGAGTCTAATCGCATTTCGTGATAAAATACACTATTTTTTTGATTCAGAAATTCAGAATGGAAGTTTGCGTCTTTGGAAGCAATTGACCATGTGGAGGCGAAACATTCGGCAATTTTTATGGGATCTGATAACATTTGTTGGGACTGATCTTTTATGGCTTTAATGGAGAATGGTTTGTAGTTGCCTGTAAGAGCATTTATATCAGACCATAGTTTCTTGGGAGATGAGTTGGGGTTGATTTTGGAAGTGAATTTTTCGAAGCTGCGTATTTTTGCTTCTTTTGCTGCCTTTCTGAACACAGCATTGGCTTTTTTAAATGTAATTAGGTTGGTTGTAGTTGGGTACTTTTTAAATGCTTTCCAGGCTGCTTGCTTGCTCTGGCGAAGATTGCCCAATTCGTTACTCCACCAGGGGACCATGTGTTTGTATGGTATATTGTTTGTTTGGGGAATGGCTAAATTGGCTGCGAAGCGAATGGATTTTTGTATCAGAGCAGACTCTTTATTGATATTAGAAGATACGTTCTTATTCTTCAAAAAATTTAAGATTTCGGATTGGAATAATGGCCAATTTGCTTTGTCTAACTGAAATTTAAATATGGCAGTGTCGTGATTTGCGTGATTATTAAATGTTATTTCCGTGATGATTGGAAAATGGTCGCTTCCATGAAGATTGTTTAGAGCCTTCCATGTGGTGTTCGGAACAAGTGAAGGGGAAGAAAAGGATAAGTCTATATAGCTGAAACTATTATGGGTGGAAAAATGTGTAGGAGAACCATTATTTAAAATGGCAAGGTTGGTGTTAGTAAAGAATTGTTCGACGGTTTTGCCACGGCTATTCAGACTATGCGAACCCCATATAAGGTTCCAAGCATTGAAGTCACCTGCCAACAGTATTGGTGTGTGAAACCTGTTAACAATGTTTTCTAAGTCAGAACTGGTAAAGGGTTGTTTTGGATGAATGTATAGAGAGATTATTGTCAATTTTAGATGAAGCTCTATTTCTACTCCAACTGCCGAAATATTTGATGGTATATCGATGAATTTGTGTGGAATGGATTTGTGGACAAGTAGTCCAATACCTTGCTTGGCGGCAGTGTTGTGGTTGTGGAATTGGCATGCATATTGTTTTGGATGGTGAAAATTTGTATTGATAGGAATGTGTGTTTCTTGCAGTGCAATAACGGAAGGTTTGAGTTCTTTCATTAAAATTTGAAGTTCGTGGTGGTTATTTAAGTAACCATCAATGTTCCATTGAAGAACTTTTAACATTGATCTTTTTGAACTAGGATTTTGCGGATTATGTTGTTGTGTTTTTTTGTGGCTCCGCTGCCCGGATGTTGAAGCATTCAAGCTCCCAAGTGAGCTTGAAGGATTCAATCCCCAGACAGCAGAGCCATTGGTTTTGGTATGTATATTAATGTTATTGGTCATCATCAGTATCCATTACGTTTACATAGTAGTTGTTTTCTTTAAGAAGTGCATTAGCAACAGTTGATAATGGGGAATGAGATTGCAGTGACTTATTGCTTGTGGGTGAAGATGTGTTTTGGAGTTTGCTTTGTGTTTTGGTGGTTGGTGACGGGATGATTGTGGTTGGGGTAGATATTATTGGATTGTTGGTGTTAGATTTGGCTATGGGGTTTTTTCCTTGTGGAAAGTTTTTTTCTGTTGATGTTTGGTTAGCGCGGAGTGGAATCGGGGGTTGAGATGGTTTTGAAGTCGAAGAAGAGGTTTGGTTTTCGATAATAATTGTTTCATGTTGGGGTTGAGAGTGTTGTGGTGGGTTGTTGTTTTTGGCTAGAATTCTGTTTTTAATGATTTCTGCCATAGACGGTTTGGCATCGGGATATTTTTTTGGAGCGGGTAGTTGGTGCAATACGGGGTCATCTCTGTAGATTTGCCAGGCTTCGCGAAGAGTGCACCGGCGATCAGATTTTATTTTGTTGACTGACTTATGACGTAAGAAAGTTGGACAGGAAGGATCATAAGATGTATGATTATCTTCTTGGCAGTTGATGCAATATATTCGTGAGCATTCCTCGTGTGGTGAGGGTAGGCAACATTCCTTGCAGGTTACTGTGTTGTTACAGTGATTCTTGGTGTGTCCTAATTTTTGGCAAGTGATGCACCTCATTGGGTTTGGAATATATTCTTCCACTTTGCAGTTTAGCCATCCTAATTTTATTACAGAGGGACGTCGTATCAAATCGAAGGTTAGAATTGCAGCACCCGTTGGTATCAAGTCATTATTAATCTTTTTAAACATTTTTTTAACTTGTATTATTTTTTGTGTTTTGAGTTCACTTAAAAGTTCATTTTCTGGAATATCTCTGATATGGGGTGAGTAGATTCTTCCTTGGACTGAATTAAGTGTGGTGTGGGACGAAGTTTTCACTGGGATAGAGTCGATATATTTTTCTTTGAGGAATTTATTAGCAGTTTGCAGATTGGGTACTTTCACCAAAAGGTCACCGGAGCGCATGGCTTTAACCTCTAATATATCCTTGGAAATGAATTCTAAGCCGCGGTTAATTTGGAACAGGTTATAGGATGATAGTGGGCGTAGTTTTCCGTGTTCATCAGCTTTTTCCAAGCCTGAGATTACTACGTAGCGGGGTATGTTGTCGTCGTTGGTGGGAATGGTTGGAAGTAGTGGGTAGTGGAGGTCCGTGGATTTGCGTTTGACTTTGGAACGCTGGTTTAAGGGAGTATCGGGATCGAGTCCTTTAAACCAGCCCTTTTTGGGGGGGGGTCGGGAGCCCCCGGCATTTTTTTTTTCTTTTTGTGAATTAACCGGAAAAAGTTTTGTTTCTTTAATGGGTGGGAAAGGAGAATAAAATTAAATTGATAAATTTGAACGCCACGTGGCGGGAACAATTTGACAGTTCGCGATAATAGAAATCGGTTGCGCTCTTCACACGTCTATACTCGGCGTTTGCCAGATAGCAACTGTGGGGTAATTAAATAAAATGTAATGGTAACTTCTAATTTCTGCAGATTGAACAATATTCCGCTTTAATTTACAATATGTACTAGTATGCCTGTATTTTGAGAGCTCGAGTCGCTCAGTTCCGCTCTGAAGTTTTTTAGGATAAAGAACGTAGGTAACTAGGGTAACTATCAGTTTCATTTATTTAAGAATTGTATAGTTATGCAAAAGTACGAATCCGACTTAGTTCCACCACTAAAATGAGAGCTCAATAGGTGCTCTTTGGAACAATGCTCACGATTAAATAGAATGGAACATTTTAATTGAAACTGGAATTTGAAATGCACTCTCAAAACTATTTCAAGAATAAAGAATCAGGACTATATCAAACTATTATTCATTGGTTCAATTACCTACCTTTCGAGGAGTTGGAGTTTGTGCTCGAATTGCTGGTTTGGAGAAATATTCGCTGTGCAGCATCTGGCGACCTAGAAAAAATTACCATCCAAAATAACGAGTTAGGTGAATTTGTATTTTTTTGATCATTTGCGAAATCTATTATTGAACATTTTTACTCCACTGGAACTTGTTCAATTTGGTAGACTTCTTTAGTTAGATTCGACGGAATTTTAGTTCGATCCGTGAATAGTAATATAGCGCTATATTTTTCCAATCAGGAATACGCAGTATTCGAATTGTCACTGAGTTTAATTTAACGAATAATGATATTCTTTTTTATATGTATATTTTTTTATAGTTAACTTAAAACTAGACACATAAATAATATGTGCATACTATAAATTAAAGTAAATTAAATTAAACAAATTGGTTTTGTTCGTTGTACGTATTCACTTTTTTTTTTTGTAAAATATGAAAGATATCAATGTTGCGACATCCAACATGTTGTAGAAAAAATCGAATGGCCATGGCTTCATCTGTCGGTTGCATGTACTTATGTATATCATACTGTCCTAACATTTTCGTGCATGACGTTCACCCCTACCTTTTGTTTGTTGTAAAACAGAACAGCTTGTAGCTTTCTTGCTTCTCCAACTAATTAGATGTCATAGTGAAGTGTTGAGGGTAAAATGACTACCTTTGATTTTTTCGGCACGTAAGACACTACTGCGACATTATCTGTAAATCCAAAGACAGTGGATTGTGTGAGGTGACTCTTCAACTTGCAACTCTTACAGCACCCTGTCATCGTTACTACCTTCTATATCACTGATTCCTCTTACTACCAAGTCTGTCTCCGCATCAGAATTATCGCTGTCGGAAACACAATCCTCATCGTCGTGGCCACTAAAATCTTCTACTTCAGGGGCATTCTCTCTTACTTCATCAGCAAATCTGCTAACGCATTGCTCCCTTTCCTCTTCGTTGATGCGGCTCGAGTTGAATGCGTTTATTTCGTTAGCCAATATAATTTACTTTCGTACCAACAAGTATGTTGTTCTTAATGTGCTTCTAATCCGTTCAAGTAATGTTTACTGAATCAATTCATTTTTGAAAAATAATGATACTTTCACTCTCATACGTATGTACATATAGATCCAAAACTGTACAAAAATAATTATCTAGAAATTCACTAAACAGCTAATTTTCTGGTAGATGCCAGGCAATAAACGAATCTCGATCAAATACGACATAAATGCTCAAGTGACCCCATGACCTGCATACGCCATAAACATAAGCAATTAGCCGAAAATTGTCCACACTAAAGAATTAAAAACATGTATGCTGACAAAGCCAGGAAATTTGGTAAAGAAAGCTACAGAATTATGAAGGAAAAAATGGTTTTGAAAATGGAAAAGGTCTGGCCAGACCTAGTCATTGACAGAATGGTTAATCCTCATCTACAATTTTTATAAATTATCCAAATCAAAAAAATTGGAGTAAAATCCAGTTCCTTGAAGTTTATGGATCAAAATTTTGTGGTTCACTCTGTCAAAAGCGTTAGGAAAATCAGTGAGGACAATATCAGTTTGACACACAATTAAAAAACCCCTAACGACCTTATCACATAAAACTGCTTAGTTTGTGCTTGTGGATCTACCAGAGATCTAATATAAATATAATTTCTTTAACAAAAAAATTAAGTTAATCATACACATATTTCTCAGAATCTTTGGGTATGACAGAGAGCTTGCGTATACGATAGACCTGTAGAAGCAAACTTTCTGTTTGACACCGACCTTAAAAATGGGCGATATGAAGGACACTTTCCATTCATTGAGAAACCGGCCGCTTCTAAGTTGAAAATTATACAGAAAGGCAACGCAGAGATAAGGCACATTTTTGAACTAGTAAAGAGAGATGTCGTCTAGAGCAACACCCTGCTTTGTGTCGAGACCACAAGGTATGATAAACTCTAAAGGGTTTAGTTGTAAGCTGCCTATGTCAGCCAAATTTGATTCAAAGAATTTTTAAAACACATCGGGGGAGGAAGAACAATAGATATATTAAATGTTTGTGTGCAATGTGGTGAAAAGGAAAAGCTTAATATTAATTCAAATAATATCTACAAATATACGTATCTTCAATAGGAGTGTTTTGGTGAGAATTGTGCAAACAATTCAAGCAAGCAAGTAAAAGCTTCTCACCACAGCCAATCTGGTTTAAAACTCTGAAGATAAAAGCTGAAGTAGTTCCTAGTGAAAATTGTTGTTGTTCAGTGTGCTAAATTTTACTTCACTGGCAACTACTGAGTTATGATGTCTCACCAAAACACACCTAATTAATCAATATTACTATCCAATTCGTAAAGTGTCTGTTTATAAATTTCTCCATTCAAAGTTTCACATTAATATATCTTTCTTTTTGAGCTATACACAATTAATAAAAATGTATTTTCCCAAATTAGGAATGAGTATAATGCTTACATCGTACAGGCCTCCGATATATTTTCAAGCTAGCCATCCGTTTCTATATATAATCAAGAACCAGAAATCGATTTTCTTTGTTGGAAATTTGCTTAATAAGTCTTAATCGCTTGAACTTTGGATTCAGAATAAAATATTTAATTTGAATTAAATATTTTCTCTTCATTCTATTTATAAACAATATTTGAATTATTGTTATTATTCACGTGGCGCATGTATATTTACTGGAAAAATAAATATTATATTTTATAAACTTTCATATTGCATTTCAATTTTTAAGAGCTATCATTTTTAATTAACTTTTTCTAGAATAACATTTATTTTTGTAAAATCCTTACCGATTACCATTTCCAGTAAAAGTGGATGATGGCAAAATTTTATTTTTGAGCGGCGCCGCCCAACTTTCAATTTTGTTCTATTATTTTAGTGTAGTGCTGAGCGGCAAGGCATTAACATGTCGAACATTAACACTTACATTTTTTGTAATTTTGGTACAAACTTTTTCCAGCAACACGAGTGATTATATTGACATACAGTGAACCGCAAAAGTATTCGTAATTTGGTTCTACTTACTTTTTGTATCTTCTTCTTCTTATTTCGTCGAAGCTACGATCTGAAAAGAAGCGATCATAACCATAACCCTCTCACTTCACTGCATTTCTACTGATCCGCCTATGGGATTCGCCGGTTTTACTTCAGAAAATATCGGCAGGCCTTCCTGATTTTGCTAATGCTGTTGTTATTGCATTTGTGTGATCCAGGCGTTTATAGGCCTGTCCATCCTTCGAGATGTCTTTGGAACGTTCATTAATATTGCCTTTTTAATAGGGTTCAAATAATCTCCCAGTAGATATTGCTGCTTGAAAATTGACAGTTTTTTCACTCTGGAACAAATACATATTTTGTTGAATTTTGTAAAAACTTTTATTGGTTTTCTTTACATACAAAAATCATATAACTAGTAGTTAAATGCGATTTCCTTATTCGTCGTTATGCTTTTCTTCATCGTCATCAGCGATTCCAGCAAGAATGCCGTTGTAGAAATGCTGGGCATCATCTGGTATCACGAAAAAATGCATCAGCTTCTGAACACATCCCTTCTTCTTATTCGATACGTAGGTTCCTACGTAAGTTTTGAGATATGGCGACACCAGTGTGAATATGTCAAATCAGACATTGTCATCGTAAAGTTTGACATTTTGTCATACGAATGCTATTTGTGTTGTGTACAGGTACTTGAAATATTCATCTTGGTAAAAAAATGTAATTAAATCGTAAACATTTTCGTACGATGGTTTTTTATGACTCGACGTGGATTAAACCAACAACAGTGTGCCGATCAACTCACTTCGACTTTTGGTAATGAAGCACCATCTCGAGCCACCGTGTTTCGCTGGTTTTCCGAATTCAATCGTGGTCGCACTTCGCTACAGAACGAATTTCGTGAAGGTCGTCCAAAATCGGTTGTTGTGCCAGAAAAAAAATGGTGCTGTGCGTGAACTGATGTTGCAAGATCGTCATGTGACATACCGTGAGATTGAGGCATGCTTGGGCATTAGTTCCACCCGCATACATTTAATATTGCATGAACATTTGGCCGTCAAAAAGATTTGTTCGCGTTGTATACCGCATAATTTGACAAACGCTCGGATCGATCGGTGCCAAGAAATGTTCAAATTCAATCGAGGTACTTGAAAAGACGTCTATAAAATCGTGACAGGCGACGAATCATGGATCTGTGCATATGAACCCGAAACTAAACAACAATCGACTGTGTCGGTCTTTCAAGACGAGCCAAATCCAACAAAAGTTGTTCGCACACGAAGCACTTCGAAGCAAATGGTCGCCTGTTTTTTCCGAATAATTAGACATGTCGCCACCGTGCCATTAGACCAACGTAGAACGTTCAATTCTGAATGGCACACCGCCATTTGTTTGCCAGAAGTGTTCGGAAAAATAAGGGAAACCAATCGCAGAAGACGAATCATTCTCCACCACGACAATGCAAGCTCTCACACATCGACTCAAACAAGTGAATTTTTTGGCATTCAAAACATCGAATTGATGGGTCATCCGCCGTACAGTAATGATTTGGCACCCAGTGATTTCTTCTTATTCCCGCAAATTAAAAATAAAATGCGAGGTCAACGTTTTTCGACGCATGAAGAAGCGGTTGATGTGTTCAAATCACATGTTTTGGAGATACCTCAATCGGAGTGGAAAAAGTGCTTCGAAAATTGGTTCGAACGTATGCAAAAGTGTAGAATATTTCATGGAGAATATTTTGAAAAACAATAAAGCAAAGCCATTTTCGATTATAAATATTTATTTTTACTTGTCTATCTCAAAACTTAAGCAGCAATCTACGTACTTTGTAAACTTTTGGAAGTGCGTGAAATTTCGAAAATATATGGGATACATTAACTATGTTTTTCTTTAATGGTTCGACTTCAATCGGTGAACCGCTGTAAATGTTACTAACACTAAAAGATTCCACTCTGAAGTAATGCAAAATCGCTTCCGGAGTGGATGGTGTCAAGTAGAATAAAAAGGATTAAAGGTGGTTTTTTAATGAGTACCAAGTCCCACACTACTTGAAACAGAGCGGGCCTGTTTCTCGGGAGCAGTAGCGTTTTCCAACACACCTTAGACAAAAAAAAAACTAATACCTTTTTGCCGTCAGCTTTTTGATAGCTTATAAGTCTGGCTGAACTTGTTTTAAATAAACTTTGATTTTATTATTCGTTTTGACTCTTTTTGAAGTCAAAAACGTTCCAATCAACACATATTTGAAGAAGATTTCTATGCTTTCGAAGCATTTAGTAATATTCTTATGGTGAAACAATGTTTTCCTTCCTGCGGTTAACGTTTTCTACAGCATGTAGCTGCGGCCTCTTATAGGAAAATAACGCTTTATGCACGTGCAATTGGAGCTTTTCTTCATCATTCATCAGTGCAGTCATCATTATTCTGTGAAGCACAAGAGTCAGAAAAAAGTCTTAGTTTTGATAGTACAGCCCGTTCGACAAAGAGCGTGTACCGCAAAACTTTTTCTTAGAAGCCGTTAGACGGATGGTTGAGAAATGAGCAGGTAGCTAGCCCCTTCCCCTGAGATGCTTTGTATATAGAGTCTTAGTTGTCGTTCGATCCTTGCCAGGGAAGGACGTATTTCGTCATGAGTGCCACGTACGCATCACGTTACGAATCCGTGTTTTTGTGTTTGCATCCAAAAGGAACGAAAATATCATACGGCTGCAAAATGCATGAAGTCAAAGACATTTGCTAGTAAGTGGGTGAAACGCTATTCTTCTTCTTCTTCTTTTTCCTTTTTCAGCGAGGTTATGATTCGAAAATAAGGGATCATAACCCTCCCACTTCACTGCATTTCTACTGCCGTCAAACATCCGGTTAAGGTGCACGTTTGGGGCTGCTTTTCAAAACGGGGATTTGGTACCAATTAAATTAGTAGAAAGCATGCCTCGGAGACTCCAGTCAATTATTCAATTAGTCAATCATTGTCTGCATCATGTATAATGCGTGTATTTTTTTTTTCAATCTTTTAACTCAAATCATTTTATAATTTTGTCGTACACGCTCTTGTCAAACGGACTGTATATCTGGAATATCGTCTTCAGATACCGATTGCAGGTTTAAAAAAAAAATTAATAACGATAGATGCAACTTCGTTGGCACCTTGAAGACCCTGTCTCAAGCCAGGTGTTAAAAGTAACATTTTGTTTACTTTGTTTCGGCTTATGGTTCACTATACTATATCCAATGTGCCTTCTACCGGTTTGTTTATTATAGAGTGGAGTTTTTTCCATTGAAGCCGAGTTGAATCATTTCTGAATTTCGGAAGCTGCACATTGAAAACTTTGCACGTGGAACAAATTCCGAAACTTTTAGTTTTGTTTCAGGAATATCGACTTTCACGGCAGGTGAATGAAGAAATTTGCCTACGAACGGCTTTGGAGATCTCTCCATCGGTGATTGTGGATCTATTTCCACCTCGTCTCTCCTTGGGGGCATTCATTGCATGCAAGTGGTACAGTAAACATAGGAGTTTCATTCCATATTGAACAACAAAATCCGTCCAACTACATCTGCTTAATTTTGCAAAAACTTCGCTTTGTTGAGTTTTGCGAATCCTTAACGATTTCAACATTTTTTTGTATGGTCCTTGTTGGGGTTTGTTGCGTACTTATTGGCTCATTCGACGCGCTTTTTGATTACAAAAATTACAAATATCGATATCCATATCTCATTTTTGGCTCTTGTTGAGTTTTGCAACAACGGTCCTCAAATTGTTTTCGAGTGCTCACGTTACTTTCTCGCAATAGAATCACTTTCTTTGCAACCTTTCCCAGAAGGTTGGCATTTTGGAGTCTTCTGCTAACTTGATCTCCAATTTGATCACAAATCGTTCTGCAAGACATAAATCGATCCGATTTCGCCAATAGCACTATGCGGTGGTCTGTGGTTGGTGTTGTCCTTTCGGCCTTTCCAGACATGCAAAAAAAAAAAACACGCACGAGTATAATTACATTTGTGTCCCAACATAATACATACTATCTAATTTTTGTAAAAATTATTTTATCGTTCCTATACCTTTTGACATTTTTGTAAAGTCCTCATAAAAATAACAGTATGCTAATTCATATTATAAAAACAATAATTTTAATCATAGGTCTAGTTTCCGATAGTTTGTGGGGACCACCAGAAATTAAATTCAAAGTGAACAAACCGTTCGTGTACTTTTTAAAAGATAAATCACATCGCATCTTTTTTATGGGTTCATTCGTTGGAACAGACAATTTTCGCAAACCATCACACAAGGACTCTTACGTGTACTATTCAAAAATAATAATATACGTTTTAATAGCAGCAGCGCAAATAAGTATTCATTTCGTCAAAAAGTTACTTGGCTAATTATTAGTCCAGTCAAATAAGTGAGTAGAATAGATCTAGCTAGGCGAAGACTGATAATCACTAAATTGAAAGAGGAAAGTTCAATCTTTTACAAGACACTATTTTTATTTTTTTTTTTTTTTACATTTTTCTTGCAATCACATTCACAATATTTATTAACAAAATAGCAGCTCTTTAAACTTCGAATTTACGTATTGTAAAAACGATAGGCTAAATGAAACAGAAACAAATTGTAGAGAGTAAAGTCTCGTCCGAAAAACTTTTCCGCAGTAACGGGCGGGCCATCTAGTGATTTCTTTTTAAATCATAGGTTATTTTGACACTGACAGCTGTTTCCCGCTCGAAATTTTGACAGAAAGTCAGTATCATACCTCCGCGGAACGAAATGAGTCGCTTTACGCTTGAACAACATTGGAAAATATTGAAAACTCATTTCCAAAGTGAGTGCTGTATAGCCCAAACAGTGCGTTTTTTGAAAAGAAATTTTGGCCGAAATGAGGCACCCACCGCGCCTGCTGTACGCAAGTTTGTGGAAAAAGTTCGTGAGACTAGTATGCTAGTGGACAACACTCATGGTCCCCGTCGTCGTACGGTGCGCACAGACGAGAATGTGGCTGCTGTAGCCGAGAGTGTGAGACTCAATTCACGAACATCAACTCGTCATCGATCTCAACAGCTCAACATTTCACGCACTAGCCTGAGAAGAATTCTGCACAAAGATCTGGGATTATTCGCTTACAAGGTCCAATTGATTCAGCACGACCATCCGCTTCGTTATCGCTTCGCAGTTTGGGCCTTAGAGCAGCTTGAATTGGACAACGATTTTGGGCGAAAAATCATCCTTTCGGACGAGGCACGTTTTCATCTCGGCGGCTACGTTAACAAACAAAATTGCCGCATCTGGAGCTCGGAAAACCCGCACGTTATTGTCGAGAAGCCAATGCATCCACAGAGAGTGACAGTTTGGTGCGGATTGTGGAGTGGTGGCATCATTGGACCATTTTTCTTCGAAAATGAGGCTGGGAACAACGTTTCGGTCAACGGTGGGCGTTACAGAGCCATGTTAACGACTTTTTTTTTTACTGAAATTGAAGACATGGATTTGGACGACCTCTGGTTTATGCAGGATGGCGCGCCATGCCACACAGCCCATGCCACAATCGGTCTTTTGCGCACCGAATTCCCAAATCGTGTTATCAGCCGTCTTGGCGATGTCAATTGGCCGCCTCGGAGCTGCGATTTTACCCCTTCGGACTTTTTTTTGTGGGGAACCGTGAAGGACCGATGTTATGCCAACACTCCGGACACGATTCAAGCACTTAAGGCCAATATCATCCAAGCAATCCGTGCGCTACAGCCCGAAACCATCAACAAAGGTCTTGGAAAATTGGAGTGATAGAATGCGCTACTGCGAGGCCAGCCGAGGCAGCGACTTGAGCGACGTTGTGTTCCGTAATTAATGGGAATGTATTTTATTGCATTTTTAAAAAGAAACTTTAGTTGGCCCACCCTGTATATGCCTAGCATTAGGTATTTTATTGGTATCCTATAGTATAATGGTGACCGTACTTTCTTTTTCAACGCATCTATTCTTAAGCAGCGATAATTCTCCCATGTAGACTAAGCTGATAGATGCGAGCATAGTTATAGCATATAACTTGGCGTCGGATGTGTCTAAAGCTTAGCTCCTTTTTCTGACCATGAAATACACTAATGTACAAAAGTCTACATACAGCCCTAAAAAGTATGTTACTTAAAACCAGGAGATAATTTGGTTGTAAGGCAGTCATTATATAGCTTCTTATTACCCAGTTAACACCTTCAGAAAAACAAAGTTAAATATAAATAAGAAAATTACAAAGAAAAGCTAAATAAAGGAAAAAATCTACCGCACAAAAATCTACCGTCAGCGTACAGTTGCATTTTCATAGAAACTCCAACGAAAACAAATTAAGTACCATTCATTTTTGCAGTTGTAGGAACTAAATCTACTTACCACCCTGTTACTTCTTTCCTACGTAAATACAAATATGTACAGATCGATTAATCATAGATCAGATCATAAATCAGTATCGATTGGGCTTCACAGTAATAAAGATTTAAGTTAGTTAAATTTTTTTTTTTAGATTTAGGTTTTTTTTTTAGATTTTAGATTTAGATTTATTATTCAAAATTCCTTATATAAATTCAGCATTACTTCACAATTCGAAAAATAAATATGATAATAGAACTTAATATAAATATAAACTATTCATTTGGTATTCTGTATTTTTTATATGTACGTAAGTAATAAAAATTAGTTTATTTGGGTGGGGTAACCCTTGAAGAAAATTAGAAAAATACTATTTTTATTAAACAATATTAAGAAAGCATTTACTCTATAATATCAAAAAGTGTATAAGAAAAAAAAACTTTTTTTTTTAGATTTAGATTTAGATTTAGATTTTATTAATTCACAATTTAATTACAAAAAAAAAAAACTTAAGACTTAATTTAAACCAGATAGTCAGAAAGAAAGATTCTATGCCATCGAAGTTGAACTTAAGAAGCCAATTTTTTACTAGTTTAAGAAACATTCCAGGTAAA
The DNA here is from genome assembly GCA_945910035.1 of Brachypalpus laphriformis. Lineage (NCBI taxonomy): Eukaryota > Metazoa > Arthropoda > Insecta > Diptera > Syrphidae > Brachypalpus > Brachypalpus laphriformis. The sequence goes on along the minus strand of OX246753.1, from coordinate 259,728,323 downwards.
GTGATTGTTCTGAACGACTGAGGAAGTTTGTTGAATAAACGATGAGACGAAATGTGAAATGAGTATGGAAAGTAGGAACAGATACAAAGTACAAAAAGTTTCCACGTAAGTTATAGTTAGAAATTAAACCGAAACTACGATTACCAGATTTCATAAAAAACACTTTAGCACCTTAAAACAATACAAATGACGAACAGGAAGAATTTTTAGGTCACAGGGGTAACTAGGATGTCTCACAGGTTTACGGCATCATTTTCGTAGGATATACTTCTGTAAGATCAACAGAGGATATATTTTGTTCTTAAAAGTACCTCCCCAGCAAGCAATACCATATTGTAATTTTGAGTGAACAATACCATAATAAACAGTTTTTAAGAGCATACTTGAACAGATATTACGCAGATGGAAAAAATGCCTAAGTGTACAACGAAAATAATTCCTCAAAGCATCTACATGAATCGAGAAGCTCATTTTCGAGTCAATGATAAGCCCCAGATATTTAAATTCACTGACGTTTTCAATCAGAAAACATTTATCACTACAGCTTAGACTATCATTGAAGGTACGAGAAGATAAGCCAGAATTACAATTGCAGACAGGAAGTTTGAATTTTTGGCACTCTGGTGAATGAAAGTGGACATTAACTTCAAGATCCGGAATAGAGCACAAACTAAAAAACATAATCTTAGTCTTGGGACTTATGACCAGGTTGTGTTTGGAGAACCAGATTCTTAGTAGATGAAGGTCCATATTAATGTCTGAAATCAGGTCTAGGCGGCTGTCAGAACCATATGAGAAGCCTACGTCATCCGCAAAAGCAGTCGGTGTGCCTTTGAAATTAAGTGCCAAAAGAAAGTTGATATAAATAAGAAAGAGAATGGGACCTAAGACAGAGCCTTGAGGTACCCCTAAGTTAAAGACTATAAGGTCGCTCCTGATTTCGTCGATCTTCACTCTTTGAGACCTATTTTTCAGATACGACCTGAACCATTCTAACATGAAGCCACGAAATCCTGCTTTTTCAAGTTTATTGAGAAGAATTTGTAGAGGACACGTGTTTTAATTCCCTTCCTTATAATCATTGTTCGCGAAATATCTACAAATTGATGACCCCGCTTTGAATTCGTCTTCTTCTTCCTTTTATCAGCGAGATTATGATCCGAAAATAAGGGATCATAACCCTCCCACTTCACCGCACTTCTACTGATCCGCCTGTGGGGTTCGCCCATTTGACCTCAGAAAAGATCGCCAGGCCTGCCGATTTTGGATCACTCGGTTACTGAGGCCAATGAAATACCGATGTTGTCGCATTTGTCTGATTCAGGCGTTTATAGGCCTGCCTTTCCTACATCGCGATGTCTTTGGAACGTGCATTGATATTGCCTTTTTAACAGGGTTCAAATGATCTCTTCTTTGAACGTGGCAATACCAGCTGAGCTGGTCGCGCTCTATTTTTTGTACTAGGATTATCTAACACGGATGTTTGTAGGTACTGCAATGACCTACATGCCTCAGAAGACAGAACACACATACTCTATGAGTGCCAAGGAATTGCCAGGACAAAGCTAAAGCACAACAAGGATCTCTTTAAATTCTGTAGGGAGATTAATTGTTTGGGTGAATTGGTTTAGGTCTTTTGCCGTGAAGGTTCCCTAGGGATCGCGATGGGCCCACTCTGGTGCCTATGATAACCTCATAACCCTACCTAACCTAACCTAGTCTCGTGTGTAATTTAGAGGTGACTGATTCTGAAAATGGGTGTAGGAAAGAAATTCCCTTCGGAATTCGAAATTTAATTGTTAAACTAAGAGAAGCCACGGTGTAGTTTCAAAAATGATGGGTAAAACTCGCGCAACAGTCCAATCCATAATAAAATGTAACGATGATAGGGGTAATGCCTTAAATAAATGTTGTTCTGGGCTTTCGAAGAACTTAAATGCCCCCAATGATCAAACCTTAACGCTATCGAGCACATTTGGGATGAATTTGAACGCAGAATCCGTAAATGCACAATCAGCAACAGAGAGTTCCCTAAAGACTGATTTACGGAAGGCACGGTCCGAAATGACACCGGATGTTACTCAAAATCTCATTCTTTCGATGCCGAGATATTGATTGCAAGCAGTCGTAGACGCAAATGGAGGGCCGACAAAATATTAAATACAATTTGCAGATTTTTAAAATAATATTTTTCATGTTTTTTTTTGTATTGTATAGGTATGTAGACTTTTGTGCGGTCAGTTTATTTGTTTATTTTACTTTCTACTTCTATTGTTGTTTTTGCGATTCGTTTTTTTTTTTTTTTTGTTTTATTTAGAATGCTTTTTTGTGAAGCAATATATTAATATATTATGCAAGGTGTCTCAAAAGAAAGTTTATATTTGCTTAACTAACTGCGTGAATGCAACGAATTCGAGGGACGTGGGGGATATGTCAATCAGTAGCCTGGCTCTAGGAAATTCAGTCGCTATGGAGCGTTTCTCGCGAGCTGACCGCCGGTGGTGCGTGCGAGAGTTTTACAAAACGGTGATTCGGCGACTGTAGCGCGTAGAAGATTCCGCAATGTTGGAGGTTTTCGCCACTTAAATGATGCGCCAAGCATACATCTCATTCGAAAATGGGTCGAAAAGTTTGGAGAGACTGGTATAACACTGGAAAAAAAAAAATCCGGGCGACCAAGATCATCAAGAACGGCCGAAAATGTGGAGACTATTAATCAGTCTGTTCGTGACGATCCGAACCTTTCAATTCGTAAGCGCACAAGTGCTCTAAATGTGTAATGTATTTTGCGCACAGAGCTAAACCTGCACCCCTATAAAATTCAATTGGTGCAAGAATTAAAGCCCCAGGATGCCGGTCAGAGGCTTGAATTCGCAAACCAGGCAATTGAGCGCTTCTCAATGTTTACCTACATCTTATTTTCGGACGAAGCTTATTGTCATCTTAATGGACACGTGAATAAGCAGAACTACCGCTACTGGAGTGCAATGAATCCGAATCGCAAGCATCAGAAACCCCTTCAATCGCCTAAAGTGACCGTATGGGCTGCAATGTCAGCGCGAGGAATTATCAGCCCTTACTTTTTTGAAGATGAAAGGATACGTGCAGTTACTGTGAATTCAGAGTGTTATGTGGAGATGTTAGATGACTTTTTGGTGCCTGAATATCAAAACTTACCTAGCTATAACCAAAGAACATGGTTTCAGCAGGACGGAGCAACGTCACACATCTAATATGGTACGTCTCTGCCACGAGTTCGTGAAATTTTGCTTGGTAAATTGATCACCAGGAGAGGTTACATAAATTGGCCTCCACGCAGTCCTGATTTAACCCCATGGATTTTTTCCTGTGGGGCTATCTCAAATCTAAAGTTTACGTTAAACCGACAGGAAAGCGCATTTGAAAGAAAATATTCATCGCGAAATGGCAGCCATCACGGGATCTACCTGCCGAGCCGTCATAAGAAATTTGACTGTTCGACTTAATGAGTGCCGCGAACGCGAGTTTACATTTGGCCGATATTGTTTTTAAGAAATAAATTCCCAAATTGTGTACTTTAATAATTAATAAACATTTTTTCAATAGATGGCTCACTTTTTTTTTTTATCGATCCACTAAATATAAACTTTCTTTTGAGACATAATATATCAAAGTAATTGATATTGAATTTTACGTTGATTTTTAGATTCTGCAAGGAGGGTGTATGTAGACTTTTGTGCTTGAGTGTATATAAAAGAGGGCGGTAAATATATATCTGAAACTTGGCAAATATTCTCAGTTCGGTATAGTGAATAACATAGTGAGAGTGTACTATTATTTTCCATTTTCATGGCATATGTTTTCCTGCCCTTTAACCCCTCGGGGGGCATAGGGCGTCAACCACGCCTGCGCGCCATCTTGTTCGGAGTTCTGCAATGCGTTTGCGCTGCTTTCGACTCATTCCTAAAAGCTCGATTCCTCCTTAACGCCACGTTTGCCTAGGGCGTCCCGCAGTTCTGCCTATCTGCGTGAGTGGATTCCACTGCCTGTTTCCTGCTTAGAACTGTCATAATTCACTTCTTTGACTGCTGAAAATCGCCAAACCTTTTGTGTCCACTAGAAACTCTGTCATAACTTCAAACCAGATATCAATAAGCAATGAGCTGAGATCAAAGCTGGAAGATGAGTTTTTCAATCTCAAAAAAAAAGGTATTGAACTTAATTTCTATATGCGCAGCGTTAGTTTATTGGGTACCAAGTAGATTATTATTAATTTAAACATAATTAAATGCAAGAAATTAGTCTATTATTTCCGCGATATACAAAATAGATGATGACCCTAAATGCCATGTCATTTTGAATACGGTGACATATAAAAATATGTGTTTTCTTATAGAGTGATTATGGGTCACCTAGTTAGGTTTTTTTCACTTCGAAAATCTTATTTGACTGGACTATATGTGGATCTGCAAAAGGGCCTTAGCGCTTTGCTATACGGAGCATTGGATTTGAATATTCAAAAACACGGCCAGCCACGTTGATTATGCAGGAAAACGAGAAAAAAAATTGTTCACAACTCCACCTGAAATGGTTACTTTTAAAAAAAAATTATATATCAATAAAAATGTTTAAATTTAATGTTTAGACTTTGTATTATTAAATATTTATTTTCCAGAATAGTTTTTGAGAGGTGATTATATAATTAAAAAAATTATGTAGTAATTAAAATGATGCCTATTGGTATGCATCCTGAAACCTACGTTTTACTCCAATTATGCTAATCGCAGCAAATTCGGACATCGAACTGGGACATATTTTTATAATTTCCAAAATCATTCATCAGTGTGCTTAAACTAATGGATGTCGACTGAGCAGATCACCTAGTGGATTGAAGAATTACCTTGGCATAAAAATACGACCCGCTTAAATATCATGGTACGAGTAGCTGTTTATACCTTAAATATTACGTTTTACGGTTTTATTTGAACTTTTTTGTTGAATTGATGTAAAGTTGAGACTTAAGGATTCTCGAAAATTCCCGAACTAGGAGTCAATTCATTCAGTCTTCAGTGCGTTATTTCAAACCTTATTTCGGGATTCCCGCTTAAAACAAAAAAAAAAACATTTTTGTGTCCAAACGCATAGAGAAGGAAATAACATATTAACACGTTAAAATCCCGCTTTTTCTCAATTACTTAAAGACATTTAAAACTATTTTTTAAGGCTAAAATTCTTTCTTAATTTAATATTGTCATTGTGAACCATTTATAGAAAATAGTTATAGCTAGCAGAGGTTGCTACTTAGCGTTCAAGAAAGATCTTGCAGACATCAAATGCGAATTTAAATTGATTGAGGAGATGACGTATATTAACATATGCCGTGTTTTTTTTTTAAACCTAGCCAGCCAGTCGTTCATTTAAACGATGTGCCAGCCAATCAAAGCCAGCCTCTTTTATACGAACATACAGTGGACGTCCAGTATAACGAATACCCGATATAGCGAATTTGCGATATAACGAACGCTTTTTAGATTTACATTAACATCTCTAAATAGCGAACGATGGTCACAATTTGCTATCCGATATAACGAACGCGTGAATAATTTGACATAAAATGACTGTGTTCTTGTTGACGTTGTCATTTGTGCATCTTATGTATATCAACACGAAAGTTCTCTCATATGTGTGTGGCCCAAAGGGTTTACAACTGTATCATGGACTTCAGCGACTCTAGGGGTCCAGACATCACCACTGCTTTAAAAGAATTTAAACTCTTTGATGCAATCATGCTTCTGCTTCGAGCATGGATAAACTTTCAAGTCAATTGCTTCATAAATGTTGGAGAAACATTTTAATTAGTGATCCCCTAGATTTCGATGAGGAGGATGAAGTTCCACTCATTATTGTGGCAAGATGATCAAATTTTGGCATTGCAAAATACTTTAAGTATGGTGAACTGTGTTTTCCCAGAGGTAACCCACTTCATTAAAACGCGTCAGTTTCGGAAATGACTTTTTTTTTCTCTTCAGCGTCGTACTACCATCGCAGAAATAGAAGCTTGGAACAACACTGAATCTAATTTAGAAGACCAAGCTTACTGCGACACCGTTGAACTTAGGTGAGCAAGGTGATGGTAGCAGCAATGTTGGAGATCCAATAAAACACGTTGACGCTGCCCGTTCCTTAGCTAATGTGTTACGATGGGGACAACAAGTTATTATTGATATCGCTGACATGTTCACTTTGAGACGGCTTCAAGAAAAAGCTTTACAATTGAAATCTCGACTTGAAGTGAGACAAAGTCGAATAAGTGATTTTTTTTCCTCAAAATAATATTCAAAATATATGTACTATAATAGCAGGACCATTCAATTTAACATTACCAATAAAAAAACGTATGAATAAATAAATTTATTGATAACTTATTTAAATTTTTTGTATGAAAAGTCGATCGATATAACGAACGCTCTCGATATAGAGAATGACCTCGAACATTATATCATTCGTTATACTGGACGTCCACTGTATCTCTAGGAACCAAGTAACCTCGCAGTGACAGCAAAAACAAATAACTAAAAAACGTTTTTGCGCCGCCTGAAAGTAGGCATCACGAAATTACCAGCCAGTAACTTTTTGCTGGGGATAAAATCAAGAGTAGTAGCCAGCCGGTTGTTGTATTTGTTTTATGTGTAAAATTCTACTTTACCAGCAACTACTGGCTGGCTAGGTTTAAAAAAACACGGCTATAGTCATCGATAAAATAAATTTTTCTTTATTCCCTGTGTATATAAACTGCAACCATTGGCAAAGGGATTTTGAGAAAATACAGGAGATAGTGATGTGCTATGATAACCCGAATGTCATTTTCATAGGGGACTTCAATGTAAGAGTAGGCAACGAAAGAGGTGCGGAAAATAATATAGTGGGCATAAGTCGAAAATCAAAGGATCGAATTTGCAATGCTAGGGGCGTGAAACCTGTGGATTTTTGTGATTCTTTTGGCCTGCGGATAATGAATGGTACCAGCAGAAGTGACGAATGTGGCGACTTTACATTTGTGGGAAGTCAAGGGACATCTGTCATTGACTATTGTCTTGTAAGAGGTGAATGGAATGCACTCGTAACCGATCTAAAAGTCAAGCATATTCCATGGTTGGTTGGTTTAGTATCGGCCCTCGATGAGGCTGTACTTAGACCAGATGGTAGGTCCATTCTACTACCGATGTGTAAGGCGGGTGGGTCACCCTCTTACTCTTGGAACCATTTGCTTCATTGAATGAAGGCGTGAATTTTAGTCGTGCAGGCGTTGCCGAGATCATTAAGATCATTGTAGAAGTATTCACCCAGAGTGGCCTTCCTGATGTTGGCGAGCGCAGGACAGGCGCACAGGAGATGACTGATGGTCTCTTCTTCCTCTTCATCTCTGCAGCTTCTGCAGAAGTCATTATGAGGGATACCTAATCTTTGGGCATGTCTTCCTATGACGCAGTGTCCAGTGAGGACATTTGTTGTTTTTGAGAGGGTTCCTCTCTTGTGCTTCAAGAGTCCGATGGACCTGGATTTATTGAGTGTCGGCCATAGCTGTCTGGCGGTATAACATTGGTCTAGATGTTGCCATCGGTGATTAGCTACTTTCTCGGCGCCAATTTGAATAAGGTACTTAACATAAGACGCTGGCGCTTCGATGTCGGTAACGCTTATGCTATCTGTACCAGAGGAGCCTTGTCGTGCTAGTTCGTCGGCTGCGCAATTCCCCGGTATATCACAGTGACCTGGTACCCAGCAAAGGGTGAGGTTGTACTGACCAGGTATCTCGTTAAGAGATATGCGACAGTCTTTCACTGCCTTAGATCTCGTAGTGCTGGATGCGAAGGATTTGCCTGACTGTCGACGTAAATAACAATATCAGGTGTTGATAGTGTGCTAGCCGCTGGCCAGTCAGCAGCTTTGCGAACTGCGGTGATTTTGGCTTAAAAAACGCTGCAGTGGTCTGGAAGGTTAAAGGGGAGGTGTATGTCCAGATCTTCTCAGAAAGTTCCGGCACCTACTCCGTCCTTGGTTTTGGACCCGTACGTGAAAATTGACAGCGATTCGTTGTAAAGGACATTGCGTTGCATCCACTCACTTCTGTCCGGTATCGAGTGCGTGTAGCCCTTGTTAAAATCATATTCAGTGGGCAGATGGTCAGTGGAATTGGGAATATGACGGTGCATCGAAAGTATATTGGCATGTCCCGTGTGTTGCTCCTTCCACTGCTTGGAGCCTCTCAGTCTTATTGCCGAGCTGACAGCCAATTGTTTACTGACGATGTCAATCGGAAGCATAAGCATGTCCCATACTCTGGCCATCTACCGATTGTGGTCACATTTGACCATAAGATAGCAGATGATGGAGAAAATAGAGATATGAATGTACTTCCTATGCTGGTATGGAACAATTCCAAAGCTTCCATGTTTAAAAAACAACTCAATGACTTACTTATGTCCTCTATCCCCTTGTGGGTCCTAGGGCCTCTACTACGCCTACGCGCCATCGTGTACAGTTTCTGGCAATGTGTCTGAGTTCTCCCCAACTTTTCCCTAACTGCCGAGCCTCCTTCTCGACTGTTCTGCGCCATGTTCTCCTCGGACCGCCAGGTCTTCTGCCATCTTGAGTTAAAGGGTTCCATTGCATAGCATGGTTCGCTATGAAACTGTCACCCTTTCGGAACGTGTGACCAATCCACTGCCACTTCCGCCGTTGGATAGTTGTACCTATTGTTTCCTGACCCGTTCTTTCGTAAAGGAGTTCGTTAAAGATACGATTGGGCCAGAAAATTCTTAAGATATTGCGCAGGCACCTATTAACAAACGTTTGCAGCTTTCTGGTGATAGTAGTGGTCACTCTCCACGTGCTGCAACCATATAGCAGCACGGATTCAACGTTGGAGCGGAACAGTCTTATTTTGGTGCCCAAAGTGATTGCATTGCTTCCCCATATTTTGGACAACATCCCGAACGCGGACTTTGCCTTGGCGATCCTGTTGGTTATATCCAGTTCGGTTCCACCATCGGTTGAGACAATACTCCCAAGATACTGGAAATCCTCTACTCTCTCTACCGGTTGTCCAGCAATGCATATTTGAGCCGATGAGTTAGTTCCAAGGCCGTATTAATTTTCAGCCCGACGACACCTGCCTCCCTCCACATCTGCTGTCATTTGGTGGAGGTTCATAATTCTGTGAGAGAGTAAGCATACATCGTATGCGTAGTCAAGATGTTTGAGTTGAGATGTAAGAGTCCATCGAATTCCTCCGTTTCCCGTCGACAAAGCTGCATGAAGCACATCGCTAATCACCAATAGGAATAATATTGGTGAAAGAATACAGCCTTGTCTTACCCCACTTTGGATCTTAAATTCCTCAGACAACCTTCCCCTAGGCAGAACGTGACATTTGGAGCCTTCATATGTAGCTTTGATAATAGGAATTAGTTTATCGGGAATACCTCTCCTGCGTAAGGCACACCAAATAAACTCCCTGTTGACACTATCGAACGCCTTCTCAAAATCGATGAACAGCAGGTGCAGTGGCGATCGATATTCAACACACTGTTCAATGACAATCCGCAGGGTGTTGATGTGGACGGCACAGGAGGATCCAGAGCGGAGACCTGCTTGTTCGGCATCGAGTGTGTGTTCGAGATGTTGTTTAATTCGCTCCAGGATGATCTTAGCTACAGCAGGCAGCACGCAGATACCGCTCCAGTTTCCGCACTCCATTAAATTTCCTTTCTTAGGAAGCTTGACGATCATTCCCTTTTTCCACTCGTTAGGAAAGCTCTCAGGTTCCCAAGCTCTATCTATAAGTGGAAGCAGAAGCTCAGCCAATGTTGTGGGCGCTGCTCATAAGAGCTCTGCTGGAATACCGTCAAGTCCTACCGCCTTGTTGGTTTTGAGTGCCTTGATCGCGGTAATGATCTCGTCTTTACTGGGAGTCGTAGTGCGTATTCGGGAGCTTTTCACCTCGGGCATATTAGTCTGATTTGGGAGCATGTCGCTAACGAATACACGGTTCAAAACCGTAGCAAAATGCTCTTTCCATCTCTTGAGCTGGTCCTCATCCGAAATGAGCAAGGAGCCGTCTAGGCTTTTCACTGGGTGTTGGCTGGAGCTGCGACCACCTGTCAGCTCTTTCGTGATTCTTGGACGATCGTGCTGTCGCACCTCCGTGCAGCTTCTTCTGCTTTTGTAGCCATCGCGTTGATGTAGTTGCGCTTGTCACGTCGTACGCTACGCTGAACTTCTCTCATCTTCATGCGATATAGCTCGCTTCTCCCTGCTGCTGGGGTATCTGCAACGCGAGCTTTCAGCTGTTTCCGTTCGTCAATCCGTCTCCAGGTATCCTTGGAAAGCCACGTCTTCCCTGTGATCAGCCGACAATTCTTTCAGCACCAGATGTAAAAAAATTTTTCACAGCACACCAATGGTCTTGGATGGTTGCGGGCATTGAGCTGCCGATTGCTTCCACACCTTGCGAAAAGTGCTCCCTTAATTGTTGGCGCACTGAGGGATCACTAAATCTATCGATGTTGAACCTGGGCATTCTTGTATTGTCGTGGGATCTTCGAACTGCAGCAATGCGTAGTTGAAGAGTAGCTATAATGAGATGGTGATCACGTACTATCCCCACATCTGCCCCTCGCCTGTTTCGGACATCCAGGAGACTACTTCTAAAGCGGCGGCTGGTAGAAAATTGGTCAATTTGGTTGGAGGTTGCTTGCCTGTCATTGGAAACCCAGCTAACTTTGTGGCAGGTCTTGTGCTCAAACATGATGCCACCTATCACAAGGCGGTTGGCATTGCAGAAATTCACAAACCTTTCGCCGTTGTCATTGCGGTTGCCTAGTCCATGCTTCCCGATTACATGTTTAAGCCCTTCGTTGTCGTTGCCTACCTTGGCATTCAAATCCCCCATCACTATGACAATGTCTCCATTTGGTTTTGTGTTGAAGACGGTGCTTAACATATTGTAGAAGCTCTCCTTTTCGTCCTCAGACGAACTACTCGTTGGGGCGTAACACTGTATGATGGTGACACGTCGTACTCTAGTCCGGAATCTGTCCGCCAAAATCCTATCACCATGAGGCTGCCAGGAAATTAGGCCCTTGCGTGCTGTTGTAGTTAGCAGTAGTCCGACTCCATATTCCCGCGGACTTCCGGATGGTCTTCCAGAATAGAGTAGTACAGTGTTACGCGTTGGAGACTGGTACTCGCCCGCTTCTAACCATCTTACTTTTCACTTACCCCCAAAATGTCCAGTTTATATCGCATGAATTCGTTTTCCATTTGGATGAATCTGGCATTGTAAGGACCTTCGCTTCCCGAGTCGAGAAGCGTCTTTACATTGCAGAAACCTATCTTTGTCCGGGTACAATAGCCAAAAGTCGTCAACATGTGACCATTCCTTATCCGAGGTATAGTGTCGGTTTGTAGCGGGCAATATTAGGTAACGCAGGTTGCTGGCCCACGTTAGCTAGCCTAGAATCAAGGCCCTAGACAACCCGCACTTACAATTTTAGCCTACGCGTATAAGGGTTTATACGTTTAGTTGCTCGGGAACCACCACTAGGAGGTAAAGTAAGCACTTCATCACGAACTTGATTGTTGCGCTAATGGCCCAAGCCAAGTTTTGAGCAGTCAGTAGTTTCCCGATCAATCGCAATGCATGTCCCCAAAACCAAGTGCTTGATAGTTTCTATCTCTTCTGCGTCTTGATAGCTCCTGCAGTGGTTAGGTGAGTTGATGCGTAGTCTTACGGCAATTTCACCTATCGCGCAGTGTCCTGTAAGTGCACCTATCAAGATACTGACATCTTTTTTATTCATTGTTAACAGGCTTTTGGTTCTTCCTTCTTTTAATACCGGCCATAAACTGCGAGATATAATGCTGTCGCCTCTGCAGTTGATCAGGTTTCTTGTTTTATTGTCGATTTTTCTTTTAAGTTAACCAAAAGAAACTTCTACTGATGTCTGAGTATGATGTATATCTAATGCTGATCCCTTTCTGGCTAGTTCATCTGCTATCTCATTCCCTTCTACATTGCTATGTCCGAGAACCCAGCAGAGAGTTCTATTATGGAAGTTGCATATACTGTTTAGGGAATTTCGGCATCTGGAAACTGCTTTTGATCTAAGTTTCTCGCTGTCTAGTGCTTTGATAGCCGTTTGACTATCCACGAAGATAATAATCTTGGAAGGATTGAGTTTCTTTCTGTGAATAGCCTATGCTGCTCTTTCATCGGCTGCAGCCGTCCGGTAGTTTGTATGAGTCGTTGATTTTGAGTGACCTGCATTTGGGGTGTACAGAAAAATAACTGGAGACCGAGTAATGGTCAAAAACTTGCAACCCTAGTGCAACTCTTTGCGACTCATCTCTGAAAACACTAAACTCCTCAAATCGTTAACCCATATTTCTTACACGAATGTTAACTATGCACTTACTATGAATGTCGGTTTTTTTTTTATTTATTTTTTTGTGGTTTCGTTCTGTAACAGAAATTGAATCAGACCTGTCGTGTTTCTTTGAACTATTTTCAATTTTCCTTGTTTGCTCTGAAGTTGAAGGCTTAGGGTTAGTAAGACTTGCACCCTTTTTTGTGTTGCAGATTACAGGTCTATAGATTAGACTATTGATACCAGTGGCGTACCTACAAAACTTAGGCGGGCAATACTTCCTATATTTGAATATTCAAAGTTTTGTTGCTTTAATTTATGCCTTAAAATTAATTAAATTACAAAAAAATTCTTTTAAACTTTCTTTTTAAATAGCCATGGTGATACGTTTGTGTTCTTCCCGAAGCGCACCAAAACCAAAACCAAGATTCATCGTCAATAAACCATTTGTTTATATAATTTGGAACAAGAATGTCATATATTTTGTCGGAAGAAATAATGTCAAATTTTGAAAAATTAAATATGTACCTATCAATGTACCTATCCAAAAGTTCTGAAGAAATAAATGAAATATGAATAAAGTGTTGAATCTTGTTTCACCGTTTTTCTTATCGGGTCTGAATGCTTCAAGACCTCAAGAATTGAATTAAATTGAACAGATTGCTTCCGAATCGTTCGACCGTATATGGCGGTATATGTACGCTGCACGAAATTATTATAGATGCACCAGATTTTTCAAAATAGTTTAGCCAAGAAAGGGTGAATGAACAATTATGGTACACAGCATTAGTGTACAGCTAATAAGTCAACTAAAGAAGAACAGAAGAATCTGTAGGATACAGCCTGAAATATGTTGTAGCAAAATATTTTAAAACACTGTGAAATTAAGTCAGAGTTAACTTATAAAAGAAAACTGATGGGTTTTGGGCGACTTCCAAGGAAGATTCGCTAAATTTACTGCTTGACACTTATTTCCCAGGCAGTTTCCAAGTTGTTAGTAACATGGTTTCCAGCAGACACAAATAACCAACTCCTTAAAATTGATTACACAGAGTAAACTTCATTGGGCACTACATAGCTTCAAACCATATAAATCCGCGGGAACAGAAGGCATAATACCTGCCGAGTTGCAGAAGTCATCGAACAAAATCTTGTCGGTGCTTGAGACAATGAAAAAGTTGAAAAGTTGTTTAGATCTGATATATATCCCAAAGATATGGAGAGAAGTTAAAGTCGTCTTCATACCCAAACCGGATAAATGCTCGCACACAAATCCAAAAGATTTCAGACCTACTAGTCTATCATCATTCCTCCTAAAAGCTTTAGAACAACTGATTGATATCCATTTACGCAATAGTATTGATAAGAAACTACTGTCGACGGCCCAACATGCATATTGCAAAGGCAAATTAGTGGAGACGGCATTACACTCACTGTTGCGTAATTGTGAATATTCCCTGTTTCATGAGGAGTATACAATGGTTGCTTTTCCGGATATAGAAGGCGCTTTCAACAATGTCAATACATCAGCGATAGCAGAAGCACTATCAGACCTGAAGTTCGACAGCTCACTTCGCGAATTGATTAATCTACCGCTTAATGGCCGGATTATCAACTCTAAGCTGGATGGGGCATCTTCTACAATATATGTCAGTAGAGAGAGGCTCAAGGAAGTGTTCTATCCCCCTTTTTTGGAATTTGGTGGCCAATGAACTACTGATAGTTCAAGGAAGACGAGTAATGCACGGTGATTGTTTGTGCAGATGATGTTGCTTTAGCTGTCTCGGGAAGCACCTAAATACTCTAAAGGAACTTCTAAACAAGCCCACTAGATGGGCGGTTCGGTGTGGTTTGGGTGCAAACCCCCACAAATTTGAACTACTACTCTTCTCTAGGAAATATAAAATTCCGTTAGCCGACCCTCCCTCTCTCAATGGTATCAGCTTAACTTTCTCTGACACAGCAAAATATTTAGGTCTTGTCCTGGATAAGAAATTAAGCTGGAAACCTAATATTCAAGAAAGAGTCAAGAAAGCTACAGTAGCTTTTTTTTCTTGCAAAAAAATAATGAGGTTTATAACCCCGAATAACTCACTGGCTCTACATCTCGGTCATTAGACCGATACTCATAAACGGGGTGATTGCCTGGTGGACAGCCTTAGACAAAGCTTTAAATCGCGATTATCTAAGCAAGGTCCAGCGTATAGCTTGTCTATGCATAAGCAGAGCACTGCGTACCACTCCCTCTGCGGCACATCATGCTCCATCTGTTACACCTCGATATATTTAGCAAGCAAATGGAACCGAATGCAGTCGTTCGCCTTGAAGCTACCCAACAGTGGTCAGAAAAAGAATTTGGATACGCTTTCATTCTGAATAAATTCAAAATCCTTCTCGAAAACACGGACTACACTATCTCACGTATAAATTTTGATAAGAACTTCCTAGTCACCATCCCTTCCAGATCACTCTGGGATGATGATGCATTTTTAGAAGATTAGTCGATTCACTTCCACACTGATGGGTCAAAAATCAAAGACGGAGTTGGTGCAGGTGTTTTCTCTGACAGGCTTAATCTTAAGCTCTCTTTCCGTCGTGCAAATCATTGTAGCGTGTTCCAGGCGGAATGATGGCGATTATCTCGGCTTAAAAAAACGTGATATCTGCTAGATGTATCCGCATCTTTTCAGACAGCCAAGCAGCAATCAAATCTCTAGAATCGACCTCTATACATTCCTTAGTAACTCTAGACTGCCGGTCGTCTCTTGCCGAGATGGCTGAGAAGTTCAATATTCACCAGTGTTTGGTGCCGAAACATAGGGAATTTTAAGGCAGTCGGACTTGCCAGAATACGAACAACTATACCTATCCTGCCGGATAAAGGCGCCTTAGGTATACCAATCGCTACTCGCAAACTTAAATTTAAGCTGCATGCTATCGAGAGTACAAATCTTAGGTGGACCAGTGGACCATCATGTCTAGTGACAAAACAGATTTGATTAAAGCTGGATCTAAAACGTTCTAAGAATTTGATTTCTCTCAATAGATCGCATATCTGCACTACAATAGGTGTCATCACTGGGCACTGTCTAATAGGCAAGCATGCTACAAGGCTAGGTGTTTTTCCGAACGACTTTTGTAGAAGCTGCATGGATGAGGGAATGACTTTCATTCCCACGAACGTGTGGCGAGGCACTTAAGAAGCACTGAGAACCATCCGAACAGCATTTTTTTCGACTAACTTAACTTTTATCGTCACTGTTTAGCCAAAAAAAAACAAATATTTGGCGCAACATCTCTTTAAAGTGCCAGGGCCCAGCTTCTCGCAACCACTCATGTTGTGTGCGTTATATTTTTCACACGAATGGAAGGGACCTACATTTTAATGCCGACTCCGAACGGCGATTTGAGAAGCTTTTTCGTGACAACAATACTCTCGGATGTTTGTCAGACGCTCGCGAGAGGTGGGACCGAGAAAAAAACTTTTTGGTGTTTTCTGGGATTCGAACTTGGAACCTCATGCGTAGTGATCCGACACACTAACCACTTTAGCCCCCCGTTAGATAAAACTCGGTATATATTCTGGACATAATGCCTGACATGGCAGCTTAAGTTTTATTGTAAACGGATAAGTGGTTTTTGAATGTAAAAGTTACAAATATACAAACTTGTTTCTCTTTGTAATAGTAATGTATACAGTGTGTTCCACAAAAACGTGTCTAAAAAAAACACTGAAAAATGTCGGAAATTTATTAAATCATTTTTATTTATTTTTTTATTAAAGTATATATCAAAACAAATTGCGCAATTATATTAGCACGGAGTCTAGTCATCATTATTATTTATAATTGCTTGGCATCGCCTAGTGCAACTTTCACATAATTTTTGCGCATTTTTGTTTTTGATGCCAGATTCTGCCAAACGGCGTCGTATTTGATGGACACTTTAATTCTGTTTCTTTTGCGTCCCTCAGACTAATTGTGGGGTTTTTCCGATACAATTCACAAATTACTTTATTGTCCTTACTGCATGTGCTTCCTTTGGTCCCTCTGCCTACCCATCATCGTCATTACCGCGTTCCTTATACCTCTTTATCCACTTTCTCACAAATGGCTCTTCTTCCTTTTGTCAGCGAGGTTATGATCCGAAAATAAGGGATCATAACCCTCCCACTTCACTGCATTTCTGGCTCTGATGTTTTTAAATATTTTGCTGCCGACTTAATATTCATTGTGGCCCATTTGGTTGAGTTACTAAGAAAACAATTTCGAAATGGTTTTTAAAAACAGCAATCATTTTGTAATGATGTAATATCGCCGAAGTATGAAAGTATACGAGTAGTTTACTGAGGAAATGAAAACAATGCGCGATCGGCAATTAAATACACAAAATAAGTTGGCTACAAACAGGTTCATGTGAGTAAAGTAAAAGCACAAAAGATCTTTAAAGGTCGCAGTGCTTCGGGGATCATTCTCTGCCTTTCCTCCCCTTCCCCCTCAAAAGAAAGTAACTGAAAGGACATTTTTGTGGAACACACTGTAGACGAAAGAAATTAGAAAGCCATATTATAACCCACTTTTGATGCTATCACAATTTCGTTGACGGGAAATAAATCCTGTATGATAAATGCTGATGATGCAGTACAATACCAAAGCATGTACAAAAATCCTTAATGCATCTAGAGAAGGTCATGGCTACATTAAGGCTATCAGTACGAGTTATCCGCCATGTTTATTCCATGTGGAATCACGCGGACTTAACAAAAATTTACTTGCATTACTAGCATTCGTATTCTTAGGTCCCTGATAAATCTTTTGTGTCGGCCTTTCAACCAGTGAAGACAGTGGCATTCGACAAGTTGTAGGATTTGATTCTGTTTTTTTCGTTTTTGGAAAGTTTTTTTTTTTTTTTTGCCTTCGAATTACAAATTAAAATATAAGCAATAATATATTTTTTTCTACTATATTTTCAAATAGCTGTGCTGATGGTTGGTTATTCTTTAACATGCATGCTAAAGCCAAAACCAACATTTATCGTGAACAAACCATTTATTTATATAATTTGGAACATGAATAGCATATATTTTGTCGGAAAGAATTTAAAACCTTTAAGTCAGTAAATGTAATGTTACCCACGTGAAAGTTGTACACAACAATGAAATAAAAATAAATAAAATTTCAAATTGCATTTTATGGATGTTTTTGTTGGCTTCTTTGGCCTTTGGCCCCACATGTATCCGCCTCGACAGAAGCAAAACGGCGGACCACTTCGTTATTGTGGCTAGATATCGTCGATCCAAATGCAAACTATCGAATGATAAAATTATCCACATACAAACTCGCGAAACATTTATTCGATACATTGGAATTTTACTTTTGTTTGAGAAGTTAATTTTCGATACATTACAACCGCAGTTTGGAAGGATAGGAGAAGAGATGAGGCTTCGATACTTTGCCACCACAAAGGCGTCTAGAGTGCAATTGCAATAAAGCGAGAAAAAACATTTTTCATTTTTCGATACTTTGCATTTGGATCGACGATATCTACGAGTAGATCCACCATCCCCTCTCAGTTCTTCTTGACGTTAAGGACAAAGTTATGTGTGAAACTACATATATGAATTTACAATGCTTTATTGGTGGTTTTTTAGCCTTTAAATTACATAGACTGCACACAAGTTTATTATAATATTTAAAATAAAAACTTTTTCATACTTTGTCTTCAAATAGCCATGTTTGTAGGTTTTGGTTGTGCGAAGAGCAGGCCAATGCGGAAACTAAGATTCATCGTAAACAAACCATTTGCTTATTTAATTTGGAACAAGAAAAGCATATTTTTCGCTGGAGGAAACCGTAAACTTTAAATAATCAATTAATATCATGTATGTTACCTATGCAAAAGTTGTAAAAGAAAAAATAAATATGAAAATGTTGAATTTTGTTTAATGCATGTTTTCGATGAGTTAAGCGTCCGCCATACACGACTCGCACATCCGGGAAAAGTTGTAAATTCTGGCAAAGAGAAATCTTCAAAGATCCCATATGTAACTGGAGAATATAGACAAACCAATTATGCAGACTGTGTGCCACTAAAGTAAGTAAGTAAAGGGTACTCTGTAAAAGGAAGTAAAACCTGATTTTACGAACGTGGATAGAAATCTGTTTTCGAATCAAAGAGCCGTGGTGACTAAATCGCTTTGCCAGAGCAAAATGCAAATTTTATGGCAATAAGCAATAACAACTTCAGTCGACTTACGTCAAAGTTAAGTCATAATTTTTCTTTCGAATTACGAGTTTAATATCTGCAAGGTCTGCCGAGTTATTGGTTGATATGTTTAAGCAACACGTCCAGCAGTTGCTTAACGGGCAGCAAACAGAGAGTGATAGAGCAAAAAGAGAACCCGCTTCCAGTCAATGACGAACCAATACTACACCAACCAGTATTAAAGAAGTTAGCGCAGCCATCAGAAAACTAAAAAACAAAGCCGCTGGCTCTGATGGCCTCCCAGCTGAAATTTTGAAATACGGAGGCGATATTTTGGTAGGGTGCATGTACCAAGTCATCAGCCAAGTATGAATAGAGGAAAGCATGCCCGACGACTGGAGTATCAGCTCTATATGCCCCATCTTTAAAAAAGGCGATCCTATGTCTTGTAAGAACCATCGAGGCATATCCCTGCTAAATATCGCATATAAGATCCTATCCAACGTATTGTGTGAACGTCTAAAACCTTTCTGCAACACACTAATCGGCGCGTACCAGTGTGGCTTCCGGCCGGCAGATCGACAATACTCCAAATTTTTACACTAAAGCAATTCCAGGAAAAGACTAACGAATATCAAGTCGAAACTCACTACCTTTTCATCGACTTTAAAGCCGCTTATGACAGCTTTTATCGTTTTGAACTCTACCAAGCCATAGCCTAATTCGGGATATCGTCAAAACTTATCTAGATACGAGTATGCCGCGTAACGCTGGAAAACACGCGATGTTCTGTGCAACTTGAAAACAGGTCTTCTGAACTTTTACAAACATGCACCGGGTTCCGGCAGAGATGCGCTATCATATGACTCTGCTGGAGCAGATAGTGCATAGGGCGGATGTAAACACGGAAGGCACTATCTTTCACACTATCCAACTGCTGTGATACGCGGACGATATTGACATCATCGGATGATTCCGGCAAGCCGTTGTAGAGGCATTTACGGCAATTGAAGAGCAGGTGAAACGAGTAGGTCTTGAAGTAAATGAGGACAAGACTAAGTACATGTTGTCAACAAACAAAAAATTATCTGCTCAAAAGCTTAGACAAAACGTCACTGTTGATGACTACAACTTCGAGGTAGTTAAGGAGTTTACCTACCTCGGAGCAGACATAAATCTCACAAATGACACCTTCGTGGAGATCTGACGAAGAATAACCTTAGCAAATCGCTGCTACTTCGGTTTGGCAAACAACTGGGTTCAAAACTCCTAACTCGACGGACGAAACTAATGCTCTATAGAACGCTTATCTTACCAGTCTTGCTTTATGGCGCCGAGTATTGGACGATAAGTAAGAAACCAGAGCAAATATTGGGTACTTTTGAGCTAAAAATGCTTTGTCGGATATTATGTCTCACATGCGGGGAGAGCAGAAGGAGGAGTAGTTACAACCGCGAACTCTATGAGCTGTTACAGGATGTGGATTTAGTCCAAAAAGCCAAGGCACGTCGAGTATATTGGCTCGGCCAGATCGAACGAATGGTCAACAATGCTCCAGCTAAGAGAATCTTCGAATCTCAGCTCACAGGCTCGAGAGGGCAAAAAAGGCCGAACTGCCGGTATAAAGACCAAGCTATCGCGGATGCCAGGAAACTTGGTCTTCGCAACTGGAAGCAGCGTGCCCGGGATCGCAGAGGATGGAAGGCAGCCGCGTCTCAGGCAGAGACTCTCCAAGGGTCGGGAGCCCTTTAAGTAAGTAAGTTTCTACCAGTGAAGACAGTGGCATTAGAGTAAATATCGGATTTGACTCTGTTTTTACGTTTTTGGAAAGATTTTTTTTTTTTTGCCATCAAATTACGAGTACTTAATTGAATACGAATTCTTTGAAAGCTTTCACATCAAGGAAACCATCGTACAAAAAATTGAGCGCGGCCGGCTCAGCTGGTATTGCCACGTTCAAAGAAGAAATCATTTGAACCCTGTTAAAAAGGCAATATCAATGCACGTTCCAAAGACATCGCGATGTAGGAAAGGCAGGCCTATAAACGCCTGGATCACACAAATGCGACGACATCGCCATTTCATTGGCCTCAGTAACCGAGTGATCCAAAATCGGCGGGCCTGCCGATATTTTCTGAGGTCAAATAGGCGGATCAGTAGAAATGCGGTGAAGCCGGAGGGTTGTGATCCCATATTTTCGGATCATAACCTCGCTGATAAAAACGAAGAAGAAGAAGAATTCTTTGAAATATTAGCAATAATACCTTTTTTTCTACTATATTTTCAAATAGTTATACTGATGGTTGGTTATTCTTTAACAAACATGCCAAAGCTTAAACCAACATTATTGTGAACAAACCATTTATTTATATAATTTGGAACAGAATAGCATATATTTCGTCGGAAGGAATTTAAAACCTTTAAGTCAATAAATGTAATGTTACCTACGTGAAAGTTGTACACAATAATGAAATAAAAATAAATAAAACTTCAAATTACATTTTATGGATGTTTTTGTTGGCTTCCTTGGCCTTTGGCCACATGTTTAGAGAGAATGTATCCGCCTCGATTGAAGCAAAACGACAGATCACTTCGGTTAGTATGGCTAGATATTTAGATCTACCAACCCCTGTCAGTTCTTCTTGACGTTAAGGGCAACATTTTGTCTGAAACTACATACAGTGGAACCTCCCTAAGTCGAATTACTAGGGAAAATTAGTTCGAGTTATAGCAAATACGCAACATGTACGGAAATAAAGTATTTGTTTATTTTAAAGAATTCTGTAATTTTTTGTTGCATTTGCATGACCACTCCTCCTTTTCTACATAATCCTCCACTAAATATAAAGACTTATAGATATTGTCAGGATCATTACTTCTGCACTCAACAAAAGCTCTTAGCTTTTCAATGGAAGAGGAAAAAATGTTGGTATGGTATTAGGTGCTGGATCTTACTTACTTTACTTATGTCCTGTATCCCCTTGTGGGTCCTAGGGCCTCTACTACGCCTACGCGCCATCGTGTACGGTTTCTGGCAATGTGTCTGAGTTCTCCCCAACTTTTCCCTAACTGCCGTGCCTCCTTCACGACTGTTCTGCGCCATGTTTTCCGCGGACCGCCAGGTCTTCTGCCATCCTGAGTTAGAGGGTTCCATTGCATAGCATGGTTCGCTATGGAGCTGTCACCCTTTCGGAACGTGTGACCAATCCACTGCCACTTCCGCCGTTGGATAGTTGTGCCTATTGGTTCCTGACCCGTTCTCTCGTAAAGGTATTCGTTAGAGATACGATTGGGCCAGAAAATCCTTAAGATATTGCGCAGACACCTATTAACGAACGTTTGCAGCTTTCTGGTGATAGTAGTGGTCACTCTCCACGTGCTGCAACCATATAGCAGCACGGATTCAACGTTGGAGCGGAACAGTCTTATTTTGGTGCTCAAACTGATTGCATTGCTTCGCCATATTTTGGACAACATCCCGAACGCGGACTTTGCTTTGGCGATCCTGTTGGCTATATCCAGTTCGGTTCCACCATCGGTCGAGACAATACTCCCAAGATACTGGAAATCCTCTACTCTCTCTACCGGTTGTCCAGCAATGCATATTTGAGCCGATCAGTTAGTTCCAAGGCTGATGATTTTAGTTTTTGTCGTATTAATTTTCAGCCCGACGACACCTGCCTCCCTCTCCACATCTGCTGTCATTTGGTGGAGGTCCATAATTCTGTGGGAGAGTAAGCATACATCGTCTGCGTAGTCAAGATGCTTCAGTTGAGATGTAAGAGTCCATCGAATTCCTCCGTTTCCCGTCGACAAAGCTGCATGAAGCACATCGCTAATCACCAATAGGAATAATATTGGTGAAAGGATACAGCCTTGTCTTACCCCACTTTGGATCTCAAATTCCTCAGACAACCTTCCCCTGTGCAGAACGTGACATTTGGAGCCTTCATATGTAGCTTTGATAATAGGAATTAGTTTATCGGGAATACCTCTCCTGCGTAAGGCACGCCAAATAAACTCCCTGTTGACACTATCGAACGCCTTCTCAAAATCGATGAACAGCAGGTGCAGTGGCGATCGATATTCAACACACTGTTCGATGATAATCCACAGGGTGTTGATGTGGTCGGCACAGGAGGATCCAGAGCGGAAACCTGCTTGTTCGGCATCGAGTGTGTCTTCTAGATGTTGTTTGATTCGCTCAAGGATGATTTTAGCTATTATCTTAGCTACAGGAGGCAGCACGCAGATACCCCTCCAGTTTCCGCACTCCATTAAATTTCCTTTCTTAGGAAGCTTGACGATCATTCCCTTTTTCCACTCGTTAGGAAAGCTCTCAGGTTCCCAAGCTCTATCTATAAGTGGAAGCAGAAGCTCAGCCGATGTTGTTGGCGTTGCTCGTAAGAGCTCTGCTGGAATACCGTCAAGTCCTACCGCCTTGTTGGTTTTGAGTGCCTTGATCGCGGTAATGATCTCATCTTTACTGGGAGTCGTGGTGCGTATTCGGGAACTTCTCACCTCGGGCATCTCAGTCTGATTTGGGAGCATATCGCTAGCGAATACACGGTTCAAAACCGTAGCAAAATGCTCTTTCCATCTCTTGAGCTGGTCCTCATCCGAAATGAGCAAGGAGCCGTCTAGGCTTTTCACTGGGTATTGGCTGGAGCTGCGACCACCTGTCAGCTCTTTCGTGATTCTGTAGACAGTCCTGCTGTCGCACCTCCGTGCAGCTTCTTCTGCTTCTGTAGCCAGCGCGTTGATGTAGTTGCGCTTGTCACGTCGTACGCTACGCTGAACTTCTCTCATCTTCATGCGATATAGCTCGCTTCTCCCTGCTGCTGGGGTAGCTGCAACGCGAGCTTTTAGCTGTTTTCGTTCGTCAATCCGTCTCCAGGTATCCTCGGAAAGCCACGCCCTATGTCTTCCCTGCGATCGACCGACAATTCTTTCAGCACCAGATGTAAAAACATTTTTCACAGCACACCAATGGTCTTGGATGGTTGTGGGCATTGAGCTGCTGATTGCTTCCACACCTTGCGAAAAGTGCTCCCTTAATTGTTGGCGCACTGAGGGATCACTAAGTCTATCGATGTTGAACCTGGGCATTCTTGTGTTGTCGTGGGATCTTCGAACTGCAGCAGTGCGTAGTTGGAGAGTAGCTATCATAAGATGGTGATCACGTACTATCCCCACATCTGCCCCTCGTCTGTTTCGGACGTCCAGGAGACTGCTTCTAAAGCGGCGGCTGATAGCAAAATGGTCAATTTGGTTGGAGGTTGCTTGCCTGTCATTGGAAACCCAGCTGACTTTGTGGCAGGTCTTGTGCTCAAACATGGTGCCACCTATCACAAGGCGGTTGGCATTGCAGAAATCCACAAACCTTTCGCCGTTGTCATTGCGGTTGCCTAGTCCATGCTTCCCGATTACATGCTTGAGCCCTTCGTTGTCGCTGCCTACCTTGGCATTCAAATCCCCCATCACTATGACAATGTCTCCATTTGGTGTTGTGTTGAAGACGGCGCTTAAGAGATTGTAGAAGCTCTCCTTTTCGTCCTCAGACGAACTATTCGTTGGGGCGTAACACTGTATGATGGTGACGCGTCGTACTCTAGTCCGGAATCTGGCCGTCAAAATCCTATCACCATGAGGCTGCCAGGAAATCAGGCCCTTGCGTGCTGTTGTTGTTAGCAGTAGTCCGACTCCATATTCCCGCGGACTTCCGGATGGTCTTCCAGAATAGAGTAGTACAGTGTTACGCGTTGGAGACTGGTACTCGCCCGCTTCTAACCATCTTACTTCACTTACCCTCAAAATGTCCAATTTATATCGCATGAATTCCTTTTCCAGTTGGAGGAATCTGGCATTGTAAGGACCTTCTCTTCCCGAGTCGAGGAGCGTCTTTACATTCCAGAAACCTATCTTTGTCCGGGTACAATAGCCAAAAGTCGTCAACATGTGATCAGTCCTTATCCGAGGCATAGTGTCGGTTTCAGTAGCGAGCTGGTTTCAGTAACGCAGGTTGCTGGCCCACGTTACCTAGCCTAGAATCAAGGCCCTAGACAACCCGCACTTACAATTTTGGCCTATACGTATAAGGGTTTATACGTATAGTTGCCCGGGGACCACCACTAGGAGGTAAAGTAAGCACTTCATCACGAACTTGATTGTTGCGCTACTGGCCCAAGCCAAGTTTTGGGCAGTCAGTAGTTTCCCGATCAATCGCAATGCAGGTCCTCATCCTGGATCTTCGTCCTCATCCTCTGAATCTGCAAAATGAAAATATTTCTTTATTTGTCTTTAATAATTTTAAAATCTTGCGTCTGAGTTACCTTTTACTCCGGGCACACGACTCTCTATAACACGTTCTAAGATATCATCCTCAGTAGAGAAATCGATTGTGCATTTACCATTATCAACATTAACATAGTCTTCGAATGTAACATCGTCCATATCAGCTGCAGTTTTATAAGAGACCCACAAAACATTTAATTCGTACGGTGGAAGAAAATCTTCTTCATCCCAGTATTGACCATCTTGTAGCAATTCATATGTAGTAAACCCTGCTTTCCGGAAATAATTAGCAATTGTTTGTTTTTCCATGCTATTCCATGTTTTACTCAGGTCCCTAGTTCCGTCAAGTAGTGTCACTGTTGTAGAAACTCCTTCCTCCATATTGGCCACAGTCGGTGCTGAGAATATGGAAAAACTAAACTGACTGTATAACGGCGACGAAGACCAACATCCCGCTGTCAGGCAGAATGAACCATTCAACATAGACGATGATAGTCAAAATTTCCGTCCACCTGACCAAAACGAAGTGAGGATAGCAATTCCAAGCTAAAATCCAACAAGGCTGCTGGACCTGACGGCTTACCGGCCGAACTTTTCAAGGCAGGTGGGGATGAATTGGTAGGGTGCATACACCAACTCATCTCTTAGATTTGTTCAGACGAGTGTATGCCTGATGAATGGAACCTCAGCATCGTCTGCCCGATCCACAAGAAAGGAGACCCCCTCAACTGCGCCAATTATAGAGGCATCTGTCTCCTCAACATCGCATACAAGATCTTTTCTGCGATATTGTGTGAACGCCTGAAACCTTTTATGAACAACCTGATTGGACCCTATCAGTGCGGTTTCAGGCCAGGGAAGTCCACCATCGATCAAATCTTCACACTTCGGCAGATCCTGGAGAAAACCAAAGAATTCCAAATCGATACTCACCACCCCTTTATCGATTTCAAGGCCGCCTATGACAGCATCTATAGAGAAGAGCTTTATAGAGCCATGTCTAGTTTTGACATCCCTGCCAAACTTGTTCGTCTGTGAAGGCTGACGATGGAGAACGCTCGCTGCTCCATCAAGGTCGGTAATAATCTCACCGAGACTTTTGTTGTCAAAAAAGGTTTTAGACTTCTGACTTCATTAACATTGTACTTGAACGGATTGTGCGGAACTCACAAGCCTACACCGGAGGCACAATCTATTACAAGTCTGTACAACTGCTTGCATACGCCGACATTATCGGGAGAACTCGGCGGGCTGTCACCGGTGGGTTTGCAAGCATTGAGGCGGAAGCGGCCAAAATGGGTTTAGCGATAAACGAGAGCAAAACCAAGTATATGCTGTCAACAAGTAGGGAAAGTCAACACCGACGAATTGGACAAAACGTCACAGTGGGCAGCTATAACTTCGAATAACTCTTGCCAATCGCTGTTTTTTTGGGCTTATAAGGCAATTCAACAGTAAAGCCCTATCTCGAACTACTAAGGACACTCTGTATAAGACCCTGATCATCGCAGTCCTGCTTTATGGCGCTGAAACATGGACTTTATTAAAAGAGGTTGAAGATATCCTTGGTCGCTTCGAGAGAAAAATTCTTCGTAAGATTTTCGGTCCCGTTTGCGTTGACGGGTTTTGGAGGAGAAGATTCAATCACGAACTATACGAGCTGTACAGCGACATCAACCTAGTCAAAAAACTGCGTATTGGACGTCTGAAATGGCTAGAACATGTAGAGCGAATGGACACCAGCGCTCCGGCCCGCAGAGTCTTCGAATCTAACCCCGAGGGACGACGCAGTAGAGGGAATCATCGCCGTAGGTGGCGGGCACATGTTCAAGTTGACCTCGACCAGCTTGGAGTGCGCAACTGGAGGCAATTAGCTAAAGACCGAGCTAAATGGAGAGGTTTGTTGGTTGAGGCCCAGGTTCACCCCGAACTGTAGCGCCACCTAAGTAAGTAAGCATATTGGCCAAAACCTTTAAAATAATCCATTTTCTATAGTGGTGTTTTAAATTTTTAATGATACCCTGATCCATTGGCTTTAATAGTGAGGTCATGTTTGAAGGAAAATATGCAAGTTTTATGTTTTTCAATGTATCTTCTACATCTTTTGGGTGGGGAGGGCAATTATTAACGAAAAGCAGAATGCTCCCTTTCTGAGACGCAGACCTTTTGTCCAACTTTTTAAGCCATTTCTCATAGATGTCACTTGTCCACATCAAGTGATTTGATACCCTTAAAACAGAGCGGGTTTTTTTGCTTCCCCAACAACGAGTAATTTCAGCTTTTCCGACCCAGTCATATTGCTGCCAATCATAACGGGTATTCTCTCTTTGCTACATTTTTCACCAAAACATTTCTCATTTTTAAACGCTAGTGTATTATTTGGTAAACATTTAAAGAAGACACCTGTCTCATCGGCATTAAAAATGCCATTTTTTTTTATCAAACTGGAGAAAAACGTTTTTACGATAATGATCTCCAGTTACCAAGTCCGCTCCACCACTTTCACCACTAATCGTTTTTTTTTATTTATCTAACCAACCTACACCAGATAAAAAAACCATCATGTCTCAAAGCATCCGCGAATTTTTTAGGCTTTTCTCTTATTATGATTCCTGAAAGCGGTAGATTTTTATTACGAGCTACGGTTACTCATTTGCTCATAGCTTCATTAATATCGTCGCAGTGGCAGGTTTTCAGACTTTTTCGTTTACTGCCAGCGCCATGGTCTTCCATTTTTTCTAGAGAGCATCCTTGTTTGTCACCTGTACCAGAGATGGGCTAAGTCGTGAATTTGCATTCACAGTTATCTGTCAAAGCATAAATCCTTCCGTTCTAAGAAGTAGCTGTTCAACATTGAGCACCTCGCGTACTTTGGCAATACGCGTTCGATCCCTACGAGTGATTCCAGCAACACCGTGAAGGAACCTTTTTCAGTAGCTTGTATCTGCGACTATAGGTGAGAGTTGGAAACCGATAATTTAGCTTGAACACTAAGTTCGGCATTCCTTATAACAGATTGACCAAGCTCTCTTAAAATTGATCCAGCCTGACAATTTCTACAGAATAACTCGACATTGCTCTTTCCATCACTCGTAAATAAGATCCCGAGATACTTATACATACATGCAAAGTGTACTGAATAGGCGTTCTGGAAACAACCAATACTTCCGATTTGTTCACGTTTACTTTCATTTCAACATCGTCACAAACGGCTACAAACCTTTCGAGTGCGCGTTGAAGTTCGGTTTAAGATGACCCATGGATGACCAAATCATCCGCAAAGAGAGGATTACCAATGCTTAAGTCCCCCACTTTGCAACATTCTCTTCTACGGCTGCGCTGCAGGATCTAGTCCATATATGCAATGAAGAGGCGAGGTGACGAAAGGCACCCTTGGGAGAGTCCAACCCCCACAGTGAAGGGTATTGATTTACCGCCATTTACCCGAACACAGTTTGTATATAAATACTGCGTCGCCCTTAATAAGGAACTCCAGAGTTTGCCTCGAGGAACCCTAACACATGCCTTACATTCGTTAAATACACAAAACAGGTGAATAACTGGTCGGTTGTGCTTCTACCGGGCCGAAAACCGAAACCATTGCTCATCCGCCAAACTATCCTCAACCAGAGCTCTGGAACAAATTTCTAGGACGGGGACTTAAAAGAGATATCCCCTTTAGTTGATTCAATCTCTTGTGTCCCCCTTTTACAAAGAGGGACAATCACCAGGTGTTTCACCGCATTCCTATGCGGTTTTAAATCTGTTAAAACATTCTAAAATATGAGATGAGATATGAAGATGAAAAAATATTGCAATTTTTCTGTCTGTAAATGTATATGTATTATATATACATATGGTCGCGAATATAACCAAATTTCTTAATTGAAAGAAGGTTTGACATTCACGTTTTGGGGACTTTATACGATGTAGTTTGTTTGACGAACATGAATATGCGTGCACTCCACTGCTTACTTTATGTCCTGTATCCCCTTGTGGGTCCTAGGGCCTCTACTACGCCTACGCGCCATCGTGTACGGTTTCTGGCAATGTGTCTGAGTTCTCCCCAACTTTTCCCTAACTGCCGTGCCTCCTTCTCGACTGTTCTGCGCCATGTTCGCCTCGGACCGCCAGGTCTTCTGCCATCCTGAGTTAGAGGGTTCCATTGCATAGCATGCTTCGCTATGGAGCTGTCACCCTTTCGGAACGTGTGACCAATCCACTGCCACTTCCGCCGTTGGATAGTTGTGCCTATTGGTTCCTGACCCGTTCTCTCGTAAAGGTGTTCGTTAGAGATACGATTGGGCCAGAAAATCCTTAAGATATTGCGCAGACACCTATTAACGAACGTTTGCAGCTTTCTGGTGATAGTAGTGGTCACTCTCCACGTGCTGCAACCATATAGCAGCACGGATTCAACGTTGAAGCGGAACAGTCTTATTTTGGTGCTCAAACTGATTGCATTGCTTCGCCATATTTTGGACAACATCCCGAAGGCGGACTTTGCTTTGGCGATCCTGTTGGCTATATCCAGTTCGGTTCCACCATCGGTCGAGACAATACTCCCAAGATACTGGAAATCCTCTACTCTCTCTACCGGTTGTCCAGCAATGCATATTTGAGCCGATGAGTTAGTTCCAAGGCTGATAATTTTAGTTTTTGTCGTATTAATTTTCAGCCCGACGACACCTGCCTCCCTCTCCACATCTGCTGTCATTTGGTGGAGGTCCATAGTTCTGTGGGAAAGTAAGCATACATCGTCTGCGTAGTCAAGATGTTTCAGTTGAGATGTAAAGGTCCATCGAATTCCTCCGTTTCCCGTCGACAAAGCTGCATGAAGCACATCGCTAATCACCAATAGGAATAATATTGGTGAAAGGATACAGCCTTGTCTTACCCCACTTTGGATCTCAAATTCCTCAGACAACCTTCCCCTGTGCAGAACGTGACATTTGGAGCCTTCATATGTAGCTTTGGTAATAGCAATTAGTTTATCGGGAATGCCTATCCTGCGTAAGGCACGCCAAATAAACTCCCTGTTGACACTATCGAACGCCTTCTCAAAATCGATGAACAGCAGGTGCAGTGGCGATCGATATTCAACAGACTGTTCGATGATAATCCACAGGGTGTTGATGTGGTCGGCACAGGAGGATCCAGAGCGGAAACCTGCTTGTTCGGCATCGAGTGTGTCTTCTAGATGTTGTTTGATTCGCTCAAGGATGATTTTAGCTATTATCTTAGCTACAGGAGGCAGCACGCAGATACCCCTCCAGTTTCCGCACTCCATTAAATTTCCTTTCTTAGGAAGCTTGACGATCATTCCCTTTTTCCACTCGTTAGGAAAGCTCTCAGGTTCCCAAGCTCTATCTATAAGTGGAAGCAGAAGCTCAGCCGATGTTGTGGGCGCTGCTCGTAAGAGCTCTGCTGGGATACCGTCAAGTCCTACCGCCTTGTTGGTTTTGAGTGCCTTGATCGCGGTAATGATCTCATCTATACTGGGAGTCGTGGTGCGTATTCGGGAACTTCTCACCTCGGGCACCTCAGTCTGATTTGTTAGCATATCGCCAGCGAATACACGGTTCAAAACCGTAGCAAAATGCTCTTTCCATCTCTTGAGCTGGTCCTCATCCGAAATGAGCAAGGAGCCGTCTAGGCTTTTCACTGGGTGTTGGCTGGAGCTGCGACCACCTGTCAGCTCTTTCGTGATTCTGTAGACGGTCCTGCTGTCGCACCTCCGTGCAGCTTCTTCTGCTTCTGTAGCCAGCGCGTTGATGTAGTTGCGCTTGTCACGTCGTACGCTACGCTGAACTTCTCTCATCTTCATGCGATATAGGGACTCTAGCTCGCTTCTCCCTGCTGCTGGGGTAGCTGCAACGCGAGCTTTCAGCTGTTTTCGTTCCTCAATCCGTGTCCAGGTATCCTCGGAAAGCCACGCCCTATGTCTTCCCTGCGATCGACCGACAATTCTTTCAGCACCAGATGTAAAAACATTTTTCACAGCACACCAATGGTCTTGGATGGTTGTGGGCATTGAGCTGCTGATTGCTTCCACACCTTGCGAAAAGTGCTCCCTTAATTGTTGGCGCACTGAGGGATCACTAAGTCTATCGATGTTGAACCTGGGCATTCTTGTGTTGTCGTGGGATCTTCGAACTGCAGCAGTGCGTAGTTGGAGAGTAGCTATCATAAGATGGTGATCACGTACTATCCCCACATCTGCCCCTCGTCTGTTTCGGACGTCCAGGAGACTGCTTCTAAAGCGGCGGCTGATAGCAAAATGGTCAATTTGGTTGGAGGTTGCTTGCCTGTCATTGGAAACCCAGCTGACTTTGTGGCAGGTCTTGTGCTCAAACATGGTGCCACCTATCACAAGGCGGTTGGCATTGCAGAAATCCACAAACCTTTCGCCGTTGTCATTGCGGTTGCCTAGTCCATGCTTCGCGATTACATGCTTCCCTTCGTTTTGTTTACTACGACTAAGTTAGACCTTATCATGTAGTTTAAGCTTCGGATTTATATTCGCGTGAGGCAGGTAGATTTTCAATAAAAGCACCTGCTGAAACCGTCATGACATGCGGCTTTTTGTCTTTTTGCGCTAATTCGAACGGTTTCGTTCTTTGAAGTCGACGCGTAAGATTTGTCACATCCAAAGTTTGGAGTATGGCACAGTTGCAATGGCCATGAAGACGAATACGAAGCTTGCGAGCGAAGTTTTTTATTTCGTCCTCCACGGTAGCTATCCCTAAGTCTCTGTGGATATTAACGTTTCTGATATACCAGGGAGCGTTCACGATTATTCTTATAATTTTATTTTGGAGTGATTGTATTAGATTCCTATTGCTTGGTTTGATACAACCCCAGAGTTGTATACCGTACGTCCACACGGGTTTAAGCACTTGCTTATACAGAAGCAGTTTCTTATATACGCTTAGTTTGGAATATCTTCCAATTAGCCAATACATTTCTCTAAGTCGGTTTTCGACTTCGTCACGTTTCTTTTTAACGTGAGGTTTCCATTTAAGTTTCGCGTCTAGTGTCATTCCCAGATATTTAGCTTCGTTTGCATGCGGTATTTGTACCGAGTTAATGAAAACGGGAAGGTTGATTATTTTCTTGTAAGTGAAGTTAACATGCGTCGATTTGGTCTCGTTAAGAACAATGCGCCAAGTTTTTGTCCACTCACAGACTTTATCCAAGGCTCGTTGGAGTTTTATGGTTACTGACTCGATTGAGCTTTCCGTTGCCAGAATAGCCGTATCGTCCGCGAACTTAGCTACAATAGTGCCTTCAGTTTGTAGTATGTCCCGAGTGTACAGCAAGAATAAGATAGGCCCAAGGACACTTCCTTGCGGAACTCCGGCGGCGATTTCTTTAAAGTCAGAATATTCAGTTCCGTGCTTGACACGAAAAAGTCTGTTTTTAAGGTATGATTCTAAGATCTTATGAAGTTGCTCCGGAAGGATTCGTCTTAGCTTATAATTCAATCCATCGTGCCAAACCCTGTCGAAGGCTTGAGATACGTCAAGAAAAGCGCTAGAACAAATCTTTTTCTCCTCAAGGGCTTTTTCAATTTCGTCGGTTATTCTATAAACCTGGTCAATTGTGGAATGCTTGATTCTGAACCCGAATTGGTGGTCAGGTATTAGGCGTCTCTCTTCAATGACCGGAGGAATCCGTTTCAGTAGGAGTTTTTCAAATACCTTCGATATTATTGGTAGTAGCGATATCGGTCTGTACGATTTTTTGTCATTTGGACATTTCCCCGGTTTCGGAACCATTATGACTTCTGCGACTTTCCATTGATTTGGAACGTATAATAATCTAATGGAAGCATTTATTAAATAAAGCAATTTTAATAGTGTCTTTTTTGGTAATTCCTTGAGGATTTGTCCGGTTATTAAATCATAGCCAGGAGCTTTATTATTTTTCACGTTTTTTATTGCCTGGCAAAGTTCTATAAGTGACAAACTTTTATTCTAAGGTTAAAATTTAAAATAAAAATTATTTTCATACTTTGTCTTCAAATAGACCTTTTTGTAGGCTTTGGTTGCGGGTCGAGCAGGGTAAGGAAAAAAAAAATAAGATCCATCATAAACAAACCATTTGCTTATTTAATTTCGAACAAGAAATACATATTTTTCGCTGGAGGAAATCGTAAACTCTAATTAATCAATTAATATATTGTATTTATGCAAAAATTGTAAAATAAGAAATAAATATGAACATGTTGAATTCTGTTTTGTGCATGTTTTCGATAAGTCTAAGCGTCCGCTGTTAACGGCTCGCACATGCGGAACAAATTGGTGAATTCTGGCAAAGAGAAATCTTCAAAGATCCCATATGTAACTGGTGCTGAGAATATGGAAAAACGAATTCTGCAGACTGTATAACAACGACGAAGACCAACATTCCGCTGACATTCAGAATGAGAAGCACTCAACATATACGATGATAGTCAAAATTTGCGTCCACCTGATCAAAGCGAAGTGAGGATAGCAATATACAAACTGAAATCCAAGAAAGTTGCTGGACATGATGGCTTACCGGTCGAACGTTTTAAGTTCTAAGTTCAATTTAAGATTCGATCAGACGAATGTATGCCTGATGAACAATCGTTTGCCCAATCTACAAGAAAGGGGATCCCTACAACTGCACCAGTTATAGCGGCATTGTTGGCGACTTAGTAGATTTTAATTGAAACACAACACAAAATAACCAAGAATTATTAAACAAACTAACCTTAAAAATACCCACACTAAATGTCGAAGTTAATATTGATACTTTCTAAACAAGCATGTGCATGTGTTAGTAGCTAAATTGAATATTGCTATATACTATACAGAAAGAATGTCATGTCAATGTTAAATAACCGAACTTTCATAAGCTATAAATATAAGTCGAAAGGAGTAAAAAGATTACTGGTTTTATAATGTGAATCGATACGGGTATTTCATTTAACCAGCTCCAAGTAGTTCTTTTTACAACGCATGAATATCTTCTAATTTTTCCATAGTTGGTTCGACACTATCGTTTTCATACGAAAACAGACATCAGTCTACTCAACTTGCATATAAGATCTTTTCTGCGATATTATGAGAACGCCTGAATCCTTTTATCAACAGTCTGATTGGTCTCCATCAGTGCGGTTTCGGACCAGGAAAGTCAACAATCGATCAATTCATCACATTTCGGCTGATCCTGAAAAAAACCCTAGTAGTCCAAATCAATATCCACTATCTCTTTATCGATTTTACGGTCGCCTATGACAAGATCTATAGAGAGGAGTTATATAGAGCCATGTCTTGTCTTGACACCCTGCCAAACGTGTCCGTCTGTGCAGGATGACGATGGAGAACACTCGCTACTCCATGAAGGTCGGTAATGATCTTGCCGAGACCTTTGATATTAAAAAAAGTTTTAGACAAGGTGACGCGCTGTTATGTGACTTCTTTAATATTGTACTTGAACGGATTGTGTGGAACTCACAAGCCAACACCAGAGGCACAATTTATCAAAAGTCTGTACTACTGCTTGCGTACACCGACGATATTGACGTAATTAGAAGAACTCAGCGGACTGTCACCGGTGTGTTTGCAAGCGGCCAAAATGAGTTTAGCGATAAACGAGGGCTAAATTAAGTACCAACGAATTGGACACGACGTCACAGCGGGCAGCTACAACTTCGAGTTAGTAAAGGTCTTTGACTATCTTGGCTCTGTTATAAATTCTGAAAATGACAACAGCCCAGAAATCTAGCGAAGAATAAATAACTCTTGCAAATCGCTGTTTTATGGGCTCGGTCACTTCAAATTCAATTAAGAGCTATACGAGCTATACAGCGAAAAAACTGGGTATTTGACGTTTGAAATGACTAGGACATGTAGTGCGAATGGAAACCAACGCTCCGGCCCGCAGAGTCTTTGAAGCCAGTGCGGACGTACGACGCAGTAGAGTCCCATCTCCCCGTAGGTGGCACGTACAAATTCAAGAGAACCTCAACCGACTTGGAGTGCGCAACTGGAGGCAATTAGCTAAAGACCGAGCTAAATGGATTGGCTTGTTGGTAGGGGCCCATGTTCACCCCAAACTGCAGCGCCACTTAAGTAAGTAAATAAAGTGTACTCTATAAAAAAAAAAAAAAAAAATGAAGCCAGATTTCACGAACGTGGATGGTAACGTGGAAAGAAATTTGTTTTCTACTCAGAGATTCGTGGTGACTAACTGGTAGAACACAATGGTGTCGTCGTCATAGTCGTAGTCACATTCGTACTTCCTGTCAAAAGCTGAAATACACACAAATGAATAAAAGTGAAAACAATAAGAATATGTCGTGGTTGTAGTCGTTGTCGTAGTCGTATAAAGTTGGACAATTTTTAATATTCGTCGTACGAGAAGGCTGAAAAGTGTATGCAAAGTCAAGTGACAGCAACTACGACTACGACAATTACATCATTGTGGTTTACCAGTAAATCGCATCGTTAGAGCAAAATGCTAGTTCTATTGCAATAAGCAATAACAACTTCAGTCGACTTACGTCAAAACTAAGTCATCATTTTTCTTTTGATTTTCGAGTATAACCCTTAAAATCCCAGCGCCCCATTTAAAGTGCGCTTTTGCTTCAAATTTCCTATTATTGAATGAGTGAAGGTAGATTTTAAAATTTTATTCTAAACTAGACGTCTTTAAATGTAATAAAATGGATTTTGAAGAAGTTCATATGCCCTCGTTTGATTTAAAAAAATTGTTGAACATGAGTTCTAAGAAGACGTAAGTAATAACTGTCGTATGATCTTGTTGTAATATTGCTGTTGTCTTGTTTTCTTTATGTTTATGAACTAAACTATTAGTAAATATATTAGAAGTAATGATATTTTGTATTTTTACTCGTATGTAGAATTTATTAGTTTTTGTTCAACGCCTGTAGGCATATTCTCCAAGCGCCCCATTTAAGGTGCGGTCCTGAAACTCAGCTTGTATAAAATTCACAAGTGTAAAAATGTTAGTTTTGTGTCTTTTAGAACCCGTTTCTTACGGATATTACTTACATATGTACGTATATATGCATACACATTTTTTTTTTAATTTGCGATTTCAATACTCTGGGATAATGTGCGTTAATATCTGCAAAGTCTGTCGAGTTATTGGTAAAGGAATATAAAAGTAATTTACATATTCCATATAATTTCTATGTAAATCAAAACTTTAAACGTATATCTTAAAAAAATTATTAAAAAAAAACCGACATAAGCAGTTATCACTTACTGGCAAATAATTTTGATTTGCCCAAAGTATTCATAGGCAAGTATGTAAACGTATTTGTAGGTCCACACAGGCATTTCATGGCGTTCATTTCATTTATTTTATTTTATCAATAAGCCACTTGTTCTTCCTATTTCGACGAGGTTATGATCCGAAAACAAGGGATCATAACCCTCCCACTTCACCGCATTTCCACTGATTCGCCTGTGGGGTTCACCTATTTGACCTCAGAAAATATCAGTTTGCCTCCCGATTTTGAATCACTTGGTTACTGAGGCCTATGACGCCACGGCCCTCACTCTGTATTGCTACTCTAAAGTCAAATCATTCGAATTCGCAGAATTGTCACTCTGTAATTCGAATCGCAAAACCAAATTTACGAAAATCGAACAAACTTTTGTTGCCAACTTCAATGCCAATTTCTTATCGGCACTCTGTATTGCTAAACGAAATGTCAAAGTAACTCGAATTCGCATCATTCTGTTCTGTTGCTATTTGGTTTGCGGATGTTGAGGTAAGCAATTGAGTTTCTTTTAAAATGTAAGTATTTTATGACATAAAATGTTATTTTTTTTACTTAAAATAAATGAAAGTGATAAACATAAAATAGTTTTGTGAAATTACTTAATTAAAACGTGTTTTAAGGCATGAAGGCAGTCCACCAAAAATCAAATGTAAATGCTCCACCTTAACTTCTCTTGAAGGCAGCAATAGATAGAATGAGTAAAGTGGGAAATACACGATACAACTGTTGTACCAACGGTTTGATAGCTTTGGTGTTGTATTCGATAATTGTGTCGTGTTTATTCACACAACCAACCGTTGTACCCATATCGTATGATCGCATGGTCTTGACTGTACAAGAGCTGTAACATACACAAACTGTATGGAAATTATATGGTGTGTATGTGTAAAATGGCTGACTAAAATGTCTGGTTGTACGTAAGTCGTATGCGAATTGTATGTGTGTGCTGCATACAACAGTATGCCGAAGTCGGTACGACGGTTGTATCGTGTATTTCCCACTTAATACTCTCAGTTTCGGGTTGAACCAAGCACTGGTATATTTTTCTTCTGATTTTTATCACTTGTGTGTCATCTTGATGGAGCCACAATTCGACAGCATCCAGTTCCATTTCAATAACATATATTTAACTTTATTTCTGCAATATAAATAAAACACAAAGTTCTTTGGAACGAAATTTGCTTTAAAGTTACATTTCAGCGTTCGATACTCGAAGCTAGATTCGCACATTTCATAGCCCCAGTTGGGAATACTTCCATTCGATTCTGTTTTCTTACAGAGTGCCGGCTAAGATTAGAATCGCAAAGCACTTTCGCAAAAATTTGACTTTCGATTAGCAATACAGAGTGAGGCCCCTGCTTCTCCTGCCTCGCGATGTCCTTGTTACTATTGATATTGCCCTTACAACAGGGTTCAAATATGAGTAATCACTTCTTTGAACGTGGCAATACCGGCTTTATGAATAAGCCACAATTCAACTATAAATTGACGTTAATTGTTTTATGCTTATGTCCCCCAGAAATCAAATACTCATTTTTCTGCTCGTTATAATCGACGCCTAAGGGGTAATTTCAAAAGCATCGCCAAATGAGCAATAAGCTCCAATATTTCTGAAGAATGTAGTTAATTATTATTTTTTGTGCGTGAATGCACATCAACTAGATTGATCTATTGTGCCAACCACTTGGGTAGGTTAGGTTAGCCAACACGCTTAGATCAATGGCAAGTCCGTTGTGATACCACATGAATGATGGCAAATTAC
The DNA here is from genome assembly GCA_945910035.1 of Brachypalpus laphriformis. Lineage (NCBI taxonomy): Eukaryota > Metazoa > Arthropoda > Insecta > Diptera > Syrphidae > Brachypalpus > Brachypalpus laphriformis. The sequence goes on along the minus strand of OX246753.1, from coordinate 259,690,366 downwards.
TCGTACTTACAAGTTGAACCAATTGGAGCTTCTATTGAAGCGTTAGAGACTTGGATTATCAGTTTTTATCAGATCGTCTAAATCGTTATACATAGTAAAAAGGTTTTAAGTGTTTTTTTTGCGGAAGAGAGCGGGCGGATACAAAAAAGGTGAAGGATAGTATCGTCCTCCTCTTTGTCCATACAACTTCTACAGAAGTCGCTTGAGTTCACGCATTGTTAATGAAGATTATAGAAGTTTCACTTCAACCGTTTTAAATCTTAACAAATTTTGATGAAATAACATCCCTGTTTCGGTTCTTTATTTCAGAAAGGATTCCACACATTACATAAGTTCACAATGTGGCTTATATGTTTTTTTTGTGTGCCTAGGGGGTAGTGGAAACGCTGATGCGCACGAAAACAGTCCCGCTCTGTTACAGGTAGTGTGAGACTCCTACTCACTAGAAAACTACCTTTAACCGCTTTTTTTCTACTTGACACCATCCACTCCGGGACCGCTTATCGCATTCTTTTAAAGTGGTGTCGTTTTCTTTCCCCTCTGGGGCCTGGCTTTCTCATATTCGGCCTCTGATGATGGTTATATTTGGTTCCACATGCCGGTACTCGAGATCATCTTATTTATAGCATTTCTGGGAAAAAGTTGCCTACCACCTTGATCAAAAAGTTCCCGGAATTTATTCAGAAAATTAAAAATACAAGTTTATTCATCTAAATCTATATTGTCCCCTTCAAAGTAATCGCCATCGACTGCAACACACTTATGCCAGCGCTTGATCCAATCTTCGAAACATTTTTTATATTCGGTTTTCGGTATGTCCATCAGTGCGTCCTGCGATTTTTCCATTACTTCCTTTCGGCTGCTGAAACGCATTCCCCGTAATGGTTTTTTAACTCGATTGAACAGAAAGAAGTCACAGGGAGCCAAATCAGGTGAATTCGGTGGCTGTTGGATGGTATTTGTTGCATTTCTCATCAAAAAATTACGAATAATGATGGCACTGTGCGACGGTGCGTTATCATGGTGCGAAATCCACGAGTTTTCTGCCCACAATTCTGGTCTCTTTCGGCGAATTGCTTCACGCAAACGTCTCATAACTCCCAAATAATACTCTTTGTTTACTGTCTGGCCTTCTGGCAAAAATTCATGATGCACTACACCGTTGTAATCCATGAAAACCGTGAGCATTGCCTTCTTTTTTGACTGAAAACGTCTGCCACTGCGTTCATCATCTTCGATTGACTCACGACCACTTTTGAACTGCTCGTGCCACTGGTAAACGACCGTTTTCTTTAGAGAATTGTTGCCGAAACACTTTTCCAATATTTTCAACGTTCGCACATCATTAAATCCGTTTTTTACGCAAAATTTTATACAAGTTCGTTGTTGCAAATTTAAATCCATTTCTAAAAAATCGCCAACACACACAGAGATAGATGTACTCTTGGCTACGTAACTTTTGCAAATGTCAAGCTATGACGCTAAGATTTAGAGGGAATAAATATCAACAATAGATGTACCAACTTAACAAAGAAAACAGAACTCAAATCGGAACGATGGGAGCGCCACACGATTTTTATTCCGGGAACTTTTTGATCAAGGTGGTATTTCCGACTCCAATCTACTCCTCTGCTTTGACCATCTGCTACAGACGAAAAATGTGTGGAAAGCGTCGTCTTCCAATGAGTCTCCATATTGCCAGGCTGCGCTCCCTACTTTACCCATCTTATAGAGGTATTGGTTTAAATACCCATGTACGGTTAAGAACAGGGCTGGTCAAACGGTAGTGCATGCGATCATATGAAAACACAAGCGTTTTCACTCAGCTGAGGCCTACCAAATCCTACTCCCAACCTCCATGCGGTGACAGCCGAGTGCCTAGTACCTTAATCTAAGAAATGGGTAACCAATCCCGTTTGGTGGATTCTTGGCGGCAGCAGATGAGAAAGGGGGGTGAAAGTGCTTTCTCACTTCTCCTTGTTCCAGGCGGCAGCGGACGAATTCCCTAGACGGAGTCAACGGTGGCGTCTATAGTTCCAGTTAGGTTGAACTTAGTGAATACCTTGCTCGAGCTGCTTCGCCGTATTCGGATCACAGGTCGGTGAGGAATTTCCAATGTTCTTCAGGACCTTGGAATAGAGATGGTGTCAGAGGAGCCCTTAATGAGCCAACGACTGCGCTCATAGTGGATTACTTGCACCGGTATACGCGCTCCTCGACAAAACATACAAGCAATGTCCTAAATACGACGTTAAAATCGTATTGGGTGATTTTAACGCCAAAATAGGAAAGGAGGACGTCTTTGGTAGGGCAGTCGGTAAGCATAGCCTACACGACACCGCTTCTGATAACGGACTAAGGCTAATTGATTTCGCTGTAGAGCGAAATGTCACCGCAGCAAGCACATGGTTTCCTCTTCTCAATATTCATAAGCAGACATGGCGGTCCAATGACCATGTAACGATCAACCAAATACATCATATTGCGATCGACGCAAGGTATGCCTCCAGTATTCTGAATGTTCGTACCTTCTGAGCGGCCAATATAGAGTCGGATCATTACCTTGTTGTATCCAAGGTACGAATGCGGATATCCCAATCTGAGCAACAAAGAAGAATCACTGTGAGCAAATTTAACGTCGAAAAGCTACAATCGCAAGAGACCACCAGACTCTTCGCTGAACGCGTATCCCGAAATCTCTCAATCACCCCTATGCCGCCAGCATTAAATAGTCAAAATCTCCGTCCACCTGACCAAAACGAATTGAGGATAGCATTATCCAAACTAAAATCCAACAAGACTGCTAGACCTAACGGCTTACAGGCCGAACTTTTCAAGGCAGCTGGGGATGAATTGGTAGATTGCATACACCAACTCATCTCTACGATTTGGTCAGACGAGTGTATGCCTGATGAATGGAATCTCAGCATCGTTTGCCCGATCCACAAGAAAGGAGATCGCCCCAACTACGCCAATTACAGAGCCATCAGTCTCCTCAGCATTGCATAAAAGATCTTTTCTGCGATATTGTGTGAACGCCTGAAACCTTTTATCAACAGCCTGATTGGACCCTATTAGTGTGGTTTCAGACAAGAAAAGTCCATCATCGATCAAATCTTCACACTTCCGACGACAAGAAGTCCAAATCGATACTCACCACCTCTTTATCGATTTCAGGGCCGCCTATGACAACATCTATAGAGAAGAGCTTTGTAGAGACATGTCTAGTTTTGACATCCCTGCCAAACTTGTTCGTCTGTGCAGGCTGACGATGGAGAACGCTCACAGCTTCATCAAGGTCGGTAATGACCTCACCGAGACCTTTGATGCCAAAAAAGGTTTAAGGCAAGGTGTCGCGCTATTATGTGACTACTTTAACATTGAACTTGAACGGATTGTGCGGAACTCACAAGCCAACACCGGAGGCACAATCTATCACAAGTCTGTAAAACTGCTTGCATACGCCAACGATATTGTCATTATCGGAAGAACTCAGCGGGCTGTCACCGGTGCGTTTGCCAGCATTCAGGCGGAAGCGGGCAAAGTGGGCTTAGCGATAAACGAGTTTAAAACCAAGTAAAGGGTGTTCCATTATTCACGCAAAATTTGGATTTTGCGCCATTTAATAGTACAGTGGTGCCAACGGGAAAAAAGATAACAATGTGACAGCTGACATTTCGGGGTTAGTAAAAATGGAACGCTATATGAAAGAACAACGCATTTTCATTGTTGAGCAATATTTTAAAAATAATGAAGGTTTGTCAGCTATAGTCCCCAATTTTCGTACAAAATCATCTTCAGTGATGAAGCTCATTTTCGTCTTGATGGCTTCGTTAATCGTCAAAATTGTCGCATTTGGGGTTCAGAAAACCCAAAAGTGATTGTTGAGAAACAAATGCATTCATAACGCGTTACTGTTTGGTGCGGATTTTGGGCTGGAGGCATTATCGGACCATTCTTCTTCGAAAATGCGGCTGGTCAGGCAGTAACAATTAATGGTGTTCGTTATCGTGACATGATAACCCAATTTTTAGCGCCTAAATTACAAGATATGGATGTGACCAACATGTGGTTTCAACAAGACGGTGCCACATGTCATACAGCAAGAGAAACAATTCAATTACTGCGTGAGTCATTTCCTAATCGTGTAATCGGCCGTTCTTGCGGTCAGAATTGGCCATCCAGATCTTGCGATTTAACGCCATTGGACTTTTTTTCTTTAGGGTTTTTTTTTGAAGTCAAAGGTCTATGCAAACAAGCCCACGACCACCAACGCCTTGAAAGAGGAAATTGGGAGGTGTGTTAATGAAATTCAGCCACATTTATGCGAAACGGTCATAGAAAATTTCAATAAAAGAGTACGTACTTGGCAGCAAAGCCGTGGCGGCAATTTATCCGATGTACTATTCCATACATAACCCCAATCTGTATACTCTATGAATCAATAATAAATGTAAGCTTTCTAATTAAAAATCTGTATTTTCTATCAAAATTACATTTTGCGTGAATTATGGGACACCCTTTATATGCTGGCAACAAGAAGGGACAACCAACACCGACGAATTGGGCAGAACGTCACAGTGGGCAGCTATAACTTCGAGGTAGTAAGGGACTTTGTCTACCTTGGGTCTGCTATAAACTCCAAAAATAAGATCAGCATATAAATCAAGCGTAGAATAACTCTTGCCAATCGCTGTTTTTTTGGGCTTATAAGTCATTTCAACAGTAAAAAATACAAAAACAAATATTTGGCGCAACAGCTCTTTAAAGTGCCAGGGCCTAGCTTCTCGCAACCACCCATGTTGTGTGCGTTCAACAGTAAAGCCCTATCTCGAACAACTAAGGAGACTCTATATAAGACCCTGATAATCGCAGTCCTGCTTTACGGCACTGAGACATGTACTTTATGTAAAGAGGATGAAGATATCATTGGTCGCTTCGAGAGAAAAATTCTTCGTTAGATATTTGGTCCCTTTTGCGTTGACGGATTTTGGAGGAGAAGATTCAACCACGAACTATACGAGCTGTACAGCGACACCGACCTAGTAAAAAAAACTGCGTATTGGACGTCTGAGATGGCTAGGACATGTAGAGTGAATGGATATCAACGCTCCGGCCCGCAGAGTCTTCGAATCTAACCCCGAGGGACGACGCAGTAGTGAACCTCCTCGCTGTAGGTGGCGCGCACAAGTTCAAGGGGACCTCGACCAACTTGGAGTGCGCAACTGGAGGCATTTAGCTAGAGACCGAGCTAAATGGAGAGGCTTGATGATTGAGGCCCAGGTTCACCCCAAACTGTAGCGCCACCTAAGAAAGTAAGTAGGTAGGGCCACATGTGTATCGTCGGTCGAGGAATTGGGCCGACCTTTACAAGATTCGTCCTCCACTGAAAAATGGCCAGTCTGGAATCTTCGAAACCACTTTGAAATAGTAACAAGAGATGGTGCATTTATTTCGTATGCATTTTGGCGTTCGTGCAGAATTTTGACTGGCGTGAGTTGACGTCGAAATCCGAAAAGAATGGCAAAACGAATTTCTTCCTGTGTTGGCGGTGGAACTTCAACCGAGCTTACGTCACTAATTTTTCTCTTTCTCGTCTCCGTTTTTGACTATTGTTCTGAAATTTGGAAATAAATATTCTTAGATTATAAGTGCAGAAATGCATGTTCTTTTCGAAAACTACCTTATTGAAACCAGCTAAGCGAACTTTTGCTAGTCCCTCCGTACTTCCTCTACTGCTGTCAGGTCATCCATGTCTCTAATCTCCAGTGGTGTGTCTTATATGTACTGTACATATATTTTAAATTGTAAATTAAGTAGTAAGGTTTATTCTTTAAATTTGAAGTAGTTGCGCTTAATGAACCTTGCAGCGAATAAGTGGCATTGTCAAAATATTTTGCTAACTTGTCCGCTATATTCAGGCAAAAGGAAAAGATGTCTGAAGCCAGAGCCGTTTATATTTTTCGTGAATAGGACTTTTCTATTTGTGATTTGGAAATCCAGGGAGACCGTCATTTTTACGGGAAGAACTCTGAAACCAATTAAATCTCTGCATGTATTGTATAAATTATTAAGTCATATATTTGTTTAAGTAATTTGCTTTCGCTTCTTTCCTCTAACAACTACCTATATAATCATTAAAATTCAATTAACTCACTAGTTTATATCACTTCTACTTTAACGTTGAGAAGTGTAACAACTAAACAAAATAATTTATTTTTTCTTAATAGGATGCTATGTAGATTGTATGTCATATGGATGGTGTCTAGAGTTTATTGCCAATATACCATTTTGGTATGTGATTTCGGATAGCAAAAGAAATGTGTTTTTTACTGGAAAATTTACTAATTTAGACTAAACTGTATGAAACTAATATCTTTTTTTTAAATATGCAATGTGAAATATTAATTTGAGGCTCGGTAAATAAAGTTAACAATTTTTTTTTATTCAGCTTATGTTTTTCTTTGTACTACTTACCTACTTTATCTAGATGGCGCTACAGTTCAGTGTAAACCTGTTGGGCTTCAATGATTTCTCGATTTTCACCTACCAGTTGACTCCAGTTTCTCACACAGCAAGTTTATCCTTTTGCAACTGCATGTTCCACATAAACTGAAGACATTATCAGGGTTATCGTGAATAAATTTTCCCTCGGAATTTTTCCCCCGAACAAAAAATAGGTATCTTCAAAAAAGAGGAAATAATTCCGTGGAAAAGAAATAGGTATCATAAATGACAATTCAGGAGAATTTTCAACGCAATCGCGATATCTAATTTTTCCCCGATGAATTTTTTCCCTATTTTTTAAGGTATCTAATATTTGTTCTTGGAAAAAATTCCGAGGGAAAATTTATTCGCGATAACCCTGTATGTTACTCCGTCAACGTTGACCGTCTGTCTGGGTTGAATTCAAAAATTGTTCGGGCTGGAGAGCTGCTATCCATTCCATTTGACCTTTTTTATGCGTTGAAGGTCGATGTCACTGTACCCGGGTTAGAAAAATTGCTTGAAGGACATCCCATTCAAAACAGTCAAGAAGATCACCATTTGCCCTTTATAGAATCCATGCTCGTAGAGCAGGAAAGGGATGTTGAGAGGTAGTTATTCGTGCCTGGGTTTGCAGGAATAACTTGACGTATGACCTCTTTAGTGGAGCCAAGTTGGGCATAGAAGCTCAGTCCCCAAATTGTATCGTCCTTTCTGAATGACAGCATGTATTTTACTTTAGACTCTTTCACCTTTACTCAAAATGTTTAACCGACTATGCCAATTTGTTCGGCTTATGCAAGTTGCGCAGACTTAAAAGATAGTATCTTTAATGTTTGCTTCCGAATTCAGTAAAACAAAAACTTTCAGCAATGGTGTTAAGACAAATGTACCAAGATTTATTGCTTTTTTAAGAAGTCTATGGCCACGCCCATATGACGTTTAGGCACTGCGACCAGAAAGATCTATTGTACCAGGGGACAACTTTTAGCATAGCAGTACTTCTACTCTGTTAATGAAAGCGATAATTGCAGCTGCGGAGGAGTTTCTTAAGTCTGTTGGAGAAGGAAAAAGCTTCTCCTAATTCTACACAGAGCTGTACACCCACATAGGTAGTATGTGTTCTGCGGCTTCGTCCTCTTCTAGGCAGAGGCGACAGATGATATCCTCCAAGATTCTCATTTTGTTAAGGTGGTATAGTAATCGAAAGTGACCGGTAAGGAAGTTCACAAGCCTTCTTAATTCATTTCTGCTGTATTTAAATATACCAACTGCCTCTTTTGGAATGTATGAGCTTGTATGAGACCTTGGGAGTTATTCCAGTGAGAAATGCACATGCTCCATTTCCAACTATTTAGGCTATATTTAAAAGCAGAATCAGATATTCCGCAAAAGGGTTCAGGTCCACTGAACAACTCAGAGGAGTCTTTTTTGGGTAGCAGGTCTGCAGTTTCGTTACCGTCAACGCCTACATGGCCCGGTACCCACCACAAGTTTACTTTGTTATATTGGGTCAAGTTTTGTAAACTGTCGACGCAGCTTAGAACTGATTAAATGGGATATATGACCTTTGGGGACAGGCCCCAGCTTTTGCCATAAACACGGGGACAGGCCCATATGGCAGTGGTCACCTTGGCAACATTATGTGTAACATGGGAGTTTCAGTTAAGTTTTTTGTCTAGGACAATTCCTAGATATTTAACTTCGTCGGAAAAAGCAATGGTTGTACCATTTGGAGCCACTGAACCAAGGTTCAGCGTTCTTCTTGCTGTGAACCTTATTACGACTGCATTACTGGGGTTAATCGATAAGCCCTCGCCTGCATACTAGTCCGAGGCTACAAGGAGTACATCTTGCATGAGTTGACACACATTGCCTTCATGTTTGCCCTTAATTCTGAGCACAAGATCATCTTTCGATTCAGTAAGTCATCCACCACGAGAACAATAAAAGAGGCGAGAGGATGTCTCCTTGGGGGCATCCTTTAGCTGCTGTAACCAAGACGGCGCGTTGCTTTCTGCGAGACCATTGTTCACATCAAAGGACTGGCTTTCTTCGTCTTAAACTACAATGATTAGTACCAATCAGACGGCTTTAGGTGTTTAAAGATACTATCTCATTACCCCTTTTCAAAGAAGCCCTCTTTTTTTAAGATGGGACAAATGATGCTGAAATGTCACTGGTCGGACACATTTTTATTCGAACATTTTTGCTCTAATTTTATAGCAACTCAAATTCAGATTGATCAATGATGAGGTCGTTTTGTTAACTAAAAGTAACAACTAAAAGTTAACTTCTTCGCAATTTCTATTACAGAATCGATTGGTTAGGTTCTCGTTAGTAATATACTTAGGCCGTCTACGCACGGAGCTATTCAAACTAAACTAACCTGATTTGTGACTGCAGGCGCTAATTACTTACTGACTCATTATTGACGAGCTTCCGCACACAAAACTACTGGAAATAATGATTTATGTATAATAATTAAAGAATAAGGACGACTCAACTGATGACGACCCCAACAAACGAAATAAGGACAACGACCTTCGGATCTGTACGTGGAATGTTCTGTCCCTTTACAGACCACGTGCAGCTGAATAACTAGCAGAGGCCCTAGACTGATATAAAGTAGATATTACCGCCATCCAGGAAGTGCGATGGGATGGGCCGGGCAAAAAAGAGGATAAAAAACTGTGACTTCTACTACGGTGATTGCTACAGAGGCAACAGGCAACGCTCTTTCGGATGCGGATTTGTTATACGCGGCAGACTTAGGCAAGAAGTGTTAAACTTCCGACACGTGAGCGAGCGTATTATGACTATCCGGATCAAGGCTAAATTCGCTAACATATGCCTAATATGTGCTCATGCCCCACGAAAAAAAAGGACCCTGCCACCAAAGATTGTTTCTACGAGCTCCTCGACAAAACATACGAGCAATGTCCTAAATACGACGTTAGAATCGTATTGGACGACTTTAACGCCAAAATAGGAAAGGAGGACGTCTTTGGTAGGGCAGTCGGCAAACATAGCCTACACGACACCACGTCTGATAACGGACTAAGGCTAATTGATTTCGCTGTGGAGCGAAATACCACCATAGAAAGCACATGGTTTCCTCATCTCGATATTCATAAGCAGACATGGCGGTGCAATGATCATGTAACGATCAACCAAGTTGATCATATTGCGATCGACGCAAGGCATGCCTCCAGTATTCTGGATCTCCGGACCTTCCGATCGGCCGACATAGACTCGGATCATTACCTTGTTGTAGCCAAGGTACGAATGCGGATATCCCAAACTGAGCAACAAAGAAGAATCACTGTGAGAAAATTTAACGTCAAAAAGCTACAATCGCAAGAGACCGCCAGACTCTTCACTGAACGCATATCCCGAAATCTCTCAATCACCCCTATGCCGCCAGCATTAAGTGCCAAAGACCAGTGGCAACGCTGCTAAAATGCCATCAGAAACGTCGTAACTGATGTGCTGGGTTTCGCAGGACCAACACCTCGAAACCCCTGGTTTGACGAAGAATGCCGGCGAGTGCATGCAGCAAAACAAGAGGCATACAAAGCGGCGCTGCGAAGGAAAACGAGAGCTGCTCGTGAGCTATACGAGCAAAAGAGACGGGAAGAACATCGGCTTCTCCAAAAGAAGAAGAAAGAGCATGAGAAGCGCGCCTTGGAGAATATCGAGAGTTTATACTCCAGGAACAATATACGGAAGTCTTACCAAAAGGTAAAAAGAACATGTCAGAGAAGCAATGCCCGTACAGAAACCTGTAGAAATGAAAATGGAAATCTCGTAGTAGAATCACAGTCGGTGGTGAGAATATGGAAAAACTACTTCTGCAGACTGTATATCGGCGACGAAGACCAACATCCCGCTGTCAGGAAGAATGAATCATTCAACATAGACGATGATAGTCAATATTTCCACCCATCTGACCAAAACGAACTGAGGATTGCAATATCGAAGCTGAAATCCAACAAGGCTGCTGGACCTGACGACTTACCGGCCGAACTTTTCAAGGCAGCTGGTGATGAATTGGTAGAGTGCATACATCAGCTCATCTCTAAGATTTGGTCAGACGAGTGTATGCCTGATGAATGGAATTTCAGCATTGTTTGCCCGATCCACAAGAAAGGAGACCCCCCTCAACTGCGCCAATTATAGAGGCATCAGTCTTCTCAACATCGCATACAAGATATTTTCTGCGATATTGTGTGAACGCCTGAAACCTTTTATCAACAGCCTGATTGGACCCTTGGACAGTGCGGTTTCAGGGCAGGAAAGTCCACCATCGATCAAATCTTCACACTTCTGCAGATCCTGGAGAAAACCCAAGAATTCCAAATCGATACTCACCACCTCCTTATCGATTTCAAGGCCGCCTGTGACAGCATCTATAGAGAAGAGCTTTATAGAGCCATGTCTAATTTTGACATCTCTGCCAAACTTCTTCGTCTGCGCCGGATGACAATGGAGAACGTTCGCTGCTCCATCAATGTCCGTAATGACCTCACCGAGACCTTTTATGTCAAAAAAGGTTTCAGACAAGGTGACGCGCTGTCATGCGACTTCTTTAATATTGTACTCATGGATTGTGCGGAACTCACAAGCCAACACCGGAGGCACAATCTATCAGAAGTCTTTACAACTGCTTGCATACGCCGACGATATTGACATTATTGGAAGAACTCAGCGGGCTGTCACCGGTGCATTTTCAAGCATTGAGGCGGAAGCGGCCAAAATGAGTTTAGCGATAAACGAGGGCAAAACCAAGTAGTTAGTTAAGATAGTTAAATAGACTTTTTATTAGCTTATAATTTTCACAAACAGTGTATACATACTCGTTTATGGTTTGGCTTAAGGCCATCTACCAGATTGACAATACTGGTATGGTTGCTATTTCTGTTTAAAAATCGCCTTCCGTAATACGGGCTTTGTAGCGGATTGAAGCTGTAGCGTAGTTGTATAAAACATCCCAACCATGACTACCGTTCAGTACCTAGTACCAGTTGATTACCTCATCGAAGTCTAGAGAAATTACTTCGATTGTCTACCTTGGATCTGCTATGAACTCGAAAAACGACATCAGCGCAAAAATCAAGCGAAGAATAACTCTTGCCAATCGCTGTTTTTTTGGGCTTATAAAGCAATTCAACAGTAAAGCCTTATCTCGAACAACTAAGGAAACTCTATATAAGACCTTGATCTTCCCAGCCCTGCTTTACGGCGCTGAAACATGGACTTTATTAAAAGAGGATGAAGATATTATTGGTCGCTTCGAGAGTAAAATTCTTCGTAAGATTTTCGGTCCCGTTTACGTTGACGGGATTTGGAGGAGAAGATTCAACGACGAACTATATGAGCTGTACAGCGACATCGACCTAGTCGAAAAACTGCGTAACGAACGTCTGAGATGGCTAGGACACGCAGAGCGAATGTACACCAACGCTCCGGTCCGCAAAGTCTTCGAATCTAACCCGGAGGGACGACGCAGTAGTCGACCTCCTCGCCGTAGGTGGCGCGCACAAGTTCAAGGGGTCGTCGACGAACTTGGAGTGCGCAACTGGAGACAGTTAGCTAAACACCAACCTAAATGAAATGTCTGTTGGTTAAGGCCCAGGTTCACCCCGAACTGAAGCGCCGCCTAAGTAAGTAAGTATGAATAATAATTAATAGCGTCTTGAACAAAAAAAATAAATTAAAATTTGTTTGAAAAATTTAGTCAAAAGTCAGCATCTTGGAATTCGAAAATTGTTTTTTTTTTTTTGCCGAGAGTAGGTGAAAAATCTTCTAAAGACATCATAAGGCCCGACCGAGCATGCTTATGGTAGTGTGAGATTTTTACTCACTAAAAAAACACCTCTCTTCAAAAGTAATACTACAACTAAGCCGACGCTTATCCAGCAGTTTTATTTTCGCTTACGATACACGTGATTTTTGGGAAAAAAAAAAAATTTTCGTACGAAGTTAAAAGAAATGTAGAACTTTAGGCAGGTTAAATTCCAATCTCGATGAATATCTTCGTTACGTACATACAACGGTGCGTTGACGATCGTTCTAAGAACTTTATTTTCAAAAGTTTGTATGATGTTTCTAATGCTTTTCTTGGTACAACCCCATAGTTGTATACCATACGTCCACACAGGCTTTAGCACTTGCTTATAGATAAGCAGTTTGTTATGTAGGCTCAACCTCGAATGTTTTCCGAGTAGCCAGTACATTTGTCGGTATTTGTTTTCTAGCTCTTCGCGTTTCTTTTTTACGTGTGATTTCCATTTAAGCTTAACATCTAGAGTTATTCCTAGATATTTTGCTTCGTTCGCGTACGGTATTTGAGCCGAGTTAAGATATAGACGTAATCTATCCACTTTTTTATAGGTCAAGTTGACGTGAGTAGATTTGCTTTCGTTCAGCACAATACGCCAAGAATTCGTCTAAGCGTGGACTTTATTAATAGCATGTTGCAGCTTTCCAGTTGCTGCTTCAATAGTTTCGCCCGTGGTCAATATCGCCATATCGTCCGCAAACGTGGCGACGACGCAGTTTCTTTCCTGCGGGATATCACGCGTGTAGAGTACATATAGAAGCGGGCCAAGGACACTTCCTTGTGGAACTCCGGTCGCAATCTCCTTGAAGTCAGAGTAATCATTTCCGTGCTTAACACGAAAGAGTCTCTCGGTGAGATACGATAGTAGGATTAGAAAGAGTTGCCGTGGCAGTAGTCGTTGCAATTTATACTCCAAGCCTTCGTGCCAAACCTTATCGAAAGCTTGTGAGACGTCAAGAAATACACCACAACAAATCTTTCTTTCTTCCAGAGCTTTGTCAATCACGTCAGTTATTTTGTGGACTTGGTTAATTGTAGAATGTTTCATTCTAAATCCAAACTGATGGACAGGAATGAGACGTCTTTCGTCGATTACGGGCTGGAAAGAAGTTTTTCAAATATTTTTGAGATAACCGGCAATACTGAAATAGGCCGATATGATTTCTTCTCATTTAGCGGTTTGTCTGGTTTCGGGACCATTATAATCTCGGCGACTTTCCATTGCTTCGGAACATAAAGCAATCTGAACGAAGCGTTGATCAAGCAGAGCAGTTTGATAATAGCTTTATTCGGCAATTCCTTGACTACCTGCGCCGTTATCAGGTCGTAACCCGGAGCTTTTTTTGTCTTTAAATTTTTAATCACTTCCCTCAGTTCAATCAATGCAACTTTTTTTACTTTAAAGTTGTCAGATGTCGTGAGTGGGGAGTCGGGCGTTAACGAAGGGCCGTCGAACGGCTTAAACGTTTCTTCTAAGTGCAAAGCAAAAAGTTCTGCCTTTTCTTTGTCGCTCTTGGCACAGTTTCCATCGATTTTCCGAATTGGTGGTGCTTGCATTTGAGGTTTCCGGATGCCTTTTAGCGCTTTCAAAAGCGAATAATTTGATTCTCTTTCACCGGAGAGATTTTCAAGGTAGATCGCTATCTTTTTGCTTTTAAATTCGCGAATACTATCTCTAAGCCGATTGCATAGTCGGTTAAGGGCCGTGCTGCGGTGCACGAGTGATTTCCCACTTCTTTCGTGCTTTTCGTTTCTCCCTCACCAGTTCAGTGATTTCTCTGGGATACTTTTCGTTGCGGTTGATCTTATAGCTTCTAGAAGGACTGTTTTTCCACGCCGCTCTTTAAATTGCTTCCACGAAACGATCAATTTCGTCCTCTAGTTCACAAGGTGTTCTAAGTGATACATTTAAGGCGATATTTGTTTCGCAATCATTTCTAAAGCCCTCCCAGTTTGTTCTATTGCTAGTGAGTCTTGGAGGTAGATCAAGAAAAAAGGGCGGGTTCAAGAACGTCCTGTGCAACCATGCGGTCTAGCTCCGCTTCTACCTTAGATCGAATCGCAAAAGGAATTCTGCTAGCAGATAAATCAATTGTGGCAACCTTCGGGTCTAAAGAAAGGCTTATGGGTGGTCCTTTATACGCACCCAGCTCATTTGAGAATAAATCGCGATAATCGTTCACAACCTCGTGTACAATGGAGAATGTCACTGAATTAACCCCTTGAATCGAAATTCCTAAGGGCGCAAACCAGTTGCAACCCAAACTATTCGTGCGCGTACCAGCAGCAATAAGCAACGATAAGTTCCGGATTTCTCGACCTTTATACCAGGCACTGACTGAACATTCTGCTTTAAAAGTTATTGCATTACCTTGAAAATCCATTATATTTAATGCTACCCTTGATAGTTGTGGTTTGAAATGTGGCCATAATCTATAAAAACTAATATCAGAAATGATTGTGAAATTAGATCTAGAGTCTACTTCTAACTCACACTTGCGTCCATTTAGTACTACATTCGTTCTTTGTTTTAAATTTGGAACGCAGGATACGAGATTAAAGATTGAATTGGATACTCTCTTGAAGTTTGTGTGACCCTGATCATTTCTGTTTCCACCTCTACATACCTTTTTTATATGGTATGTCCTGTTTTCCCACAGTTGTTACAAACAGCTGTGCGAAATCTGCAAGATGTACGTTGGTGTGCGCCTCCATAGCTATAGCACGCACCTGAACGAAACCCGGAGCTAAGTAAATCCTTTTTGGTAGTTTTGAAATTTTTGGTTATTCCCTTGCTGAATCCTCTTTGCACCACATTTATTTGATCATCCGACATGCTCGTCGTAGGCGTATTGGATTTAATTATTTGTAGACTGCGAATGGCTGTTTCAGCTGCAACTGCCTTCTCCTGAGTGCTTTAGAATGTAAGTGTTGTTGTTGTTGCTATAAGCTCCTGTTGCAACCGACTATCCCGGAGGCCATAAACGAACCAGTCCCGTAGCATACGGTCTAATGAATCGCCAAAATTGCAATGGCTTGCAATTTTTCGAAGCTCTGCAACGTAGTCTGTAGTTTTTTGGTCAGGTAGTTGACCTCTCTTAAAAAAATTATAGAATGAGGCATTTTCCGACGGAGGTGGAGAGAAGTGATCAGAGAGAGTCTTACAAATTGAATCATAATCAAGTTCAGTTACCTTTTTTGGTGAAATTAAAGATTCCACTAGATCGAATAATGGTGCTCCGCAAACGGTAAGAAAAGTAGCTCGTTTTAGACTGGCCGTCGTGATTGCATTTGCCTCCAGAAAGATATCGAACCGCCTCTTGTAGGATCCCCAAGTGCCCTGCCTAGTGACATCGAATGCTTCCATGTGTCCTATGGAGACTTCCCTTGACATTTTCCTTGAATTTGTAGAATTGGAAGAAGGCTCAAAAGATAATGAATTTTCCGGAACAGTCTCGTTCTTTATTGCATGAATATTTTTCGGATCGCTGGACGGAATTTCTTCGTCTCCAAATGAATCGCCCATACTCTGATTAATGCAAAGTTTCCAGCGATCCCATCCTCGTCGCCACTTTTATGTACCATATTTAAAATAAAAGTCTCGCAATAACTTTACTTAGCTTTAAGATTTAATAAACTGAATACATATGAGTTTCTTAGTAACAAAAAATAATTAGGTTATCAAAATGCGTGCACGCTGTTCGTGGTCGGAGAAGAGACAGACGACACAAAAAAAAAATGCCGCTGTCATTTCTGTTGCAGGTGGCAGCAGTGTATTTTTCTGTTACAGGGTGTACCATATGTCTGAAGAACTGTGTTCCTTTTGAGATTAGCTAGAGATAGAAGTAAAGCTTCGTTATCGTGTTCTCTATAGCAAGGGTCGTAGAGGTTCGGATATTCCTCTTGAATTGAATATTTAACTTTGTTATCAAGTTGTTGCACTCAAGAAAGGTGAACGATTTTAGAGAAGTTTGTAAGCGTCTCCATACAATGCGTTAAGAGAATTCTTTCGCAGCAATATTTTGAGACTAATACATTTTTTATGGAGACAAAGAACCTAACATCACTTTTCTTCAGCATAATTTCGTTCGGTGTACTGACATTTGTTAAGTTCAGTGTCAGTTAGTAATCAGATTTGGATTGCATTTCTTCTGTAAGTGACAAATGTTTCAAAAAAGAAAGAAAAGAAAATGAATGAATGAAATGTAGATGCCTTGAAGTCCAAAGCTTAAAAACTGCTGCAAATTGAAAGTGCTAATATTAGTTTTTGTCAGAGTTCTTGTTGGGCTGGACAAGCAGTTAAAGTCCAAGTGCAAGCAATTGTTGCACCAGTAACAAGCGGCTAAAACAGTATGTCGATTTTGAACTGCATTAAGTTTTTGAAAGCCAAATAAAAAGACTTAAAATGCCATGCAAGTGTCTTGTAAGAGCATGGTTAAATCATCTTAAAACAACCGGTGGGGTAGCTCTCATAAGATAAAATAAAATGCTGTTCACGTATCATGAGATGCATACTACTCGTAAATGCGAAAGTAATTTAGAACAGATAATACAAGCATCCGTGTCAAACATCAATTATTCTTTGCTGACGATGGAGCCATCATAACTGAGGATCCTACATCTCTGAAACGAGCACTTGATGTGTGGGTGGACATTTTGGAGGAAAATGGGTATCACATTAGTTAAAAAAAAAAAAAAAACAGAGTACTTGTGATGGTCTCTGATCTATTCAGGCCTACTCCAGACATTTATTTGAATGGAACAGTGCTTCCCAAGTGCCAAAAGTTTAAATATCTGGGATCTATGATCAATAGCGAACCAACCTGTAATGACGACATCCATCATCGCGTAAGCGTAGGATGGATGAAGTGGCGAGAAAACTCCGCTATCTTCTGTGACCGAAAAATCCCCTTTAAGTTTAAAGGAAGGCTCTACACCGCAGTTGTGCGCCCAGCGCTCACATACGGTTCACTATGTTGGACGATGTACAAAAAGTCTGAGTATATGAGTAAATTAACGGCAGGTTAATCGAATAAGAAGTTTGAAGATCCGCGGATCAGTAGAAATGTGGTGAAGTGGCAGGTTTATGATCCTTTGTTTTCGGATCATAACCTCGCTAAAATAGGAAGCAGAAGATCCGTGTCAAACATTAAGATCTTGACTAAATCGACCTGCTCATAGAAGAAAAAATATTCTGATGTTTGATATTGCTCGTTCTTTTGGCACATGTATCCAAGTTGATCTCCAAAAAGATCGTTACGTTACTCCAACCTTCCGTTGACAGCTGATAGTTGTGTATAAGCAAGAGCCGATAGTTTTTCCGAGACAGCTAGTATCTCTTCTTATGGTTTGACTCAAGGAGGTGATTTTGTTGAAAAGTCTATGTGGCCCTAAGGCTATCTACGGACGTATTCACATCTATAGCAGCGTAATGTAAGATGGATCGAGTGGTAGGTTTTCGGTCCAAGTATCAACTATAACTATTCAATTTTTCTATTAATAAATTTAAATTAAATCATCGCACATCCAATAGTTGCGTACTAAACAAAAAATGCTGGAAATCAAGACCGAATGCAAAAATCGTGTTGAATTCCCCCCGGCTAGTTTGGACAACACCCATGGATTAAGTACGCACTGGAACCTAATCCCAACTGAGTATCAAACCATTTCACCAAAAACGTCTCTCTTTCCTAACGGGTAAGACCACAGATATACTCGTATGTACATACATATAATGAACACAGTCTGTCCATATTTATACGGTTTTTCGAGGAGACGCGTATATCGGCTGAAAAGTGAAGTGTCATTATAAAAGTTGAGTTTCTTATATAAAACGACTATTTATGGAAAAAAAAATACATAATTTTTTTTAAATTAGGGAGCTTTAATCTAAGCTTTGTGGTATCTTCATTCAACATCTTTTGGCGGTACCCAATTCTTGAAACCGCTTTCAGAAACAATTCCTTTCACAGGCGTTAGTGAACGAACAGTGCTAACCTTTAAGTTGTCTCGGCCCAAACTCTTAATCAATTTAGTTTACGAAAACACCCTATCAGTAGTTGCACTACTATGAGGAAGATACAACAAGGCTCCTATAATCTCTTTTAAATGAGGGTACATAATCTGCCCCAAAGCATTTTTGAGGCAGAAGACAGAATGCCAAAAGACTTAAAGACTTTCTTCTTTGGGTAGAATTGTAGATTTGTACTTATCGATGTAGTTATCGAATGGATGTATTCGCATATACGATTTTTGGCTACTTTATGCGAGAGCTCATTAATGAATATATAATGCAATTTCCCAATTAAGAGGGAAAATATAAAGTCTACAAAAAGTGAAGTGTTTTTGCGAAAGAGGAAGTGTCGAAGTGTTGTCTATGAAAACGAAGTCAAATACTTCGATTGAAGTATAAACGGCAACGCTGCTCGGAAGCTCTTTCTTTCAGCAAATACAATATGATTTTCCTACAAGCTCAATCTTCGAACACATATGGTATGTACATGTCTTGATGTTCGAAACAGTGGGCATTGTATTCCAGCTTAGGGCGGATGAATGCCTTATATAGATTGAGCCCAGATCAGAAGGGGTAAAATACTTTTTGTACTGTTGAAGAATCCTAGACATTTTGCAGCATTTTTGGTGACCTCGAATATAATTATTTAATGAAAAGTCTTTCGGATTCAGCGATGCAAGTTCCATTCATTCATAATGGTTGAGGCTCTTGGATTCGCTTGAGAGACAAAAGACAGTATTGTGTTTTAGGTGCATTAAATTCCACTCTATTGGTTGAACTGTATTTGGTTATCCTATTCAAGTCGGAATTTAATGTGTTTAACATACGTTGACGGCCGAAGAGAAGGGACGTGAGTTAGGGAACGAATATGAAAACTGAGGGTACAGTCATCAGCGAAGGAATGGATTGGATTAGAAGTTGCACACAATATGTCGTTTATAAAAAATGAGAAAGAGAGTCGGAGACAAAACGGAGCCTTAGGGAACACCAGCATTAATATGGTGAATTGCAGACTTGAAGCCGTCCAAGACTACTTGTATTGGACGGTCCGAAAGGTAATTTCTAATCCATTGAAGAAGAGATTCATCGATGCCATATGCACGCATTTTCGACAAAAGAGCCTGATGCCAAATTCTGTCAAATGCTTTAAAAATATCGATCGCAAACATCTTTGTTTCGCCTAAGTGATGGAGAGATTGGTTCCACTTTTCGGTGCGATATGCCATCAAATCACCAGTGGACCAGTTGCTACGAAAACCATACTGCCGGTCATTGAGGAGTTTTCGTGAATCAAGATATTTCATAAGCTGACGATTTATCAGCGTTTGTATGACCTTGGAAAGAAGGGAGGTAAGTGAAATGGGTTGGTAATTGGACGGGGAGAAAGATTCACCTTTTTTAGGGACGGGCTGAACAAATGCCGTTTTCCATCTTCTCGGAAAGAGCCCAGAAGAGTAGGATAGACAGAAAAGCTTACGCAGAGGTTTTGCCAGCCTATAAGAACACCTCTTCAGAACTATGGGGGAGATGCCATCTGGACCAGCGGATTTGTGTGTTGAGACTTTTAAGTACTCCTGCAACTGTACGAGTGCGAAAGTGGACTTGTCCCATGGAAAATTCGACGCTCTCAAGTGCAGGCGGAGACAAAGCACTATCTGGCATGGTGGAGTTCGCTGCGAAGTGAGCAGCAAGCAGGTTGGCTTTGTCTAAGGAGCGGACAGCTGTAATGTCATTGTAACTGAGCGTTGGGATGGCAGACGAGACAGAATTTTTAATATTTTTGACGAATGACCAAACATTTTTACTACCTTGGGACATTGTAGAATTGTTGGTCTCAATTTTTGGTCATGTAAGAATTTTACACGTCGAATGTGAGCATTGCAGTCATTCCTGGATTGTTTAATCTTCTTTCGGTTTTCCTCAGATTTGTTGGCTTTATAAGACCGAAAACTTACCTCTTTCGACCTGATAGCCTCTTTGCAGCTTTGGTCAAACCACGAGTTTGCCTTAGGTTTGATGCTTTTAATTCTGTTAGGAATAAAGGCATCCATACCTAAGAGAATGGTGTCAGTAATCATATCAGCGGCGGCATCCACGTCGCTATCGAGGAAGCACAGCGACCAGTTAAATCTTCTAAAGAAACTATTAAGGCCGTCCCAGTTGGCTTTCTCGTAACGCCATACTTTTCTTTTCGGAGTTTTGTTTTAACTGAGTGGTCAGAGTACGAGAATTTAGCCAATATGATGTTGTGGTCAGACCGGCCTAGAGGCGCTAAAACATCAATGATGTATTTATCAGGGTGGGAGGTAAGAAACAAGCCCAGAGTGTTGCCAGAATGACTTGCAATGTCCGGTATACGTGTAGGCGCATTTACAAGCTGAGTCAAATTGTTTATCTCAGCGAAAAGTTCAACATACCTTCTTTCGGGTGTTGACTGCCCAGAATGCCGGAGCCATTTGAAATACATTGCCGATACTTGTTTTTCGAAGAAGGGAAACATTTCGGGGAGAATTTTATTCACGACAGCCCTGGATATCTAATTTTTGTTCGGAGGGAAAATTAATTCGTTCCACAGCATATTCCATTGCTCTTCTTATAACTTCTGGCGATAAATTCTCCACTTGTCGTATGCTCTTCTTTAGGGCCACCAAGGCTTGTGCTTTTTTCGTATAGACCCGTGATTACAAAAAACTTCAAAGAAAAAAGTCCGGAGCGGTCAAATCGGGCGATCTTGCATGCCGGTGCAAATCGCCAAAACGAAAGTTTCAGCGCCCGGGAAATACTTGCTGCATATAGTCCACTATCGCTCGTGCTGTGCGTGCGGTTGCACCATCCTGTTTTAACCAAATGTTCTCCAAACCCAATTAGTCAATTTGTGGCAGGCAGCAAAAAATCTCTGATCATGGTTCTGTAGAGCTTACCAGTCACAGTAACAGTGTTGCCTATGCCGCCCTCAAAAAGTATGGGCCAATCACATTTACCATAGACGCCGCACCAAACAGTGACTTAACACCTGTATTAAAAGCACTTCAGATGGGATTATTTTGCCTATTTACGTAACCGTATAGGTGGAAATGGGCTCATAATGATTTTCAATGGAAAATCATCTTCATCGTGGTCGAAATTTAGGAGGGATTGGCTGTAATTCACATGCGATTGGCGGTCTGCGGGCAATACCTAATGCACTGTTTGCACTTTGTGTGGGTACATCTTCAAATCTTTCACTGAAATTCAGTTTATTTGGTGACCCATCATTTGGTTGAGGTTTGAGGGTCTTCTTGGACATCTGCAGCTACAGCAGCGATATTCTTGACCAAATGGCTGCTCTATGCTCGCTATGTCTGCGGCTGCTCCGTGTTGTTCTGTCCTGCAGTTTTTGTGAAGTTAGGGACACACGACTAGGGAATCGACGACGAAATTCACGTTGAGCCGAAACGACAGACCGATTATTTATCAAAAATATTGACACAAGTACTCCGCGTTCTTGAAAAGTATAGCAATCCATGGTTTGTCTGTTTGTATTCTGTTTCGGTTTTCTTCGTAAATGTTAAATTCGCGATGACATAAAGCGCCACCTTGTACAACGTTTTTCTAAAAATTGTTTTTGAGCAAAGCTCCTATATTGGTATCACCAGCCAACAATTTTGAATTTGGCTTTGAAAGCGACCCTGTAAATTGTCTGCAATGGACAAAGGAATTGTTTTGATCAGTTTATTTTAAGATTAACTATTACATAACCTTGTTATCTCGTATATCATTAAATCATTTAAAAAAATGTTTTCTTTTTCTGAATTCAAATCTGAAAATATCATATTTTCTATAATATTTATCTACAGTGGTTGTCAGGCAGTATAATTGTGTAAAAAATTGGATTGTCGAGTCAAATTTGATATAGAAGCTTCCCATTATCATTTCTCTGCGTTGTTGTTAGTTCTTTCGTTCGTTCAATAAATTAATATACAAATCAATATTTATTTTAAAATTTTATTTATTAATTTGTTTATTGACAGCGATGGTAATTGTCTTAGAGTGTGCATTTATCGGAAGTCCACCCAAAGTACAAACATTTATTGCCGACAAACCATTCATGTTCTACATTTGGAATAGACAAGAATACATAGTTTTTGTCGGAGCACTGGCAAACATTCAAAAGGAATAAGGATCTCATTCATACAAGTTGTTTCAATAAGATAACAAATAAACGGATTAATTTTGTACACACTACATATTTTTTTTTTTTTTTTGGAAAGTTGCTTGTTTGAAAAATTTCAGCAAAAGGAATGATACGAATCTCAAGCGCGAATAGTTAATACCATCGTTCCCACTTATAAAAAATATTACCCATTTAGAAGAAAACGTTTCTATTTTTTTGAAACATACCTAATTTCTAATATGTATTGAAAACAAAATAAAACACTTCCTCACTAAAATCATAAAGCACCTACAGAAGAATGAAGAAAAAACTGTCAGTATAAAATTCAACTGTAAATTACTTGAAACGGAAGAAAGTAAGAGACAAAAATTTCAAATCAATTGGTACAGTGACGGTTCAAAAATGTCAAATGGGGTTGGAGCTGGTATCTTTGGCCCAAACTACAAACTCTACACCATTAGGTCAATTCACTACTTGCTTCCAAGCACAGGTCTATGCTATCGAGCTCTGTGCCAGAGAATGCATTAGACGAAACCTCCGAAGATCACATATTAATATAATGTCAGACAGCCAAGCAGCACTCAAGGCTCTCACGTCCTTTGACTATAAGTCTAAGCTCATTTGGAATTGTCTCCAGACTCTTTTCCAGCTTGCTGCACACACTAAAATCACACTAATGTAGGTCCCCGGACACGAAGGCATCCCTGGTAATGAAGCGGCTGATAAACTTGCCAGACTAGGTGCTCAATCTCCTTACATTGGACCTGACCCCTTCTGCGGTTTACCCAGTAGCCAGATTAAAATAGAGCTACTTCGCTAGGAACGCGAACAAATGCTCACATACTGGAATGAACAACCTAGCCTAGGCATTTTAAGAAATTTATTAATTTCTCAATAAACAGAACTAGAGACATTCTATCAATGAGCAAACAGAATGCTAAGATCCTTACTGACTTCCCAACTGGACACTGCTCTCTCGACTACCATCTCAAGAAAATGGGGCGTGCTTAATCGGACACGTGTCGTCTCTGTCTTGAAGACACCGAAACAGCCCATCACTTACTCTGTTATTGCCCGGCCATAGCCAGACTTAGGCTAAAGCACTTTAACAAAGGCATCACATCACCATCTGATGTCACCTTTTCCTCAGCTCGAACTATTCTTAGCTTCATAAATGGACTTGATTTCAGCTAGTTAACAAATCCAAAAAAATAATCAACCAGGGGATAGCACAAAAAATCTTTTTAGGTCGCAGTGCTCCAGGGGTCATTCTCTCCTTTCCTCCCCATTTACCTTAAAAAAAAGGTGCTCCTCAACAACAGATTTTCAGATGTTTTCTCCTTTATCGCAGGTGCACCCGAAGGTTCTGTGCTTGGTCCAATTTTGTTGATTATTCCCATCCTCTATGTTTGCAGACGACATCCATATTCTCTCTTCAGATGCTATCGGTTTGAACAATGAAAGCTATTTGCAATCTGCTTTGAATTCAATTCAAATGTATTTAAATGATTCGTATATAAAAATAAATACTTCCAAGACTCAGGCGGTATTTTTTTACCAGGAAAATTTAAAATTCATGGCGTCTAGGCAGAGTGGAAACAAAGTACAAAGTGCCTTGGGGTGCACCTAGACAAAACTCTAACTTTTGGTCTGCATATTCAGCAAAATATAAATATATATATATATATATATAAATAATGACCACGTCAAAGAACTCTATGCAGAAGCAAATAAATATTTCAAGCGTCTTTGTATAGAAAAAAGGAAAAAATTTAGCCAGGAAGTCATTGCAGTTCTTAATACTTCAAGGTGTTCAGCAGACTTTTGGAAGGCGGTTAAAATTGTAACTGGAAGAACTAACTTGATTTCGTCGACTTTACAAGCTTCTGAGCTGAGGGAGTATTTCAAAAATTTACTCAACACTCCACAGTTTTCTCCGTTACCGCAATATGCAGCCCCTTTCTTCACAGACGAGCTCTTAGACTCACCATTTACTCTTTTGGAAGTGAAACGCGCAGTTGATTGCTCTAAAACGAGGAAAGCCCCAGGTGACGATCGGATCCCTTTCGAATTCTACAAGAACAGTTCCACAGAATTTCTCACTGCACTCACAAATGAATTTAATAAAACTTTTGAAACAGCCAATGTCCCAGAAAGCTTTAGAAGAGCGATAATTTTCCCATTGCACAAAAAAGGTGAACTAGATAATCCAGCTAACTACAGAGGCATTTCTTTTTTGAATACTTCGGCAAAAGTATTTAGTGCTTTGATATTTAATAGGCTTACACAATGGATGGCAAACAATCGAATTTTAAATGAATACCATGCGGGGTTCAGAAAGCATTATTCAACACTGGATCACATTTTTACTCTCACCAACATTGCAGAGTTTTTTAAACAAAGTAGCTAAAAGCTATATGTCTTCTTCGTTGACTTTCGTGCAGCTTTTGACTCCATAGCGCGTGAAACTCTGTTATATAAGCTGTACAAAATTGGTTTATCAAGTAAAGTGATAAATGTGCTAAAAGCGATGTATGAGAGCAACGTGGCGTGCGTATGGAATGGAGAGAATGTATCGGAAGAATTGGGAACACAAATGGGAGTTAAGCAAGGATGCATCTTAAGCACGTTACTCTTCATCATATTTATCAACGACATAGTAGGAGAAGTAGGAGGAGGGATCGAGCTTGGTGGTGTGCGGATACCGGCGCTAAAGTTTGCGGACGATATAGTGTTTTTATCGGAGACAGTTGAAGGGATGCAGCTTACTATGAACCGTCTTGAAAACTACTGTAACCAATGGAATTTGACGGTGAATTTATCAAAATCAGAGATGATGATTTTTAGAAATGGCGGTGGAAGATACTCTCGCAACGAAAAGTGGTCCTATCGAGGTGAAAACGTTGAAATACTGAAAGAGTATAAATATTTAGGTGTGCTAATTACATCCAACCTCAATATGAAAAAACACTTTGAATGTCAGCTAGCAGCAGCTAAAAGAGCTATTTCATCAGTTTGGGGACGTTGCGTCGACAATAAGTTTATCGATCACACAGCGAAGAATAAACTATTTCCTACAACTGCTGCCTCTATACTGCTGTATGGAGCCCAAATTTGGGGTTATTGCTTTTTTGAAGAAGTTGAAAAATTTCTAAGGTACTTTTTGAAACGAATCTTTCGACTTCCAATATGTACACCGAACTATATGCTGCATCTAGAAACTGGAGTCCCTCCTCTCTTTTTAGATACCCTAAAGCTGCATATAGATTATATTGTAAAAGTAGTGGAGATGGATGATGGAAGACCGCCCAGGATTATTCTGAAGCATATAGTGGGAGAAGTTGGCAGCAAATTATGGCGCGAGCTTAAATATTGCATCTGATATGCAACTTTCAATGATAAAACCTATGCTTACAAATGTTTTGAAAAATGCAGGTAATTCCATGTATGAGAGATTTGTAGCTGAAGCACATTCATCGCAACATAGGCTGATCTACAGTAGGCTGAATTTTAACCACATTGAAAGCGACTCAACGTACTTCCTCAAGCGTTACTCTCTGCATATGATAAGCACAATATTCAAACTTAGAGGTGAACTAACAAGTCTTTATTTTATTCCACATCGACCCGATCTGCCAATTTTATGTGACCTGTGCAACCTTAAAGAGAGGGAGGATGTTTACCATTTCATCGGAAGATGTCCCATTTTAGGAGAATTTCGCGCGAGATACTTCGGAGTAATTTCGCTAGACTTGGATGAGGTGATCAACGTACTGAACGGAAGTCATGGTTGGGATGTTTTGTACAACTATGCTACAGCTGCAATCCGCTACAGAGCCCGTATTTTGGAAGGCGATTTTTAAACAGAAATAGCAACCATATTGTCAATCTGGTAGACGGCCTTAAGCCAAACCATAAACGACTATGTATATACTACTATTCAGCAAAATATAAACAAAGTGAATATAGCAATAAAGACGCTGTACCCGTTAATTAATAGTAGATCGCTTCTAAACATTCAAGACAAATTGATAATCTACAAGACGATCTTCCAAGCAATAATACTTTATGGTTGTCCTGTTTGAGAAAATGTAATGCAATGAGAAAATGCAGCGAAATGTCTAAGTTTCCTAAAGCGGTGTAAGAAATATTTCGCCCCTTCTGATCTGGCTTCAATTTATAAGTTCTAAGTTAGAGTATAACGCTGACATCTGATCAGGTGCACAAAAAACCAACTGCAGTTGCTAGATACGATACTAAATCACGCGATTAAGCTTGTAGGGGACACGAGTATTGCGAGCAATTTTGCTTCGCTCGAACACTATCTTAATGTCTCCTGCCTGTCTCCGTTTTATCGATATTTTCACCGAAAATGGATAAATGAAATAGCCAATAGCATTCCTCCTCTTCTTCGTTTTAACCACAATACTCGCCATGCCTCGAATGCTCATCCGTTTACCCTTAAGCCTATCTTCAGACGTACCGTAAAATACAGCGATTATTTTATGAGCCGCACAACACATTTGTGGAACGTTCTCCCCGAGCCTGCTTTTCCTCTCCATTATAACCTACAGACATTTAAGATCAATATGCATCGATGCCTGCTTTATCCCTAACCCCCATTCCACCATACTCACGCTATGTTTCGAAATGCATACAAAGGGTAGGGATTACCCTTTTGGCGCGCGTAAATTATAAAAAAAAAAAACAAAAAACGTATTAAACGACTTCTAATGAATGAGGTGGTCAAGGAATCAAAACTAAAGCAAAAAAATGCAAAATACTGCTAATGAATACTTATGAATGCAAAGAATGGAAATGAATTCAAAAGATTGCAATGAATGACAATGAATGCTTATGAATGCAAACGACCTTAAATGAATCCGACATGATTTAAAATGAATGCGAATGACTCCAGATGAATGCAAATTCACAATCTGCAGTTCAAAGATTTGAAGTCTTTTGATTTCACTCTTTTGAATGCTGAAATTGATCGTTAAGATTCCCGTCAATCCGATCTGAATGAAGAGGGGATAGCGATATCTAAACTTAAATCCAACCAGGCTGCTAGAGCTGACGGCCTTGCCGCCGAATTTAAGGCAGGAGGAGATGAGTTGGTAAGGATCATGCACCAGCTCATCTGCAAAATCTGGTCGGACGAAAGTATGCGCGATGAATGGAACATCACCATCGTTTGGCCGATCCTCAAGAAAGAAGACCCTCTGAACTGCGCCAACTATAGAGGTATAAGTCTTTCCAACACAGTGCGGTTTCAGGCCGGGAAAGTCCAGATCCTTGAAAACACCCATGAATATAAAATCGATACGCATCATCTTTTCATCGATTTCAAATTTGCCTATGATAGCGTGTATAGAGACGAGTTATACAGAGCCATTTATAGTCTCTGCAGAACTGCCAAGCTTGCTCGTTTGTGTAGGATGCCGATGGAGAACTCTCGGTAGGAAAGAACACCACCAAACCGTTCGATGTCAGGAAAGGTCTTACATAAAGTGACGTGCTATCATGCGATCTCATTAACATAGTACTTGAGAGAATTGTACGAAACTCACAAGCCAACACCGGAGGCTCAATCTTTTACAAGTCTGTACAACTACTCGCTAATGCCGATAACATTGATATAATCGGAAGAACTCAACCGGCAGTCAATGGGGCATTTGCGAGTATTGAGATCGAGGCAGCAAAGATGGGTTTAGCGGTCAATGAAACTAAAACAAAATATATGCTGCCGACAAAAAAGGACACCCAATATCGACGTCTTGGAAAGAACGGCACAATAGACAGATATAAAGGACTTCGTCTACCTAGGCTCTATGGTGAGCTATGCAAATGACGCCAGTGGGGATATCAAATGAAAAATTACTCTTGCCAATAGCTGTGTTTGTGGGCTAAGAAGGCAATTGAGTAACAAAGTCCTATCTCGAAATACTAAGGTAATTCTTTATAAGACACTAATCATCTCAGTTCTACTGTATGACGCAGTCGGATAGACTTTGTCAAAATCGGATGAGGATGCAAAAAAAAAAAAATAATATTTGGCGCAACAGCTCTTTAAGTGCCAGAGCCTAGCTTCTCGCAACCACACATGTTGTGTGCGTTATATTTTTTCACACGAATTGAAGGGACCTACAGTTTAGTGCCGAATCCGAAAGGCAATTTGTTTTGAGAAGCTTTTTTGGGACAACAATGCTCTCGGATGTTTGTCAGACCCTCGCGAAAGGTGGTACCGTGGAAAAACTTTTTGGTTTTTTCTGGGATTTTAACTATGAACCTCACGCGCAGTGATCCGACACACTAACCACTTACGCCACGGCACTTTTCATAACAACAATGTGGGCTGCATAATCGATTTCCCAGAAAAAAGAAATTCGGTACTTACTTACTTAGATGGCGCTACGGTCCCGGGTGGACCTAAGCCTCAACCAACAAACCTCTCCAGCTAGCACGGTTACGAGCCAGCTGCCTCCAGTTGCGCACACCAAGTTGGTTGAGGTCCCCCTCCACTTGTTTGCGCGACCTACCGCGAGGTCGTCCTCTACTGCGTTGTCCATCCGGGGTGGATTCGAAGACTTTGTTGGCGGGAACGCTGGG
This sequence comes from Brachypalpus laphriformis, assembly GCA_945910035.1. Classification (NCBI taxonomy): domain Eukaryota; kingdom Metazoa; phylum Arthropoda; class Insecta; order Diptera; family Syrphidae; genus Brachypalpus; species Brachypalpus laphriformis. The sequence goes on along the minus strand of OX246753.1, from coordinate 259,661,260 downwards.
CTCCATCCGCTCTAAATGACCCAGTCATCTTAGTCGCTGTATGTGAACTCTTCTGGCTAAGTCGATGTCCTTGTACAGGCCGTATAGTTCGGCATTGTACCTTCTCCTCCACTCACCGTCTATGCAGACGAGACCAAAGATCGCTCGAAGAGCTTTTCTCTCAAAATAACCAAGGGCATCCTCATCCGGTCTTGTCAAAGCCCATGCCTCTGCGCCATTCAGAAGGACTGTGACGATTAAAGGCTTATAAAGAGTTACCTTAGTAGTTCGAGATAGGGCTTTGCTACTCAATTGCCGTTTTAGCCCATGGAAACAACGATTGGATCATGTGATCTCCCTACTGATGTCATTTGCGGAGTTCACCATAGAGCATAGGTAGACAAAATCCTTTACTACCTCAAAATTGTATCGGTCTATTGTGGCGTTTTGTCCAAGACGCCGATGTTAAATGTCCTTTTTTGTAGACAGCATATATTTTGCTTTGTTTACCCCGTTTGGCGGATTCTTGGTGGCAGCAGATGAGAGAGGGGGGGAAGAGTGCTTTCTTCACTAGAGCACTTCTTCCTGTTCCAGGCGGCAGCGGACGAATTCCCTAGACGGAGTCAACGGTGGCGTCTATAATTCCAGTTAGGTTGAACTTAGTGAATACCTTGCGCGAGCTGCTTCGACGTATTCGGATCACAGGTCGGTAAGGAATTTCCAATGTTGTTCAGGACATTGGAATAGAGATGGTGGCGGAGGAGCTCTTAATGGGCCAACGGCAGCGCTCATACTCCCGTAGTGGACTACTGGCACCGGTGTACCCGGCCCCTCGTCCTAGGGGAATAATTAAGGAACTGGCCCTCCAGGTTGGGGGTTGTGCCGTCGGGGTAACTTCCCTACCACGTAAAAAGCGCATGGTTCCGAAACAACCAAAAGCCTCGGATAAGGATGACTCAACTAATGACGACCCCAGCAAACGAAATAAGGACAACGACCTTCGGATCTGTACGTGGAATGTTCTGTCCCTTTACAGACCACGTGCAGCCGAACAACTAGCAGAGGCCCTAGACTGCTATAAAGCAGATATTACCGCCATCCAGGAAGTGCGATGGGATGGGCCGGGCAAAAAGAGGATGAAAAACTGTGACATCTACTACGGTGATTGCTACAGAGGCAACAGGCAACGCTTATTCGGATGCGGATTTGTCATACGCGGCAGACTTAGGCAAGAAGTCTTAAGCTTCCGACTCGTGAGCGAGCGTATTATGACTATCCGGATCAAGGCTAAATTCGCTAACATAAGCCTAATATGTGTTCATGCCCCCACAGAAGAAAAGGACCCTGCCACCAAAGAGTGTTTCTACGAGCTCCTCGACAAAACATACGAGCAATGTCCTAAATACGACGTTAAAATCGTATTGGGCGATTTTAACGCCAAAATAGGAAAGGAGGACGTCTTTGGTAGGGCAGTCGGCAAGCATAGCCTACACGACACCACGTCTGATAACGGACTAAGGCTAATTGATTTCGCTGTGGAGCGAAATGTCACCATAGCAAGCACATGGTTTCCTCATCTCGACATTCATAAGCAGACATGGCGGTCCAATGATCATGTCACGATCAACCAAATTGATCATATTGCGATCGACGCAAGGCATGCCTCCAGTATTCTGGATGTCCGGACCTTCCGAGCGGCCAACATAGACTCGGATCATTACCTTGTTGTAGCCAAGGTACGAATGCGGATATCCCAATCTGAGCAACAAAGAAGAATTACTGTGAGAAAATTTAACGTCGAAAAGCTACAATCGCAAGAGACCGCCAGACTCTTCGCTGAACGCGTATCCCGAAATCTCTCAATCACCTCTTTGCCGCCAGCATCAAGTACCGAAGACAAGAGGCAACGCTGCCAACATGCCATCAGAAACGCCGCGACTGATGTGCTGGGTCTCGCTCGACCACCACCGCGAAACCCCTGGTTTGACGAAGAATGCCGGCGAGTGCATGCAGCAAAACAAGAGGCATACAAAGCTGCGCTGCAAAGGAAGACGAGAGCTGCTCGTGATCTCTACGAGCAAAAGAGACGGGAAGAACATCGGCTTCTCCAAAAGAAGAAGAAAGAGCATGAGAAGCGCGCGTTTGAGAATATCGACAGTCTGTACTCCAGGAACAATGTACGAAAGTTTTACCAAAAGGTAAAAAGAACGTGTCAGAGAAGTAATACACGTACAGAAACCTGTAGAGATGAAAATGGAAATCTCGTAGTAGAATCACAGTCGGTGCTGAGAATATGGAAAAACTACTTCTGCAGACTGTATAACGGCGACGAAGACCAACGTCCCGCTGTCTGGCAGAATGAACCATTCAACATAGACGATGATAGTCAAAATTTCCGTCCACCTGACCAAAACGAAGTGAGGATAGCAATATCCAAGCTAAAATCGAACAAGGCTGCTGGACCTGACGGCTTACCGGCCGAACTTTTCAAGGCAGCTGGGGATGAATTGGAAGAGTGCATACACCAACTCATTTCTAATATTTGGTCAGACGAGTGTATGCCTGATGAATGGAATCTCAGCATCGTTTGCCCGATCCACAAGAAAGGAGACCCCCTCAACTGCGCCAATTATAGAGGCATCAGTCTTCTCAACATCGCATACAAGATCTTTTCTGCGATATTGTGTGAACGCCTGAAACCTTTTATCAACAGCCTGATTGGACCCTATCAGTGCGGTTTCAGGCCAGGAAAGTCCACCATCGATCAAATCTTCACACTTCGGCAGATCCTGGAGAAAACCCAAGAATTCCAATTCGATACTCACCACCTCTTTATCGATTTCAAGGCCGCCTATGACAGCATCTATAGAGAAGAGCTATATAGAGCCATGTCTAGTTTTGACATCCCTGCCAAACTTGTCCGTCTGTGCAGGCTGACGATGGAGAACGCTCGCTGCTCCATCAAGGTCGGTAATGACCTCACCGAGACCTTTGATGTCAAAAAAGGCTTTAGACAAGGTGACGCGCTGTCATGCGACTTCTTCAATATTGTACTTGAACGGATTGTGTGGAACTCACAAGCCAACACCGGAGGCACAATCTATTACAAGTCTGTACAACTGCTTGCATACGCCGACGATATAGACATTATCGGAAGATCTCAGCGGGCTGTCACCGGTGCTTTTGCAAGCATTGAGGCGGAAGCGGCCAAAATGGGTTTGGCGATAAACGAGGGCAAAACCAAGTATATGCTGTCAACTAGAAGGGAAAACCAACACCGACGAATTGGACAGAACGTCACCGTGGGCAGCTATAACTTCGAGGTAGTAAGGGACTTTGTCTACCTTGGCTCTGCTATAAATTCTTCTAACAAAATCAGTGCAGAAATCAATCGAAGAATAACTCTTGCCAATCGCTGTTTTTTTGGGCTTATAAGGCAATTCAACAGTAAAGCCCTATCTCGAACAACTAAGGAGACTCTATATAAGACCTTGATCATCCCAGTCCTGCTTTACGGCGCTGAAACATGGACTTTATTAAAAGAGGATGAAGATATCATTGGTCGCTTCGAGAGAAAAATTCTTCGTAAGATTTTCGGTCCCGTTTGCGTTGACGGGTTTTGGAGGAGAAGATTCAATCACGAACTATACGAGCTGTACAGCGACATCGACCTAGTCAAAAAACTGCGTATTGGACGTCTGAGATGGCTAGGACATGTAGAGCGAATGGACACCAACGCTCCGGCCCGCAGAGTCTTCGAATCTAACCCCGAGGGACGACGCAGTAGAGGGAATCATCGCCGTAGTTGGCGCGCACAAGTTCAAGGGGACCTCGACCAACTTGGAGTGCGCAACTGGAGGCAATTAGCTAAAGACCGAGCTAAATGGAGAGGCTGGTTGGTTGAGGCCCAGGTTCACCCCGAACTGTAGCGCCACCTAAGTAAGTAAGTAAGTATATATTTTGTTTTGCTTTCATTGACCGCTAGACCCATCTCTGCTGCCTCAATCTCAAAACTCGTAAACGCCCCATTGGCGGCCCGTTGAGTTCTTCCGATTATGTCAATGTCATCGGCATAAGCGAGTAGTTGTACAGACTTGTAAAAGATTGTGCCTCCGGTGTTGGCTTGTGATTTTCGTACAATTCTTTCAAGTACTATGTTAAAGAGATCGCATGATAGCGCGTCACCTTGTCTAAGACCTTTCCTGACATTGAATGGTTCGGTGATGTTCTTACCGAATTTGATGGAGCAGCGAGAGTTCTCCGTTGTCAATCTGCACAAACGGATGAGCTTGGCAGGGATGTCAAGACTAGACATGGCTCTGTATACTTCGTCTCTATACACGCTATCATAGGCAACTTTTAAATCGATAAAGAGGTGGTGCGTATCGATTTTATAATCATGGGTTTTTTGCGTAGTGTGAATATTTGGTCAATGGTGGACTTTCCCGACCTGAAACCGCACTGATAAGGACATATCAGGTTGTTGATGATCGGTTTAAGACGTTCATATAATACGGCAGAAGGGGATCTTATATGCGATGTTGAGGAGACTTATACCTCTGTAATTGGCGCAGTTCAGAGGGTCTCCTTTCTTCAGGATCGGGCAAACGATGCTGAGGTTCCATTCATCTGGCATACTTTCGTCCGACCAGATTTTGCAGATGAGCTGGTGCATGCTCCTTACCAACTAATCTCCTCCTGCCTTGAAAAGTTCAGCGGCAAGGCCGTCGGCATCAGCAGCTTTGTTGGATTTGAGTTTAGATATCGCTATCCTCACTTCATTCTGATCGGGTTGACGGGAATCTTGACTGTCATCGTCACGGTTGAATGGCTCATTCTGCCTGACAGTGGAATATTGGTCACCATCGCCGTTTAAGAGTCTGCAGAAGTGTTCCTTCCATATCCTCAGCACCGACTGCGATTCTACTACTATGTTGTCATTTTCGTCCCTGCATTCTTCTTTTCTGTTTTAAAAACCCTGCATGTTCTTTCTACCTTTTGTCTAAAATTTTCGAACATCATTCCTGCAATAAAGTTTCTCAATCTCCTCGATCGAGCACTTCTCATGCTCCTTTTTCTTCTTTCTGAGAAGTCGATGTTCCTCTTTTCTCCTGCGCACGTGGAGCTCGCAAGCAGGCATAGTCCTTCTATGCAGCGCCGCTTTGTACTCCTCTTGTTTAGCTGCATGTGCTTGCCGGCATTACTCATCAAACCAGGGGTATCGTTGTCGCGGCCGAGAGAAACCCATTAAATCAGAGGCGGCATCTCTGATGGCTTATTGGCAACGCTGCCACTGGTCTTCCGCATTTGTCGCTGGCGGCGTAAGATTTAGACTAAGATTAGAAGAAACTCGATCGGTAAAGGTTCTGGCGGTCTCTTGCGATTGTAGCCGTCCGACGTCAAATTTGTTCACAGTATTTCGTTGATTTCGCTCCATTCTGGATATCCGCATCCGTACCTTGGCTACAACTAGGTAGTGATCCGAGTCAACGTTGGCTCCTCGGAAAGTCCGGACACCCAGAATACTGGTAGAGTGCCTTGCGTCGATCGCAATGTGAACGATTTGGTTGACAGTTTTTCGATCAAAGGAGAGCCATGTTCATTTGTGAATGTCGAGACGTGGGAACCCCGTACTAGCTACGACAAAGTTTCACCCCGCCGCAAAGTTTATTAGCCAGAGTCCGTTGTCGGATGTGATGTCGTGCAGGCTGTGCTTTCCGACCACGCTACTAAAGACGTCCTCTCTTCCTAGCTTTGCGTTAACATCACCTAGGATAATTTTAACGTGGTGGCTAGGCCATTGCTCATACTCGTACGTCTTGTCCAAGAAGTGGTAGAAGTCATCCTTTGTCGCGCCGTCCTTCTCCTCGTGAGGGGAGTGAACGCATATTAGGCTAATGTTGGAGAATTTAGTCTTGATACGGATAGCCATAAGGCGCTCGTTCACATGCCGGAATCTCAAGACTTCTTGCCTAAGTCTGCCTCCAATGACAAAGCCGCACCCGAATAGACGCTGTCCTTCTTGTCTCTAGCAATTGCCGTAGTAGATGTCGTAGTTTTTCATACTCCTTTTGCCCGGCCCATCCCATCGCACTTCTTGGATGGCGGTAATGTCTGCACTCTAGGGCCTCCGCAAGTTGTTCGGCTGCACGTGGTTTGTAGAGGTACCTAACATTCCACGTGCAGACACGAAGATCGTTGTCCTTTTTACGTTTGCTTGGGTCGTCAACAGTAAAATCATCCGTATCCGAGGCTGTTGGTTGCTTCGTAGCCGAAGGTTTTTTGCGTGGTAGGGAAAATAACCCGACGATACAACCCCCAACCTGGAGACCAGATCCTTTTTTTGCAACCCCTAGGACGATGGGCCGGATACAGCGATGTCAGTAACCCACTTCGGGGATATGAACGCTGCCGTTGGACTATTAAGGGTTCATCCGCCACCATCTCTTTTTCAATACCCTGACGTAGTATTGAAAATCCTTACAGACCTCAGCTCCAAATATGTCGAAGTAGCTCCGGTAAGGTATCCGCTGGTCTGTAGACGTCACAGTTGATTCCATCGGGAGAATTCATCCGCCGCACGTCCTCCTTCTGAGGAGCTCTTGCTAGACTTCTGAGACGCATATTTCAGCCGATCAGGTCAACAAGAGATGCCTCGTCCGGTTAAGCATATGCGCGCTGAAGTTCACCCAGATGTGCTTACGCAGGTCCGAGTGTTCAGCTACACATATATCATCAGACTGAGCATACGCTCATCGTTAGTTCAATATCAGATAGCTACCCAGCGGGCACCACGGGGTGGTGATGATGCGATTGTGCCCACCAGAAATTTGGTACAGCTCAGACAAATTCACATATACTTTTACTTTTCAATAATTTATAGCTTCACCTTAAAATTATTGACTGTACAACAGAGTGTACTACAAATGATACACTTTCTGCTAAAATTGAACAGAAAAAAAAAACAGAGCGATTCAAAAAATGACTTAAATAAATTAATAACATAACATATATTTTATTTTCGTAGATACTAAATTTACATTAAAGTTGTTGGCATACAATTTACATACAGGGATTTGATAACTAATTTTGTATCTTTCAACTGAAACATTATCTTTTAGGGCTTTAAGATAAAGATAAAAAGAAATAAATTGATCTGAAGGAAACTACGAAAAATCCTTCACTATAAACAAAAAAACAAAATAATAATAATAAATAGTAATAGTTATAAATAAGTAAATAAATAAATAAATAAAAAATAATAATGAAAGTAAATAAATAAATAAAATATTATTCTAACAACGTGTAACTAAATAAATAAACAATATAAACAAATAAATAATGATAAATAAAGGTATAAATTTAAATAATAAGATAAAAGCACAATTAAACAGAAAAATAAATAAATAAATAAATAAATAAACAGACAAACAAGTAAGTTAATAAATAAATAATAAATAATAAATAAACAAACAAGTAAATAAATAAATTAATAATAAATAATAAATATATAAATAAATACATAAGCAAATACATAAAAAAAAAATAATAATAAATAAATAAATAAATGAACGAATACGTAAATATATAAACAAATGAATTCATAAATAAATAAATTAAACAAATAGTTATGTGGATTGAGACAAGAGAAAATATTGGTTTTTAAGAGGATTGTCTAAAAAAATACAATTTTGTAAAAATTTGTCTGTCAGCTTAATGATTCTGTCGGAGATCAACTCAACATTCGCTCGGAAATGAAGATCCGAGGTAGAATGGTATCTAGATAGGTTAAGCATCATTTTCAGCAGTTTGTTTTGCGACACTTTACTTCCTTTTATGACATATTGCACAATATCCCCATACTTGGCATCCATAGAGTAGTATTGCTTGAAATACTACTTTATAGATTACGATTTTGTTTAAGCTGCTTAGCATTGACTTCCTGTTAACAAATGGATAGAGCATCTTGGTAGCAATATTCACTTTATTAATGGTGTTGGAAATGTGTTCTCTGAAAGTCAGTTTTTCATCTAGGTGTATTCCCAGATACTTAATACTTGGCTTCCAATCGAATCTTACACCACACACGTTAAGCGGCTCTTTCTTTTTCGGCTGAAAAAGATTGATTGCACTTTTTCGGCATTAAGCTTGATTTTCCACTTGTTAAAATAATCAGCAAATATTCTAATCGCATTTTGCAGGTTAGTCTCAATATTGATACTAAACTCATGCGATGAAAATATGCCTGTGTCATCACCGTAAATAGCTGTTTCACATGATGGGAGCCTTGGAAAGTCAGAGGTGTAAACACTGTAAAGCACTGGCCCGAGAACTGAACCCTGGGGCACGCCTGCGTAAACATACTGTAAAGATGATGCTTTGCCATTGACGTAAACTCTAAAACATCTGTTAGATAAAAAACTTTGTATAGTTTTGACTAGATATTAGGGAAAACCGAAGTCAATCATTTTGTACACAACCCCATTGTGCCAGACGAAATCAAAAGCTTTCTCGATATCGAGCAAAACTAAGCCCGTAGATTTGCCTAGCGCACGGTTCCTTTTGATATGCTGGTATATTCTGAGCACTTGATGAGACGTGCTGTGGTGATCCCTGAACCCAAATTGTTCATTAGGAAAGATACGCCTGTCAATAATAAATGTCATAAGTTTATTTTTAATTACTTTTTCGTAAACTTTGCTGAGGCAACTAAGTAAACTTATTGGCCTATAGCTATCTGGATTTTGAATTTGCTTACCAGACTTCAAAATCGGTACCACTTTCGCAATTTTCCAGGCATTCGGAAAGTATTGAATCTTAAGACATGCATTCACCAGAAAAGTTAAGAATCGTGTCCCTGATTTTGGTATTTCCTTGAGGTATGGATTTTTAATGCTATCAAGACAGTGTGATTTCCTCAGTCGCAAACTTTTTAGCACATCCACGATTTCCATTCGAGATACGTACAAATCTGGGGATAGGTCACAGCTTTGGAAATAAAGCCTATCATAGGCTTCATTTACTAGAGCGTTGGTGTCTGCATCACCAAGGTGCTGGGATACAGCGTGGTTCTTGATAAAGGTTGAACCAAAAATGTTGGCCTTGTTGATATCCGTGTGAAGAACGTTACCAGAACTTTGTAGACTAGGAATTCTCCTATTCTTATTCTTAACAATCCTAACTACATTCCAGAATGGCTTCGCATTCCTGTCTAATAAGCTTAGTTTCCTATTCTACTCTTCGTTCCTGTGTCTTTCAATTTCTGTAGAAATGAGTTTATTTAGCTACTTCATCTGGCTGCGAAGGAATGGCAGACGATACCTTTGCCATTGTCTCTTTAGAGAATTTCTGATACGTATGTATTCAAGAACACGATCTGGGATCTTGGTAAATGAATTATTCCTCACTCTTTTCGGGACACTTAAGTCAACCGAACTATGTACTTATATGTTCCGAAAAAACTTCCACAAGACTGTCAATGTGTTCATTAGTGGAAACATTATCTAGGTCTGTTGAAATATTTCTGAGTCTCGACTTCATTTCTGAACGAAATTGTGCCCAGTTTGCGTTTTTGAAGTCTAGAAAATATTGCACTGTTTTTTTACCCGATTTGAGAATTCGGCAGAAGACTGGGTTATGGTGAGAACTAAGTTCATTTAACGCAACAGGCTGAGAGAGTAAACTAGGTGAATTTGTTATAAAAATGTCGAGTGTAGATTAAATTATATAAATAATTGTTGGAGGAATTTTATTTTTATTTTAGCTTCATTCTCTTTTTGGTAACAAAATCACATATTAGAGCGATTTCATTCGGTTATTAATCTGGTATCAATCCCTTTTGATACATAAATGTGTATGGCGATCGAAATGCAAGTAGGTGCTGTTGTTAGTGAACAGAGTACACAGATGTATTTAGGAACCATAGAGTTGTCCTTTCTCTTAATTCATATACATATGTACTGTACATTCATTATTTTCTTCTTGACTTTTATATTAAATTTGGTAATGATTATCGTCTCCTCACTCTTGTATATACTCGTATTCTATATGCATAAAGCTATTTAGTACAAAATTTAAATTTCCAAATACAGATACTAATTGTTAATTTCCTTGTAGTATATACTCGTACACATATACCTACACTTATAACATTTTAAAATAAATATTTCAAATAATGTTTATATTAATTATTTTGTAATTCTATTCCTTTCTTCAGTAGTAAAGATGCGCAGACAATGCTTTTACGTTGAAAAGCGTCCCAAATTGAACAAATTTATTGCTAACAAACCATTCATTTTCTTTATTTGGAACGAATGGAAGAGTACAATGTTTGCTGGAAAATTGTTAAACATTTAAAAGATATAAGCATTATATTATGTAGAATATGTATTTATTAAGCTGCTTTTGTTTTAATAAAGGACTAATGAATACATAAAATAAACTAAAATTTCGTTTATATGTATATTTTCTTCAATTAAAAATATATGTGTGACATATCTATGTATCTATTTATACATATCTATACATATTATAAAATGATAACTAGGGTTGCGAGTGGGCAGGTATCATGCAGAAACTACATCACACATGTTAACAAAACCTTGGCGTTTTATATCTTAGGATATTGGTCCATATCTCCAATAAGAATTATCACAATACTCCTTAAGAGATTAAATAAAACAGACAAAACCACGCATTATAAAACTATACATTCGGAAAGTTTGAGAACTACTGATTTTTTGCTTACTTTTGGGTGCAGTATACAAAAAAAATAGACACATTGGCGCAAAATTATACTCCTCTAATTTTAAAGAATGCTAGTAGCCACTAACTATCATCTCTTTAACTGTAAAGCTGGTACTTAACTTTGAATTGAATTACAAACAATTTTTAACCTACCTACAACTAGTATCGACCCAAATCCAAAAATTTTAAATTTGAGAACAAAAACACAGTTTAGGGAGCTATGTCGTATATGTATTTCAAATGGGAAAATATTTACTGAAATGTGCGAATCTATTGGACTCACAGTGATAAATGGGCGAAGTAAAAGCGACGAGCAGGGTCACTTGACATTTATGAGACGCACAGCATGCTCAACGATTGATTACTGTCTTGTGCGGGGAAAATGGATGGAGTGTGTAACAGACTTAAATGTGAGTAGTCAAACCTTTTCGAATCACATGCCCTTAATAGTTGCGATAAATCTAGAGAGTGCCCCGCCCCCAACCACCCCACAAATGAATCTTTTACCGAGAATTCAATGGAAGGAAAGATCTGCACTTTTATATAGGTTCATATTAAATCGTAAGATTAGCGCTATAGATGAATCGGAAATTTATTCAATCCGTGGCTCGGATATACTCACAACCCGCATCGTGAACGCAGCTAAGCCTTTCCAATCAGTAGGAAGATTAAAGAAAAAGCAATTATGATACGACTGGGAATGTGCAGCAACCAGGAAAAGGGCACTCGCCTGCTTGTGGTTAATACGAGAAATAGGCAGCAGTTTCGCAAAGTCAACAGCAGGCAAACAAGACATATGCAAAGCGAAACAGCAAAGGTACACTCAGCATCTAGCTAGGACTCTTGTAGGGGTAAGAGACAGTGGTGGATTCTGACAACTTGTTAGAACTATACACGGCTCGATCTTTGCATGGGGTACCCAAGTTAAAGCATTGATTCTAGCTGAACACTTTGAGCAGCTGCTTAACCCACCGTGCAGTGCAATCCAACTGTATTATGCGCTGCCGCTCCATAAATTCGATGCATTGGACCGCAGTATTACATTACATGACGTCTACAGAGTCATTCATATGAAATGCAATTTAAATAAAGCACCCGGAGACGACCGTTTCTGTACGAATTTTACAAATACGCAACAAATGAGTTCCTAGAAAAACTAACTGCGGTGTATAACTTCATTTTCGATCTGGGTGAAGTACCTGACCGTTTCCGACGGAAATTAATTTTCCCCTTATTTAAAAAAGGAGATCAGAGCGATCCAAGTAACTACAGAGGCATATCATTCATGAACTCAGCGACGAAAATATTCTCGAGTATCGTCTTAGAACGGCTGACAGCTTGGGCACAGGCAAACGACCTACTCAGCGAGTTCCAAGCTGGGTTCAGGAAGAACTACTCTACGGTGGACAACATTTTTACACTGTCAACTATTGCTAAGTCTGGACAAGGGTAAAAAAACTTAACGCGTTTTTTGTGGATTTCAAGGCGGCGTTTAACAGAAAGTCCCTTTTTTATAAATTAAGTAACTTTGGAGTTTCTACAAAAGTTCGTAAAATCATCCAAAGCCTCTACGAGGGGAACAGGACAGCAGTATGGAATGGAAGAGAGGTTTCGAGATGGTTTGAGTCGCGGATGGGTGTCAAGCAGGGCTGTCTCTTGAGTCCCCTACTCTTTTCGATATTCCTTGATGACCTGCCAACTTTTCTGCCAGGAGGAATTGAGTTCGCCGGAGTTAAAATAAAGCGTTTTATGTACGCCGATGACATTGTAATTCTGTCCGAAACACCAATGATGATGCAAAATATGATAAACAAATTACACCACTATTACAGTCTGTGGAACCTGCAAGTGAACACTAACAAGTCCAAAATAATGGTCTTTCGGAGTGGGTTTGGTCGCTATGCGAGATGTGAAAAATGGACTTGGCTACATGAAGAACTTGAGAGCGTAAAAGAATATAAGTACAATACCTCGGAGTGATTATAACACCTCGCATGGACTTCAAGAAACATCTACAAGAAAAGCTGAAAGAGGCAAAAAGATCTATAAACTGTAGTTGGAAAGGCTTCTTCTTCTTCTTCTTAGTAGTTGGAAAGGCATACTGTGTAAAAAGAACATAGCACCAAGTATAAAATATAAGGTCTTGGACGCCGTAGTGAGGTCGATAATGTGCAATGCGGCTCAAGTCTGGGATATTTGTCAGTATGAAGAAACGGAAAAACTTCTTAAATATTTTATTAAAAAAAGCTTTAGGCTGCCAGAAAATACCCCAAACTACATGCTTTACCTGGAGACTGGACTGCCACTGTTGTACATTTTTACACTAAAATTGCATATGGTATATATATTTTTAAAGTAATGTCGCTTCCAAGTCAGCTCCTTCCGCATTTGGTTACGATGCACCAAATACGCTTTAAGTTGCAGTTTTTCAATGACTGGGTTAAGTTATGTAGCGAACATGGTATCCCTCTAATGGAGCACAATACAACAACATGGAAAGAAATTCTACAGGAATTATTGATAAGGATAGAGTTAGCTACTCGTGCGACTTTCAGAACGAAAGCCCTATAAAGCCAATCTCGGTATACCTATCGAGTACTTAAATACGACCTAGGGGAGAATAATTACAGTTTGAATACAATCTCAACAATTTTTAAAGCTAGAGGCGAGCTTCTGCATTTGAATTTTAGGCCACATATAACTGACAGCGAAGTGGAGGCGGAATGAAATTTATGCAATTTACGAGCCATTGAAGATGTCCACCACTTTATAGGAGTATGTCCAATATTAAAAAAAATCAGAAGAGTAGACTGGGGAAAGACCACGCTATCGGCAAATGAAGTCATTAATATATTAAATGGGCAAAACTGGAGTGTATTAGCTAGTTACTTAAAGACATCCTTAAAATATCGACAACAAATATTAGATGAAGCGTTTTAAATAATATTAATATTTTTAAGTCGGTTTTTGAGCTTAATTTCAGTAGCTACATATAGCATTTGCAAATTTATTTAACTTAACACCAAATTAGTTTAACCCAAACACATATATATTTAGCCCTTTAGCAATTAACTTTAACCCAAAAGCAAATATGTTTAACCTTTTAGCAAATAGGTTTAACCTTTTAGCAAATATATTTAACCAAAGAACAAATATATTTAAACCAAGAACAAATCATTTTAACCAAAACACAAATTTATTTCAACTTTATAATTGTATAAAAACTTTTGAGTTTGTCAAAATCTTGTAATGCATTATTCCTTCGTTACTAATTGCTGCAATTAGAGTAACGTTAAAAAAGATAACAAATTTGCAGATGCGTTGAAATAAATTTGTGTTTTGGTTAAAATGATTTGCTTTTCGTTTAAAAATATTTGTTCTTTGGTTAAACATATTTGCTAAAATGTTAAACATATTTGGTTTTGAGTTAAAGTTAATTGCTAAAGGGCTAAATACATATATTTGTGTTTGGGTTAAACTTATTTGTTGTTAGGTTAAATAAATTTGCAAATGCTATAAGTTAGAAATTGTAAATCTCACTTGTTTGGCTGACGGCAAATGCCATGCTATATTTTGTGAACTTTGTAAGAAATAAAACTCATTATTGTACAATAAATCACATTTACTACTACTACTACTACTACTACTACTACTACTACTACTACTACTACTACTACTATTACTACGACTACTACTACTACTACTACTACTACTCCTATGAATTTTAGCCGTTGGTTGGCTGAAATTTGAATTTGAAAAAGTGAAAAAGAATGGCGGATGACTAAACTTACCATCATTTTTTGACCGAAAAAAGGAAAACCACTTTCAATTTCGCGGGATATCGAAATAAAAAAGGATAGTAATATCAAATACAAACACTTATACCAACCAACCAACCAACATTGTTACAAATTCGTCGTCTTCAACGTCAATTGCACACGCATTGGCATCAGTTTTGGTGAAATATTTCTCCTTTTTAGTGATTTGGAGGAGTAAATCTGGCTTCGTTTCCAAAAAGTGGTAGAACTCTACGCATGAATATGTCAAATTGTATTTCACCGTGAGCATCGCTTTCAATGTGTCGACTCTCGCCAGCTTTTGCGTTGAAGATACATTTTCTTTTCGCTTTCAACATTCTTTCGACCAAATCCATTCACATGCACAGCTGTGAATGGCTATGAACCCCGCAATTGCTTCCGAACACATACGCCTATTATGGGCTACTTTTGCAATTGACAGTACTGAAGGAAACTTAACGCAGAATTATGACATTAAGTTCCGATTTCTTCCGACTACAGCGGAAGCTCTTTATAAATAACTCCTTTATAACGAATTTCTTTTTATAACGAAGGATTCGATAGACCCTTCCCCTTGAAGCTGTTTTTCCCATAAATTTAATTCTTTATAACGAAATGCTTTTTATACGGAACTTATTATCGGCATCTATTGTTGCCTTGGTTTCGTTATAACGAATTAATTTCCAAAATTTCATAATGAGCCATTTGAGGCGGCTAGTATGTTGTAGTAGTTTTGGCCTTTATTACATTAAGAAACATGATCCAATCATCGACAAAAATAACTTATCAAGCCTTTTTACTGCTTGATAAGTTAGAAGATATTTATGAAAAACATAAAGACACAAACCTTGTTCAGAAAAAAATGTATTCTTATTTTACAAAAAAAATAAAACATGTAAAATTATTTATCCATTCGTTTTACTGGTATGTTTTTAATAATAGAAATCGTGTGTCATTGCAGATTGTTTTGAACATTTTACACTTCCATAAGTATACTCGTACATACATTGACACTTTTGTTTTTTAATTCTCTATAACGAAACCTCTCTATAACGAAATCATTTTGAGGTCCCTTGACAATTTGTTATAGAGAACTTACACTGTATTATAATTCAGCCTTTACTCGTTCGCTATGAACGTATATAATATTCGCCTGCTATCATTGTTCAGTCTAACAGTCTAATGTTCGCCACATATCAAATTCAAAATAATATATGCGTTAGGAATTTTGCATGAAAAAAAGGATTTCGAAAATGTTCGCGGGATATGTTTTTGTTAGCTGGAAAAAACGAGTATCCCGCGAAAAAAAGGATAGATGGCAACATAACGGATGACAGATGGTTAAAAGCCCGCTCTAAAAGTTCAAAGATGCTTTTGGTGGTTTTAAAGTTAGCGCGAGGTGATAACTATAAAGTGGATTTTATGTCGACTATAAATAGCAAAACTGTGGTGGTCCTATGGTACTAATATTGACTTTGTTACGTGCTAAAATCCTTTTAAAGTGTACTTTTTGCAACTATAATTTCGCGCCATTAATTTCCTTTTGGTTGAAGCCCAGACTCACTGTTGGTGTAAGTCCAGATATGAATACGACACATGCCAAACACGAAAATGTGACGTAAATTAAAATTTTACTACTTCAATAACAAATGGTAGTACAAACTTGATTTATCTATCAAAAAGCTGATATGTATTGTTGAAGGTTACTTCGGTGTAAATCTTAGGTTCTTAAGCTAAATATAATGGACCACGCAGACAAAGTTGCGGGTATCTGGTAGTGTATAATAAAATGATAACTAGGGTCGCTTTCCGGCACGTATCACGCAAAAACTAATTGACAGATATTAAGAAAGCCATTCTATACCTAAGAGACTTGCTCCTTGCCTCCAATTAGAATTATCACGATATTATTTAAGGGGATTAAGATTTTAAAATAAACAGGCAAAACCATGAATTATAAAGCTATACAATCGAAAAGTTTGAGAAGTAATGATTACGGAAAACTAAACACTTTTTGACTCAGTAGTATCCCTAGACTGCCGATCGTCTCTTAAGGAGATGGCGTAGCAGTTTAATATTCACCTCTGTTGGGTGCCGGGGCATAGCGATATTCCGGAGAATTGTAAGGCTGATAAACTCGCCAGAATAGGAACAACTGTAGCCATCCTTCTAGACAAGGATAATCTAGGTATACCAATCGCTACTTGCAAATTTAAATTCAAGCTGGATGCAATCGAAAGAGCAAATCTTTGGTGGATAAGTGGTACAACATGTCTAACGAATAAACAGATTTGGCCCAAGTCGGATCTGAAACGTTCCAAGAAATTTATCTCTCTTAACCGATTGCATATTAGCTCTATTAAATGTGTAATTACAGGACGCTGTCAAATAGGTATGCATGTAACAAGTCTTGGCGTATATTCAAATGATTTTTATAGAAGTTGCATGAATGAAGAAGAGAAAAAAATTATTCCTTACCTTCTGTGTCCAGCTCTCTCCCATAATCAGGGGCCTTATTTTGTATTGCGTTTCTGTAGCAAATGTATACGAAATTCGGAAATTTGCATTTTCTATTTCTATTCCAAGTAATTTAAGTGACGTTTGATAGATGTTTTGACAATCTAACTTTCGGAAATGTTTGATTTTGAGTTGGAAGCACTTACACCCAATCCGAGAACCATACAAAATACCAATTCATTTAAGAATCGGATTACATTTTCGAATTGCAATCTGAATCCGAAAGCAGTACAAAATAAGGCCCCAGGAGCCTCCTTGGCTTCATTAGAAGCTCTAATTGCTTCTAACGAGTAGGTTAGGATTACATGATATTTTTTTAGATTTAAATGTGAATTTATTTTACAACATTTTCTTAGTTTTACAAGTTTCACAATTTAAGCATTGGCTATTGCCGTCAGCTAGGAAGAGAGTTTTAAAGAAAATTTAACTAATATATAATACAAATAGAACAGAACATACCAATTAGTCTTCTACCGTAGGATTTGTTGCCTGTATTTTAGAGCTGATTTTATGTTGCCAATTAGTGCTGGCCAATTCACTTAACGGCAGAATATTTTTTCTCAGTTGAAGTCTTTTTATCTCCGTTAATACCGGGCAGATTCCTATAAGGTGGAGGACATCCTCCTTCGCCCGTAGGTTGCAAAGCGAGCATTCCACATTGTGGACTGTTCTATGTGGCATGTAGTTTGGATGTAGGAGCTCTCCTCTAGTCTTAAATATAGTAGAGATTGCATCTAGACTATTGAGATCACTAAAATAATTCTTTTCTCCAAGGTCATATTGAAGTATTCGGTAGATGCTTCTGCTTTCGCTTTGTCGCGCTTTTTCTATATATTTATCACGTATGGAGCCGTCGATCTTGACCAACAAAGCCTGTATAGCGCTCTTCCAGTGTGAAGTGTTATCTTCCAGTATTCGGACATCATGCTCGCTACTTAGCCTCGCCCATTTGTTAAAAAATTGAAGTTTTTGGCGGAGAAGGTACTTTACAATGATTTTGGGAAGCCGATGGTTTGGTAATTTGCAGACTTTGCAGATGTAATTGAAATGCATCCTTAAGGTGAACATATATGGCGGAGGTAACCCAGTGTCGACATGCAACATGTATGTTGGTGTGTTTACCGGTAGACGAAATATTTTCTTGACGAAGTATCTCAACAGCTTCTCAACATCCTCGTACTGCAAAAATCCCCAAACCTGAGCCGCGTAACATATAATTGATCTTATTACCGCTTGAAACAGTTTATATTTCACACTAGGGGCAATATTCTTTTTCCCTAGAATGCCTTTCCAGTTGGAATTGATTGCTTTCTTCGCCTCCTTCAGCTTTTCTTGCAGATGTTTACTAAACGATAGACGAGGTTTTTTTTTTTTTTTTTTTTTTTTTTTTTTTTTTTTCTCTCCGAGGGTTGGTGAAAAATCTTCCATAGACACTATGAGAATAGCAAGCGCGTGCTCATAGTAGTGTCAGATTCCTACTAACTAAAAAAACACCACCTTTCGATATGAATTTGTTAGATATCGCAACTAAGTATTAACTTATCAAGCAATTTTTCTATCATTTTCTATCAATAAAAACGTTTGGCAGGTTTGTTTCCACTGAAAGATCTGCATATTCCGTAATCTAGACGCGGTTAATCATTATCTCGCCAAGTCGAAAGGTTTCGTCCTTTGTAGTGGGCGCAATAAATTACTCTCATCCAAAATTTGTAGGACTGTATTGTTGACATATCCGATTAGTCGGTTTCTATGCTTTCTCGCGAAGCTTCTAGTTTCAGCTTCGATTGTCGGAATTCCGAGATCCCTGTGGATATCGTCGTTTCTAATATACCACGGTGCTTGGACAATCTCTCTTAGCACTTTATTTTGAAAAGTTTGTAAAATATTGGCATTTGTTTTCTTGGTACAACCCCAAAGTTGTATACCGTAGGTCCACACCGGCTTTAGCACTTGCTTGTATAAAAGCAGTTTGTTTCCAGTACTGAGCTGGGAATGTTTTTCGAGTAACCAGTACATTTCGCTATACTTGATTTCGAGTTCTTTACGTTTCATTTTCACGTGCGAATTCCATTTCAGTCTTGCGTCGAGTGTCATTCCCAGGTAAGACATGGTACACTAAAATTTGCAAATTTTCTTTCTCAGTTTTCAATAAAACTTCGTTGTTACCGGCTTCTCTTGTCTTGCGATCGCGTTTAGCACTATTTCGAGTTTGTTTCAAAAAACAAAATAAAATTTAAGAATCTGTAGTTTCAACTATGTCTTCGTCGCACGAGGAAGTACGCAAAAAAATTTTGCAAACTTATTTGAATAATAGAGACGCGCCATATAAAATAATTGCTAAACAAGTAAAAACAACATACGCAACCGTTCGAAGAACAGTTATTCGGTTTCTTCAAGACAATTCTGTGTTAAGAAAACAAGGAACGGGTAAGAAAGGTGGTGCTAGAAATAAGGATTTAGAAAAGAGAGTGATAAAGTGTATAAAGAGAAACCCTAACCTGTCACTTCGCGATTTAGCTAAAAGGTTTAATACTAATCACGTTCAAATACTAAGAATCAAAAGACGACATGGCATTAAGTCTTATAAAAAGTATTTTGTACCAAGAAGAGAGTATAAACAACAAAAAACCGCTATACAGCGAAGTCGAAAACTATACCTACACCTCTTGGACAAGAAATACTCTTGCATTATAATGGACGACGAGACTTACGTCAAAAAGGACTTTCGGTCATTGCCAGGTAAAGAGTATTATTCTGCAATTGACAAAGCCAAAGTTCCTGAAAAATTTAAGACAATAAAAAGAGAAAAGTTTCCGAAAAAATTTATGGTTTGGCAAGCGGTTTGCCAATGTGGAAAACGCAGCACTCCGTTTGTGACAACGGGGACCATCAATTCGAATATTTATCTAAAAGAATGTTTGAAAAGAAGACTTTTACCACTTATTACAAAACATACGACCTCAACAATATTTTGGCCAGACTTAGCAACCTGCCACTACTCCTCAGTTGTTAAAAATTGGTACATGCAGCAAAATATAAACGTTGTAGGGAAGGATATCAACCCACCAAACTGCCCCGAATTAAGGCCTATTGAAAGGTATTGGGCCATAATTAAAACAAAGTTGAGGAAATACTTCCGAGCAGCTAAAAACATCGATGATTTTAAAAAAAAATATTTACGAGCGACTAAAATGATACCAAACTCGACTGTGCAAGCTGTGATGAGACCCATAAAGGCAAAGATACGACTATTCCAACGTCAAGCTATAAAAAATTGAAATCATTATTTTTTTATTTTCTAATTATATTCAATGAACTATTTTTGTGCTAAAAATTATTTCTTATAAATAAAAAAATTAAAAAAAGAAAAGTTTTCTGTTTGCATTTTTTAATGTACCACGTCTTATTTGGCCTCGTTTGCAAAAGGTATTCGGGCCGAGTTTAGGAAAATTGACAAGTTATTAGTTTCTTGTAAGTGAAATTCACGTGAACAGACCTAGATTCGTTGAGGGCAATCCAAGCCAGTCCCTCGTCCATTCATTTACTTTATTTAGCGCGTTTTGCAGTTTTTCAGTCGTTTCTTCGATTGTTTTACCAATTGCTAGGATAGCGGTGTCATCGGCAAACGTAGCTAGGATAGTGCCATCTTCTTTCGGTATATCTCGAGTATATAAGAGATAGAGAAGCGGCCCAAGAACGCTTCCTTGTGGTACGCCGGCCGAAATTTCTTTGAGCTGCGAGTATTCGTTTCCACGTCTAACACGGAAGAGTCTATTCCCCAGATATGATACTAGAATATCGTATAAGCATACAGGGAGAACATGTCGTAGTTTGGATTTCAAGCCATCATGCCACACCTTATCAAAGGCCTGCGAGACGTCAAGAAATACGCTTGAGCAAATCTTTTTTTCTTCAAATGCTTTCTCGATTACGTCAGTAATTCTATGCACCTGGTCAATCGTCGAATGCTTACTTCTGAACCCAAACTGGTGGTCAGGGATAAGATTATTTTCGTCTATAACCGGTTGGAGACGCCTTAGTAATATCCTCTCGAAAATTTTGGATATGACTGGAAGAAGCGAAATTGGTCTATACGATTTTACCTCATTTGGCGGTTTTCCTGGTTTTAAGACCATTATTACTTCCGCAACTTTCCATTGACTCGGAACGTGTTTTAATCTGAGTGCAGCATTAACAATATAGAGAAGCTTAATCAAAGCTTTTCTAGGTAAAACTTTGAGAATTTCTCCGGTGATTAAATCATAACCAGGAGCTTTCTTAGGTTTTAGAATCCCGATCTCATTTTTGAGTTCCCTAAGCGTTGCACTTGTGAGTGTTAAATTGGCAGATGGTAAATCCGCCCTATTGACGTTATCGTAAACCACTTGACTATCGTACGGTTTAAAGGTTTCTTCCAGGTGGGCCGCAAAGACGTCCGCTTTTTCTTTATCTTCCCTTGCCCATTCATTTTGATTCAATTTAATTGGCGGCGCGGAGACTTTGGGCCTTTTGGTGCCTTTTATGGCTTTCCAAAGTGAATAATTGGAATCTTTTTTCGCTGTTAAACTTTCAAGGTAAGAGCCTATTGCACGATTCTTAAAATCCTTAATAGTTTTCTTCAACGAATTGCACAGACGATTCAAGTGTGTTTTATGCTGCGGAGCACGACTCTGTTGCCATTTTTTACGCGCTTTTCGTTTTTCCTTGACCAATTCCTTTATTTCCGGAGGATATCGTAAGCCGTATTTGTCCGGCGTTTTCCTTGGAATGGGAGTATTATTCCAAGAGGCGAGCTGTACGATCTCGACGAAGCGATCAACTTCAACCTCAAGTTCATAGGGTGTCGTAAGTGGAACGCTCAGTTCAACATTGTCTTCAATTTCGTTCCTAAAACCTTCCCAGTTAGTTGTTCGACCAGTTAATCTCGCTGGCTCTAGGTTATAGACTAGTTTTTCGCTCAATGCCAAAATAATTGGGGAATGATCAGACGACAGATCAAAACTCTCTTTGACTTTTATGTGGTTGGTAGATATTCCTTTCACAACGAAAAAATCTATCAGATCAGGTATTTTTGAAGTATCAGTTGGCCAGTAAGTCGGTTTACCCGTCGAATGGAAATCGCAATTGTACTCCATACCTGCCTCATAAAGCATTCTACCTTTTTTCGAACTGTATCTTGAGCCCCAGAACGTGTGTTTCGCATTAAAATCGCCGCCAATAATGAAATTAGGTTTAAGCGATTTAAACATGTTAGTAAAATCAGATTTTTCAAGCGCAGAACGCGGTGGACAGTAGATAGACGAAATTTTAAGAGTACGATGACTATTTTTAACTCGAATCGTGCAGAGTTGCAAAGTTTCAAGCTCTATCTTTAGGTCTTCCGATTGCTCGTTACAGTCTTTAATAAGCAAGGATGATCCGCCTCTCGCTTTTCCCGAAGGGTGACAAGCGTGGTAATCATTATAGCCTTTTATTTTTAAATGCGATTCCTTTTTGATGTGGGTTTCAGAAATCAAGCAAATATCAATATCTTTTTGGCGCATAAATATTTATAATTCGTCAAGTTTTTGCAAAAGTCCGTTTGCATTCCAGGTACATATTTTCAACATTCGTTTGTCATTCATGTTCTAGTTGAAGTGCGCATTTTCTGTGAATTATTTTCAAGCTTAACCAGCCTATCGAGAATAATTTTATTTATTTTGCCTTGTTCTTCAAGTTTTGCGAGAATAACTGAGAAAACATGAGAAAAGGGGTCGGTCGAAATTTCAAGGTTTTTTGGTTTTTCGGAAGCCACGGCCTGAGCATAAGACTGCATTGCTGCTATCCGAGGGTCATTACCCGGTGGCTTTTCTAATCTTAGCTTTTCAGTACCGTTTCTTTTAAGAGCAGAGGTCAAGGGCTTTTCTGTTGTCAATCTTTCCCTCACCTTTTTGTGCTCTGAACCCAGTAGTTTTAGTTTGCCTACTTTCTCCGGCGCGATCTTACGCTTTGGTTTAGTTTGCAATTTTGATTTTATATTTAGTGGCTTAAGGAATGCATCTCTCTGTTTTTGCAACTGCTTAGCTACTTCACAGCCTCTATAATTTGCCGGGTGCTTTCCCTTACAATTAACACATGTTGCAGAGGTTTGTTTGTTTACTCCACAAACTTGGGAGAGGTGATTTCCAGCGCAATTCACACATCGTGGTTCTTTTCGACAATACGTTTGCGTATGATTGAATCCTTGGCATCGTTTGCACTGAGGTATCAATCTTGTATTCTTGCGCATGGGTTCGATTTTGACTACGACATTCAGAATTGTTCTTATTTCGTAAATCTTATCCAAACTCTCAGCTTTATCAAAAGTTAGCATAAAAAGAGGAAGCCCGCGCTTTACCGTCGTTTCCTCGCCTTCCAATTTTTGTTTTTCCCGTTTAATTAAATTTACTGCATCGACGATTTTAAAGTTTTTGTTTTTCAAATCGTGAACAACATCTTCCTTTAAGCATGAGGCATGAAGTCCTCTAGCTACGACTCGTATCGGTCTTTTAGATTTATTTTCGTAAGTATACCACTGAATCTTTTCAGTATTCAGTTTATTAGATACTAAGTGGTAACTGTCTGAGTCCTTTCCGTTTACTTTCCCTTTGTTGTTGTTGAGCGATGTTACTTCAAAATCGGATAGCAACAGAGGTTTAAGAATAGAATGCAGTTTATTATAGTCTGCAATTCCGATTACGTTTATTGGCGGCGGTTATCGTACCTTAGTTCGTGGATTTTCTTCGGCACATGTGTTTATTTTGTCACGCTGATAGACGAGGTGTGATGATGACCCCAAGGTACTTGTACTCCTTCACCTTCTCAAGCTCTACATTTTCCCAATACCATTTTTTTTCTCGTGCGTATCGCCCAAACCCGTTTCTGAATACCATTATTTTGGATTTGATGATATTAACTTTTAAGTTCCACAAATTCCAGTTGCAGTACTGATGCAACTTGTTGATCATGATTTGCATCATCGTTGGAGTTTCCGCGAGTAACACAATGTCATCAGCGTACAGCACGAGCTTGATGTTTTACCATTGAACACAATCCCTCCAGGCAAAAAAGTTGTAAGGTCATCTAGGAATATTGAAAAAAGCAAAGAACTCAAGAGGCAACCCTGCTTCACTCCCATTGTTGACTCGAACCAGCTGGACATTTTCTTTCCATCCCACACCGTCGTTTTGTTTTCCTTATAGAGACCTCGTATCACCTCGTATCACCTCCATAATCTTTGTCGATACTCCCAGGATATTAAGTTTATAAAATAGAGCATTTCTGTCGATGGAGTCGAAAGCCGCCTTGAAATCTACAAAGAATGCGTATAATTTACTGCCCCTGTCTAAATAAGATCGCGCGATGCTCATTATCGTAAAAACGTTGTCTACTGTAGAATAATCTTACCTAAAGCCGGCTTGGAATTCGCTGAGCAAATTATTTAGGCGTATCCACTCTGTCAGGCGTTCTAGAATTATTCCCGTAAATATTTTTGTTACCGAGTTCAGGAACGAGATGCCTCTATAATTGTTTGGATCTTCTGGGTCTCATTTCTTGAAGATAGGGAAAATTATATTTCTTCTAAAACCTTCTAGCATTTCTACTTACTTACTTAGATCCTTTAACCCCTCGGGGGGCATAGGGTGTCAACCACGCCTGCGCGCCATCGTGTTCGAAGTTCTGCAACGCGTTTGAGCTGCCTCCAACTCATTCCTAAAGAGCTCGATTCCTCCTCAACTGTTCTGCGCCACGTTTGCCTAGGGCGTCCCGCTATTCTGCCTGCCTGGGTGAGCGGATTCCACTGCATGGCGTATTTCGCAATGGAGTTGTCTTCGCGCCGTAGGGTGTGTCCAATCCATTGCCACTTTCTTCTTCGTATAGTAATGCTTATAGGTTCTTGGCCCGTTCTCAGATAAAGTTGTTCGTTAGAGATGCGGTTCGGCCAAAAAATCCTCAATATGATTCTTAAGCATTTGTTTACGAAGACTTGCAGCTTTCGTGTGTTAATGGTGTCCACCTTCCAAGTACTGCACCCATAAAGCAGCACTGATTCTACGTTGGAGCGGAACAGTCGCAGCTTGGTTCTTAAGCTGATAACATTGCTTCTCCAGATTTTAAATAGCATTCCGAACGCAGCTTTAGCCTTCCCGATTCTGCTGCACACATCCAGTTCGGTGCCACCGCGATTAGCCGAGACCACACTTCCTAAATAAAGAAAGTTATCAACTTTCTCGACTTCCTGCCCGGCAATGTAAAGTTGAGCGCGGTTGTTAGAAGAAGTGCTCAGGGCTTTTGTTTTGGCTGTGTTTATTTTTAGCCCCACTTTGTTTGCCTCAGCTTCTAGATTTTGGGCCATCAGATGAAGATCCATTATCCGATGTGAAAGTAGACAAACACCGTCAGCGTAATCTAGGTGTTTAAGGTAAGATGTCATAGTCCAACGAATTCCATAGTTGCCTTCAGTCAATGCTGCACGGAGTACATCGCTGATAACCACCAAGAACAATAGTGGTGACAGTATGCACCCTTGACGTACTCCACGTTGGACTTCAAAATCCTCCGACACCTTACCATTGTGCACGACAGGATACTTACCGCCCTCGTATGTAGCCTTGATAATAGCTATAAGTTTTTCTGAGATGCCTCTCCTGCGCAAGGCCAACCAGATAGCATCTCGATTCAATCTGTCGAAAGTTTTCTCGAAGTCGATAAACATTAAATGTAGCGGAGACCTATACTCAACGCATTGCTCAATAATGATCCGTAAGGTGTTTATGTGGTCGATGCAGGAGGATCCAGCGCGAAAGCCTGTCTGTTCGACATCGAGAGTTGAATCTAAATGTTCTTTAATTCGCTCTACAATTATTTTAGCTATTATTTTGGCCACGGCTGGAAGAACGCATATACCTCTCCAGTTACCGCACTCCATCAAGTTTCCTTTCTTGGAAAGTTTAATTATCATCCCCCTTTTCCACTCCTGTGGAAATTGTTCACTATCCCAAGCTCTCCGTATTAACGGATGCAGCAAAACTGCCGATGTATTAGGCGCCGCTTGAAATATCTCGACAGGGATGCCATCAATACCCACCGCCTTGTTCTTCTTGAGGGACTTGATTGCTGTTATTATCTCGGTTTTATCCATATCTTTCGATGTGGTTATACATTTTGGGACACCTTGCATGTTCTTCTTTTTTTCTTAAGCTTCATCGACACTGTGTGTTTCATTTAGAAGGGATTTTTATTTAACTCTTTATTAAATTGCACAAAGCACCAATTTTGTTTTTATTTCAATAAGCACTTGGTTCACTTCACTGCACATTCGTAGATAAATAATCGTTTTGTTATATATGTATGTTGTAGTATATGAATGTTCTCTGCCAATTGACAACACAAATTATTTTTATCATTTAATTTACGCATTTTATTACAGCAATGTTTGCAAACTTTATTATGCCTTCTATTGCAATGCCACCAAGACGAGTCGATTTTTTTGTCAATAAGCCATGTTTGTTTTCCATTCGGACTAAGCGGTCTGGTACACTGTTCGCTGGAAGGCTATTAAAAGTGTAACATATGTGGATACATACCCTTATCCGCCAGGGGAGCTGTAAACGTTCATCCTTTTAAATAAAAATAGAAAATGGCGAAGTAAAGTTTTCTTAGAATTTTTATTGAGTGTTGCTGTTCGCTTCTTCAAGACAACGATAATTTTGTTTAATAGATTTTGGCAAGTATACATAATTCAAAAGTTTAGAATCACATGGCTACGGAAACGGTACGAAATCGTATCTTGGAAGGACCTGGTGAATCGTTGGTAAAATAGATTAGTAGTAATCGCACTAGCCGTAGTCTCTTCAATCGAGCAAAACAATCCAGAAACCCTCGAGACTGAGACTTCAAGAGGCAAATAAGGAAAGAGCAAATAAGTTTCTGGCAACTCGTCTGCTCAAATATCGAAAGCACGAGGAAAGCTGGAAGGGTTAGGAAAATTCTGTTTAAGTCTGCTGTAATACCCAGCGACATCAGATATCCTGACGGAACCGTGACGACCTCTAATAGAGACTCACTAAACCTACTCCTAAATACTCACTCCCCCGGAAACACAGCAACGGACGACTTCAATCACAAAACATTCAGATCAGAAGCGCCTTCCATCAGATGGAGTCATCCCAGCCGAGATGCAACATGTATATGGGATTCTTCGATACTGGTTGATTAAACTATTCCGATCCTGTCTAGATAATGGTTACATACCTAAGCTTTGGAGAGAGGTAAGAGTAGTTTTTAAAGCGAAGACCAGAAATGTCTCGCACACCATCCCAAGCGATTTTAGACCCAGTAGCCTGTCTTCGTATCTACTAGAAACTCAGGAGAGGTTAGATATATACATACGTGGCAAGATTAACGTAAAAATAACTTCGCTATCGCAGCATGCTTACAGTAAGGGTAAGTCCTTAGAGACCGCCGTGCACTCTCTCGATGGTACTGTTGAGAAATCGCTGGCCAACAGAGAATTCTCAATGGTGGCCTTCCTCGATATAGAGGGGGCTTTTAATAACAGCAAACCGGTGGCCATAATGGAAGCCCTCAGTAAACAAAATATTAATGCTAGATTAAGTCACTGGATTAACCAAATGCTGTTAAGCAGGGTGATCAATTCAGAACTTGGCTGCTGCAACAATCTTGACACATGTAACCATACAAGATAAACACGGGCACAATATTATCTTCAATATATGTAAATAAAATTGAAATACTGTTCGTTGGTCATGGCATCACTTGAGAACGGCTGAACCGATTTGCCTTTTTTTTTTCAAAATATTCGTAATAGTCCAAATAAGGTTACGGAAAGAAAAATTGGAAACGTTTCCCGGAAAATTGGAAAATATGGGTAAACTGAAAGTGCTTTTTTCCATGGGGAAAATGTGTTTACCTACGTTTGTATGCTATGGACTCCGAAACCACTGAACCGATTGAGCTCAAATGTTCAGACGATCTTCGGTATTGGCCCGAAAGTATTCCTGTGAAGTTTGGTCAACTACTTTAATATTATAGTACTTAAGTACTGAAAAAAATTATAATTTGTTAGTCGCAGCAAAGCACGACGGATACCATCAGCCCAGCAGTTTGCTCACTACTTTAGTGCTATAGTACTTTTGTACTCAAAAATAATATTTATACGTATATATATTTAAGGTTGGACCACTTACCCACTGTTGGTCGGCACAAAACTGTTCTCAAATAGACTTAGCCCCAGGCGCCTGGCTGACAGTTGTTGCTCCAAGCGCCTGCCTGACAGT
This sequence comes from Brachypalpus laphriformis, assembly GCA_945910035.1. Classification (NCBI taxonomy): domain Eukaryota; kingdom Metazoa; phylum Arthropoda; class Insecta; order Diptera; family Syrphidae; genus Brachypalpus; species Brachypalpus laphriformis. The sequence continues at coordinate 259,632,903 of OX246753.1, read as the reverse complement.
TGTTGCCCCAGCCATCTGCCAGACAGTTTTTGCCCCAGGCGCCTGCCTGACAGTTGGTATGTTTTTTGTTAGGCGCAGCAACGCTCGCCGGGTACCCGCTAGTATAAAAGAAAAAACAAGACGCCACCACAGACTACTTTCCACCATCCCCCGACTTAAGCCTAAAGTCAGAACGGTCATCAGTGGGGCCATCAACCCGCATAGCACTTTAGTCTTCACTGAAGGATCCGAAACAAACGAAAAAGTGGATTCGGGTATCTACTCAGCAGAACCCAATATTGCAATATCACTAAGACTCCTGAACCACGGTAGTGTGTTCCAAACGGAAGTCCTAGCGATAGAAGAGGTGGCACGAGAACTTTCCGTGAAGCTTGTTACGAGAAAAGAGATTGATATTTACATAGATAGTCAAGCTGTTATAAAAGCCATCTCATCGGCGGTAATAAAATCAAAGCTAATAAAGCGATGCCGCGAGGAGCTTAAAACGCTCATCAACAGCCACCATGTAACAATCTTGTGGGTCCCAGGACACACAGGAATTCCAGGAAACGAAATGGGAGACTAACTGGTAAGAAATGGATCAGATCAAGACCTGTCAATAGTCCAAAACCCAGTTCTCCCTCCCCTAGATTTCGTTAAATCAAACGTAGCCCTTGTCTTCAAACGACGAGCAGAAGAAAGATGGAAAGCACTTCCATCGTGCCTCGTCTCCAGAATCATCTGGAAAAAACACGACAAGATGAAAACCAAGTTCATCTTCACTCAAAGTAGACAAAATCTGGCGCTTTTCATAGGAATCATAACCGGCCACAACCTATTGGCGGCACACCGAAAAAGAGTGCGGCTAAGTATAGATGAACTTTGTAGAAGCCGCGGCAGAACAGAAGCAGATAAGGGTACAGATCACTTCCTATGTAATACCAGAAAGACGGCCCTCGGAAAGTACTTCTTCAATCATCTGGACGAGATGTCTGAAAAGCCACCAACCACCATCCTGAAATTCATAACTTCTTCAGGATGGTTTAGAGGAGGCCATTGCAATACCACAGAACTATAGTCACTTTGTTTCTTTTTCTATCTTTTCAGATTTTTAGCTAGGGACTCCACGTCAGTGGAGCACAATGGATCCTTTTGAGATCCAATCCGCACCCATTCGATACAGCTAACCCCTTTAACCTAACCTAACCTAACATTCCGAACTCCCGGACGTGGGACGCCTCAAGATAGCGGATTGACCTTTGCTTTTTGGTTTGAAACATACTCGTATATGCGGTAGTTTTTTTGTCTTCGGATTCTTTGGCATTGTGTTTGGGTTATTCACATCTTTATATATGTGGCCCCGAAAGCTCCAAAGTCCGAAGCATATAAGAAGTGAAATCAGTCTTCTTAAAAAAATGTACACAAATGCTTAGTAATGTCTTTGAATGTAACGGTGGTAGTGCCATTTTGTATGTGAAATATTATTAACTATCGCAACCTCTTGTTGAAAATTGCTCTTGACTCGGAATCTTCAAAATGGACAATTGACATCCTTATTATGCTGTCACAGGGCTGTTGACAAGAGGGGCTTGTTAACGTAAAAAACTATCTCTCTGTTCAAATTTGTGTTAGAGAAAAAAAAAATGTACAGGTCCGATTTCACTTGAATCGGTCACCAGATACACGATGTCAGATACACGCTTTTTAGTAGCTTTCACATACTACATGCATAGGTATATCCAGATTATTTTAATTTTTTAATTGTTTATTTATTTATTTCATCAATCAGAGAATATACTGCATACATTTATGTACAAATGTACATACGTAGCATATGTACATATATAGTTTCTTACAGGCTACAGAAAAGTACAAAAGTTGAAATAATAGGATTAACAAAGGGTACGAGTATTAATACTAAAGAACAATCATCGGGAAGATAAATTGGATTGGTGAGAAATTATAACTTAAGGACAGAAACTGACATTTAGAGACGTTTATGGACAATTGGTTTTGTGAACAACATTCGCGTAAGATTTGCAGTATAAGATAATCTGCTGAGGTTTGTATGCAGCGCAAAATGTTTATGTCATCTGCAGACATAAGACAAATAGAGTACTTCATGAAACCCACAATATCATTTACCAACAAAAAGGAGAGAAGGGAACCTAAGTGACTCCATTTACGTACACCCAGGCTAAAATATATGGGGTTTGATGGGATACTATTAATCCATATGAATTGGGTACGATCTTCCAGGTAGAATTCATAAGTTAGAATGAATTCTTATAAGTTAGAATGAAAATCTAACGCTTCCAATCTACTCAATAAGTATGTACTTTGGAAAAATTTGTATAAATAACATCACATACTTACTTAGATGGCGCTACAGTCCGGGGTGAACCTGGGCCTCAACCAACAAACCTCTTCAGCCAGCACGGTTATGAGACAGCTGCCTCCAGTTGCGCACGAAAAGTTTGTTGAGGTCCCTCTCCACTTGTTTGCACCACTTACCACGAGGTCGTCCTCTACTGCGCCGTCCATCCGGGGTGGATTCGAAGACATTCTTGGCTGGAACGTTGGGCTCCATCCGCTCTAAATGACCCGGCTATGTTAGTCGCTGTATGTGAACTCTTCTTGCTAAGTCGATGTCCTTGTGTAGGCTGTATAGTTCGGCACTGTACCTTCTCCTCCACTCGCCGTCTATGCAGACGGGACCAAAGATCGCTCGAAGAATTTTCTCTCAAAATAACCAAGGGCATCCTCATCCGATTTTGTCAAAGCCCATGCCTCTGCGCCATACAGCAGGACTGGGATGATTAGTGTCTTATAAAGAGTTACCTTAGTAGTTCGAGATAGGGCTTTGTTACTCAATCGCCTTCTTAGCCCATAGAAACAGCGATTGATAAGATTAATTCTTCATTTGATCTACCTACTAGTGCCATTTGCGGAGCTCAACATAGAACCTAGGTAGACAAAGTTTACTACTTCAAAATTGTATCTGTCTATTGTGGCGTTCTGTCCAAGACGCCGATGTTGGGTGTCCTTTTTCTTTCATTTTGCTTTCATTGACTGCTAAACCCATCTTTGCTGTCTCGATATCAATACTCGCAAATGTCATCGGCGTAAGCGAGTAGTTGTACAGATTTTTCAAAATTGTGCCTTCGGTGTTGGCGTGTGAGTTTCGTACAATTCGTTCAAGTATCTCTTTAGATCGCATGATTGCGCGTCACCTTATCTAAGACCCTTCCTGTCATCGAACGGTTCGGTGTTTTTTCCGACTTTGATTGAACAGCGAGAGTTCTTCACCGCCATCCTGCAAAAACGGACAAGTTTGCCAGGGATGTCCATACTAGACATGACTCTATATAAGTCGTGTGTTTTACTGTGCATACATTTTTTTCTTTTAAATATCTTCATTATAATTAATATATTTTTTTATTATTTGAACCAAGCGTAGGCACAGTGCAAGTCTCAATATGACACTCTAAGAAAGAGACGAATAAGCCATAAGCTATTGAACGATCACTCTCTGAATAAACCGACTCCAAAAATTCGTATTCTATGTGTTCTTTCAACGCGAAATAGTTCGTGCGAATCTCGACTGTAATCAATGACCGACAGTTTAACTTTTATTCGTATTTGTTGAGGCTTTTTTTTTTCTAGCATTTCATTTAGTTTGTAGAGATAAAATATTTCTGTCATCATTTTTGATTCCTTTTGAACTCAGCTTTAATAATCGCGTTCGATTTTTCGATACCTTAAGGGGTTATACGCAGTTGCAATGCCAAAAAAAGTTGTTTATTTACGATTTTTTTCTGAAAAGGGATTTTATTTGACAAATAAAAGAAGCATTAAGACATGTAGTGGTCACTTTTAACTTTATATCGGCATGTTTATTTTATAATAATATTGAGTTACAGTGCTCCTGTAGACGATCTCCTGGAGGTCCTCCAAAAAAAGGTATCTGGTCGTGAGCACATTATCTCCGGTTTCGATTATTTAAAATAAAAAAAAAAACAAAAAGATTCTATTAGTGGATAGATAAATCTACGGATTGATCGAAGGAATAGTCGAAATTTTGATTTTTGACAAAATGGCGGCTCAAAAAAGAAAGAAAAATTCCGATTTTCGACCAAAATTTTTTGCTTAAATAATTTAAAAAAATAGAAATAATTTTCGGAAATCTTATTCCTTCGATCAATCCCTGAAGAATATATCTGAAAAGGTTGTGTTAAAATTTCAGACTGATTGGCTGAGCCGTTTTTGAGAAATCGTGCTCACCGACTTTGAAAACACCGTTTTGAGAAAAACGCGTTTAAAGTTTCAAAAGACGTTCACACACGCTCCCGGACGTCCTTACAAATGTGCTTGTATTTCCAAGAATATTTGCCGGATCGATTTTCAGGGAATATACTCAAATATATGTACTTTCCGAAAATGTAATAAAAAAAATCGATATTTTGAAATTTCTAACTGGGTATTAACCTCTTAAATCTCTTTTTTTTCAATGTTCAGTAGATCCCCGTATAACACGGTAGCTATGTTCCGTGCTATATGAATCCTTGTTGTACGCGTCACTTAACCCTCTGTAGGGCAAGATATAAAATTTTAAAAATAAGTAGTGAAAAATGTTAATCGTAAAAAATAAAAATACACGTGTTTCTGGAAAAATCTTAATTTTTTTATTTATTTGACGAAAAAACAAGTTTATAGTTTATTGTGACAGAAATGTCACACTGCATCATAAAGGTAACTTAACTTAGGTGAAATTGTTTGAAACAATTGTTGTGTTTATTATAGCACAGAGCGACGCCACATTTATCGCACATTGTTTGTGAGACACCAGAGCATTTAGGAAATTTCCAGCGTATTCTCTTTTCTGTCCAAACAGGCCAGTATCCTGTATGATCTTGCCTGATTGCCACTGGAGGAACATGTTGTTCTGGACCTTTGTGTTGTTTTGCTTGAATTTCGTTTTCGATGGATCGACGGTTCTTCATATTCGATGCTACACCAAGCTTACATAAAGTTGTTGCAACTTCAAGCCGAAAATCAGCCGAGTTCAAATGTTTATCCTGCAAGCCCTTTGCTTTATGAATTCCTTTGTAAAGAAGCCATGTGTTTGCCATAGTCAAATCCAATAAATGGTAAAACATGCGAACCTGTCACCTTTTGCTGCGAAGCTGTATTTTTTAGCGTCCCATGACGCTATCGATTAGATCCACGCCACGCATGTGGCGATTCTCCAACAATATTTGGACGATCAATTGATATGTACCGCTTGGTATTCTTGTCATACCTCCTCACCTGTGTTTTTGGCATTTCTCCTACAAGACTTGATGATGATGATGATTATCTTTCCAGGCTACGGTTGCTACATCCACACAGTTGACATCAGCAACATACTCAACAGAGTAGCCTCTGTCTTTTTTGGACATGTCTTTGTCTGTAGGAAATTTGCAATCTAAAATCCTGTTTCGACGTACAGTACCAAGACTTAGTATACCATTTTTTGACAAGTATTCTAGCAATGGCAAAGTTGAAAGGTAATGGTCAAAATACAATCTGTAATTTTGGTTGTGAGGTATTTCTCGTGATAGACCCATGACAACATTTGAGGATGCGCCTAGATCAGGTTCGTCGGGCAGTACCACATTTTCTGAGCCAGTTTCGAGTCCGATTTTATACGCAAATCCAGAGACTCCACAAAGAGCGTAAATCTTATAGCCCCATTTGTGAGGCTTTTTCGGGTTATATCTTTTTAAGTTATTTCGTGCTTTCGTAGAGCATATTTGCTCATCGACGCAAAGATATTGGTCTAAAGGAATTTTGGCAAAGGTTTGGTTCAATTTTTGAACAAGTGGTCTAAGTCTGAACAGTCTGTCGAATTGCGGATGTTCGTGGGGCAAGTTTTGGGAATTGTCATTGAAATGTATAAATCGACGAATCTTTTCAAACATCTTTACGGGCACTATTTCTTGAATTATAGGAGTTCCAATGGTGCCATTCCAATGACTGGTAACTCGAGGAAGGTGAATCAAAGGCATGATATACACTATGCCAATAAATTGCTGAATATCTTCTTCCTTTTATCAGCGAGGCTATGATCCGAAAACAAAGGATCACAACCCTCCCACTTCACCGCATTTCTACTGATCCGCCCGTGGGGATCGCCTATTTGACCTCAGAAAATATCGGCAAGCCTGCAGATTTTGGATCACTCGGTTACTGAGGCCAATGAAATGCCGATGTCGTCACATTTGTCTGATCCAGGCGTTTATAGGCCTGCCTTTCCTACATCGCAATGTCTTTGGAACGTGCATTGATATTGCCTTTTTAACAGGGTTCAAATGATCTCTTCTTTGAACATGGCAATACCAACTGAGCCGGTCGCGCTCTATTTTTTGTACGATGGTTTCCTTGATGTGAAAGCTTCCACGGATCTTCGAACTTCTTATTCGATCAAGCTTTGTCACTCCTGCTGTCATGCGAAGCATCTTCATCTCAGCTGTCGTTAATTTACTCTCATACTTTTTGTACATCGTCCAACATTGTGAACCCTATGTGAGCGCTGGACGTACAACTGCGGTGTAGAGCCTTCCTTTCAACTTAGGGGACATTTTTCTGTCACAGAAGATAGCGGAATTTTCTCGCCACTTCATCCACCCTACGCTTACGCGATGATTGATGTCGTCATCACAAGTTGCTTTGCTATTGATCATAGATCCCAGATATTTGAACTTTTCGCACTTGGGAAGCACTGTTCCATTCAAATAAATGTCTGGAACAGGCCTGAGTAGATCAGAGAACGGGCAGTACAAGTACTCTGTCTTTTTTGAACTAATGCGATACCCATTTCCCTCCAAAACGTCCACCCACACATCAAGTGCTCGTTGCAGGGATGTAGGATCCTCACTTATGATGGCTCCATCGTCAGCAAAGAATAACTGATGTACCTTGAGGTCCATCACTTTACCTTCAAGCAGATAATCAAGGACTGTAATAAAGAGCAAAGGACTTAAAACGCTTCCCTGGTGCACCCCGACTTTGATTGGGAACTCTTGGGTTACTTCAGCGGGGCATCTTACTCTTGTCTTTGCTCCTTCGTACATGTCCATGATCATCTGTACATAGGTTTCTGGAACCCCTCGATGTCTTAGCGCCACCCATATCAGATCTCGTGGTTGTCTGTCGAATGCCTTTTCAAAGTCAACCAATACAATATGCAAATCCCTTAAGGAATCACGATGTTCTTCCATTATGATCCTTATACTTTGTATTGCATCTGTGGTTGATTTACCCGAGACAAACCCGCACTGATCATCAGATAGCCGTATTATTTTTCGCAGGTCGGCCACCTAATACCCGCTCAACGATCTTCATGGTGTGTGACATCAGCTTGATCGAACGGTAGCTATCACAGTTTCGCGTATCACCCTCCCCTTTGTATAGAGGGAGAAGGTAACTTTCCCTCCACTGGTTCGGCATTGGATCACCTCTCACGATTTTGGAGATGAGAATTCTGAGCCATCTGAACCCGATGTCTCCCATCTTTTTCCAGAAGTCAGAGGGCATCTCGTCTGGCCCAACCGCTTTTCGTTTTTTGGAGTATTTGACCGCCTCACTAACAGTTAGGGGTGGCTCTTGGAAAGTATAGCCGGGGAAACTGCTCATTTAAAAGTTCTTCACAATACCGCCGCCACCTCTGCAGAATTTTGTCGTCATCCACAAGAAGCTGGCCATGAGCATTGCTAATGAACTTTGGCGAACGAATCTCCTGAGCATTGTTCCTTCTTTGGGCGGCTATTTTGAAGATAGTGGCGCTCTTGTTCATATTGTGTCTTCGCAGCTCCTGGATAGCCTGGTTTGCATCAGCAACCGGGGAAAATATTTTCTCCAGCTCCCGATACAGGCCTTCCGTACTCTCTGCTTGGAGCTGGGCGCACTTCTTCTTCGCTTTTTTCTTGCAGCATCTGTATTTTATTTCGACTCGAGCTTGTTCGTCGCTTTCTTCTCATTTATCACTTTCTTAGCTTCATCACTCCACCACCATGTTTCTTTAGCGTGTTGATGGTGGCCTTTTGAAGCTCCTAGCAGTGATTTGGCCTTCTTTAAGCAAGTTTGCTGTAGGGAATCCCACATATTTTGTGCTCTGCACTCTTCATCCTCAGCTCCGTTGATGGTGTGAGAGAGGTAATTTTTCATTACGAAAACAAAAGCCTCTCCTTTTTCTTTGTCCAGATTGTACCACTTGATTTTCTCAGAGACCCTTGTTTGTTTGCTTTTCTTTGGTGTTTTCATAAACATTTTTATTAGCAGGAGACGGTGTTGCCGAGCGATGGCCTCTCCCAGGATCACTTTGCAATCTTTTACCCGAGGCTTCATGAAACTGGCTACCAAATGGTAGTCAATCTGAGTTTCATCTCCACCACTGCTGTAAGTGATCAGGTGTCGGCTTTGTTTGATGAACATGGTATTTACCACGATAAGACCGTGTGATTTGCACATGCTTAGGATGTCTTCACCAGGAAGGTTCCTGGTGCCATATCCTAGTCCTCCATGGCAGTCTTCATAGTCTTCGTTTGATTTCCCGACATGTCCATTCAAATCTCCTCCAACAAACAGAAATTCGTCCTTTGGGATGTGCTTAAGGAGATTGTGGAAATCTAGCCAAAATGCATCTTTATCTCTCTGATTGCACCCATTATGCGGAGCATATGCACTGACAATATTCCACACCTCTCCTTGCATTACTAGTTTGAGAGACATCAAACGGTCGCTGGACTTCGAAATGCTCAACGCGTTTCCAAGTAACTCTGCCGCAAGGATGATACCGATTCCGTTCTTAGCCTTTTCCGTTCCGTAGTAGAACATCTTGTAATCTTTTGTCCTAACGTCCAAGAAACGCGCCCGATTTCCGGTGTTTTTCCATTTCGTTTCCTGGACACACAAGATATCCACCCGCCTTCTATTCATCATCTCTTCCAGCTCGTAACTTCGACCGCTCATGCTTCCAACGTTCCAACTCGCAACCCTCAAATTGCGTCCAAACTGTTTCATTATTTTGCTAGCCCCCGGAATCTGTATAGCCCTGACCCGAACATTTCTGCTCGGTCCAGGATCAGTACCATGCACAGCAGTGGTAGTGCCTTTCCTTTTTGCAAGTATTACCATAATGATACAGTTTTGCAATATTACCATATTGCGATGGTGTTTGTTGTTTGACACGTGCATGCTCCTGTTTTATTATTGTTTGATCTTTCTTTTATGACACTGGTGATCTATATTGCCTAGATCTGATTTGTCCCCCTTAGTCACCTTTTACGGCAAGCGCTGGTTGTTGGGGGGGGGCTGCAGTGATATTCTTAACCCGTCCCTGCCCGGGACAATAAATTGCTGAATATCTGTGTTGTGGAAACCCCAAAACTATTATTGGGATCCTTTTGCACAATATATAAATTAGTTTGTGTTGCAATGAAATCAAGCAAATCTTTGGGAAACCAAAGCAAGCAAATTTGGATCGGCGTGTCAAGCTCTAAAATATCAGTTGATAAGTTTTCGTTTCCTATAAAACGCAACTCTTCTTCATTCAATAGCAGATTTTTCTCCTTCCATCGCAGGTTGAGTTTTTGCGGCTTTCTAGGATGTTCCACGGACTGGGTTCGTTGCGATCCAGTTGGGTCAGCAGCAGTAGATGAAGACGGATCAGGTTGACGGTCTTCTAAACTTTAAATAATCTCATCAAGGTTCACTTCGTCATCTTCTTCGCTAGAAAACTGCTTTTGCTCCATCTCATTCTCAGCTTGATAATCGGGATCTGCAACACTGTCATCGTCATCTTCCATGCCATCTTCACTGTCTTCGTGATAATTCAACTCTTCGGCTATTTCGCCATCCCGTAGAGGTCGCAAAGACATTCTAAAACGGAAAACCAGTGAATCATATTATAAGCCTCTTCACAAAGAAAAGCTTGCCCACGTTAGGCAATGTGACATTTCTGGTACAAATACGACAGAAAGTCAAACTCATCAAAGGCATTCAATTAAATAAAAACCCACACTTCACCACAAAGTACATGTACTCACCTTGTATATTTTCGAAATATTCAAATTTTTACTGTTTTTTTTTTCAAAAGCACGTAGGTAGCTTCACCCGATCGCAACGGCGGTCCCGCGGCAACTAACGCTATCTACATTTTTTTGTGAAACTAAGTCGATACATCGGTTTGTTACAGATAAGCTACATTGACTCAAAATAGGTTTGAAAAAATATTTTAATTTGTATAGGCAGAGAATCGGTTTGTGACAGAAATGTCACACCGCGCTACAGAGGGTTAAATTATACATTTGGAGTATACTGTAGTTAGTAAATCTTTGTTATCCCAAATTGTATAGACGTTTTGTAAATTTGCTTGGTTAGGCCTCAACATTATGTATGTATTATATAAAAAGATTCTCCTATTCACATGCTTTTATTATATGTCTGTTGTTTTTTTTTTTAACCCAGTATATTAATTGCATTTATCGCTTTATTTATTGGCAGCTGTAATAGTGGTTCAAAAATGTGCATTTTTTGGCTGGCAATCCGAAGTTACAAAATTTATCGCAAATAAACCATTTTTATTCATCATTTGGAACAAACAGAGACATATACTTTTCACTGGAAAGCTGCAAAATATTTAAAAATTATATTTTCATAATAATATGTTCATTTCTAAAAAAAATTCTATAATTAAGCTGCTAATAAAAAGTGATAATTTTAAACAAAATAATGCCTTTTTTTACTGTTACTAGGAAAGTTATCACATTTTCAATGCATAATTTGTAAGAAAGAGATACAATATAGCTGGACCCCTAAAAGCATGTTTGTGTTATTAATTATTTTTTGTGTGTGCAATTAGCAGTATTTTGTTTGCGTTATAACATTTCCTATTCTAGTTTTCTTGATTTTTGCAAATTTCTGTTTAAATGAAAATAAGGCAAACTTAAATTAACATGGTCATAGACTACTACAAGCTTAGAAACTTACATGTATTTTTATTCTGTTGACAGACTTTGCATCTATGTTAAAACGCGGAAGACTGGTACGTCCTAAGTTTCCGAAGTTTATTGCAAACAAACCATTTTTGTTCTTATTAATAACTAACGGAGTCACTATTGTGTTTTCCGGAAGATTGTTAAAAACCAAAAAGGTTGCAAAAGCTGCCAGATGCGTTCACAAATAATATTTCGATATAATATGTATACGTATGTTATATTGAATGTTGAACTTGAAAAAAAGAAATAAAAATTATTATTTGAATGAATTTGAATTTGATTGATTTTTATTTTTCATTTTTTTTTTATCATTAACTTACAAAAATAAATCAAGATAATATGGCTTTGCCGTCTGCCGATTGACAACTAGATTTTAGCAGTATATATTTAGATTCTAATTTAATAAAAATAAAATAAAAATAGAGACCAGAACCAAATACATCAATATACCGATACACGCTTTTTGTTGAAAAATTTTCTTGAATTATTCCCGCACGATAGGCCAAGGCGATTTTGCAGTATTCGAATAATTGAGGAACATTCAACTCATTAAGCATATCGATAACTTGTTCGTCTGATAGATAATCGGTATCGAAGACACTACGCCGAGTTTCCCTTAGAGTAGGGCACTTTCCAACAAAATGTATCGTATCCTACCGTTCACCTACATTACATATGCCACATACGGTAGGAAGGTCTTCCCTATGAGGGATATAGTTTAAATAAGAAAACAAATAAGCAAAAATGGTTTGATAGTGAATGCATGCGAGCTAGGAAGTCTTCGTTTTCGTTTCTGAGAGTATTAAGGATGTATAACAGCGACGTTTTCAAAGTTTCATATGCAGCTGCAAACAAGTATTACAAAAATCTTTGCCTTGAAAAAAAGCTAGTTTTCGATCAACAAAATATCGCTCTTTTGAATGGAACTAGATCATCAGCTGAATTCTGGAAAGCTGTTAAGCTAATAAATGGAAAAAAAAATATTATAGCATCAGGCTTGCGAGCAGAACAGTAAAGGGAGCACTTTGCAACTCTTCTCAATGCGCCGAAAATATCTCCATCTTTCCAATATGCAGCACCTATGATGGAGGACGAATTTTTGGATTCACCGATCACCGTAGCGGAAGTAGAATTTGTCATAAGGAAATGCAAAGAAAATAAAGCTCCTGGAAAAGATTGTATTCCGTTTGAATATTATAAAAACTGCACACTAGAATTTCTGTCGGCACTTGCATTGGAATTCAACCGGATATTCCAATTGGCAGTCGTTCCAGACTGCTTCCGTATCGCTATAATATTCCCACTGCATAAGAAAGGAGAGCACGACAATCCAGCAAACTATAGAGGCATCTCGTTTTTGAACACATCCGCTAAGCTGTTTGCCGGGGTGCTTTTTCACAGATTTACCCAATGGGTGGAAGACAAGAACATCCTACCTGAACTTCAGGCAGGTTTTAGAAAAAGCTATTCAACCATAGATCAAATATTTCCCTTAGTTAACATTGGTAAAAATTTTAAGAGAAAACATAAGAAGTTGTACGCCTTATTTGTAAATTCTAGTCCGTCATTTGACTCTGTAGCTCAGGAAGCACTTTTCTATAAGTTGTGTAGATATGGAATCTCGACTAAATTCATCAACGTATTAAGAGCTATGTATGAGAATAATGTGGCGTACGTTTGGGATGGGTTCAACGTATCGGAGGAGTTCGGCACTTCAATGGGAGTGAAACAAGGGTGTGTTTTAAGCACGCTTTTATTCATTTTGTACATAAATGATATAACAGAGCATGTAAAAGGTGGAATTAAGCTGAGCGAAAGAAAAATCCCAGCATTATTATTTGCTGGTGACATTGTCTTCCTTGCAGACACGATTGACACTATGCAGCTAATGATTAACCGGCTAGAAAACTACTACAAAACATGGAACTTGTCCGTAAATTTAGCGAAGATAAAGATGATTATTTTGAGAGACGGCGGCGGCAGGAACTCTCGAAGCGAAAAGTCGAGATTTCAAGGGAAATACATTGAAATAGTTCGAGAATATAAGTATCTTGGAGTGTTGATTATAGCAAACCTTAATATGACCAAGCATCTTCAAATGAAATCAGCAGAAGCAAAACGGGCGATTTGTGCAGTTTGGGGAAGCTGTATCAACAATAGAAGCATCACACATGCCGCAAAGCAGAAGGTATTACGCGCAACCGAAGCCTCCATTCTTTTATACGCAGCGCAAGTATTGGGTTACCGATCTTTTGAAGTAGTCGAAAAATTCCTTCGTTATTTTATCAAGCGAATTTTCAGATTTCTGAGTACTTCTCCCAAATATATGCTACACCTGAGTCTGGACTAGCACCCCTTTTCTTCGATACCCTAAAACTTCACCTAGACTACGTCGTAAAAGTCTTGGCAATGAGCCAAGAAAGGCTACCGCTAGTGGTGGTTTCTCATATGCTGCAGTACGGAGGAGAGTGTATAAAAAGATGGAAAAATCTAGCAACCGAATGCGACGCGGCTTTAAATATCTCAAAATGGGCAATAAAATCTACGATAATTTTGCATGTAAAGCCAAGTCCTCGCAGTACAGATCATATTACAGCAAATTGAACAACTATTTACTGGACAACACAGTAAAGCCAAACCCTATAGACTAATAACTTAGATATATTGAGAACAAATGCTTTTATTCATTCAAATATGTGGGATTCCCTACAGCGAACGTGCTTAAAGAAGGCCAAATCACTGCTAAGTGCTTCAAAAGGCCACCACCAACACGCCAAAGAAACATGGTGGTGGAGTGATGAAGCTAAGAAGGTGATAAAAGAGAAGAAAGCGGCTTCCAAAGCTTGGTCAAAGTGCCCCTCTAATAATAGAGACGAAAAAGTTCGCCCCGAAATGGAAACAGATGTTGCAAGAAAAAAGCGAAGAAATAGTGCGCCCAGCTTCAAGCAGAGAGTATGGAGGGCTTGTATCGGGAGCTGGAGAAAATATCTTCCCCGGTTGGTGATGCAAACCAGGCTCCCTCAATATCAAGGAAAGTCACCATAATGTATTCCCTAATGTTCAAAGATTTTTCAAAGATGCGCTCAAGCGAGTGTAGTGCTGTCTCAATCGATTTGCCTTTGCAGTACGCATGTTGGGACGGCGAGAGCAAAGTCGGGCTAAAGCTCTGTCGAAGGTGGATATCAATCAGCCTTTCGAACGTTTTCAGTAGAAAAGACCATAGACTAATAAGTCGGATATCGTTTGGTTCCACATGCGAGTTCTTTTCTGCCTTAGGTATGAAGCATAATGGAAGCACAATGTGTTTATGTTGCTGAATCTCTGCAGGAATGATACCGTCAGGTCCTGGGAGCTTGAAAGGCTTGAAACTGCAAACTTGAAATCTTTTCTGTTGTTACTATAACCAATAAGTTGCTGCACGGTGGAGGGGAGGTATTTACCAATTGCGAGACAGCAACGAACTGATTCCTTAGCAGAGGTGGTTTAATGACCGTCTGGATGCAAACGGTAGCTGGGTGTTGAAAGGATTTTAGAGAGGATTTTGCGCAACCTAGAGGCTTCCGAGGGCTCTTAAATGCTGTCACAGAAAACTCTTCAGGAGCGTCATTGCTCTTTCATCAGTCAGATTTTGTATTTTCTGAGAGACAGTTTATAGGAGTTACAATCGGCTGTCTCGCGAGAGCTCTTAGCAAGATTAAAGCGAAGTCTTTCTTAAGAGTATTGAGATTTGCATCTCACCAAGGTGGTTTCTTTTTTCCTCAAGGATTGTGGAACGGCAACGCACAGACAAGGCAATGTTAGGATATTAACCAGACTGTCAAAACCATCAGAGCCAGTAGGTTTAGTAGGCAAATGGGAGGGAATCGGCATTAGTAAACGCTTTCTGTAAAGTGATCAATTGATTTATTTATAATTTCTAATAACTTTCTGATTAGGCAGAAGACTAAATTGGAGGTAAGGATGGTCTGAAAAAGGCTGCTCTTCAGAGACTCTCGATTCCCTTACCAAGTTATGAGTATGATTAGAGACAAGGGTGATGTCCAGGACTACTTGTTGGTTACGAGTAATGAAAGTTAGTTTAAGCCCCCGGTTACATACTAGGAGATTAGTACTGAGAATAAAATCAAAAAATTGCTCACCTCTATCATTGAATTCGGAACTGCCCCAGATTGAGTGATGAGCATTCGCATCATACCCAGTGATGAGACCAGTCTTAAGGCTCTTCACTTTCGTAATCAAGCTCCCCAAGATATCCGGAGAGAGTGGGCCTACTTGACCTAAATAGGCGGATACCAGCTTGTAATTTTTTGACCACAATTCCAGGTTGGTAGCGCCTATATCTTGATTGCTGAAATTAAAGAGTAAAAACACGTTAAGATGGGTCTTCGCAAGGATACAAGATCTCGGTTTACCTTTCTTCCTTGCGTAGATTAATTTATAGTTTAGAGTCTTGAGGCCACAAACCCGGTGTCCAACAACGCATGGTCCTTCGATTAAGACTAAGTCTTCCCCGTGAGAATAAGGGAGGCCGGAGCCTCCCTACATGGAATGATGCAGGTTAGCCTGTAGGATCCGCAGTATTGGAGCTACTTCTCGGTTCAGATACCATTATAACGGGGATTAAAATATTACCATTTATAGCTACATGTGTACTCTTCTTATGTCCTGTATCCCCTTGTGGGCCCTATGGGCTTTACTACGCCTACGCTTCATCGTGTACGGTTTCTGGCAATGTGCTGAGTTCTCTCCAACTTTTTCCCAATTTCCGTGCCTCCTTTTCGACTACTTTGCGCCATGCTCTCCTCGGACCGCCAGGTCTTCTGACATACTGGGTTAAAGAGTTCGATTGCATAGCATGAGTCACTATGTTACTGTCACTTTTTCGGAACATGTGCCCAATCCACTGCCACTCCCGTCGTTAGATGATTGTGCTCATTGGTTCCTGACCCGTTCTCTCGTAAAGGTGTTGATTGGGCCAGAAATTCCTTAACGAACGTTTGCTGCTTTCTGATGATAGAAGTTGATAGTAGTGGTCACTCTCCATGTGCTGCATCCATATAACTGCACGGATTCAACGTTGGAGCGGAACAGTCTTAGCACATCGCTAATCACCAATAGGAATAGTATTGGTGAAAGGATACAGCCTGGTCTTACCCCACTTTGGATCTGAAATCCCTCAGACAACATTCCTCTATGCAGAACTTGACATTTGGAGCCTTCATATGTAGCTTTGATAATAGCAATTAATTTATCGGGAATACCTTCCCGCGTAAGGAACGCCAAATAAACTCCTGTCCTGCCAACACTATCGAACGCCTTCTCAAATTCGATGAACAGCAGGTGGAGTGGCGATCGATATTCAACGTACTGTTCGATGATAATCCGTGGACGACACGGAAGGATCCAGGGTGGAAACCTGCTTGTTCGGCATCGAGTGTGTCTTCGAGATGTTGTTTGATTCACTCCAGGATGATTTTAGCTATTATCTTAGCTACAGCAAGCAGCACGCAGATACCCCACCAGTTTCCGCACTCCGTTAAATTTTCTTGACGATCATTCCCTTTTTCCACTCGTCAGGAAAGTTCTTAACTTCCCAAGCTCTCTCTATAAGTGGAAGCAGAAGCTCCGCCGATGTTGTTGGCGCTGCTTATAAGAGCTCTGCTGGAACACCGTCAAGTCCTACCGCCTTGTTGGTTTTAAGTGCTTTGATCGCGGTAGTGATCTATTCTTTACTGGGACGTATTCGGGCATTTTTCACGTATTCGGCATCTCTGTCTGATTTGGGAGCAATACGCAGTTCAAAACCGTAGAAAATGCTCCCTCCATCTTTTGAGCTGGTCCTCATCCGAAATGAATAAGGAGCCGCCTAAGCTTTTCACTGGGTGTTGGCTGGAGCTGCGACCACTTGTTAGCTCTTTGATCATTCTGTAGGCGGTCCTGCTGTCGCAGCTCCGTGTAACTTCTTCTGCTTCTGTAGCCAGCGCGTTGATATAGTTGCGCCTGTGACGTCGTACGTTACGACGAACTTCTCTCATCTTCATGCGATATAGGGACTCTAGCTGACTTCACTTCTCCCTGTCGTTGGAGTAGCTGCAATACGAGCTTTCAGCTGTTTTCGTTCGTTAATCCGTCTACACGTATCCTCGGAAGGCCTATGTCTATGTCTTCCCTGCGTTCGACCGACAATTCTTTCAGTACCAGATGTAAATTTATTTTTCACAGAACACCAATGGCCTTGGATGGTTGCGGACAGTGAGCTGCTGATGGATGCTCCCTTAATTGTTGGTGCACTGAGGGATCACTAAGTCTATAGATGTTGCACCTGGGCATTCTTGTGTTGTCGTGGGATCTTCGAACTGCAGCAGTGCGTAATTAGAGAGTAGCTATCATCAACTCTTTTCAATTCTCGATGTTAAACAGGCAGGCTTTTGCACTGGATCCCCCTGCATAGACCACACAAATACCTTTAGAATCATCATAGAACAATGCTTCGAGTACAGGTCTCTCCCGCATCTACTGTTTATCGACTTTGGAAAGTTTATTGACTGCATAATAGTAAAGTTTCGATTTACGACAGAGTACAAACGGGGTGCTTACTTTCTCTGCTGTTGTTCTTACTGGTCTTTAACGAAGTACTTTGGGCAGCACTGATAGAAGTAAATAAATATCTAGATATATTACTTTCATATAAATTAATGGATCTGGATTTGATGGTCCAGAATCTGGAAACCAAGTACATGGAGGATGACTACCACATTCACTTGCAAGATGCAAACTTTTGTAAACGCATTTTGGTCTAATCGCATTTATAAATAACTTTATCAGAGATCGGTCCATAAATTTATAGGCATCACCATATGGAGGGGAAAGTGGTAGTGGATCGATCACGCCTTATGGCATGAATACAATTCCATTGCAAAGTATGCCGTGGAATCCACTTACCGAGTCAAACATGCCACCCCGGGGGTGAAAGGATTTAACCAAACGCAAGTAAATTATGTTTCGATTGAGGATAGTTGTCACTTGTCATATTGCATAATTACTTATCTAATAAGTCCATGTCGATGCATGTCCGTTAATGCACTGTTACGAACCTGATTGTCTGCATCTTATCGTCGTCACAGCTACCGACACATATTCAACCCAACGCTACTACCGATTTCTAAGCCGCCTCCTGAAAGTAAAAGAGGGTGCAGTAAAGACGATTGCCACCGTCGTGTACGTCATGACGTACGTAACTTCATCGCTAACTGTACCTTCTCAACAACACCACCACTGCTTGCTTGGCCAGCACAGCCATCCCCTAACCATCCCCATTGACAGCCGACACCATCATGATTGCATCTACTACGTCGAATATTTGGCGACAGGTAAGGTGAATTATATCGGGCGTTGACTCGGGGTAAGGAATCACTCACCCGGAAGAACTCACTTAACTAAAAGAATTCAGAAAAAAGGTGCCAAATTGTCGAAAAGCTGAAAGTGGATTTTAGAGCGAACTCGTCAGTTAACGTCTAAACAGGGTCTATCTTTCGCAATTTTTATTTTATTTTTTCTAAGCTAATAAGGCAACTCAACAGTAAAGCCCTATCTCGAATAACAAAGGAAGCTCCATATACGACGCTGACAATCACAGTCGTAATTTACGGCATTGAAACATGGACTTTATTGAAAGCGAATGAAGATACCCTTTGTCGCTTCGATAGAACAATTTTTCGCAAGATGTTCGATCCCGTCTGTGTTTTGGAGGAGAAGATTCAATGACGAGGTAACATAGAGCTGTACAGCGACATCCATCCGCATCAAACTGCGTACTGGACGTTTGAGATGTCTGGGACATGAGTCCCACAAAGTCTTCCAATCTAACCTGAAGTGCCGATGCAGTAGAGGGCCTCCTAGACGTAGGTGGTGCGTACAGGTTCAAGCGTAACTCAACCAACTTGGAGTGCGCAACTGGAGGCAATTAGCTAAAGACCGAGCTAAATGAAGAGGCTTGTTTGTTGAGGTCTACGTTCAACCCCAATTGTAGTGCCACCTGAGTAAGTAAGTTTATCGTTCGAGCGCACATCGAAGTACAATGGAAGTCCAGAGTTTTATGTATAGGTAGACTATGATAGTATACACAAAAACCTAATCCCTACAGATTAGATATTTCATCATTTTATATTACAGGTCATTAATGCACGATGCTTGGGATATACCATTGGTCCACCATATTGCATGTTTTATATTGAAAGCATGTACTTGAGTTTACCCATCTACCATGTTAGTATCATCTTGGCCATCCAAATATCTATCAAGGTGATTCATTGTTTAAAATATTAAATATTGTCTTGCAAATAAAATAATATAATTTAATTTTAATTTCTCGATTATTCCACAGGTCTTCGGATAATGGCTGTAATGGCAGTAAGACGTTTCCGTCGCAAGCGCTTTATGGCCACACATCCTTTCATTTTCATCGTAAAGTCAACGAAAAGCGTTCCATTTTATGTCGGTTCCTTTGTCCATAAGCCTTAGGATCACCGACTGCTTCAAATGAAAAACCAAACCAAACTCGAGACACACCAAAGAAACAACTTCATATTGTTAATTGTAAGGAAAAACTTAAAAAAAAACGAAATAAATGCTTTTGTACTTTTCTTATGGGTTGACTTATTTTTTGATTTTTTTTTTAATTAAATTTATCCCTACACGCGTAACTCGTCTCGTCACAGACATTATTAGACGCCATTCGACAAATATTTAACAAAGTAAAAGATTTCTTCTCTATTTCACAGAGCAGCTCCACTCTAATTGAGTATATCCCGGGCTGGAGTAGGTATTTTGTACCATGAAAGGGCTATGAAGGGGGGTATGTGTGAGAAAGCTCTTCTCAAATATTTAAAGCATATTAATAAAAAAACACATGCAAGACAGGATAATACAAAGAAAGACGACATGAAGAAGACGAGTTTTCCTGTGAGATGCCATGACATATAAAATATGAAAATATGAAAACGGAAAATCTCATAACGTCTATTCAAATATGTTTTTGCTGTTTTCGAGGGAAAACACCTTGGGGGCGTTTCACGTTCGGTATATTCTTTTCCAAGGATTGTGTTATATTCGGGAAAAAATAAGAAAAACTCTGTGCTGTGTGCTTGCTACCATTTGGCATGTGAATTTCACTCCTCTTGGAGCAAAAGTTAACTTTAAGATGCGTTTTTCAATGTAGTGATTTGGGAGAAGGATTTAAGCGCATTTGACAAAGTAGTTTTAATGGCACCTTAACTTCATCGACGACGAACTTTTATAGTTCCAGTGTCTTAGCTTAAATGCTTGGTAACTCCCATTATTTACTTTAAAGCCGTGACTTTATTTAATTTGAACTTAATACTAGCAAGAACTTAAAGCTAACAAAAAGGGAACTTAACGCTAAGCTTAAAACAATTTTTTATTTATTTTTTTTATGCTGTACCCCTAAAGGCCCACACATTTTTGTTGGAGAGTAAACTAGTTCTTAAAAAAATATGTTAAGAACTAAGGATGGTTGGGAAAAGAAATGGTAGGGGAAAGACGAGGACAGGTCCTATGGGCAGTTGTGGAATAGTGGAAATAATCTAAGAGAAGAGAGGTCATAAAGAGGTGTAGGGGGACTTTCTGAGGGCGGTTAGAATGTCAAAGAATGAAAGTCAAGGGCGTTCTGTGAGTTATTGGCCAGGCGTAACATTCTGGAGATTGGTTCTAAACGGCCGTAGTTGGTGCGGTGGTGAGTGAGACGAAAGAGTGGTACAGACCTAAGGTTACAAGGGTTAATGAGAACGGAAAACATTTCCAGCTGCGCATGGAAATCGATCGTACCGGTTAATAATAATTGGTGCACGTAGAGTAGATTAGATTTGATTTTATTAAACATCGCTCTGGGTTTACAAATGTTTTACAGATAAGAAACGAATATCTTTATTATTTATTTATTTATTTATTTATCTAAGCTTAATACAAGCAGGAACTTAAAGCTAAAACTTAAAAACAACAAAAAAGGGGACTTAACGCTAAACTTAAAACTATTATTATTTATTGTTATTATTATTGCTTTTTTTTTTAATTTTTTTTTTTTAAACACAAGCTTAACAATCTAAAACTTAACTTAAAACTAACAGAGGATGGAAGAGCTAGGAAGAGAAGGGAGAGGGTAGAGGTGAGAATAGGAGGGGAGCAATTTGGGTGTAGGGGTGGCAAAATCAAGACAGGATTAGGTGGAATTGAGGCGGAGCTGAAGATCGCTCCGAAGGGTGGTTCTGCTGCAGTGAAAGTCAATTTTTTTTTTTTTTTTTTTTTTTTTTTTTTTTTCGAGGTAGGTGCTCGTAGTAGTGTGGGATTCTTACCCACTAAAAAACCTCCCTTGAAAAAAAACTTGTTTATATTTTTTTTATTACAACTAAGTATTCGACTAATCAAGTCGTTCTCGTTTCACAAAATAAGGACGTTTTGCAGGTACCTTCCCATTAGAAGTTCCTGCTAGCTCCGCAGTTTAGACGCGGTTACTTATCGCGCCAAGTCTAAAGGTTTTGTTCTTTGTAGACGGCGTAGTAAGTTTCTTTCATCCAAAACTTGGAGGACTGTAATATTAACGTGACTTTCTAGTCGACTTTTATGCTTTCTCGCGTAGTTTTTGATTTCGTCTTCGATTGTTTTAATGCCAAGATCTCTATGGATATCGCTATTTCTGATATACCATGTGCTAAGAATAATTTGAATAATTGTTTGGCAATACTTATGGGAAAAGTATAACACTTTATATCTTTATATAACCATCATCTCCATCTTATATAACAAAAGTTTTCAGTTTCACTTTGTACTTAAAAGTAAACGGTCGTTTCAGTTACATAAGCTCAACACCATGGCGCATTTACAATACCTCTTACTTATTACTTATTTTGGTACAACCCCAGAGTTGTATACCATATGTCCATACAGGCTTTAGCACTTGCTTATATAAAAACAGTTTGTTCTCTATATTAAGCTTGGAATATTTTCCAAGTAACCAATACATTTCTCGATATTTATTATCTAGTTCTCTGCGTTTTTTTCTTTACATCCATTTTCCATTTCAGCTTTGTATCAAGTGTCATTCCAAGATACTTAGCATCGTTTGCAAACGGGATTTGAACCGAGTTTGAAAAGATCGGAAAATTATTCATTTTCTTATAAGTAAAATTTACATGAACAGATTTGGTCTCGTTGAGTGCGATTCGCCAAACCTTTGTCCATTCATTTACTTTATCCAAAGCTTCTTGCAGTTTATCTGTAGTATCTTCGACCGGTTTACCTACTGCCAAGATAGCAGTGTCGTCGGCAAATGTAGCTAGCTCAGTGCCTTCTACTTGCGGTATATCACGAGTGTATAGTAGATATAAAATCGGACCAGGAACGCTTCCTTGCGGCACCCCAGCCATTATTTCCTTAAAATCTGAATATTCGTTTCCACATTTGACGCGGAATAGTCTATTCGTAAGGTAGTTCTTCAAAATATTATGTAGGTGCTCTGGAAGAACTTGTCGTAATTTAAACTTTAGGCCTTCGTGCCAGACCTTGTCAAATGCTTAAAAGACGTCAAGGAATACGCTTGAACAAATCTTTTTTTCTTCAAGTGACTTCGATTACATGTGTTATTCGATGTACTTGTTCAACTGTAGAATGCTTACTTCTGAATCCGAATTGATGATCCGGAATGAGATGCCCTTCTTCTATTACCGGCTGTATTCGCCTAATCAATATTCTCTCGAACACTTTGGATATAATTGGAAGAAGCGAGATCGGTCTATAAGACGTTTTTTCATTCGGCGGTTTTCCGGGCTTAAGGAGCATTATGACTTCG
Organism: Brachypalpus laphriformis; assembly: GCA_945910035.1. NCBI lineage: Eukaryota > Metazoa > Arthropoda > Insecta > Diptera > Syrphidae > Brachypalpus > Brachypalpus laphriformis. The sequence continues at coordinate 259,610,025 of OX246753.1, read as the reverse complement.
GCGACTTTCCATTGACTGGGAACATACTCTAGTCTAAGCGCGGCGTTTATAATGAACAGAAGCTTAATTAGAGCTTTTCTTGGTAGTGCTTTAAGAACCTCTCCCGTGATTAGGTCGTATCCAGGAGCCTTCTTAGGTTTAAGTTTCTTTATTTCTTCCTTAATTTCGGTAAGTGTTGCATTTCTTATTACGCTATTGTCTATATATGACGTATTTATATTTTGAATAAGAGCTTGTCCATCCAACGGTTTGAAAGTTTCTTGCAGATGCGTGGCAAAAACTTGCGCTTTCTCTTTATCATGCCTGGTCCATTCGTCTTGATTTTTCCTAATTGGGACGGCTTGAATTTGAGGTTTTTTAATACCTTTTATAGCCTTCCAAAGCGAGTAATTAGAATCTTTTTCTGCCATTAAGCTTTCTAGGTAAGTTTGTATTTCATTATTCTTAAGGTTTTTAATAGATATTTTTAGTGAGTTGCACAAACGGTTAAGATGTTCTTTATGTTGCGGAGCCCGAGTTTGTTGCCATATTTTACGCGCTTTTCTCTTCTCCTTAATCATCTCTTTTATTTCCTGCGGATAAGTTTGAATTTAACTGGCCGGCGTATTCTTAGGATTGGGAGTCTTCCACGCGGCATTCTGTAGAATTTCGACCAAGGGATCAACTTCAACTTCAAGTTCGTATGGCGTTTTAAGTGATACCCTCAGCTCAATATTTGCTTCAATATCTTTTTTGAAGCTATCCCAATTAGTTTTCGCGCTGGTTAATCTGGCCGGTCCTGCTTTTTTAATCAGAGCTTCGCTTATCGTCATAATGATTGGAGAATGATCAGAGGAGAGATCAAAGCTATCTTCAACTTTAATACAGTTTCCAGATATTCCTTTAACAATAAAGAAATCGATCAGATCTGGTATCTTATTTCTAACGGTCGGCCAATATGTTGGTTTAACCGTCGAGTGAAAATCACAACTATATTGCATACCCGCATTATAAAGCTTTCTACCTTTCTGAGAGGTGTACCTTGAGCCCCAGAAGGGGTGTTTCGCGTTGAAGTCGCCACCAATAATAAAATTTGGCTTAAGGAAGTTGAAGATGTTTGTGAAATCACTTTCTTCAAGTTTACATCGCAGTGGACAATATATAGACGAAATGTTGAAGGCAAAATGTCTATTTCTAACGCGTACCGTGCTTACTTGCATTGCTTCTAATTCAATCTTTATTTTTACTGAGTGTTCGAGAGATTCTTTTATAAACAAAGATGATCCGCCTCTAGCTCTTTCCGATGGGTGAAAGGCGTGATACACGCTATATTCCCTTATCTTAACATTCGATTGCTTTGTCAGATGAGTTTCACAGACCAAGCATACTATATATCAATGTCTTTTTCTCGTGTAAGGATTTCTAACTCGTTGAGTCTTCGTATAGGCCCGTTGGCGTTCCAAGTAAGAATTTTAAGCGTTTCTTTCATATTCTGGTTGAAGTGCTCGTGTTATGAATGTTGTTTTCTAATGCAACTAGTCTCTCGAAAATAAGTTTGTTTGTTTTGGATTGCTCTTCAAGTTTCGCAAGAATTAGGGAAAAAACATGGGATGCATGATCTTGTGAGCTACCTCTATCACCGTTTTCCAATGTCGCAGCTTGAGCAGGAGTCTTTACGTTAAAGCTTGGAGGAATTCTTGCTTTGATCTCCCGTGGGCTGTCGGTCTTGTACTTGCCATTAGCTGTCATCGCCGCTTGAGCATAAGACTGCACCCCAATATTCGAGAATTTAGCTCCTGTCACCTTTTCTCTACTACGTTCGGGTTTTTCTTCATTACCCGAACTTAAGAGAATATTGACGGATTTTTTATCTTTCGCTGCTTTTTTCGTAGCTATTTTGGGTCTATTCTTAATTGGTTTTGGATTCGTGCCCATGGAATGTTTTAGCCTATCGCGCCTTTTTTGGAGCTCTTTCGCCACTTCGCAACCTCGATAGTTCGCAGGGTGTTTTCCTTTACAGTTTATGCAACTGGCTGGGGTTTGCTTATTTAGGTGATACTCATCTGAGAGATGTTCACCTGCGCATTTGACGCAACGCGGTTCTTTCTGGCAGTAAGTCTGCGTGTGATTGAAACATTGAAAGCGCTTACATTGCGGGATCGATCTGGAGCTCTTACGCATAGGTTCGATTTTGACCACGATGTTTAAAATAGTCTTAATACCATAAATAACATCTTTATTTTCGTCTTTATCGAAGCTTAGCATGAATAGTGGAAGTCCACGCCTTACCAATTTTTCCTGATCTCCCTCCGACTGTTGCTTCTCCTTCTTGATAATATTAACGGCATCAAGAATTTTAAAGCCTTTGTCTTGAAGGTCGTTTATAATATTTTCTTTTGTGCACGAGGGAAGGAGTCCCCTTGCTACAACACGCAGTGGTCTTTCTAACTTATTTTCATAAGTATACCACTGAATCTTTTCGGCATCCAATTTTTGGGATACTGATCGGTAACCGTCGGCATCATCGACATTGATTTTCCACGTATTGTTTCGGAGAGATGTCTCCTTAAACTTCGATGTCACAGTTCCTTTAAGTAGGCAATGCAACTTGTTGTAGTCCGTAATTCCAACGACGTTTATCGGTGGCGGAGGACGTCGTTTTTTTTGTTGTTGCTTTTCCTGCAACTCCTTGCGCTTTTCAACCTTTTGTGGCTCGACTTCCGGTGAACCAGCTTTGCGTTTTTTACTAGGTCGTTTCTTTTCGATCCAATTCGTTTCACGTGTTAGCTCTTCTTCGTCCGTCTGGTATTCGCGACTAGGTGAGCGATGTGGGCTAACTGTATTTTCCTTTTTGTAGATACGTGTTTTTTAGGGCATTATTTTCTTGCCTGAGTAAATCTACCTGTTTCTTAAGCTCACGATAGAGTAGCTCCATTTCGGTAAGCTTGGTACGGAGTACGTCGTTTTCCTCCTAAATGCTTTTTGATTTCGCTGAGTCCCGTTTTTCACGCGCTTGAGCTTCCGGCGGACTTCTTTTTCCGGAGACGTTCGATCTTGTTGGTGGAGATCGAGATACCCTTGTACTTTCTGAGAAGGGATTTATTAGGTGCAATAAATGGCTCTCCCCAGAACCCGTAGAGCCGACCTCAGAAGAGGGTGAATTTTCCAGTGTACCTGGACTGCCACCTGGGGTATTCAAAACTTTTGTTTTGTTCATTGCATGTTTTTTGTATACGCCATACTCGGTATATGGAGGGTGGATTTTAGTCGCCTCTTACGACAGGCATGCCTACCTCGGGTATATTCTAAGCCCTACCCGAAGGGGGCTTAGGAAATACCCCTGATTTAATTGTAGAAAGATATTCAATTTAAAGGTATGTATAAATAATAATAATAATAATATAGAGAAATGAATATTTAAAATAATTACGTAGAATAAAAGAGTTATTTAAAGAAAATTCAAAGAATAAGAGCTTATTTACAAGGATACCAATCAGAAGGATTTATCAATAATTTGTCTTCTATAAGCAAGAAAAGGTATTTCCAGCCATAGCGCCCATTAAGTATGCCGATCAACGTGTGCGGTTGCATCTCAGTTGCGTTGAAAAAAGCTTTTCTCGATTCTTTCAGGATAGGACATACGGCAATTAAATGTAGGATATCTTCTCTGACTTGTAGGTTGAATAGAGAACATAAGATGGGAAGGTCGGGTCGATGCGGGAAGTAGTTCAGTTTTACCAGCTCTCCTCTAGTCTTTAATACAATAGAGATAAGCTCTATTTCATGGTTGTCGTTGAAAGAGTTTCCTATAGGGTTAGAATAGTCTTCTAACGCAGAGCGACAACGCAGTATACGTAGAGGGCCTCTTCGCCGTGGGTGGTACGCACAAGTTCAAAGGGACCTCGACCAACTTGGAGTGCACAACTGGAGGCAATTAGCTAACGAACGAGCTAATTGGAGAGGCTTGTTGGTTGAGGCCCAGTTTCACCCCGAACTGTAGCGCCACCTAAGTAAGTAAGTAAGCACTCCAAGTTGGTTGAGGTCTCCTTGATTTCGTGCCACCAGCGGCGAGGAGGCGCTCTACTGCGTCGTCACTCTGGGTTAGATTCAAAGACTCCAGAGAGTTTTTTCTTCCAAAAAGCTATATTTCAGCGCTGATAATTAGAACTGTGATGGTCAGACTCTTATATAGAGTCTCCTTAGCTGTTCGGGATATTGCTTTACTGTTGAATTGCCTTAATATCTCAAAAAACTTCTACTGGTAAGTGTTATTCTTCGCTTGATTTCTGCGCTGATATCATTGTCAGAATATATAGCAGAGCCAAGGTAGACAAAGTCCCTTACTACCTCAAAGTTACGGCTGTCCACTGTGACGTTCTGCTCAGTTCGTCGGTGTTGATTGTTCCTTCTTGTTAATGGAATATATTTGGTTTTGCCCTCGTTTATCGCTGATTCCATTTCAGCTGCTTTTGCTTTAGTGCTTGAAACGCACCGGTGACAAACCGCTGAGTTCTTCCAATTATGTCAACATCATCGGCGTATGCAAGCAGTTGTACGGACTTTTGATAGATTGTCCCTCTGGTGTTGGCTTGTGAGTTCACAATCCGTTCAAGTACAATATTAAAGAAGTCACATGCCAACGCATCACCCTATCTTAAACCTTTTTCGACGTCAGAAGTCTCAGTTGGGTTATTACCGAACGTGATGTGTGTATAAGGGGCCTTGCCATCGAAAAGAAATTGTGAGTATCGATTTGAACTTCTTGGGTGTTTTCCAGGATCCGCCGAAGTGTGAAGATATGATCGATGGTGGACTTTCCTGGACTGAAGCCGTACTGATAGGGTTCAATCAGGCGTTAGCACAATATCGCAGAAAAGAGTTTGTATGCAATGCTGAAGAGACTGATGTCTCTATAATTGACGCAGTTGAGGGGGGCTCCTTTCTTATGGATCGGGCATACGAAGCTGGGACTCCATTCGTCAGGCATACACTCGTCTGACCCAATCTCAGAGATGAGTTGGTGTATGCTCTCTACAAATTCATCACCAGCTATAGGCCGTATAAGCAGTTAAGTTACAGCATCTTTTGCTACTTACTCTCTTGTTATAGCCATATGGGTCTGGTTTTGACCGTCTTTCTTAATTCCGTACTTTTGTTGCTCAACTTTTCCAACCAAAGGACCCCATTTCGATGCTAAGACTAGGTAAGACTCCAAATTTGAAAAGTTTGACTGAACCAAAAGTGTAAAGTACGAATTCCAGTGATTAAGCATCACCAACCTTATTAAGCAGCTTATAGTCGGATCCAAAATAAATACTTTACCAAAAATTAATACTCGTATCTTCTTTAGTTATTCACCCTCTTTTAGCTTAATAGATATATGAGTACCAGAGCACTTCCGATAGAGACAAAAGAATTTCCCTCTTAACAAACAAAAACTTTCACGATTACATCCTGCCATTAGGCGAATAACTTGCACATCGTTTACAGCTTATCGTTCGCAGTTATACGAGTCGCATATTACCCCAGTAGCCCAAGAGCATTCGCTTGGACAGCCTGTGATATTCTTGAAACCGCCAACCAAATCCGAGAATTCCCGCTGGAAAACCACCAAACAAACACCACCATTCCCGCCTGCTGTGGAGTAATTAAAAGCCCATCAATAATCTCGGTATCGCATTGCATCTGGCAGGGGTGTTGGGCACAGGTCATTTCCTGAATTTTATCTTCTCACTCAGAGTGTGGGCCACATAAGCACCACCGACAACCAGATCCAGACAAACACACTCCACTCGCAATCCCGGGCAAGCTGGTGGCAAGAGTTTGTGCCGTACTCACCGTTTGTTGACTTTGTGCGCTCGCCTGAACTATTCTCCGACCCGGGGACGTAGCAAATGATAAACCAGGATTTCTGGTCCACGTTATAGCTACGACGCGAGGTGGCTGCTGGTGGAAGTGAGGAGCAAAGGCAGCGACTGTGGACAAAATAGCGGATTATCTGATAGTTGTGTTGCAAATTAGTGCGCCGCTCTTTCATGGTCGCATCTGGCATTCTCCAGCATTTTGATGGTATTCTGTGGAATTCAGTGGTGTTCTCTTGGATCTGTGCTGCAATTATCCTCCAATCACTGGGGGGCCTTTGACACCAGCACCCAGTTTTGTTTTTCGTTGCAGCGGGTGTGTTATGGCGCATTTCTGCCAGTGATGTTGCTGTTATGGGAGATGCAATTTTTGGAATGTGTGTCTAGTTCCTCTAACGTATGTATGCACTTGTCGACGGGATGCAATGTGTCCCACAGCATATGCAGCGAGTGTTACCAGTCATATGACTTATGACTGATGGGCCACTCTAACAAGGGGATAATTAAGTGATGCTGCGATGTTTTCTTTCCATTCGTGGCCAAAGGGAAGTTTAGATTTTTATTTCACACTCAGATAATTGAGATTTAACATCGTAAGTGGAAAAAATAAATTTTAGATGACGGTTTTGTCGCCTGTAGATAATGCGCTTCCTCGGGCTATTCGTCGAACTGTGTTTTCAAAATACTTAAGCTTGCGATGAAAATTTGCAAGCGACAACTAGGCAATACAGACATACATACATTTCCAATGGCTCGCTTATCCTTCATGAAGGTAGCGCGGGCAAGATGCTCAGGTGGTCTCTCCGTCCTTCTCGATCCTGGCGCCATTGACTTACAGCTACATCGCAAACGAACCTTATATCAGCAGCTTGTATTTGCGATTTTATTCTTTCGGTCATTACTCAAATTGCATGACCATAAGTGAGAGTTGGAATATATACCGAGTAAAAGACCGATAATGTAGCTTCAACACTAAGTTCGGTCTTCCTTATAACAGATTGATCAAGCTCTCTCAAAATTGATCCAGCCTGACCAATTCTACAGGATAACTTGGCATTGTTCTTTCCATCACTCGTGAATAAGACCCCGAGGTACTTGAACTTATCCAATGGGACTCCAATAACTTGCAGAGTGCACTAAATGGGTTTTTTCGAAACGACCGATTTGTTCACGTTGATCCTCATTCCAGCATCATCACAAACGACTACAAACCTTTCATCCGCAGAGAAATCACTAATCCTCAAGTCTTCCACTTTGAAACATTCTCCGCAACAGCTGCACTGTATTATCCAGTCTATATATTATATACAATGAAGAGGAGAGGTGACAAAACGCGTTCTTGGCGGAGTCCTACGCCTGCTGTGATAGGTATTGATTTGACGCCGTTCTCCCAACACAGCTTCTACAGTTTGAATATAAGGACTGAATCGCCCTTAATAGGGAACCATCAATCTCATTCTCCTGCAGAGCACTCTAGACTTTGCCTCGAGGAACCCTATCATATGCCTTCTCCAAATCCACACAATTGATGCAAATAGGTTTAGCATACTCCCAGGCTTTCTTAAGTACCATTCTGAGAGTGAATAACTGGTCGTGTGTGTTTCTGCCGGGACGAAAACCGCATTGCTCATACCCCAAACTATCCTCAACCACAACTCTGGAACGCGTTTCTAGCACCTTAGCGAAGACTTTTCCAGGGCGACTTAAAAAAGATAATTCCCCTTATGGCGCATTCTCTTTTGTCCTATTTTTTAAAAAGAGGGCTAATCACCCCATTTGCAAATCCCCAGGTATTTCCCCGCATTTCCAGACTACTTTAGTGATACACGACCCATTGCACTCGCGCTTTAACTAAAGCTTTGAGCATTTCTGCTCGGATTTCATTCACACCTGCCAACTTTTAGCAATTTGATTGCCAAAGTTACTTCCTCTACCATACGACTACTCTCGGCCCTACTCTCGACCATAGATCTGTCTGCTTCGGTGTCCTGTTCGGAATTGAGCAATTCTGAAAGGTGGTAGCTCCATCTGTGCAAAATGTCCTTTCATTTAAAAGTAGTGTAACATCTTTGGATTTGACTCTTCCTTACTTACCCACTTACTTACGTGGCGCTACAGTTCGGGGTGAACCTGGGCCTCAACCAACAAGCATCTCCATTTAGCTCGGTCTTTAGGTAATTGCCTCTAGTTGCGCACTCGAAGTTGATCGAGGTCATTTTCATTTTTAATGCATTTTATTTAAAGAATTCAGTATACCTTACATGCTAACAAAAAACGCTTAAAACTAGCTTAAATAACTTAACTATTTTCTTATAACTTACTGGCCCCATGTGGGCGCTCTAAGCTAATCCTAACACTTAACCTATGTCTTTCGACGTAACCTAACTAAATTTATTTGTTATGGCGAAGTAATTAACAAATTAAAAACTAAGAAAAATGTTTGAAAAAAAAAGTTAGTTTCTGAACGAATTTTTGTATTAATGAATAAAACTTATGAACTACCTTAAAATAATCTTAAACTAACTTAACTACTTAACTACATAACTACTTAACTACTATGTGTAATTAAATACACTGTGCTTTTTTTTTTGTTTGTTTTTTTTTTTTTTTTTTAGCCAAGTGCGGTTTTTTTTTTATATTTTTTTTTTTTAGCCAAGTGCTGCGTTTTTTTTTTTGTTTTTAACCTTTCAACTTACAACTAGCTAAAACTATGTAAGCCGGCCATGGCTATTATACCAATAATAGACGACCCGCTCTGCCTACGTTACAGGCTAACCCGGATTAGGGGGAAACGACGACGGCGTTCCCTCTTCTTCTCTAAGCCACCAAAATTGGTCATGCTGCCTACTAACGTCTTCAATGTCGCGGTTGGAAACCGCCCTACTGTACCGGAGACGCTCTACACTACTCTGTGTAGTGTACGACGTCTCTGTCGTAGTGGAGTCGCCTATCCACAGCTGTTCTGGCGACGTGGAAGATTAGCGGCACCGCTAACTTATCCTGGATCAGACCTCTCTGATCAAGGTATAAAAACGCTTCTATTGGAATAAAGCCGTTAAGGCGCACACTCTCGTGATAGAGATTATTGGGGTAATAAGCCCCAAAGATCAGGCTATTCTTCGAAGTCATTGCTTTTGCAATGTGACTTCGAATCATCTTGATCAAGAAATTATCCACTCTGATCAGATTCGCTCTGTTGTACAGGACCTCATTAGGATAGAATTTTATGTACTCAGACTCTGGTGTTCTGTACAAACGAAGGCAAGCCCTCTCAAATACCCGCATCTTTTCCAATAAGCTTGGCCCTACGTTGAACCACACGGGACATCCATATGCGAGCATAGGCTGAATGAGGGCCATGTAGAGGATTACCTTCACCCTTGCATCGAGTTGGCTGCTATAAAACAGTCTCTTTGCAAGGGCGAAAGCAACTTTGGCTCTGGCCAGAGCTGCATCTATATGTTTGTTAAAATATAGATATTGATCTAGCCAGACCCCAACGTATGTGACTACACTTCGACTCGCAAGTGGCTGTCCGTGCTGTCCCACCATAGAGAACTTTTGCCAATTCTTTCGGGTGTCCCTAGGGGCCCCAGACAACGGCGTTCTGAACAGGATGGTCTCCGACTTCTGAAAGTTAATCTTCAACTTCCAGTGGTCGCAGTATCTCTTGATCTTATCGAAGTCACGCTGCAAGAGTATTGCAATTACCTCAATCTTAGGCCCTGATCTATACGCGACCAAATCGTCTGCGTACGCAATGGCATGGTGAACTGAACCTATGAGATCGCTCGTGTAAATATTGAAAAGGATCGGCGAATTGACCGCGCCCTGTTGCAGACCATATTTTACTTCAAAAGATCCAGCAGACGTCACATTGCCATTCTTCACAATGAACTTCTTACTGGTGAGCATGTCATAAAGTATGTACAGCAGTGGTTTACTTATGCCCAGCCTGCTCAACCTGCAGAAGAGTCCCTCTAACCAGACGGTATCGAAGGCCTTCTCCAAGTCAATCAGGCAGGCACCCGTGCATTGCTTCTTGCTTTTGTTCCATTGGATATCCGATACCAGTTTAGACGCCGCATTTATGCTATCATGCCCCGCCTTGAAAGCGAATTGATTATCCGGAATTATGTGCATGTCCTCAACCCACTTAGTCAGGGCTCTATGGATAACTTTTTCGAATACCTTGCTGATGTTCGTAAGTAGACTTATCGACAGGAGATTCCCTGGATTGGAACTATCTTTATCTCTTTTGGGAATAGGCTGCACCACCGCTGTTTTCCAATGCGCTGGATAATGGGCATTATTCATTGAATTATTAAACAGGATGGTGTAAATGTTCACCGTTTCTCGAGGAAGATGTCTAAGCACAAAGTTGGGTATACCATCGATTCCCACGGATTTCTTTTTCCTCATTGATTCGAAGATCGCTTGGAGCTCTGCCTTCGAAATGAACGGGGGATGTACCCTTTCATCGGCGATGGCATATCTATATATCTTTCATTGAACACGGTGAAACCAGTGTTCTCAGATCGCCAGTGCTCCATGTCATTTCGAAGGCAGAAGTTGTGCACAAGGACCCGATTCTCAAGGTCGTGGTTCGGGCAAACACTATCATTCACCTTATACACGTCCTGGAAAGTCGCTCCTATAGCCTCTACCTTCTCCTGCGGATCTTCGATCACAAAGAAATTGTCATCCTCAGCTGCGTTATCTGGATCTATACCTGCTGTCACTAGTACTTGTACATTGTTCGTGGTTCGGGGGATTTTAAGACACGGAAGATCGTTTTGTTTATTCCTCCGAAAGATCTTGTTTATTTTCGGGAACATACTCGGCTTGTTGGATTTTACAGCCCGAATTTTCTTGCCCCAGTGCAAATTTACAGAAAGTCTGTAATTTTCTTTAATTAATTGCGAGAGATTTTTAATCAACGACTTCAGCGTCCTAACCTCCTCCGAATTCTGTCTGTCAGTAAACTGTCTGTACAAGGTTTTTAATCTCGACAGCAGTCTACTTTTATGTTCGTGCAGTGTGTTGATACCGAGGTATCGTAATGTCCATCGTTCGTTTTATTGTCTCATTCATTTGTTTTAGATATCTATCAATCTCCTCGTTTGACAGATTCCTATTAGACGGTAGGTTGAGAAAGTTCGAGGAGAGTGCTCTCGTCAACTGTCTGGAGAAGCGAGTCCAACGCGTTCTACTGTAATTTAGGCGTGCAATTGAACAAACTCCTCCAATTCCGCAATTTCATTGGGAATCGTTATTTCGGCACTGAGTCCGCAATGGTCACTGTCATACACAAAAGTGCGTAAGCAGTTTATCGTTTGTCGGTCCATGTCGGTCAGTTGTAACCGTACGTCGAACAGCATTAGATCCAGATAAGATCCGCTTCTAGGATACGACGGACTATCCGTCGCTTCTAAATCTAGTCGATACTTAACACTGTGCAGACCTCACCAATTGAATAGTAGGTTCCCTCTAGAATTTGGTGTGTTATTTTCCCAATCTCTATGTTTGGCGCTTAAATCACCAGCAAAAATGTAAAAGTTCTCTTCCGACTCCAGCCTAAGTATTCGAAAAAGTGTTTCGAGCTCTGAAATAAAACAAGTGGATTGAGTAGCTTCAGGAGCATAGACTGCGACCATATACATCCTCTTTCCACTATGGAGAGGGATATACACGATACATGCTTCCAGCTTCTGGAATCTACGCACTTCACCGCAGTACACTACTTTATGACGTAACTCTTTTCTAATGAAGATTGCGACACCTCCTCCTTGTACAGAGTTGGGTCGGTCTCTTCTTATAATATTATAACTACTGTGACTCAACTTGTGTTTCTGGGATAGCTTAGTTTCGCTAACCAAAAGCACATCGGGAGAATGGTCCTCAAGCAACTTGAAAAGTACGGCTCTACGTTCGATCCTAATCAGTGAATTCACATTCACCGCAAGGATCTTTAAGTATTGCTCCGCCATGTTCGTACCCATTATGATTGGTGACTTTTGAAAAGACAAGGTGGTCACCTCACCTACGGCGAGGAGGTCCTCTACTGCGTCGTCCCTCGGGCTTAGATCCAAGACTCTGCGGGCCGGAGCATTGATGTCCATTCGCTCTACATGTCATAGTCATCTCAGACGTCCACTACGCAGTTTTTGACTAGGTCGAAGTCGCTGTACGGCTCGTATAATTCGTTATTGAATCTTCTCTTCCAAAACCCGTCCTCGCAAACGGGACTGAATATCTTAAAGAATTTTTCTCTCAAGCGACCAATTATATCTTCATCCTCTTTTAATAAAGTCCATGTTTCAGTGCCGTAAGGCAGAACTGGGATGATCAGAGTCCTATACAGAGTCTCTTTAGCTGCTCGAGATAGGGCTTTATTGTTGAATTGCCTTATAAGTCCAAAAAAAAACAGGGATTAGCAAGAGTTATTGTTCGCTTGATTTCTGCGCTGATCATGCTTTTCCCTTAATACCTTGAAGTTAAAGCTGCCCACTGCGACGTTCTGTCCAATTCGTCGGTGTTGGTTTTCCCTTCTTGTTGACAGCATATACAGTGAACTCTCGATAATTCGAATTGCAACGGACCTAGAAAAAAAACTTCGAATTGTAGAGGTTTTCGAAATATGGAGGTTTCAGAAAAAAAAAAGAATATTTTCTCTAAACGAAATTTGTATTACTCGTAGGTATGTAATATGTTTACGTTTAAGTAATGCTTGGTAGAGTAAGAAAATTATACATTTATAATACAAATTATACGAACAAATTCGAGATTTTTTTGCGACTGCAACCGAAGTCGGTCCAGGGTATTTTCGATCGTGTTAAGGCTGAAATCGTCGACATCTGTCCTCTCTTAAAATTGACGTAGTTTTGTAAGCGATAATTTCGCTTCTTTGGAAGTTACGATTAGAACTGGTTCCCCGTCCTCATCTTCATTATGATCCGAGTCTCCTTTTTCAGATGGTAGTATGTCTACATCCGTTAGGGCTCCAGTGACTGCAAAGTTATCATCAAAGTGGACAAACTCTTGAAATGAGACTGAGATTTTTTCGGAATGAGGCAGAAGATTCCATCCGATCTGTGAAATCGATTTCCTGCTGTCCTTCATGTTGAGCTTGATGTGATTCTCACTGGAGAAAGCCACAAGTTCTAAAACAATTGCGAATTGTACTTTTGGTAAAATTCTTCCAAGCTTTATTTGCCATTTGCATTGCAAGCAGGACTGTTATGTTAGACTCATTCCCTTCTTCCATACAAACTAACATTCTTGAGACCTCTTCCTTACGGTACAGTGTCTTGAAGTTATTGATAATGCCTTGATAGTCTAAGAGCTGGTGAACGTTTTTTAAACGTCATTTTAGCACAGGAAATAAATACATTTTTTTTGTCAAACTTGAGCTAATCATCACAAATATCAACGTCTGGCAGCTGTCCGTTGGTGCGTTTGGGGAGGGCTGGGCCCCAAAGACGTCGAAAAAAGGGATGCGGTCACGTCATTTCAGCAAAGCTGAATTTTTGTATATGAGTACTTTACTTGTTTATATAACATATTTTACCACTGCCAGACATTTTGGCCGGGTCTAACATCCTGCCAGACGCAAGCGAAGTTTGAATCTCGCTACTAAAGCGATGTGCGACAAATGTATCTAATAGCCGATTTTTCAGTATGTCTTATAGGAAATTAAATTCTTAATAAAATAGTATATACACAAAATTTTCATATATCCAGTAGAACAGAAGATATTTTAAAAAGAGTCAGTAGCCGCTATTCAAATTCAAGCAACTGAAAAAGCCAAGATTTAATGGTCTTTTTATTCATCTAGGCAGTTTCCACATCATGATGGCTTATTTCAAAGCCATCAGAAAGTTTATAGATGATTCTGGATTGGCTTATGTAATGGTGGATAGTGAACTTTTAGCAAATGGTTCAGTAGCTGGATTTATAGCTGTAAAGCCTCTAATGACTTTGGGCTTTCAGATCCTACGTTTTGAAAGTTTTATGAAGAAAGAACAAATAGAAATTGGCGATGATATAATCAGTTATCTTAATGACTTTCAATCTACACAGACATCAAGTCCCACTATTGACCATCCTTACCTTATACAATTGTTTAGAAAATATAATGCATATCAAGAAGCAACGATTAATGGACAATTTGGCGAAACACCGCAGTTCTACATGATTAATGTAGATGATGTTAATTATTATTTAATTTTGACACGAAGCATTCGTACTGCAGATTTCGAATTATTTAAATACATATTGCCCAAAATCGCACGCACGGTGGTTGGTCAAGTACCACGATAATCTATTAAAAATCGACGAACCTCACCCAGGACTAAAAGAACTTTTTGAGAACAGGTCCTTCGTTGTGAAAAGAACCGAAAAAGCATTCACTAGACAGCCAATAGATTTGACGTTGGAACAGACAATAAATGCAGATGCTGCAAAAAGATTGACAGGAGTTATACATTTCACCAATTCGATATCTGCTCGTCAACGCTGGTCTAAAAGTCACAGCATAAGATCAACGATAATATCGCACGTATTTGAGGAATGTGGATTGCGTAAAGCTCAAGATATAGCTTTATGCATATAGATAGAGCAGACTTAGAAAGAAGATGAATGGAAAAAAGTTGCGTGCAGCTTCATGCATTACATTAAACAAAATATAAAACCTTTGGCACCAGAACTGAGTAACGATTTCTTATATAACATTGCAACAGGACGAGCAGCACCAAACCCTATAGCAATACCCTGGAACAATATATAGATATTGCAAAAGTTTTATCGTATCCTTTGATGCCTGTTCCTTTATCAATGTGCCATTTATATGGAACAGTTTGTAAAACCGATAAATCTGTTCACATGAAATTGTTGGAGGCAAAAGTTGATAGTCAGGCAGTACGCAATATAGATATTGTAATTATCGATGGCTTTTTCATGCTGCATCTCTTAAAGGAAGTTCCAAAAACATTCGGCAACATCTCAAAAGAAATATTGCAAGTGGCTACTAGGTATTCTGCATCCAGAATCGATATCATTTTGATCGTTATTTTTCACCATCTATCGAAGATAGCGAACATCTTCTTAGAGATAGCTTGGACAACCTCAACAAATTATGACTTTTGTTACTGTTTTAAAACTGACAATGGAAAAGTGAAAAAAAACTGTGGAAGACAATTTATCTTGTGAAAAACATGAAGAAGCTGACACCAAAATCGTCTACCATGTTTGCAACATCGATTAAGATGCAAATGTTTTAATAAAATGCCCTGATACAGACGTTATTGTGATTATGTTAGGTAACGTGGAACATTTAAAGAGCTCTCTGAACATTTGGAAGGAGGTTGGCGTTCGAAATTCAAGACGATTTGTAGATTTATCCAAATTGCTTAATGCTCTAGGAGAGTCTTTGTGTAATTCTTTACCAGGATTTCATGCAGCAACTGGTTGTGATTATTATGCTACATTTTACAGAAAAGGAAAACGAAGACCTTTTATACAATTGAATGAATTCCACAAATATCGAAAAGCATTTACTGATCTTGCTTGGTACTTTGGATGTACATATATAAGGTTCAAGGGAAAAAGTTTTTGAAGTCTTAGAGGAGTTTGTATGTCGTTTGTATAATATCCGTAATATAAATTACGTCAATAAATCCAGATATGAGATATTTACAAAAACATGTAATGCAATGAACATGAATGACGATTTCCATAAAAAATTTAAAAATGTTGACACTGGAAATTTGCCACCATGTAAAATCAGAGCTACGTCAACATTTCTTACGGGCTCATTATATTTCAAATATTTGGAGAAATGCACATTTAAAAAATTCAACTAATTTATCCCCAATTGAAAATGGATGGTTGGAATCTAATGGTGTATATGAGTTTTTTTGGTTCGACGGTGATCAATTACCTGCTTTAGTGAAAGACGTTGTAATCCAACCCCCTGATATTTATGATGAAAACGAGAGTTCAGGTATATACATTATGAATATTATAATGCATTATTTTTATTGCAATACTATTGCATATTGATTATTCCATGCAAACTAAAAAAAATTGTTAAATTCTTTAATTTATGTGATGATGGATCTGAACCTGACGACGAAGAAGACGATGATATACAGGATTAAAATACCATAATACGGGAAATTATATTCTTCCAAATCATTTATATAACCCAATAAAAAATCTGAAAATTATTAAAAGCATGATTGTTTTGTTTTTCCCAGGTAGAACAGCCGAAGGGAGAAGTCATATGATGCATTTTGTAGGAAAATGATATCTTAATACGAAACAAATGGTTTCGAATCGCGGCTACTGACTCTTTTTAAAATATCTTCTGTTCTACTGGATATATGAAAATTTTGTGTATATACTATTCATTCATTCATCATTCATTCATTTTCAATGGCCCGCTAATCCTTCATGAGGGTCGCGGGGGTAGGATGCTCAGGTGGACTCTCCATACATATATATTAGTAAGTTTTCAAATGCTTTAATAGTTTCGATGAAAATCGGCTATTAGATACATACATTTGTCGCACATCGCTTTAGTAGCGACATTCAAACTTCGCTTGCGTCTGGCAGGATGTTAGACCCGGCCAAAATGTCTGGCAGTGGTAAAATATGTTATATAAACAAGTAAAGTACGCATATACAAAAATGCAGCTTTGCTGAAATGACGTGACCGCATCCCTTTTTTCGACGCCTTTGGGGCCCAGCCCCCCCCCAAACGCACCAACAGACAGCTGCCAGACGTTGATATTTGTGATCATTAGCTCAAGTTTAACAAAAAAATGTATTTATTTCCTGTGCTAAAATGACGTTTCAAAAACATTCACCAGCTCTCCGACTATGATCAAGTGGTTGAAGTTAGGAAGTTCCTTTTCCTTCTTCTTCTGTCCTTCTTCTATGGCCTGGACAAATTTCTTCTTCTCAGAGATAGGCAAACACTTGTACTTTTTGGAACTCATTTCTATATTGGGTCACCGGTTACATAATTAAAATAAGAAGAAAGAAATAAGAATTTGAAAAGGGATTAAAATCCAGTTAAAGTACCGCTATACTCAGTTTCATTAGAATTGACAGTACAATTCTTATGGGGAAGCTTTTTTTTAAACACTGGTGCCTGTACATGTTTTCATGGCACTTAGTTAAAAAAATTGCCACTGAAATAAAAACCTAACCACTGACTTACACACAATTTGTTTTTGTAATTTTCCTAAAATTCGCATATACCCAACCAAAAGAAGCCTGCCAGACAGCCGATGGCAGAATGATCATGCGGCCGGCATCAATCCCCGCTGTGTGTATGGAAAATATGAACATCAAAACAGTGTTCCCATTACTAACTCAAAAGCAAATTGTTGCAGCTTTTTCTACGGGTTTTCTCAAAGAACTTTGGGATTTTGTGCTTTGAGAACCAATAAATGAATTTGAGTATGTTAGGGTGTTGCCACTTGAATTTTGTTTTCTCATTTTTTCATTTTCTGGACACCGTTTCTCGAAAACTACTAGACGTAGGTACTTGAAACTTTGCACAGTTATTCCTTATTTTGCCTAGATGCGGGATAAGAAGGGACTTTCTGAAATTCAATATCTAAATGGCATTAAGGGGGTTGAGATCGAATTTTCCATCTGTAAATATTGATTCCACAGCCGTAGCTCAGTACTGGCTCTCCGGCTTAAAAAAATGAGAAATTTGTGAATTTAGTAAATTCGCCGCTGATTCGTTCAAAGTATAAAAAATCCTTCTACGTTGTCCTGAAGCTGAGCAATGCTAAAAAGAAATAATCAAATCATCGCCCACAATTTTCCTTCAGCGGAGATCACGGCGGCCAGCAGTTATGCAGCAGTGGCTATCGTTGCAATAGTATGTGTATGTGTATATGGGCGCGCTTCCCATGATTATGTTTAGATCCTCAGTGCGCGATCCCTTTTAGAGTTAAAATTAAAAAAAAACAGAAGAAAACATTATCAGTGCCAAATCTAAGATATTGTAAATTCAATTAATTAAGATATCAATGTGCTGTCAAAACTTCATGCAATTAAGAGACTTGGGAATATACGCGTAGGTACATATTTACATACATGCAAATGCATGTGCAGACATAGAACTATTGCAATATTTTTCCATTTTGTTAGATGTGGTGCTGTTGATCGTTGGATTTGTCCATATTTTAGAATGTTTCAATAAATCTCTACGTCTATAACAGAGAACGCATTTTTTCTGTTTGTCCGCGAATAGGAAGTAAGCACGTAACAATATACAATATACCATACTCGTATGTTACATATATCAATCGATTTGCTGTGAGAAGGGGTATAGGTAAGAGCCAATTTTAGTATCCTGAATCCGTTATTGGGCTTTTAAACCCCTTTTATATGTGTTAAGAGTTATCTTTTAAGTTATATGCACACTTCATATTTCCTTTCCTATTGTAACTGTTATCATTAACCATCTGTTTTTCTTTCCTGCCAGACATTGTAAAACACCATAAGGTACGAGTATGCATCCTAATAAAACAAGAGATATGACGCACATGCTGATAACAGTTCAGTGATAACACGAACTGTATGCATGCTGCATGTCTCATTCCATTGTATTCTCCTTGTTGTTCTCCCGAACAATATGTTTTTTTTCAAAAACAATTTTCCTATGCTTTACAAACATATGACTGCAAAATGGCTGAATCGAAATAGGCGAGCCCCACAGGCGAATCAGTCGAAATGCGGTTAAGTGGGAGGGTTGTGATCCCTTATTTTCGGATCATAACCTCGCTGATAAAAGGAAGAAGAAGAAGAACTTCGAGCTATGATTTTCAGATGACCATGATTAATTTTACATCGTCCGTACCCAGTGGATCCAAAAAGTGTTTGAATTTACGCCGAATGTTCACCGTAAGCTTTAGAGTACGCTGGTCATACTTACTCTTTCCATATATCTTTTGCTTTCTTTATTTTCCTTCTCGTTGACCAAAATTCATAAACGCGATCATTCACCTGATACTGAGGACAAGCAATTGTCCCCAGAAAAAAAATGTCGGTCTCCTATTGTTCGTAATAGTGTCGAAGTGAAGGATTCCAGAACAAATTATTGGAGGCCTCTGTAATGTTTGCCAGATAGCGACAATGACGACATGCATGAAGTAATATCACCAAACGATAGTGAAAAGAAGGTGTATGTTCCCCCCATAAAACAGCTTCAGAAAGACAGTGACTTTGTGCATAATTTAATGCTAAAATTAAATATTAATGACTATTTTGTAAAAAAAAAATTCAATTGGAATCAAAATTGTTTGTGGTTCAATTAATTCTTTCAACGCCGTGATAAACAAATTTAAAGACGAGAATTGTCAGTTTTTCTCACACGACAATAAAAGTGAAAAAGCTTTTAAAGTAGTTTTATATGGTTTGGGAGGAATGGACTCCGATTCACTAAAAACTGAACTTATCAGACTTGGGTTAAAGTGCAGTGATATAAAGAAAATCGTTAAGAAATATGATCACTACACGGACCATATATATCTCCTTTCCGTGGAGAGTGCATCAATTAAAATCGGCGATTTAAAAAAACATTATCGCTCCGTATTGCACACCTGGAACTTGGAAAGAAAAATTAAAAATAGACTGACACAGTGTTTTAACTGCCAAATGTTTGGTGACGGTGAACGAAATTGTCACATCAAAACTTATTGTGCTAACTGTGCTGGCTCACATAAGACATCCGAATGCACCAATTCGTCTTTAATAAAATGTGCGAACTGCAGTCAGAACCACAAATCAACAGATCCTTCATGTGTTAGTCGAAATAATTTTCTGGAACTGAGGGAAAAAATTGTCAACAAAACTTTTCGCACTCAACCGAAAGTTCAACGTGCTATTTCGAATGCTACTGACCTTCGTCAACATAAAATAGTTTTGCTAAGCTCGTTGACAGACTTTCCTTCTTTGCCGTCACATTCGCAATGCCGTTACACTGGTCAATGCTCTGAGAGCAGAGCACCTCAAGTAGGGAATGCGTGGGAGAACATCGCCCAACCACCTGATGATACGAGTGCGGGTATCGCCAGCCAGAACATTCCTAGTAGCAGCTACAACAACAATTTATTTAGCATTGAAGAACTAAATGCACTGGCAAGGGAAATGATAACAAAATTAAATTCATGTAAAACTAAGGTTGAACAATTCAATGTTATCGCACATTTAGCGACTAAGTTTTTATACTCAAATAGTAGGTAATTATGATAGATAGAAACATAAGAATTGTAAATTGGAATGCCAGAGGTATTCGGAATAAACACATTGAATTTTTGAATTTTTTAAACGTTAATAATATTGACATTGCAACAATAACTGAAACTTGGTTAAATGCGAGCATTACGCTGTCCACTTCCGAGTTCAAATGCTATCGTGTAGTTAAATCGGTAGAACAGGTGGAGGCGTTGCAATTCTTATTAGAAGATCAATTCAGCATTCTCTTTTACCCCTTATAAGAACACAGGTACTGGAAAATATAGCTGTTGAGGTGAAACTAAGTAACCAAAAACTGATAAAAATTGTCTGCGTATATTATCCCGGTGGTACCAGCCCAGCAAGTAAACGACTAAGTTTAAAAAGTGACTTACACAAAATGTTAAGCCTAAGCGGAGATTAGCCTTATTGCTGGGGATTTAAATTATAGACATAGGGATTGGGGGTACTTACGGGTAAATTCTAGCGGCAACTTACTTGCAAATTTACTTCTAACGTATCCAGTTTCTGTTTTGTATCCGCCTAGTCCTACGTACGTCCCTGTGAATACCCGTGGTAGTCCTTCCGTCTTAGATATATTTCTTACTAATGTCTCCTCTGTTATAACACAGCCAATTTCAATAAATGCTCTTAGCTCAGACCACAACCCGGTTCTGTGTGAAATTCTCTGTTCGGGATTAACCAATTTTGAAAACTTCCTTGATCTGAAAAATACAAATTGGGAACGTTTTCGTACATTGCTGAAAAGTAAATTAAGGAACTTTCCAACTACCTTAGAAAACGTAACTAATAAAGAAAATGTCAATCACATCGTTCAAGAGTTTTCCAATACCATATTAAGTTCCATTGAAACATGCACTCCAAGGAAAGCGAAAAAGGATTACTATGTAAAACTTCCGTCTTCCATCCTAGAGCTTATTAAAATTAGGAATTCACAAAGGAGAAATTGGCAAAGGTATATAAGGAAAAATGCTGATATATAAGGAAAAATTTGTATTCCTCAATAGGTTAATTGCCCACCATATACAGTGTCATCGAAATTTGACCTGGAATCGGAAGTTAAATGGTCTTGACAAAGGTGCTAAACCGTTCTGGAACATAGTAAGAATAACTAAAAACAAAAACAGACAAATCCCCGCTATCCAAAGCTCCGGTTCGTTGTACCTCACTGACTTAGAGAAGGCAAATGCACTTGCAACCGGTTTTCTTGAAAATCATGTAGTGTCCCAAAACCTTGGTGTTGCATCTACAAATCTTCTTGTTGACAATACTGTTGTTAACTTTGATAATTTATCAACCGACTCACCAGTAAATGAATTTGTCACGGTAGATGACATACATTTTTTTGTCACTAACTTAAAATTAAAGAAAGTAGGAGGAATTGATGGTATCAAAAATGTATACATTAAACAACTACCCCAAATAGGTTTAAAGTTTATGGCATTTGTGTTTAATGCATGCTTTAAATTGCAGTATTTTTTGATTGCTTGGAAGACTGCAAAGGTTGTTCCAATATTAACAGCTGGTAAGCCTCCTAAAAATGCTAAGAGCTACAGACCAATTAGCCTACTTAGCAACCTAAGCAAAATATTTGAACAAATTATTAAGAAAACAATTTTAAAAATTGTCACTGGCCGGAAAATATTTCCCAATGAGCAGTTTGGATTTAGGTGATACCACTCCACATCTCACCAAGTAGCTAGGATTTGTAAGCATATAAAGCTAAATCGCACACTAGGCAAATCAACGGGCATGGTGCTTCTAGATATAGAAAAGGCGTTTGATACAGTGTGGCACAATGGCTTGATTTATAAAATGCTTAAGTTCAAAATTCCTGTTTATTTATGTAAAGTAGTTCAAAGTTTCTTGTCTGGTCGTTGTTTCAGAGTTTTTGTCAATGAAGCGTGTTCTGAGATGTCATATTTCTATTCCGGTGTCCCACAAGGTTCTGTCCTCAGTTCTATTTTGTAAAATATGTACACGTCAGACTTTCCATTCATTCCGGAGTCTAAAGCAGCTATTAATGCTGATGATACAGCTGTATTTTCATCGCATGAATTTGCTCTCAACATCGAGACAAATTTAAACAATGGGATAGAAATGTAATGGTAAATGGCACTGAGATAGATTGGACACCTTCTGTTAAATACTTGGGTATAAATCTCGACACAAGATTGACATTCAATGAACACGTCACCAAAACTATCAAGAAAGTAAACTTAGCAATTAAAATGTTGTACCCTTTTATAAACCGCAAATCCTTGTTATGTAATGACAACAAAATCATAATATATACTTATTTTCCCGGCAATCTTACTGTACGGTTGTCAAATATGGGGTGATTGTGCTAAGTGTCACATTTAACGCTTGTAGATTGCTCAAAATAAGGCACTTAAAATGATGTTAAATCTTCCGTGGCACCCTTCAACTTTAGATGTTCACAGAAAAGCGAATGATGAATTGATCCATAATAGAATTCATAAGCTTAATATTAAATTCATTACACGTTGTCAATATGCTGATAATGCTCTCGTAATTGAAGTTTTTAATAGCAATGCATAATTCTCATATTTATTATTTATTATTTATTATTTATTATTTATTATTTATTATTTATTATTTATTATTTATTATTTATTATTTATTATTTATTATTTATTATTTATTATTTATTATTTATTATTTATTATTTATTATTTTTTATTTATTATTTATTTCTATATAATTTGTTTGTTATATGTTATTTAATATTTATTAGTAAATGTTTATAATTATTTATTCGTTTTATTTATTTATGTGCTTATATATTTTTATTTTTTATTTATTAATTTTTTTTCTATTAAATTGAAGGTTTTGTGCTATTTTCCTTCAAATTAAAATTATTAATATAGTTCATTGTGCAAAATAGAATTTCAGTTGAAAGATATAATAAACACACTATATCGAATCTCTCTACTGTAAAATGTGTGAAAAAAAACTTCGCTAATAAAAAAAGGAAGAAGAAGAAGACTGCAAAACGGCTGAATCGATTAGAATATGAGTTGATTCCTCTATTAGTACATTTCCTACTGAAGAGATTGAGGTTTAAATCATTATTCTATGATTCTTATAACAGAAGTAATAAGCAGAAATACAATTATTTGAGATATAAATATATCACAGATATGCGTAGGTCATTGCAATCAATGGCCCACCAGTGGGGTGCGTGCGTATTCGTGTTCATCAAACAAACCCTTTTTCTTCTATTTTCTTTCTTTGCACTATTATAGGTTTCTTATGTAATTATGCATCTCTACATAATAATATCTATATTTAAGAAGACATTTTGTATGTTTGCCCGCAAAAAAAGTAAGTAGGCTAACGGAGCCCCAAGGTTACTATACTCGTACATCAATAGATTTGTTTTGAAGAGAAGAAGGACCAGCAATAAATTTTACGTAGAATCAAAAATAATTTGAAAAAAAAAAATTCAATCAATCACTGATCTATGCTTCGTAGAACCGGAGTAGTGGGCCAAAGTTCTTGGGTCAACGCAAAATCATAAACCATCGCGTGTCATTGCAATCAACAGGCCCCCAGTGACCCAGTGTTTTTTTTTTTTTTGGTTGCGCCAAGGGGTGTGGTAATCTTCTAAAGATACTAGTACCCCGGGCTATTAGCATGCACGATTCACAAATCCGAATAATCGATGCTAGGAATGCGCCTACGTACTAATTCACACCCTGCACACTTCTACCACTCTCCCCGCGGGACTGCCGTAAGGTATTACTTCGCGGGGCTGGTTAACAATTTATGCTGTACTTTCTGCTTCTCGACGTATTGTTTCTTGAATTCGAAGCTGCATTTGCACGTGCGTAATAAACGCGCAAATTTCCATTAATTTTTCCTCAGATTGTACCATATGGTCTGTGAGGAATGGAGGACTAGGAAGGTCATTTCTCCAATTTTCAAATAGCCTACAGTAGAAGACTGCATGCTCCGTATCTCCCTCCTGGTCTGGACATTTTGGACACAAAGGAGAGTTATCGTGTCCATACCGGTAAAGATATTTGCGATAGCCTCCATGGCCAGACAGGAACTGCGTGAGGTATTAGGTGCAGTTCCCATGTGCTCAGTTTATCCAACTGTCAATGGTGGGGATTAATTTATAGGTCCATCTGCCTTTAACCGCATTTTCCCATCGATCTTGCCACACAGCTCTTGAAGCTGCTTTATCTTCTTCTATAACCCTTCTTCTTTCGCTAGCCTCTTGATGGCTCGACCCTCTCCGATTGTAGATTTTCTGCATCGCGTTCGCGAGGATGTCGATTGGAACCATTTCTGTTATGACAAAGGCTGCCTCATCAGAGATAGTTATAAAACCACTGATTGTCCTTATAGCGCAGTGTCTGTAGGCTGATGTCAGTTTCCTCCTTGTTTCTTTGGTCGCGAGAGCCCCCGCTCAAACCGGAGCCGCATAAAGAAGGACTGAGCTGATAACTCTGGATAGTATGATCCTCCTAGCGTATCCAGATCCTCCAATGTTGGGCATTACGCTTTTTGACGCTTTTTTGCTCAAATAATCAACATGTTGTTTAAACTGCAGTCTATTGTCGAGCATTACTCCTAGGTATTTGTTTGTTTCTTTGAATCTGATGATTTGGGTTGCAACCTGGACATTCATATATTCCACAGATTTCCGACTGGTTATTAGAACAGCTTCAGTTTTGTGGTTAGCTAATTCCAGACCGGCAGATCCTAGCCAGCTTTTGATTTGACTGTTTGCCACATTTGTAGCTGATTCTACTTCACTGATTTGTTTTGCTATTGTAACAACAGCGATGTCGTCAGCAAATCCAATTATATTCACTTTAGGTCTCAGTGGAAGTCGTAAAACTCCGTCGTACATTATGTTCCATAGTAGTGGGCCCAGCATCGATCCTTGCGGGACCCCAGCTGTAACATCGTAGTACTTTACTCCTTCGTCGGTATCATACCTCAGTTTCCTGTTGGTAAAGTAGCTCGCCATTATCTGCAACAAGTAAGATGGTGTATCAATCCTGGCAAGAGATCTTCTTATAGTGGGCCAGTCTGCCGAATTAAACGCGTTTTTGACATCTAGCGTCACTACTGCGCAGTATTCCTTGGTGCCGTATCGCTATCTTTCTCCTTCAATTGCTTCCGCTGCTATATTAACTACAGCTTTAATGGCGTCAATTGTTGAGCGAGACTTTCGGAATCCGAACAGGTGGTTGGACAAAGCCCCTTTCTCCTCCGCTATTGTGAGCAATCTGTTGTAAATGATTCGCTCCAGGATCTTTCCTATTGTGTTCAGTAGGCTTATCGGGCGATACAATAAAACAAGATGTTGCATTTTCCATTGATTAGGGAAAATTCCTTCTTGTAAGCACTTTTGCATTGTTGCAATAAAGATGTCTGGCCTTTTTCGAACAGCGGCTTTCACTGCTTTGTTAGGGATGCCGTCAGGTCCGGGCGTCTTGTTGTCACCTATCTTTCTCGATGCGACTGTCAATTCCTCTGTTGTAATCACTGGAATTACCTCTGTAAAGTTTTCTCTGGTGATTGCGCACATAGTAGATACTCTCCTTGGAAAAAGATGTTCTACTATTGACTTCAGCTTTATCGGGCATGTTATCTGCGGGGAGTTGCCACCCTTAAGCTTTGTCATCACCATCCTATACGCCGTGCCCCAAGGGTCTACGTTAGCTTCATCACAGAGCTGTCTGAAACATCTTGCTTTGCTCTCCTTGATAGCTCTGCTTAACTGTTCTCGCGTTAGCTTAAAGGACGATAGGTACTCCTGAAAGTTGGGTGTGTCTCGAGATCTTCGTACTTTGCGTCTTGCCCGTAGAAACTTTGCTCTAAGTACCCTGATCTCGTCGTTCCACCAGTAGCAAGGCAGGCGTCTCTACTTGGAGCCCTCCTGGGAATTGATGCATCGCACGCCATATTGATGGGCTCGGTCTTTAGCTAATTGCCTCCAGTTGCGCACTCCAAGTTGGTCGAGGTCCCCTTGAACTTGTGCGCGCCATCTACGGCGATGATTCCTTCTACTGCGTCATCCCTCGGGATTAGATTCGAAGACTCTGCGGGCCGGAGCGTTGGTGTCCATTCGCTCTACATGTCCTAGCCATCTCAGACGTCCAATTCGCAGTTTTTTGACTAGGTCGATGTCGCTGTACAGCTCGTATACTTCATGATTGAATCTTCTCCTCCAAAACCCGTCAACGCAAACGGGACCGAAAATCTTACGAAGAATTTTTCTCTTGAAGCGCTCAAGGATATCTTCATCCTCTTTTAATAAAGTCCATGTTTCAGCGCCGTAAAGCAGGACTGGGATGATCAGGGTCTTATACAGAGTCTCCTTAGTAGTTCGAGGTAGGGCTTTGCTGTTGAATTGCCTTATAAGACCAAAAAAACAGCGATTGGCAAGAGTTATTCTTCGATTGATTTCTGCACTGATTTTGTTAGAAGAACAAGAAAACCTCGAAGTTATAGCTGCCCTCTGTGACGTTTTGTCTTATTCGTCGGTGTTGGTTTTCCCTTCTAGTTGACAGCATATACTTGGTTTTGCTCTCGTTTATCGCCAAACCCATTTTGGCCGCTTCCGCCTCAATGCTTGCAAAAGCACCGGTGACAGCCCGCTGAGATCTTCCGATAATGTCTATATCGTCGGTGTATACAAGCATTTGTACAGACTTGTAATAGATTGTGCCTCCGGTGTTGGCTTATGAGTTCCCCACAATCCGTTCAAGTACAATATTAAAGAAGTCACATGACAGCGCGTCACCTTGTCTAAAACCTTTTTGGACATCAAAGGTCTCGGTGAGGTCATTACCGACCTTGATGGAGCAGCGAGCGTTCTCCATCGCCAGCCTGCACAGACGGACAAGTTTGGCAGGGATGTCAAAACTAGACATGGCTTTATAAAGCTCTTCTATATAGATGCTGTCATAGGGGGCCTTGAAATCGATAAAGAGGTGGTGAGTATCGATTTGGAATTCTTGAGTTTTCTCCAGGATCTGCCGAAGTGTGAAGATTTGATCGATGGTGGACTGAAACCGCACTGATAGGGTCCAATCAGGCTCTTGATAAAAGGTTTCAGGCGTTCACATAATATCGCAGAAAAAATCTTGTATGCGATGTTGAGGAGACTGATGCCTCTATAATTGGCGCCGTTGAGGGGGTCTTCTTTCTTGTGGATCGGGCAAACGATGCTGAGATTCCATTAATCAGGCACACACTCGTCTGACCAAATCTTAGAGATGAGTTCGTGTATGCACTCTACCAATTCATCCCCAGCTGCCTTGAAAAGTTCGGCCGGTAAGCCGTCAGGTCCAGCAGCCTTGTTAGATTTTAGCTTGGATATTGCTATCCTCACTTCGTTTTGGTCAGGTGGACAGACATTTTGACTATCATCGTCTATGTTGAATGGTTCATTCTGCCTGACAGCGGGATGTTGTTCTTCGTCGCCGTTATACAGTCTGCAGAAGTAGTTTTTCCATATTCTCAGCACCGACTGTGATTCGATGATCCGCCAATAACCACTGGAGTTATTTCCGAGCATCTCCTGATATTCAATTATAGTCCAGCTGGGCCGAGCATAGCAACTATAGAAGTGTATACCGTTGACTTTGGCCCGAACGAAGCCCTCTGGCTGTTCATTGGCAGCCTGGAACGCATGTCTCCCATATGACCATATTGCGGCCCGTTTCGATCAATCACTGTGCCAGATGCTGCTGTTGTCCGGAATTTTATATGGCTCGCTGATCAAGATTACATCTGCTTTTTCGTCGTTGATGGTTTGTGCCAGGATATCCTGAGCTGTCTCACAATGGTTGCTGTTAATTTGGATAACCTTCATGGTTTCTTGTTGCAGATCGCTTTCTTAAGGACAGGGCATTTGTTGCCGCCGGCTATGTGCTTTGCATTTTCCGGGTTGACTTTCCTGCAGAACATGCAGGATGGTTTCTCGTTGCAATCTCTCGGTTTATGTCCCTCCTTACCGCACCTGCTACAGAGTTTGGAGCGGTCTTCTTCACTCTTCCAATGCTTGGCTAGATGTCCGAATTCGAGGCACTTAAAACATTTCTGTAGCAGCGTCCGCTCACGAATGCGACAGACTATCCAGCGAATTTTGATGCGTCCTGCTTCCAATAGTTTCGTCGCGCTTTCTGGAGGGAGAATAATTATTAAAGTTTGAGTTTCACCGTACGCCTTCCGCAAAGAAATGATGTCAGTAGTCATGACCCTGGCCAAATCGAATTGGGCTCTGATCGCCGCGCATACGTCCTCCTTGGTAGTGACCTCGTCGATGTCTCTGACCTCGACCGTGGTACGATGAGTGAGCGTTCTGACTTCAGCCTGTTCTCCTAGGGCTTCACCAATGACGTTTTTGTAATCCGTCGTTTTTTAGAGGAAGGCAGTTGAATATCGTGAAAGGAGTTAAAACCAAAGACAGTAGACTTTTCCAATGAGAAGGACATCTTACGCAGCTGGAGCGAGCACTTTTCAGAATTGATCAATCCCGAACAAGCCATATCATCAGGAAGATGACAGACCTATGGACGAAACTTTGGCGATAGGTAAAAGTTGGGGAATCTACCGGTGTGGCTGAAATCCGGCCAGAAATGCTCAACTTTTTAGGTAAAGAGGGAGTGTAATGGCTCTCGGGTGTTATTAAAGTGGCCTGAGAATCCAGTGAATCACCTGGTGATTGGCAAATGGAAGTGATTGTCCCCCTTTTTAAACAAGGGGGCAAAACAGATTGCACCAACTACAAGGGTATATTTCTTTTAAGTATATGTATATGCATGATTATAAACCTCGGTTTTTGGTAAAGTACGTAAGCCAACGTGCCGCGCAAAATCCAACTTTATATGATGAAACTGGCTCGAAGGACCAAAATGTACGCGTATTCGAAATGTCGACGTGGGCCATTAATATCGTTGGATTATTACGCGACTGAAAATTAAAAAGCTGTCGAAAAACGTAAAAACTCGAGTGTTCCACTAAAAAATGAACTTGCTATATTGGTATCTCAAAACGTAATGAAAGAGAGAACGATGTACATAAAATATTTTGTGCCAACTTGACGAAGAAACCAAATAAGGTGGAAGTAAAAGCGCTTTAGATGGGCGAACAGTATCCTTAGAAAATTCTTTGCTAAGGTGTTAGAGACGCGTTCCAGAGCTGTGGTTGAGCATATTTTGGGGGATGAGCAATGCGGCTTTCGTCCCGACAGAAACACAACCGACCAGTTGTTCACTCTCAGAATGGTTCTTGAGAAACCCTAAGAGTATGCTAAGCCTGTTTACATTTGTTTTGTGGATTTGGTGAAATCATGTGTAAGAGTTCTTCGAGGCAAACTCTGGAGTGTTCTACAAGAGTATAGAGTTGATCCAATTTAGTCTTTATATGGAAACCGTAGAAGCTGTGTTCGGGTAAATGACGCTAAATCAATACCTATCACTGTAGCCGTTGGACTCCGCCAAGGGTGCGTTTTGTCACCTCTCCTCTTCATTGTTTATATGAACTGGATATTGCAGCGCAGCCGTGCCGGAGAATGTTTTGAAGTGGGAGACTTAAGGCTTAGTCATCTGCTCTTTGCGGACTATTTGGTCATCCTTGGGTCCTCTCAAACCGAACTTCAGAGCACAATCGAATGGTTTGTAGCCGTTTGTGATGATGCTGAAATGAAGATCAACGTGAAAAAATCGAAAGTAATGGTCGTTTCCAGAATACCAATTCAGTGCACTCTGCATGTTGGGGCTTCCACTGAAGCAAGTGGACCTCGGAGTGTTATTCAGGAGTGACGGGAAGAGCAATGCCGAGTTATACTGTAGAATTGGTCAGGCTGGATTAATTATGAGAGAGGTTCAATCTGTTGTAAGGAAAGCTGAACTTAGTGTTCAAGTTAAATTATTGGTTTTTAACTCGGTGTATGTTGCAACTCTCGCCTATGGTCATGAAATTTGGGTAGTGACCGAGAGAATAAGATCGCGGGTACAAGGCGTCAAATGAGGTTCCTTCGCGGTGTTGCTAAAATAACTCGTCGGGATCGAGTGCGCAACACCAAAGTACGCGAGGCGCTCAATTTTGAGCAGCTACTTCTCCGAACGGAACGATCTATGCTTCGATAATTTAGTCAGGTAGTGCGTATGCCCCCAGGTCGGCTTCCAAGATTATTTATGAGGTGCCATGCCATCAGGTAAGCGACCCTCTGGTATTGCTAGAAATAGATGGTTGGTTCAGGTCCGACAACTCTCTTGGAACCGTCTATGATCCTGGTGAGTTGGAGTCGACGGCTGAGGATCAAGAATGACGGAAAGTGCACTTAATCATCCTACCCCCGTGACCATCATAAAAGATTGGCGGGCCATTGAAAATGTATGTATGTATGTACGTAAACTATTTTAATGACAAAACTGAGAGTACTCTGAAGAAGTGTACTTAAAATCGCATGCTATTAAAGGCCCAGCGAAGCGGGTACAACCAGCTAGTAATTTATATGAAAAAAGCTGACCAGTGCTCTCTAGTGTATCCACTGACTGACGCCACTGCCTGCCCAAAACATAAACAATAACAAAGTGACGAAGCATGTGAAGTGCAATCGAGTTCATTCCTCTTGGGTCACACATTCTTGGTGTGTCATGCACTCAATTGCACTGAACGTCACTCAATAGTAATAAGATACTATCGAATAGTGTACAGCCAATAAGAATCTAGAATAAGATATCCATAATCGCTAATGTAAGTAGAAGTAAGATAGAAGATAAGTATAACAGTTATGTTAATAGTATTTAAGGTATGAAAAGTCAAGAATAAAATTAGATCCATCTTGGAATTCAAATCGGCAGTAATGCCTTGTTTCTATTGAGATCTCGAAGTTGCGGCGAGTAATCGCCTATCAATATAGCGTGGTACGCTTAAATACCAAACCCCTCTGCTCATAGTGTAGGTAGAACCACTACATGGCGATCCTGCAAACGTCGATCCTGCCAGCTTCGCACAAGGAAATAAGGAGCGAAGAAAAGGGCCAGAACCTTACGGTCTAGGTTCTATTTTTCCTTCAAAACAATCTTTCTATTTATCAAAGACGACGTAGTAACTTTACTTTGACCAACAATGAATCGATAGATTTGATTGATTGATACCAGATGTCAGGATGAGAGTTAGACCAGAAGGAAGATACTACAACAGAACGATGTCGCATCAGTAGGGATTTAGCGGTCCAATGCTTAATATTCCCTACCCATACTTTTATATAGCTAATATGATGTCTGTTGGTTTCCTAGATATTAGACGAGTAGTCTATCCGAAGCAAATTCCAGATGCCAAAACAGTATTCAAACAGTCCAGCAATGGCAGATGGCTCAACCAGTTACGATACCACAACGCAGCCCACACAGGATTACACCAAGGGATCATACCCAACTAGTGTGAATCATCAAACTTAATCAACGTGATCAATGATATTACAACAAGAACAAAAAACAACCTATGTTTATGAATAATGATGAATATTTGAAAATAAATACTTACTACAAAAAAAAAAATATACGTACACAGGCAAATAATTAGGAATAAAATAAGCTATGTATAAATAAATAACAAAAAGTAATATGCACTGATCTAAATTATTGTTAGCAATCCTAAAGAATAATACAAAAAAAGTCGAAATAGAGTGTATAGTAGTGAATACTTACAAAAAAAGGCAATTAGAAATATCGCAGATTTGAGACAGACTACTAGAAGAAACAGAAACCGAGGAATAAGAAGAAGCAAAAACATATTGTAGGGATATAGCAAGCCAAATAAATAATTTACTTAAGGAAAAAAAGAACAGGAAAACAACATGTCAGATTTTGAGCTAGGAATGGCTATGAAAGCCATAACAACATTCACAGGAAATGTAGTCGTCGGGTTATACATTCGATACTCGTTGTTGCATTACAGACGAAATTCACAATGCCATAACAAGAACCAAAATCGAAATAGCCCACATAATAGCAATTGGAATAACAATCGAAACCCGCACCGACCCAATAATAATTGGAACAATAACCGAAACAATGACAACAATACAAACAACACCTCCAACGACTTCCGACCCCAAAACAACAACAATCGAAGCGCATATAGAAATATGACACATCAAGTACGGACATCAAATACCGACCAGTACGAGGGAAACGAACGCGGCTCGGAATACGTGAGTACTCCAAAAAGCCAAAATTAAACGTATACAAGATATCGGACACCACTAGAAATCGATGAAAACTCAAAAAGAACACTAATCATCACAAGGAGCATGTCCAAGAATACGGAAACGGACAATAATAAGGAGAAATGCAATTCTCAGCAGAAGCCTTATCAACTTCAAATTTGGGAATGTATATCCATTAATGACGTCAAAAGCACGAAGAAATTAAAATAAATATTGATAAAAATGCTAGGAATTCAAAAATTACGATTGATAACAATCTTGTGCACGTGCGATGTAGCGATAAATCAACGAATACAGATTCGAATTTGAGGAAGCATACATCAGATATACGAGTAGAAACAAATACTATGTATACAGGATCTAATGATAACTCAGCGACACTAGAGTCGACACTGAAGAAATTAGCATCCAGAATGAAGAAAGAAAATATAAATGAGCTAGCTATAATGAACGATGATGAAATATTTAAGCATTTTGAAAAAGAAAAATTAAAAGAAGCGTATGCAAATATAAAAATAAATGGCCACAATCCTAAGCTGAAAATCATAATATATAACGCTCCAAAACAAGTACTTGATGATATTACCAAATACAAACTCATCAATGAATTCCACAACTCTGTACACGGAGGACATTTAGTTGTACGAAAAACTCTAACAAAACTAAAACAAAGATACATCTGGCGAAAGATGAGCCAAATGGTAAAGAAATTCATAACAAACTGCGACTCATGCGCAAGAAATAAATAAATAAGACATACGAAAGAACCACAAACAATAACAGACACTCCCAACAACAGTTTTGAAGTGGTGTCAATTGACACTGTCGGACCATTAAGATTATCAAATGAAAAAAGATACATTCTTACAATGCAGTGCGAGCTAACGAAATTCGTTGTTGCATATCCTATGACATCAAAAGATGCAACGACAATAGCTAAAACTTTGGTAGAGGAATTCATTCTTAAATATGGACATTTTAAAATTCTAAAATCAGACAGAGGGACAGAATTCAATAACGAACTGATAACAAATATATGTTCACTATTAAAGATCAAGCAAACATTATCTTCTCCATACCACCATCAAACGATAGGCGCACTTGAACGAAATCACAGGGCACTTAACGAATTTTTGTTGTCATTTGTAAATGAGAATGAATGGGATAAATGGGTCCCATACTTCACATTTGCTTATAATACGACACCACATGTAGATACCGGGTATTCACCATATGAACTCGTTTATGGCAAATTACCATGCTTACCTTCCGACACCATAAATAACAAAACAAAAATTTATGACTATGACAATTATGCTCACGAGCTACGAATCAGGTTACAATATGCACTCGCTAAAGCGAAAGAAATGACAATGAAAATAAAAGAAAAAAGAACATTAATTGAAAACCAAAAACACAACAACAAGTTAGATTTAGATGTAGACGATTTAGTATTACTCAAAGTAGAAAATAGAAAAAAACATCAAGCACCATATATCGGTCCATTTAAGATATTAGAAAGAAAAGTAGTTAATTCAATTATAAACCAGAACGGATTGCATAAAGAAGTACATAATAATCTACTGAAAGCCTATAAACCAATTAATAGATAGCAACAACAAAATTTTAGTTCATAAATTATCAAAACAAAAAAAAAATAAACAGAAAACTAGCTAATTTACTTCCTAAAATTTTTCTTAAGGGCCAGGGTGTAGTGTATCCACTGACTGACGCCACTGCCTGCCCAAAACATAAACAATAACAAAGTGACGAAGCATGTGAAGTGCAATCGAGTTCATTCCTCTTGGGTCACACATTCTTGGTGTGTCATACACTCAATTGCACTGAACGTCACTCAATAGTAATAAGATACTATCGAATAGTGTACAGCCAATAAGAATCTAGAATAAGATATCCATAATCGCTAATGTAAGTAGAAGTAAGATAGAAGATAAGTATAACAGTTATGTTAATAGTATTTAAGGTATGAAAAGTCAAGAATAAAATTAGATCCATCTTGGAATTCAAATCGGCAGTAATGCCTTGTTTCTATTGAGATCTCGAAGTTGCGGCGAGTAATCGCCTATCAATATAGCGTGGTACGCTTAAATACCAAACCCCTCTGCTCATAGTGTAGGTAGAACCACTACAGCTCTCCTTGCTTCGCCCGCATTTTAGTTGACGGTTATTTTCTTGTTGAAATATAATTGCCAACTGAATACAATACCGAAAATATGTAAACTCAATTATAACTTCCCCCGTGGGTATCCCACCAGAGTATACGCAAACCCGCTTCCAACACATAATTTATTTTAAATTCACTAAAACATTCTAAAATGTGGCCTAACCCAACGATCAGCATCTCATCTAACAAAATGGAAAAATATTACAATAGTTCTATGTCTACACATGCATATGCGATGTGCTTCATGCAGCTTTGTCGACGGGAAACGGAGGAATTCGATGGACTCTTACATCTCAACTGAAGCATCTTGACTACGCAGACGATGTATGCTTACTCTCCCACAGAATTATGGACCTCCACCAAATGACAGCAGATGTGGAGAGGGAGGCAGGTGTCGTCGGGCTGAAAATTAATACGACAAAAACTAAAATCATCAGCCTTGGAACTAACTCATCGGCTCAAATATGCATTGCTGGACAACCGGTAGAGAGAGTAGAGGATTTCCAGTATCTTGGGAGTATTGTCTCGACCGATGGTGGAACCGAACTGGATATAGCCAACAGGATCGCCAAAGCAAAGTCCGCGTTCGGGATGTTGTCCAAAATATGGCGAAGCAATGCAATCAGTTTGAGCACCAAAATAAGACTGTTCCGCTCCAACGTTGAATCCGTGCTGCTATATGGTTGCAGCACGTGGAGAGTGACCACTACTATCACCAGAAAGCTGCAAACGTTCGTTAATAGGTGTCTGCGCAATATCTTAAGGATTTTCTGGCCCAATCGTATCTCTAACGAACACCTTTACGAGAGAACGGGTCAGGAACCAATAGGCACAACTATCCAACGGCGGAAGTGGCAGTGGATTGGTCACACGTTCCGAAAGGGTGACAGCTCCATAGCGAACCATGCTATGCAATGGAACCCTCTAACTCAGGATGGCAGAAGACCTGGCGGTCCGCGGAAAACATGGCGCAGAACAGTCGAGAAGGAGGCACGGCAGTTAGGGAAAAGTTGGGGAGAACTCAGACACATTGCCAGAAACCGTACACGATGGCGCGTAGGCATAGTAGAGGCCCTAGGACCCACAAGGGGATACAGGACATAAACAAACATGCATATGCATGTACCTACGCGTATACCTATTCCCAAGTCTCTTAATTGCATGAAGTTTTGACAGCACATTGATATCTTAATTAATACAATTTACAATATCTTAGATTAGGTACTGTTAATGTTTTTTTTTCAATTTTAACTCTAGAAGGGATCGCGCACTGAAGATCAAAACATAATCATGGGATAGCGCGCCCATATACTCACACACACATACTATTGCAACGATAACCACTGCTGCATGACTGCTGGCCGTGATATCCACTGAAGGAAAATTGTGGGCGATGATTTGATTATTTTTTTTTTTAGCATTGCTCAGCTTCAGGACAGCGCAGAAGGATGTTTTACACCTCATCGGCGAATTTACTAAATTCGCCTATTTATTATTTTTTTAATCCGGTGAGCTAGTACTAAGCTACGTCTGTGGAATCAATATTTACAGATGGAAAATTCGATCTCCACCCCGTTTATGCGACTTAGACATTGAATTCCGAAAAATCCCTTCTTATCTCGCATCTACGTAAAATAAGGAATAACTGTGCAAAATTTCAAGTACCTACGTCCAGTAGTTTTCGAGAAACGGTGTTCACAAGCAAAATTGATTTTGCTTTTATAGTATTTATGACTAGAATTTCATCAAAATCGAGGTGGTGTCCACTTTGTACACAATTATCTTTGTTTCGTTCAACAAATTGTTTTGTTCTTAAACTAGTGGATGGTAGCCCTACCGGTATTGCTCTCTGCAACAAGACTGAGAAACATCCTATCTTCCTTGTACTGACAATTCTAATGAAACAGAATATAGTCCAATTTGATTGCGTCTTTTAGAATGGAAAAATTGCAAACTCTACTGCCAACCATCTGCACACCCTACAGAGCACAGGCATCTCTCAAGCATTTGTTTTCATGGCCTACTTTTGTCACATACGCATTTCAATGAACAGTTGAAGAAAAACAAATCTGTAGACCTGACTTCGAATTATAGAGGTAAAAAAGCAAATTCGAACTAGAGAGGCTTTCAGGTTATTTTGCACAAGAATAAATTCGAATTAACCAAAGGGACAAATTGCATAGGTTTTCTTCGATTAACAGAGGTTTTATGGCACTGAGAAAATGCTTCTACCCCTCCGGAAAGCGGAGTGTAAATGAATGAATCGCACGAAGCTATCCACTTACCGACTGTTGGCCCACACAGAACTGTCTTCGAATAGACCTAGCCCCAGGCGCCTGCCTGACAGTTGTTGACATACCCTTAGCGGAGCGACGAAGTCGCATGAGCCGCTAATCCCCTCCGGAAAGCGGAGTTTAAATCAATGAATCGCGCGAGGTGCGCCACCTACCCACTGTTGACCCGCACAAAACTGCCCTCGAATAGACTTTGCCCCAGGAAAAAAGAAAAAAAAAAAATAATAATAATAGCAAAGTGTTTGAAGCTAAAATGAACACATTCTTATCAAAATGAAAACAAAATGATCTCTAGCGAAACAGTTAAAAATGAAATGGTGATAATTCCAATTAATTATAAAAGTAAATAAAAATTTGAGGAACAATCAAATACGAAATGAGCAAAATATGAACTATTTACAAAAGTAGTTGCAAATTTTAGACATAATCAAAAACGACTTGAGGAAATTCGAGTTTATCGTTTATAAAAACAACAAAATGCGAAATGATAAAATCGAAATAACAGAAAACAAGATAAAAAATGCGAGTTGTACTCCAGGTCTACAAGTGCGCTGTAATGGATTCTGTATAGATGTTTTTAAAAGCGCTTTCTACGAGTATATCAAGGAAAGATACTATACTACACTTTTGCAAGGGATTTTTCAATGGTGCCTACGATGACGTTACGCATCCTGGGAGTTAGATAAAGTTTGTACCTTTAGTTTCGTGCTTTAGGGAAGTAGGTCGGAAATCTTTTGGATTTATGTGAGAGCATTTACCCGCTTTGGGTATAAAGATAACTTTAACTTCTCTCCATGTCTTTGGGATGTTTACCAGATCTAGACAACTTTTTAAAATTGTCTCAAGTACCGGCAAGTGTTTGTCCGATGACTCCTGCAACTCGGCAGGTTATGCCGTCCGGTCACACGGACTTAAATGGTTTGAAGCTATGTATTGCCTAATGTCGTTTCATCTGTGTAATCAATTTTGAGGAGCTGGTGATTTGTGCGGATGATCTGTTGAAAACCATGGTGCTAACAACTTTGGAACTGCCTGGGAAATGAGTGTCAAGCAGCAAAGTTAGCGAGTCTTCGCTGGAAATCTTTCAAGATCCATAAGTCGTCTTAAGGTTACTGGGTGTTATTGGATTTTAGGAGTGAATTTTCCTTAACCTGGATGCCTCAGAAGTTTCTTCTGTTTTAACATAAAAGAGTCCCCAGAATTACGTTTGGCTCTTCTTGATTCTTTTTTGTATATGTTTAGGGATTCCTTGTACAAGTCCCAATCTAGAGCGTCTCTCGTACTTTTGACATTATTGAATAATTTTCTACAATTATTCCTTAAAGGGTATAGACCTACACTCTTACACAGCATCTTTCAATGGCGCCTGCTAGTGAATGTAGTACCTTCTCCACTGGAAAACCCTGGTGGTACGCATGATGCGAGTTAGATAAAGTTTATACCTTCAGTTCCATGCGACTGTGATTGTGAACTAGCCTTTCAATAACAATAAATAGTAGTACTTTATTTTTACAAAAATATTTACAAAAATATAAACTAGTACGTTTTAAGCAATGGCTTTGCCGTCTGCCTTTGAATTGGCTTTATTTTTCTTTAACGATAAGATGCTGAGTGATAATTTAAGCACTAATTTTTTGATTAAAAATGTTCTTCTAATACATTAGTTCTATACCTACATATGCCACAAGGAGGTATGCTGTTAGTATATTCCAATTCTCGCCATTTAGCAGGTTCATCAGTTTCTACATTATGAGATGCTCCACTCCGAAATGTGCTCGCGCGATTTCCTTCAGTATGGGGCTGGTGCCTACAAAATGTAATACGTCTTCTTTCTCCCTGTATTGCACAAACTGCATCTTAGTGGAAGGTCATTGCGGTGGGGCATGCAATTAAGTGCGAAAAATAAGCGAAATCTGTGCTATGCTTATGTTGGCGTGCAAGTAGTTAACGTCCTGATGCTTCAAGTTTTTGTAAATTAAGCGGGAATTTGAGTTTTCTGCTCCACTAATAAAGTCTCTTTCCATAGCCCGGTCAACATCCGATACAAAACTGTACTTGTAGCTTTCCCATTCTGAAAGATTTGTTTCAGCCATATGTAGACGAAGTCCGTGCTTCTCAGCAATATCCTTTCAGTCTTTGTAAAGTTAAGAATTTGTTCTTAACGCTTTCTTTGCCAGAATCTGCGTAAGTCGCGTGTCATCTTCTCTTTTCAATACCTTCAATATGTACTTAATGTTTATCTTAAGCGTGTATGTGAAGAGTGGTGACATACCACTTTCAATATGAAGCATATAGTTGGGAGTGTTTGAGGGCAAATTATATAACTTCTTCAGAAAGAGCCTCAGCAATTTCTCGACTTCATCGTATGGTTTGCTTCCCCATACTTGGGCTCCATAGCACATTACTGAGCGCATTACAGCTTCAAATATTTTAACTATCGATGTTATAGATACTTTGAGCTAGCCAGCAGGTTCCTCCACGTATAGTTTTTTGTCTTTTTGGCTTCAGATAGCTTAAGTTCGAGGTGTTTTTTCATTGAGAGGTTTTGATTTATAGTGGCTCCTAGGTACTTATATGACATTACTACATCCAGATCCTCCCCACTATACTTCCATTTCTCGTTCCTCGCTAACCGACCGGTTCCTTTTCTGAAAACTAGTACTTTTGATTTTCCAGTACTTATACTTAGGCCATTAAGTTTACAATATTCTTCGATCTTATTTATCAAGTTAAGTTGCAGCGAGCTGCTAATATCACTATATCATCCGCGTATAGAAGTTGCTTAACATTCAGTTGTTGTACTTTTACACCAGCCGGCAAGATGTCAAGTATATCATCTGGAAAAAGTGAAAATATAAGAGGGCTAAGAAAGCAGACCTGCTTAACACCAATGTTTACATCAAACCATTCAGAAATATATTTTCCAGTCCATACCGCTGACTTGTTTTTGTTATACAGGTCCTTTAAAATAGTTAAGAATTTGGACGATATTCCAATCTTTGACAATTTGTAAAATAGACAATTTCTGTTTATTGTATCGAAAGCAGTTCGAAAGTCTATGAAAAACGCATACAATTTCTTTAGCCTTTCCAGATACGATTGGGCAATAGACGTTAGATTGAATATTTGGTCGATGGTAGCGTAACCTTCTCAAAAACCCGCTTGGAATTGACTTAGCTTTGAATTATCCTTAACCCATTTTGTCAGCCGATTTGTCAACAGACCTGTGAATATCTTGGCGATAGTATTCATGAATGATATTCCTCTATAGTTTGCAGCAAGATTTGGGTCACCCTTTTTGAAAATAGGGAATATTATTGAATTTTGAAACTCACTAGGCACCGTACCTTTATTGTAAATGGAATTAAGGGAAGACAGCAGTTTTTCCAGGAAAGCTCCCGAGGCATTTTGAAAAAAATTCGTAAGGGATTCGGTCTTCCCCCGGGGCTTTATTCCGAATAGCTTTCATTAGTACCTCACTTAACCCACTTCCCTCGAAGGGTCTGTCTAAGCACTCATCACTGATTAAAGGGGAGGCGTAGTGGAATGCCGTTAGAGGTTCTTAAGTATTGAGCAATGCTTTAAAATGTTGAGTTAAGGCAGTGCTCTCCATTCTAAGCTCCGTTAAGCCTTTTCGCTACCCTCCAGAATTCTTTAGCGTTAGACGTTTGTGCCAGGTCCCTAGCCATTCCTTCATAGTATATAATTTTTTTCTCCG